>JAIUCV010000457.1:0-684276 GCA_026724425.1 Erythrophleum ivorense | reverse complement strand
GAACTTAGAGGAGTCAATAGAAATCTGAACTGATTAAAATTTTCTTTTTACTTCAAGGTTGGGTATATACATGGCTTTCTGTTACATGCCCTATTATCATATAGCATTATAACACAACTCATACATACCATAATCCAAAGATATTTAATTACATGACAAATGTGATGCATAAAAGTAAGGTCCTCAATTTATGCTTCCACAACCTTTGCCCTTTCTTTGCTTGAACTCAAACCTAGCATGGGTTATATTTGAGGTGAGATTATGAAATCTCAGTAGTAGTAAACTAATCTCATTCATAAGTAAACATGTAAGTACATAACATAATGCCAATCAAGATGCCACATACCACATAGTAATACAAGAAATTTTATAAAAGGCCAAGCATAATCTAAGCATACATGTCTCATCTTATAGTATAAATGTCAACTTGATATGGCATAACACTCATCATTATACAAACATACAAGCTTAAAGAAAGAGAAAGGAAAACTACTATCTTAGTGGCCTTGCTCCTCAAGCCTTAGGACTCGGTCTACTTGCTCTTGGAGTTTCTAAACAATTATCAAACCCTATAATCATAATGATAATTCATTACAATCAATATATAGACCTAAAATCCTAAAATAATATAGCCCTTTTTAAACTTAATGGGACCATTGGAATTGGAAAAATCTAGCTCCTTTCCTTCCAATTCACTAAAGTCGAATAGTATGCATTTCTTGGCCAAAATTTAGAAATTTTATTCCATGAGTTTTGGGGGCTTTCCTATAGATTCTCCTAGCTAAAAACACCCTTTTGAATCCATTGGAATGGATAAAATCATCAAATTCCAGCCCCAACAACACGTTTTGGTCATAACATAATTTAGCTCTGTTTTAGGCCTAAAAATGAGTTTCTTTGGTTCTAAAAATTTCTTAGCCTCTTTCTTTATGTTTTAGGACTTGAAATTTGGTATACATGACTCTAGGACATTAAGAAAACACCATGAAAATTTTGAGGAAATTCTAACAGTATCTCCCCATGATTTCTATTTTCTCAAAAATTACAATCCTTGTGTTTTTCAAAGTCCCAGCACATAACAATAATAACTAAGCTCATATAGCCTTCATGTTCAACATATAAACTTAATTTCAAGGCCTTCATATTCAACATATAAAATTTATTTCTAATGATCCATATGCTGTCCAAAAGTGACTTATAGCTAGGGTTTAACAAAACTAACTTAAACCATATGATTTTCAAGTGCAAGGTAGAGAAAACTTACTCTTTAAGCTTAATCCTTGCTTCTTTTGCTTTTCTCACACTAAAGTTCCTCATTTTCCCACTTAGAGCAACATTCCACCTTGAAGAAAGGATGAAGATGCAGCTGCCCTTTGGAGAAAATGGTTAGAGAATGAAGAAGATGAAGAAATTTAGTGAAGAAGGTAGTAGTTTTGCTTGATTTCACTTCTTCTTCCACTTTTTCTCCCTCTCTCTCTCTCTCTTCATGTTTTTATCTTTTTCTCCCTTGTGTGTGGTGTGAAAATGGTGGAATGGAGGTGAAGGAGATGAACTTAAATGAAGTTAAATGGTCATACCAAATTTGGACCATTGGATCAACCTTTTCAAGATCAAATCTTAGCCTTCCATTCTTTTTTTCTTTTGATTTTCTAATTTCATGACTAAATATCTCCTTCCAAAAATTCCTTGCCCACACACTTGGATGCTTATTCTTAGGCCTTAAGTTATGGTGATTTGATGGTTTATAACCATAGTTAATTTTTTTTAACTCACCCATAGTTAATTTCTAACCTAACCATGGTTAATTTTTTAAACTAACTAAAATCCTTTCTTTCTTTCCTTTTTATGTTATATTTATATTTGGGTATCTCCTTCTCTAAAGCCCTAATTATACTTCTTTCCTCTTATTGGGTCTTTAGAATCGGCTATTGGGCTTTATAGTAGTCTAAAAATTAGTGTCTGGGCTAGATTAAGGTTTTACGATATAATACATATCTTTAAACTTTCTAAAATTTATAAATATTATTTTCTCTACTTTCTGGTCATACTGAGCCTCAAACATGGATCCAGGGCCCTCAACCTCGATCCTCATAAATTTCGGTGTCAATCGGAGATTGGGATCTTTAGGTGTAATTTTTATTGTTCTGTATTATGATTGTACTCTAAAATTTTTATTTATTGTAATTTAGTCCTTGAAACTCTTTCAGGGCTTCTTAGCCCTTTAGTTATTTCTATTTCCATGGTTATTACATCTTCTCTTTTTATTTTGCTTATGGCTACTGATCGGGCTAACCGGATCCCAGACTGGATCTCATCCGGCCATCCAAACAACATGGCATCATCAGACCTGTCTCATCAAACAAAGAGTAACCATGGGTCACAGATTTATGAGATTCCTACTTGATTTTTTGATATTCGTGCCTAAAGCCATGAATAGAGAGTGAAACTAGGGTTCTCGAAACTTTTGGGTAATTTATACATTTTTCCCGACACATAACTTTTCTTTGTATTTTAGTCCCTGGCTCCTTCATACTTAACTTTGGAGACTCTTCAGGACCTTTTCTAATCCATTTTTTTTCATTTATTTTGGCCCCAATTTTAGGGCACCTCTGGCCTTGACTTATCATTATTTGCAGTTTATAATATTATTCTAATTTTATTGGATCTCAATTTACTTTATTTAGGGAACTTCCTTTTGTATCTAGTGAATTTTGTACATTGACAGAGAAATCGTATGTTATGTTTCTCGCGTTTCCTTACGTTTTCTTGCATTTTTGAGGGACCAGATATTACATAAAGCAACTCTATAGGCCACGAGTCCTATCTGCTCAAGGATTTGAAAAGGACTAAGGTAATGAGGACTGAGTTTTCTTAACTTGATAGACTAACCTATGCCCATCACCAGAGTAACCTTAAGGAATATATGGTATCTTGCCTCAAATTCTAGGGGTCTCCTTCTCTTATCTATATAGCTCTTTTGCCTACCTAGGTAGCTAATAACTTTTTCCTAATAAGTTCTATTTGATAGGTGGTTTAGTTTACTATGTTCAGACTTAAAAGACTCCTCTCACCAAGTTCTACTAAACACAAGGGTGATCGGTATTTCCTCTCATAAAGTACCTCAAAGGGTACCATTTGAATACTAGAATAGTAACTATTATTGTAGGCAAACTAGGCTAAAAGCAAGTACACATCCTAGTTCCCCTTTAATTCTAGCACGTTAACCTTAAGCATATCTTCAAAAGTCTAAATGGTTCTCTTAGTCTGTCCATCTGACTGAGGGTGATAGGTAGTACTAAAGTTTAGGTTTGTGCCTAAAGTTTCTTGTAAAGACCACTAAAATTTCGATGTGAATCTTGAGTCTTTATATGACATAATGCTATTAGAGACACTGTGTAATCTCATAATCTCATGGACATATGGTTGAGTTAGTCTATCTAGAAGATAAGTGGCTTTGACAGGTAGAAAGTGAGAGGACTTTGTGAGTCTATTCATAATCACCCAAATGGCATCATAACTCGAGGATGTCTTGAGCAAACTCATCATAAAATCTATAGACATACTATCCCATTTTCATTCTAGAATCTTTAAAGGGTGTAACAATCCTTTAGGTTTTTATTGTTCAATCTTAACATTCTGACAAACTAGACATCTAGCAATAAATTCAACTATGTCTAACTTCATTCCAGGCTACCAAAAACTCTTCCTAAGGTCCTTGTGCATCTTAGTGGTGCCTGTATAGATGGTGTACCTACTCTAATGAGCTTCAAACAGTACTATGTTTCTTAACTTTAGCAAACTCATCATAAAATCTATGGATATACTATCCCATTTCTATTTTAAAATCTCTAAAGGGTGTAACAATCCCGTAAGTTTTTGGTGTTCAATCTTAATGTTATGACAAATTAGACATTTGGCAATAAACTCCTCTATGTCCAACTTTATTCCAAGCCACCAAAAACTCTTCCTAAGGTCCTTGTACATCTTAGTGGTGCCCGTATGGATGGTGTACCTACTCTTATGAGTTTCAAATAGTACTATGTTTCTTAACTCTTCATCTTTGGGTATGCACACTCTACCCTAGTATCTTGCTAAACCATCCTTTGATAAGTCAAAGTCTTTGACCTTTCCACTCCTCAGTTATTCTCTAATCCTTCTTAAATGTTCATCTAATTCCTAGGCCTCTCTAATTCTCTTCCTAAAGTCATTTTCTATCCTTAATTCCCTCAAAAGTAAGCTACTAGGATGTATTAAAATGGACTAATTCAAATCTCTCAACTCCTTAATCAACTTTTTCTCCCTAAGCATCATCATTGTCATATGAATAGATTTCTTACTCAAGGCATCAATAACAACATTCGCTTTCCCTGGATGATACTTTAAGGAGAAATAATAATCTTTAAGAAACTCCATCCACCTTTTTGCTCCATGTTTAACTCCTTTTGGTGAAATAAATACTCTAAGCTTTTATGGTCACTGTACACCTCAAATTGTGCACCATAAAAATAGTGCTTCCAAACTATAAGGGGAAAAACCACAACTGCTAGCTCCAGGTCATGGGTGAGATAATTTTTCTTATGGGGCCTAAGTTGTCTAAAAGCATAAGTTATTACCTTATCTTGTTGCATCAAAATACAACCTAAACCTTTTTTAAATGTGTCAGGTATCACTAACACAGGTGTGATGGTCAACTTATCCTTAAATTCTTGAAAGGTATTCTCACACTTGATATTCCACACAAATAGTTAGTCCTTCCTGGTCAATTTGGTCAAGGGCATGGCTAATTGTGAAAATCCCTTAATGAACCTCCTATAATGTAATACCAAATTGTTCTAAAAGTCTTAAAACTAAAGAGATTACAAAAGGAAACCCCCAAATTTGAATGATTAGAGGCTAAACAAGATTGGAATAATGATTTAGGTATTTAGAAATGAGAATACAAATATAATGATGGTCTAAAATCGAAGAAAATAATTAAACAAAAAGCTACAAAGGTCAGTGGCATTTTTATAATTTCAGGTAACTTTTAGAAAATATAAAGAAGGGATCTTTAAATTCAAAAATTGAGTTTTCTAGGGTTTTTTAGAAGCTTTAAAAATCATAAGAACCCTTGGAATGGTCAAAACCCCTCTAGTTTGTATTTTAGAGTGTCAGTTGATCGAATCGTTCGGTAAGGTTTTAAATCCAATTTGGGTGAAACTAAAGGCATTTTATGAATTAGATGACTTAAATTTCATGATGGGAAATATGATTCTAAAAAAGGAGTTGAAATGAGCCCAAATAAAAAGAACCAAGATGAGGGACTAAATTAGAATTTTGAAAAAGTGTTATAACTTGGCCTTTTACTCCTTATATCACATCCCACTTCTGCCTAGCCTTCTAAGTGACTTTCCTCTAGTCCAAAATAGATTCAAGGGTAGATCAAAGTTGTAACACCATAAATTCTAGCTCATCTCTATCATTTTTGCCTGCTCATATAATGTATTACATGAGGGGAAGCAAGAAAATCCCTTTAAAATAATGCATTTCTTTGCGTTGTGTCATATCTAAAAATTTCATTTGATGCCACATGAACTGTGTGAACTCATACAATGCATTCTCATATTTAATTATGCAAATACAACTCATTTGGATCATGAAATGCGGCCCACAACTCATGGAACTCAAAGGAAAACTCAAAATACTCATGTATAATTTTGGCCAAAATTTGGCTCTTTTCTGACCAAATTTGGAAAATCCTAAATAATTTTAGAAAAATCAAAATCATATATTCTTAGCCATTATAGAAAGCTACAGATGTCTAATTCATACTAAAAATATGTCCAGACCATAACATCCATCACAGAGGACGTTTGACATTCGAAAAGGTCCAGAGGTCAAGCTGTCCCTTGGTGCTCTCACAGCTTTCTATAGAAAACTTTGAAAATATCTAATTAATTACAAAAAAAATCTAATCTATGCAAATAATATCAATATGGAAAGATGTAGATGTTAGCTAGAAGGAAAAAATAACTCCAGATTAGATCAAGCATGCCAAGACCTCGAAATCAAATCAAACATTAATAGAGGTTGGTTAGAATTCCTGATATTGGACAGAATCTTCAAAAATTCATATATCTCTCTCTAAACATCCAAATGAGGTGCTTCTAGTTGACACGAGTCACTATGAATGTCTAGTTTCTCTGTATAAAATTTCATGGCAAGTGGACATCATTTGAGACCTGTGTGACAAATTTCATTTTTGGACCAAATAAATAGTGCAACAGACCAAAATCAAAAAATTTGGCAACTTTGAAAATTCACCAAATATTTTGTAGACTTCCAAAAATTATGTTCTTTAACTTCCCAAAAATCTCTTAACAATTTTTAATTGTATGTCAAATCTCAGATCAAGAAGAGCTCATTTGGCTAAAAAGTAATATAGGGTTCTATTATAGTCAATTTTAGCTCCATATGAGGTACCAAAGTAACCAAATGGCTTTCCCTAGGGTTTGGCACCTTTTGGGCAAGTCTAAAAGCATGATTAAGACTTGTGTAAGCTACCCAAATGGTCTCAAACTCCATATATCTCATTTTGACCATTTCATCTACACATATGCATAATTCTATCAAACCACCAATGAAGTTAATTTGCCACCATATACCCATTTCACATTCTAATAACTATAAAACATATTCTCTCATTCATACATAGCATAATATCATAATGACACATGTCTAAGGGGTCATAGACCATATACATCAAGGGGTTACAACATTTGACATCATTATGGTTTTAAAAAGCAAAGACTAAGCATTTTGGTGTCAAACTCCTCTCTTCAAGGTGGTTGGCTTCCATTACCTTGTCCATTTGGTCCACCTAGCATGTAAGATCATTGGAGAGGAGGGAATGAGATTCAAAGAATTCTAATAGCTCATCTCCCACTCAATCATACATAATGGATGCAAACAAGTCTCAAAAATACATGTATGGTCATGTAGACATGTGCAAGCACTCAAGAAACATTTTCATCATTTAAGAAAGTCATACATAGCATACAAAGGCTTGCCAAGCAAGTGGATTGGCCCCACCTAATTTCTTATGGATATTGAACTTGCCTCACCCATTCTTTAATGCATTCTTGGACTCAACCATGCTCTTGGGAGCCCACTTTGCTTTTGGGAGATTCTTTGCTTTGTCTCAACCAATCTTAAAGGTTCTTGGCTCATCCTCACCATGGCTAAGGGTTCTTGGCCTCACCACACTCAAGTAAACCCAAGTATACATCAAAACATCATATGAAACATAATATGTCATCATAAAATCATGGCATATGAAATCATGCTATCATATTTTTCATGGCTTGAAAATACACGTATACACATTCTAAGACAAGCTAAGCATACATCCATGCATGAGAGAAGGTGGAGAGAGCTACCTTGTATACAATCACACACTTTTTCTCTTGAAATTCCTTCCCTTGCTTCAGCCACACACCCACAAAAGCGTGGAAAAGATTTCTCTTAACCTAAACACAATTTATGAAAGCCAATTAGGTTCATAAAAAAAATTCTAAGGCCATACAACTTACTTAGACACTAGGTTGATCTATAAATCCCATTATAGTCCATAAATGCACCTAATGAAGCAACACCCCTCAAATAAATTTAAACTCCATCCTTTCCTTTCAAATATGATTCTTGAATCATTTCAAGCCTTTTGGAGTCATCACACAATTAAAACAAAGAGTCTAATTACATGTTGCATCTTTAGGTCATAATATGGAACCTAAAACACAAACTCACTTTCTGAGTTCGAAATTTTTTCCAAGGCCTTTCCTCATTTTCATTCATCATATATGACTCAAAAATGGGTTTAGATAATTTTAAAACTCTCCCTAGCTACACAAACCCCTTTAGACTGAGGCTATGGAAGAAATAGGGCTTTTTGGAGTTTACTTTGTTTTCTCAATGGGGGATGCATATGGGGAGCCTCTTAGGGATCTTGGGAGCTCATTTAAACTCTTATTTAGGCCTAGAAATTATCATAAAAAATCAGATTTTACAAGGTGTAATTGAAACCCTAGAACTTGCATCTTGAAATCTAATAGTTTTTTGTTAATTCCCTTTGCATATTTTTAATCTCCACACCTTTTTCCTTAGATTCACCCTTGGTTCTGCCTAAAAATCAAGTCCTCCTAGGATTTTCACATGTTGGGAGAAATGGAGGAGGAGGGAACTAAATATGACAACAATAAGAAGAGAAATTACCTTGTTTCCTTGCTTTTTCTCACTTGAATGTTGTGTTCTTTGAGCTTTTCTCTTCAAATCCGAATTTTTCCCTCAATTTCTCCTCTAAAACAGATCCATATACTTCACTATAATCATAGAAAACAAAGGAGAATGAAGGAGAAGAGGTTTGGAAGAGAAAGAGCATGAAAACTACTAATTTACATACCTTAAGCCTTTGATTTCTCCTTCTCTTTGCATTCCTCTTGTGCGCCACTCTCCCTAGGGTTTTCCTCTAGTTTTGGGCAGAACTTGGTCATGAAACATGAAGGGAGAAGAAGGGTGCATCATATATATAGGTGGGAGGAAGCTACACTTTTCAAAAATTTCTATTTTGCCCTTCGTTCTTAGCATTTTCGTTTCTCCTTCGTTTTAGCTCCTTTTTAAGAACCATCTTTTCCATTATAAAATTTAGGTTCCCAATTTAGTAAAATGCCTTTGGAATCACTCAAATTGGAGCTAAAACCTTCCCGAACGAATCCGTCAAAGTTCAGGCACATCAATATTGAAAAACGTCCACTGGAAGGGCTTTAGTTGTCCCGGACCTTCCTATGGTTTTTAGGGCCTCTGAAAACCCTGGGGAACTTAAAACTTTCATTTAAAAAGCCCTCTTATGTGAATTCCAAAATTTGCTCAAAATTATGAAAATACCATTATGTTTTGGAAGCTTTTCGTAAGAAATTGTTTCTTTATACTAGCTTCATTTTTCTTTCTGTCTAAGCTTGGGATTCTCATTTTTAGGAGTCTAGAATGCTTCCCAAATTTTTTAAGACCTTAACTACATCATTTTGGGGGACTTCTTTTTATATCCAATGAGTTTCATTCATTAATGGAGAAATCGTACGTTATGTTTCTCACATTTTCTCTCGTTTTTGGAGAATTGGATATTACAAAAGTGGCACACCAAGTGAGGAAGAAAGGGGAAGAGAAAGAAAGAAGCCTTAAAAGTGTAAGAATTTCACACTTTTCATGCCTTCTCCTTGACCAAATCTCTTCTCCTCTTTCTCCTCTCTCTTCTCATGGTTTTGATGATTTATTTGGTGACATTTTGTGGTTGGTTCAGTAAGAGGAAAAGAGAGGTTGAATGAGAGATTGGAAGCTTTAGAAAGGTCCTTGGAAAAGCTTGAAAACAAGGTAAGATATCATAGTCCTTCTTGCTTCTCCTTAGTTGTTTCTTCTATGTATGTCTTGGCTAGACCTAGGCCCACCTAGGAGGGTATGAATTCTGGTCATAGTAAGGTAGGAACAAGGGTTTTAAAGCTTGAGGAGTAAGAATATGCAATTGGAACTAAAAGAGAAGCTTTAGAATTCAAGTTATGATGCCTAGAGTTTTTGTTATGCCTAACAATTTTTAGAGCTTTCCAATGATAATCTAGCTTATGTAAAAGTATGTATAAATTCATAAGAGACCTAAGAAGCAGCACAAGTGGAAAATTCCTAGGCAAACCAAGCAAACTCCATAGGCTTTCACCTTAAGCTATATCTTGGCTAAAGAGAGAAAAGGCACCTCGGGAGAGTTTTATTTGATTCCAAGCATAAAAATGGTCTAGATATGATTAATAAACACCAAAAGAACCATTGGTTTGAATTTAGAAATCATGGTTTATAAGATGGAAGTTTAGGTTCCTTTTTAAGGCATAAAGAAGTAATTTGATATTTGACTCATTGAATTGAGTTTATGATGACTCTAATGAGTTTAAATGAAGTTAAGAAACTTAGATTGAATGAGAAGTTAGAGCCAAGTGATATTTTGACATTATTATATTTTATATTCCTCATATTTGGTCTTATTAATAATTCATAGTAGGTAATTTGATGACTTTGGGCTTATTTTATATTAGGTGAGCTAAATTTAAATTAATGTACTTTAAATGCATTTTTATTATATTTATCCAATGGAGGCCCAATTATTTTTTAATTGTATTTTGCAGGATAGAAGATTCCTAAAATGATTAGGATAGAAGACTCCTAAAAGAATTTTAATATTATCTTATTAGGTCTTAAAAGGATTTGGATATTATCTTATTGTTACTTTTAGAATGGTATTGGATTTCTTGAGGAAGAAAGCAACATCATCTATTTAAGGAGGAGAAGACGTCAACATAGAACACTCTCCATCTTCTCTATTTCTCATTCTTGTTTTCGTCTTTTTCATAGCTTTTTTATTTTTTTTGGGGATCAATCTAGAGTTTGAACTTGATAGAAAACTTGAGTCCATGTTTGTATAGAACTTTGGTTTGAATTTTGATTTCAGAAGTATTTCGTTCTTGTTCTCTTTGTTTTAGTGTAATTATTATCATTCTGGTTAAATGATTTTTGTTACATGAATTTTAATTCATCTAATTTATCTGAGGACATATTTTGATTTAATTGGTTAATTAATCAAATAAATTCATTCTGAACCACGTTAGAATTATGCATACGTCTATGGTCAAGTGCAAAATATTTTGGCTTCGTACTATTGATAGAAGTGTGGTTGTGTTTTGATTAGCAATACAAACCAATTAAAATTTTGAATAGTAGTTTAAGAACATTAACAAAAAATAACTAGAGGATTAAAAATCAAACAAGAGTTACTTTTAAGTGACAAAGATAGGAAAATATCAGGGGAAGAATTCTGGATTGGTTAGGTATTATTCTGATAGAGTTTGTTTTCACTGATTGATTTGCTATTCGATTTAATTAGCGCAATTTTATATTTGAACCCTCAATCATCATAATTTTAGTTTTGTCATTCCTAAACTAATTAATTTGATTAATAGCTTCATGGGAGACGACTTGGTGAGCATTATACTACAAACCAACGAAAATTCACTAATCTTGGCCAGTTCGACAACTATAAGTAAATAATATTTTCTTTACGAAGATTTTGGCACTATTGCTGAGGAGTGAATCAATCATAATCAATTAGAATAAGAAATTTCTTAGTTTCAATTTTGATTTTAGCATTCATATGTAGTATTTGTGGTCTTTTTTGGGTGTTTTTTTGTGTTCTGCGACTGTTCTGGGTAATACTGGCATAAGGGGTGACTAACTCTAATTGAGCTAAACTTGGTATATAGGTTTTAGGTGTTGTGAAAATTTAAAATTGCAACCACGTTGCATGCTATGACACTTTTTGGCCAAATTCCATCATTTAGACCATTTTTTCAATTTGTTAGTATTTTTTTCTTTTGATTTTTTGCAATTTTTCTAATTTTTTTGAATTTATTTTGATTTTTCTTAGTAATTTTTAGATGTTTTATTTTATTTCATTCTTGGTGTATGAAAAGATCTTCTAATATAGACTTGGTTGAGTTTAATTCAAAGATTGATAGGAGTTTTTATACACAACTTAAAAATCGTAAGATTAAAGAAGCAGTGACTACTGATTTGATTTCTGATATAATAGATAATACACAAAGTAATTGTGAATTGAATTTATATTTGGATTTGAATTTTAATTCTGAAGTAGTAAATATGGTGGGTAATGGTAATAAGGATAGAACTCTTAGGGAATTGGTTACACTTAACATTAATTATCAACTACTATGTATTTAATATCTTGAACTTGATGCTACTTTTGAACTTAAATTTGGATTAATACATTTTCTTCCAAAGTTCCATAGTCTTGCAGGTGAAGATCCTCATAAACATCTTAAGGAGTTCCACGTGGTTTGTTCCACCATGAAGCCACAAGGAGTTTCAAAAAAGCACATCAAGCTTAGATTATTTCCTTTCTCATTGGATGGGGTGCCCAAGGATTGGCTTTATTATCTTCAACCTCAAGCCATCACTTCGTGGAATGAATTGAAGAGGATATTTTTGGAAAAATTCTTTCCTCCTTCAAGAACTGCTACTATCTGAAAAGAGATTAGTGGTATTAGACAAATGAATGGAGAAATTGTATAAGTACTAAGAGAGGTTTAAGAAACTATATGTAAGTTGTCCTAACCATCAAATCAATGACCAACTTTTGATATAGTACTTTTATGAAAGCTTGTTACCCATGGAGAAAAGTATGATTGATGCAGCTGCAAGTGGAGCATTGGTTAACAAAACCCTAACTGCTACTAGAGACTTTATTGCAAATATGGCACAAAATATACAACAATTTGGCACCAGAATAAACATCCCAACCAGAGGTGTAAATGAAATCTATGTTATTCATATGGATCAATAAAGAATAAAAAATAAACTTGAGGAGTTGGCTTCCATGGTTAGACAGCTAGCAATTAGACAAAGACATCCTTAACAACTCCTTACACCTCTGTATGGTATTTGTTCGTTAACCACACATGCCATAGATCAGTGTCCCCAATTGCAAGATAATACAGAATCATGTGTTGGCATCTTCCCTGGTAGGCTTTTACAATAGCAACAGGATAGATATGACCCTTATGCAACATCATACAATCCTAGATGGAGAGATCATTCGAATTTGAGATATTGTAATAGGTCTAACCAACAACAACAATAGAAATTTAATGCTCCTGGTCTAAGAAACCAATAGCCTATGAGACAACCCATGCAACATATGAACAAGTCAAAACTAAGTTTAGAAGATATAGTGAAGCAATTGGCAACAAATACAATCCAATTCTAATAGTGAACAGGGACAATAATCTAGAGTTTGGAGACTTAGATTGGCCAATTTGCAATAAATATCAATGAGTTGAGAAGTTAAAGTTCTGGCCAATTACCTTTACAACTTGTGATCAACCCGAGAGGCAATGTCAGTGCAATAATCTTGAGGAGTGGCAAGCAAGTAAATGGGCCCATCACACCTTTAACAGAGGTGCTATAAGAAAAAAAGGTGATAGAGAACAACAACCCCCTTCAATCCAAGACAAGAATGGCATAGAAAAGGGAGAAAATTCCATATACACCAGACTTCTTCCATTCCCCAACCGAATTACACAGTCTAAGAAAATCGCAAAGGCTAAATTAGATAGGAAAATTATGGAGATGTTTAGAAAAGTGAAAGTAAATATCCCTTTCTTAGAAGCAATTAAACAGATTCCAAAATATGCAAAGTTTCTTAAGGAGCTGTGTACATATAAGAGGAAGTTGAAAAGGAATGAGAAAGTTAGCATGGCGAGAAACATATAAGCTTTGATTCAATCAGCTATACCTAACAAATGCAAAGATCCTGGCACATTCACCATTCCTTGCATAATATGGAATATGCAGTTTAATAATACTATGTTAGATTTAAGAGCTTCCATTAATGTAATGCCTAAGCCTATGTATTCCTCTTTATAGATTGGAGAATTGAAGCCTACGGAAGTGGTGATTTAGTTAGCAAACAGAAGCACAACCTACCCTATAGGAGTACTTGAAGATGTTCTAGTAAAGGTAAAAGATTTAATTTTTCTTGTTGATTTTTATGTTTTGAATATAAAGGATGACAATATACATAGATATGCACCACTAATTCTTGGTAGACTATTTTTGAAAACTACTAAAACAATAATTAATGTGCATAATGGTACTTTATCGGTGGAATTTGGTGGTGATGTTGTTCATTTAATATTCTTGATGCCATGAGACACCTTTCTGAAGAACATTCCATGTTGCATGTAAATATGATAGACCTATTAGTTCTAATACTTGTGTGGACATGGATATTGACATTGTTGAATTTATAAATGCAATTCAATATTCAAAATGTTATGATGGACTAAATAAATGTACTTCTTGTTCTGAGATTGATATATTCTTTAATTTTGATTTTATTTCTACTTCTGATTTTAATCCTAATTCTGCCAATTTACTTGATACTATTTCCTCTTTTGAGAAAAATGAACAAGTGGAGGCTATTGTACATTTAAATTCACAAAGATTAGTACCTTTCATATAGTAACCACCTACACTTGAACTCAAACGTTTACCTAACAATCTCAAATATGCTTTCTTGGAAGAAGAAAATAAATTACCAGTAATAATAGCAAATAACCTCCACCTGATCATGAAATGAGGTTGCTAAAATTGTTAAGGGAAAAGGAAAAAAGAAATAGGTTGGACATTTACAGATATTCTAGAGATTAGCCCTTCCACTTGTATACACAGAATTTTACTAGAGGAATGAGCTAAACTGGTGAGGCAACTACATAAAAGACTTAACCCCATGATTATAGATTTTGTGAAGAAAGAGGTAAGCAAATTACTTTCAATTGATATTATTTATCCCATATCTAATAGCAAATAGGTGAGTCTAATGCAGGTAGTCCTAAGAAGACTAGTATCACAATGGTATCCAATGAAAAGAATGAGCTTATCCTTATGAGAGTGCAGAATAGTTGGAAAGTCTATATTGATTACAAAAAAGCTGAATCAGGCTACTAGAAATGACTATTTTCCTCTTCCTTTCATAGATTAAATGTTAGAGAGGTTGGTAGGCAAATCTCATTATTATTTCTTAGATGGCTTTTTTGGTTATTTTCAAATTTATATTGCACTAGAAGACCAGGAAAAAACTGTATTTACCTACTCATTTGGTATCTTTGCATATAGAAGGATGCTATTTGGACTTTGTAAAGCTCTAGGTACATTCTAGCAGTGTATGGTGAGCATCTTTTCTAATTTCCTTAAACATTGCATGGAAGTTTTCATGGATGACTTTATTGTTTATGGCACCTTCTTTGATAACTATTTGATGAATTTTGGAATGGTATTAGAAAAATGTATTGAGAAAAATTTGGTTTTAAATTTTAAAAAATATCATTTAATGGTAGAGCAAGGAATTGTTTTAGGCCATGTGGTTTCTAAAAACAACATTAAAGTTGATAGAGCTAAAGTAGACGTAATTTCTTATTTACCTTACCCTACTTATGTGTGAGAAGTGCATTTTTTTCTTGGCTATGCAGGTTTTTATAGACGATTCATTGAAGACTTTAGCAAGATTTCTCTACCATTATCTAGACTTCTTCAAAAGGATGTAGATTTTAATTTTGATAAGTCATGCAGATTAGCATTTGATGAGTTAAAGAGAAGACTAACCACCCTACTTATCATCTGACCTCCTAATTGGAAATTTCCATTTGAATTGATGTGTGATGCATTCAACTTTGCTGTGAGTGCAATTCTTTCCTAAAGGATAGATAAGAAGCCTCATGTGATCTCTTATGCATCGCGCACCTTAGATGAGGCTCAGGCTAATTATATAGCCATTGAAAAGTGGCTTTTAGTTGTTATTTTTGCTTTAGATAAGTTTTGTTCTTATTTGCTTAGTTTTAAAGTTATTGTTTATTTTGATCATGTAGCTTTAAAGTTCCTTGTAACATTCTAAAATTAATTAAGGTGTTAATCATGGATTTGGATTAATTAAGAATAATTATTATGGAATAATTGGATAAGGTATATGAATGAGAATTTATAGAGAAATAAGTGATTAATATGGGTTTAAGATTTAATTAGGATAGGAGCTTAATTTTGAACCCATAATTAATTTAAGTAGGCCATGTTTAGAGACTAATTAAGACCCAATGATTATTAGTGTAAACCTAACTTCTCCTTGGGAAACTTAGCCTAAAGGAGACCACCTAGCAGTGACCTAATTTGGTTTAATGAGTTAGAGGCCCAAAACCCAACTTACATAAGCTCTTATAATTGGCCCAACAATTTTTATACAGACCCAAATCAAATGATCTTTTAAAACTTAGTCTAACCCAATCAAAATTCTGCAACCCAACTTATGAAACTCAACCCAATCCAACTCAAAATCTGAACCCATATGGATTTGGACCTTTGGGTTAACCTATAACCCATTTAGGATCCAACCTAAATCCAACTAAACCCTAAAAACATGCAGCCCCTCCTATATTCTGCTGAAACACAAACACAAGAAGCATTTTCGCACCTTGAGGGGAGGCTAGGGTTCTCGCCAACCTTTTGGCTCTATTTTGCACTTATAGGGGGGAATTCAGCCCAGGTAACCTTCATAAAACTTAACCCTCTCATTCTCCTTTATAATTTGATTTGAATAGCTTTTGGTTTAGTGGATTTTCATCTTCTTCCTAAGTTTGAGATTTTCATTATTGGTGCTTTCATAGAGGATTTTCAAAGGTTAGGGCTAGAAGGGATATTGGGTAAGTATAAACTTTTCATTTTAATGTATTTTCTACTAATTTAAGACCCCCATGGTTGATTTGTAGTATGGGTATTGATTTTATACGAATTTGCTTATGATTTAGAGTGATATATTGAAGTTTCTGGTAAAGGAAACATTCAATCTGAATTTTACTCTTGTAGTGGCTTGGCTGAGGTAGCATTGTTGTTGGTTCTTTAGAAAATTGTCCGTAAGTGAGGTAACCGAGGATTTTGTAATTCCATGCATATATCTGCTTTAATTTCATATTTACTACACATGAAAGATTTGAAATACTAAATGAATTGATTAGTTATCTATTGTATTGTGTTTGGACCTGGTGAGTCCATGGTAGAGTTGTGGTGCGGCTGCCACCCGTGTATGTGCTTCAATCAGGCATTGGGTTATGATCAGACCCCAAATGCACTGAGCCTTGGTTGTGCTCATTAGGGAGTGGGTGCCATAGATAGGCCTCTCCCAGTGTTATTGGCTTTTAACATGTGGAAATGTGATTACTAGTATGGGATAGTAATTATAGATAGCCTAATTATTTCATTTGTTGATATGACTAATATGATTTTGATGTTCATTTTGATTTATGCATATATGTTATTAAATTAGAATATATGAATGCAATTTACCTTTAGTTACTAAGATCCGTATCTTATCTTGTTCCATGGGATCATACTTTCAGGTGAAGGCTCTTTGGGTAAGGATAAGGGGAAGCAAGTGGATGAAAATCCATGAGCTCCAACCATGTATGGGGGAGGCTACACTTGGGTTGATCTGAGTAGAATAGATACTAAATTTTGTATCCCTTCTTGTATAGCATCATCGTGTAATCATGTTACCAAGTGTAGGAGTTTATATATTGATCACTTAAGGTGTAACTATTAAGGAGCTAGACTTTATATTAGTCTGGTATGGAATGTATGAACTTATAACATCTACTATGAACTTGTTGAATTTTTTATATGGTCTACTATCCAAAAATGTAATCATATGATACATTAGATGTAACTTGAACCAATGATGCATGGAATCTCTAATGGAATATGTATTTGAATGGTATTGTTAATAATTCATGAATTCTTGCTGTCATTACTTTATGAACTTGCTGATATATGGTAGTTAGATAAGTAGAAATTAACACTTAAGTTTTGAACTAGTAATGATAGATAAGCTGGATAAATTAGTTAAATGAAAGCTATTAGAGCCCCGCAAATTAAGGTAGAGTGGCCTTAGGGTGTCATTAGAGGAAGATGAAGAGTTAGAGTGTATAAGATAAGATTTTAGAAGTTATAGGAGCAGAAGGTGTTTCGTCGCAGCCAATAGAGGCGAAGTTGTCCATGAAGAGAGAGCAATTTGCTATGATGAGAAGTGGAATTAGCCACGGTGAAATGTGAGAGACCAAATTGGAAGTTGTCCAGAGAGTAATTTGCCATAGCGAAATGGGGAATTGGTCACGGTGAACTTTGTGAAAATGTGTCAGGTGTTCCAGAAAGGAATTCACTGGGCCAAAAATGGGAATTGGTCACAGCCAATTGTGAGGCAAGTGAGGTAGGCTCCAAGAGGTCCTCTCGCTGCGGTGTCGTGGTGAAATTTGTAAAGTTATAAGAAGTGAACTTGAGAGCAATTAGCCGTGATGCGAAATCATTTGGCTGCAGCAAATTTCTCAAACTCTTATACTAACCTAGAACCTTGGTTTTTCCTATAGCAACATCAAGGGATGACTTGGAAACACTGGTAAGAGGTTTTTAAGAGTTGAAAATGAATGGATAATATATTTAAAGGCTTTTAATTGGAAATTTGTTTCACTTATGTACATGAATACTTGTAAATGTTTGGTTAATGATTTTAATAACATTAAGGTTCAAATTTTCTCGCTTTTTCCTAAATTAATTAATTTAAATGGTACTAGACCTTGATGTATGACTGTCAATTGCATGTTTAAACTTAATTACCATGATTAGAAGTTAAGGTCATCACATTCCTACTCAAGAAGTCTAATGCAAAATCGAGACTCATTAGGTGGATGCTGCTCCTACAAGAATTTGACATAGAAATTAGAGATAAGAGTGGAGTAGAAAATCTTATGGCTAATCATTTGAGTAGAATACCTCACTTTTTAGATTCATCTACTATCATGGATAGTTTTCTAAATGAACAGTTGTACTCATTGCATGGTAAAGATCCCTGGTATGCAAATATGGTAAATTTATGAGTTGCTTCTGAATTGCCTATTTATTTTAAAAAGCACCAAATTAATAAGCCTAAAAATGAGGCAAAATATTATTTTTGAGATGATCCTTACTTGTGGCACATGTGTAATGACCAGATTATTAGGAGATGTGTTCTTGACCATGAGTTCACATCTATTTTGCATTTTTGTCACACACTTACGTGTGGTGGCCATTTTGGCCCTTAGTGTACTACTAGGAAGGTTCTGAATTCTAGACTATTCTAGCCCACCTTATTTAGGGATGCATATGCTTTCTATAAGAGCTGTACACAATGTCAACAGACAGGTAATATTCCTCGTAAGAATGAGATGCCTTAACAACCATTGTTATGCTATAAGATATTTGATGTTTGGGGTATTGACTTCATGGGACCATTTTCTATTTCTTTTGGTTTCATATATATTCTTTTAGCTGTTGATTATATTTCAAAGTGGGTGGAAGAAAAAGCCACTAGGATTGATGACTTTTTTGTGGTTGTGGACTTTGTTAGATCTCACATTTTTTGTAGGTTCGGTATACCCAAAGTAATCATTAGTGACCAAGGCTCCTACTTTTGTAACATAAACATGCAAGCCTTCCTTCACAAGTATGGTGTGCTCCATAAAGTAGCTACCTCCCACCATCCACAAATAAAGTGTCAAGCAGAAATCTCAAATAGAAAGACAAAACGAATTCTAGAGAAAATAGTACAACCTAATAGAAAGGATTGGAGTAAAAGATTGGAGGATGCACTATAAACTTACCATACTGCCTACAAAACTCCTATAAGTATATTACCCTATAGGTTAGTTTTTGGTAAAGCATGTCACTTACCAGTTAAGATTAAGCATAGAACTTATCAAGCAGTAAAAAAGTTTAATATGGATTTATCTTAAGTTAGTTCTAAAAAAAATTGCAACTTCAAGAGCTTGAAGAAATTCAAGTCTATGAAAACTCTAGAATTTACAAGGAGAAAACCATGGCTGTGTATGATAAGATGATTGAAAGAAAAGAGCTTTATATTGGTGAAAGAGTCCTCCTCTATAATTCTCATCTAAAGTTGATACCTGGTAAGTTACATTCTAGATGGACTGATCCATTATGGTAACTGTAACATCCGGTCCCTCCGTAAACGTGAGAAACGCAATGTTCGGTTTCTCTGTAAACGTAAAAAATGGGCCAAATATAAAAGGAAGTCCTCGAAATAGAAGGAATTGTGGCCAACTAAAATTATGATAAAATTTTAAATAATGGAAAATGAGGATTTGAGTCTTGAGTTGCCCAGAAATCAAGGCCAGAGTTATTCGATAAATTTACCGAAAGGCCAGTGGCATTTTCGTAAATATGGGTACTTTTTGAAATACTCATAGGAGGACTTTTTAAATGGAAATTTTGAGTTGCCCAGGGTTTTCAAAGGCCCCAAAAACCATGGGAAGCCCCGGGATCGGTAAAGCCCTTCCGGTGTACTCTTTCCGACGTCGGTTGACCCGAACTTTGACCGATTCGTTCGGAAAGGTTTTAGCTCCGATTTGAGTGATTCCAAAGGCATTTTATTAAATTGGGAACCTATTTGTTATGATGGAAAAGACAGTTCTCAAAAAGGAGCTAAAACGAAGGAGAAACAAAAATGCAAAGTATGAAAGGGCAAAAATGGAATTTAAGTGTTAAAGGAAGCTTCCAAACTCTTTTTATAAGTCACGTTCTTCCTCTCCTTCATTAAACCAACTTGCTTCTGCCCATTTTCAGAGAAGAACTCCAGCTTCTTAGGCGCACAAGAGAAGGAGGATTTTGGAGGAAGAAATTCAAGAAAAAGGTAAGAAACTTTAAGAAATTCCATATCCTTTCTTCTTCAAACTTGCTCCCCTCCTCTCAAGCTTTATTTCTATGGTTTTAATGGAGATTTTGGTGCTGTTTTGGGGGCAGAACAGAGAGGGAAATTTCAAAAATTGAGGGAGCAAGCCAACCAAGTGGAAGAGCAAGCAAAGAAAAGCAAGAAAACAAGGTAAAACTTCCATTCTTTGGTAGTTTCTCCCTCCCCCTTCCTCTTGCACGAATTTGGGCACCATGAGCCCAATTCTTAGGGGCTGTTTTCTGCCCAATTTATGGAGGGATTAGAGGTTTTAGATGGCAAGGATTAAGAAGGAACCAATAGAATCAAGAAAGGAGCATTAAGAGACAAGATAGAACCATTAGAGATCCAAATGCTCCCTTGCAAATCTGATTTTATATGAGTGTTCTTAGACTTAATTGAATGTTTAAACATGCTCCTAAGACCCCTAGAGAGCTTCCCACATGCACCTCCCATCCAAGAAAGCAAAGAAATTGCAAGAAAAACTAATGAACTCTAAGCTAGAAAAGTGTAGAGCTCTTGAACACTTTGCAAAAACTGATTTGATATATGAGTTTCCTTGCATGTGTGAGTATTTGATTGAGCTCCTAAGACCCCTAGGAAGTCTCCCAAGTGTGTCTCCCATCAAGGAAAAATCAAGAAGGCCATGAACTCTTCTTCCCCCCATAGTCTCGGCCTAGGCAAGTTCCTATAGCTAAGGAGAGTTTTAGATTTTTCTAAGGCTATTCTTGAGTCATATGTGATGAGTGAAGATGAGTAGAGGCCTTAAAAAAAATTTAAAACTCAAAGAAAGTGAATTGGTGCCATAAGTTCCATATTATGACCTAAAGAAGCAACATGGTGCTAGGCCTTTTGTTTTAATGATGTGATGACTCCAAGAGGTTTAAAAGGAGTCAAGAATCATATTTGAAAGGAAAGAATGAGGCCTAGAAGTCCCTTGAGGGGTGTTGCTTCATTAGGTGCCTTTATGGACCATAATGGAGCCTATAGGGCAATCTAGTGTTTTATCAAGTGATGTAGCCTTAGAATATGTTTCATAGACCTAATTGGCTCCCATAAATTGTATCTAGGCCAAGAGAAACTATCTCCACCAAATTGTGGGTGTGTGGCCGAAAGAGGAGGGTTGAAAGCTAAGGAAAATGTGTGTGAAATTGTGCAAGGTAGCTCTCTCCACCTTCTCTCATGCATGGATGTGTGTTTAGCTTGTTTTAGAATGTGTGTATGTGTATTTTCAAGCTAAGAAAAGTATGCTAGCATACCTTTATATGCCATGATGCTTGATGTTATATTATGTTTTCAAATGATTACATGATGTTTGTGTGAGTTTGCTTGAGTGTGGAAAGGCCAAGAACTCTTCCCTTTGGTGAGGATGAGCCAAGAACCTTTGAGCTTGGTTGAGACAAAGTAAAAAGTCTCCCAAAAGCAAAGTGGGCTCCCAAGAGTATGGTTGAGTCCAAAGTGCTTAAAGAATGGGTAAGGCAAGTCCAAAATCCATGAGGAGAAGTGTGAGGCCAATCCAAACGCTTAGTGAGCTCTTGAATGTCTTGCATGATTGATTCACATGCCAAAGTTGCTTTAAAATGCCTATGATTTCTATTTTCTCCATGCATGCATATATGAAACTTGCTTGCACATATTATGTGTGATGGAATGGGAGATGAGCTATTGGGATTCTTTGAATCTCATTCCCTCCTCTCCAATGCTCTAAGATGCTAGGTGGACCAAGTAGCTATGGTGAAGGGAGCCAACAACCATGAAAGAAGGAGATTGACAAGCCTATGCCTAGTTGTATTCTTTTTGAACCATAATGATGTTCAATGATGTATATGATTATTGTAAATGGCACATGACCCTTGAGATACATGTAAATATGATATTATGTGATGTATACATGTATGGATATGATGTATGAACTTTAGAAATGAATTTGGGTCTGTAATGTCAAGTTATGCAAATTGGAAGTTTGATGCAAATGTGTATAAGTGAGGGTTGAATGGCCAAAATGAGATGCATGAGGTTTGGGACCATTTAGGCAGCTCACACAAGTCTTAAATATGCTTTTAAACTTGCCCAAAAGGTGCCAAGACCAAGGGAAATCCATTTGGCAAATTTGGTACCCAATATGGAGCCAAAATTGACCATAATGGAACCCTATACCATTTTTTGGCCAAATGACTTAGTCTTGCCCTAAAACTTGGCATGCAATTAGGTCTCATTAAGAAATTTTTGGGAAGATAAAGATCATAATTTTTGGAGACCTATAGAATATTTGAGGAATTTTCAAAGCTGGGATTTTTCATGGATTCTGGTATGGGTACTGTTCATACTGGCAGTTTTGAATTCTGTGTCACCCGATGGCCAAATGGTGTCCAATGCTTATGAAAATTTACATGAATAAACTAGAGGTCATAAGCTTTTTGTGGCCACCGAGATCACCTCATTTGGAGGTCTAGAGAGGAAGATATGGATTTTCGAAGGTTCTGCCCAGTATCAGACATCTTGCCAGACCCGAGGTACTGTTCTATCGATTTCCGGGAGTTTGGGTTGATGAACTGATCTGGAGATATTTTTCCTCTCTAGTTAACATCCACATCTTTCCATAGTGATATCATTTGCAAGAATTGGATTTTTGTGGAATTAGTTAGACATTTTTGAAGTCCATATCAGTAAACTGTGACAGTATCAGGAACCCCTCCGACCAGTAGATGATTTCGCATGTCAAACATATTATATATGAGATTTTAAGACTTCTACATATTTTTAGCATGAAGTAGACGTCTTAAGCTTTCCAGAATGACTGAGATTACATGTTTTCGATTTTTCTGGATTTAGTTGTGAATTTCCAAACTTTGCCCAGAAATGAGGCCAAGTCTGCCGAAAATGAATCTACATGTCTCATATCCCTTTTTGGTCTCCATGGGTTTAAAGCTAGTTTTTGTGATTGAAATGAGTTCTAATCATGCAAATAAATATGAGGATGCATAGAATGAGCTCACACAGTCCACGTTTGACCGAAGGGTTTCAAAGGCATGAGATGAGCTAGAATGAAGGTGTTACAATTACTCATGTTTTTCCTCATGGTACAGTTAAGATTATGAATGAGTTAACCAAAAAGTGCTTCATGGTGAATAGGCAACGGCTTAAACATTTTTATGGGGATTTTGGGAGCAAATAGTGGAAGAGCTACATCTTTACAATGCTTCATACACTTGAACCACTCGGTTATATTTCTTTCTCTCCTCTTTTCCTTTCTTGTCTTCTCTTTAATTGGTGAATTAGATTGATATTACATTAAGGATAATGTAAATATTAAATGTGTGTGTGCGTGGGGGGGGGGAATCATTCTGTTTTCTTTTTCATTATTTTCTTGATTTTCATGAAATTTTTAGATTTTTAGGGTTCTTCTTTTTAAAAATAAAAAAATAATTAAATATAATTAAAAAAAAAAAAGTTGAAGCAATTTAAGTTTCGAAGTATTTCAACATGATTAGGAATCAATCTTGTTTTCAAGAATTCAAGTAAACTGGCAATGAATTTGATTTTAATGGATTGCATGTGGTAGTTTTTAAACCCGTGAAGATTTTAGGCTTTTATTATTTCTTTCTTGTGAGAAAATTCGCCTATCATAATTTTCACTCTAGAACTTGTTTTAATTCTTAATTGAAATTACATTTGCACAAGCATTCGCATTCATAAAGATGATTAAGGCATTCTTTCTTCTTTTCTTGTAGACAGAGCCAAATAGCTATCCCGCCCATGTTTTATCCTTTGTTTTGTTCCCTTTTTGAGCCTTTTTATGTTTTCTTTTTAACCCTTTAGCCAAAAAAAAAATTTCTACCTTGTTGATGTGTAGTGCAATTTTGCGCTAATTAATTTGTTCTTCCTAGAGATATGTCAAAATTAAAAAAAAAAAAAACAAAAGTAGGAAAAGAAAAGAAAAAAAGTGGTGAAAATGAAAAAAAAAATTACTTTGATTTTTCATTGAGCATGAATTAGTTTACGGCAAATAAGATTTTGAGATGTATATCTATTTCATTTTATGTTCTTTTTTTTTATTGCTCTTGATAATTTTAAGTGTCTGCTTTGTGTCTCTTGTTACATCCTTAGTTTTTTTATTTACCATTTGTTTCGTACCTTAGCCCCATTATAACCTTGAATAAAAGTCCTTTTGATTTATGTATTACTTTTGACTTAGTCATTGGAGATTGAGAAGATATACAAGCCTATGGTAGTGATATTGTGAAAGGTTGAATTTGAAAAGAATACAAAACCTAAACACTTGAGAGAATTGAGAGTAAACACAAAATCAGTGAGAAACTACCACTTTAATTAATTTTTTTATCAATTGGAATTGTTATGCTACTTGTTCTTCCTTAATTAGCAACAAAAATTGCCTTTGATTGTTGAATATCTAAAAAGCTTTAATTGTGTTTAGCTTGATAGTTTTGTATTTCAATTTTGTTTTCCTTTTTTTTTTTATATTTTTGTGTTTTGCCTAGTAGTACAAAAGCCTAAGTGTAGGAGAATTTGATATTTCAACATTATTATATTTTATATTCCTCATATTTAGTCTTATTAATAATTCATAGTGAGTAATTTAATGACTTTGGACTTATTTTATATTAAGTGGGCTAAATTTAGATTAATAGACTTTAAATGCATTTTTATTATATTTATCCAATAGAGAACCAATTATTTTTTAGTTGTATTTTACAGGATAGAAGATTCCAAAAGGATTAGGATAGAAGACTCCTAAACAGATTTGGATATTATCTTATTAAGTCCTAAAAGGATTTAGATATTATCTTATTATTACTTCTAGAATGGTATTGGATTTCTTGAGGAAGAAGGCAACGTCATCTATTTAAGGAGGAGAAGACGTCACCATAGAACACTCTCCATCTTCTCTATTTCTCATTCTTGTTTTTGTCTTTTTCATAGCTTTTTAATTTTTCTTGAGGATCAATCCAGAGTCTGAACCTAATAGGAAACTTGAATCCTTATTTGTATAGAACGTTGGTTTGGATTTTGATTTCAGAAGTATTTCGTTCTTGTTCTCTTTATTTTGGTGTAATTATTATCATTCTAATCAGATGATTTTTGTTGCATGAATTATGATTCATCTAATTTATCTAAGGATGTAATTTGATTTAATTAGTTGATTAATCAAATAAATTCATTTTGAGCCATGTTAGGATTCTACATGCGTCTATGGTCAAGTGCAAAATATTTTGGCTTCATATTGTTGATAGAAGCGTGGTTGTGTTTTGATTAGCAATATGAACCAATTAAAATCCTGAATGGTAGTTTAAGAACATTTATAAAAAATAACTAGGGGATTAAAAATCAAACTAGATGTACTTTTAAGTGACAAAGATAGGGAAATATCAAGGGAAGAATTTTGGATTAGTTACATAACATTCTGATAGAGCTTTGTTTTCGTTAATTGATTTGTTATTTGGTTTAATTAGTGCAATTTTATATTTGAACTCCCAATCATCATAATTCTAGTTTTGTCATTTCTAAACTAATTGATTTGATTAATAGCTTTGTGGGAGATGACCTGGTGAGCATTATACTACAAACCAGTAAAAATTTACTAATCTTGACTAATTCAACAACTGCAAGTGAACAATATTTTCTTTACCACCAAGATCATGAATTATGTAGGTTGCTTTATTGTACCTTTGTATAGAACCAACTAAGCTAGAATATGTTTGTGTAGAGTTTATATGAGGCTAGATTTGGTTCCAATGATGTATTTGTGTCTTATTTGATGTATATAGGCCAAGCAAATCAAGCTCCTCCTAGGTGTATGTGTGTGAGGCTGAGAAAGGAAAAGAGAAATCCAAGGAAGAAAACTTGTGTTTCTTGTCTGAAAGTAGCTCTCTATCCTTTCTTGCATGCATTTCTTGGATGTTTGATTGTCATTGGATGCTTGAGTGTATATTTGAATAATGAAATAAGTCTATAGCCATTGACTGAATGTTTTGGTACTATTATACTTCTTAAAATTTTTTTGAATGCAAGATGGCTCTTAATGGGTGAAGTTATGCCAAAAGTTTCTTAGAATAGGTGAGACAAAGCCAAAAGTCCTAAGAATGAGTAAGGCTAAGTCAAAATTCCTTAAAAGTGGGTGAGGAAAATCCAAAAGTCCCAAAGAAATGGGTAAGGCTAGACCAAAAGCCCTTAGAGCTTATGCTTGACTTGAATGAGCTTATGTGACATGAAAATATATTTATGTGTGCTTACTAAAAGTTTTTATGGCATGCTTGCATTCTTTGACATGAAAATGTATCATATATATATGCTTGAAAGAGTAAAAGAATTATTGGAATTCTTTGAATTTTATTCTTCCCCATATTATGTCTAACCTACTAGGTGAGTCTTATGGAACAAGAAATGGAAGCCAAGGAGCTTGAAGAATGAGACTTTAGCAATAGAATAGAAATTTATGTAATTTGATATCAAAGGTTGTATGTATAAGTAAATTATGAGTTGTGAACTCTTGAGCATGTGTAAAAGTATATAATTATGATGTATGAATCAAATTTAGAACCTAATGTATGAATATGTGAGTTTTTGACATCTTTAAACCTTAGTGTATATGTGTATAAGAACAAGTGGAAGGGTGATTTTGAGTTTCATATTGGTATAGACCTATTTTGATGCTTCTATATACTATAATTGAAGTGTTGGACATGCTTAAAGGGTCATGGTTCAAGAGGAAAGTCATTTTAAACCATTTGGAACCATTATGAGACTATTTTAAGCCATATTCATGCCTTGAACCAAAGTCTAACCAAATGGATGATTTTTGCATAACATTCGGTAGGCACATAGGTCTTAGCTAAAGCTTTTCATAGAGTTAAAAAGCATTATTTTTAGAGTTCTAAAGAATTTATTATAAATTTTTAAAATTGGTTAAATTATGCAGAAACTGTCACTGTTACTGTTCATATGGTCGGTTTACTTTTTGGTGTCATCTAAGGGTCAAATGAAATCCAATGCTCATGAAATTTATAGGCATATAGCTAACATCATAAGCTTTCCATAGCTACTGAGAGAACTCAGTTTGGATTTGTACGGAGAGAGAGATGAATTTTTGAAAATTCTGATTTGCTGTATAATGCCCTCTAGACCCAAAGTATTGTTCCATTAGATTTCATGGGCCAAACGTAGTTGTTTTGATCTAAAATTTTTATGGTAGTTAGAGGACATCTTAAGCTTTCCAGAAAGCTAAAATTTTCATGATTTGGATTTTTCTAAAATTAATTATAAATTTTCAAAATTTATATCAGAATATGGAGCATGTGGAAAATTGCAAGGGTGATGTAATTTTGTGATGTATGCCTTGGACTCGAAATTTATGGTTCAAATTGCGATATTTCCAATTGAACAAATGTGTTATGGATGGAAAATGAGTTGGGTAAGTCCACATGGCCCATTTAGCCAAAGATGAATTATTTTGGCTTTTAATAACAACAAATTCCGCTACTAAAAGTATTAATTTCATGAAAGTGGATACTTTTAGCTAGTTTTGGTACATATTAAATGCTAGATAGACATGGTATTACATATAGTAGCCAGCTAGATCTAGGAAACTACATATTTCAATCACTATTTTGGGTCTTTCCCAATTTAACATTGCTTCCACCTTACTAGGATCTATTACTACTCCTTGCTCTGATATTACATGATCTAGGAATTTAACCTCCTATAACTAAAATTCACATTTACTCAACTTAGCATACTACTGATGCTCCCTCAAGGTTTGAAAAACTATCCTAAGATGCTCTTTATACACTTCACTAGTCTTGGAATACACAAGTATGTCATTGATAAATACTACCACAAATTGGTCAAGGTATGGTATAAAAATCCTTTTCATGTAATCTATGAAAATAATAAGGGCATTGGTTAATCTAAAAGGCATGACTAGGAACTCATAATGGCCGTAACAAGTCCTAATGGTTATTTTAGATATGTTCTTAGCCTTGACTTTAAGTTAATGGTATTTGGATTTGAGATCAATCTTTGAAAAGATTGATGCTCCAGCTAATTGGTCAAGCAAGTCATCAATCCTAGGCAAAGGGTATTTTTTTTTTATAGTCACTTAGTTCAATTACCTGTAGTCAATACAAAACCTAAGGCTACCATCCTTCTTCTTGACAAACAACATTGGTGCTCCCCATAGAGACATACTAAGCCTAATGAACCCTTTCTTAAGCAACTCTTCTAATTGGCTCTTCAACTCAACCAACTCAATGGGTGCCATTCTATTTGGGGCCTTGGAGATCAGACTTGTACCGTGTACTAAATCAATGGAGAACTCTAACTTTCTCTTTGGAGGTAGTCCACTAAACTCTTTTAGGAAAACTTCTGGGAATTCTCTAATCACAGGTATATCCTTCAACCCATCATCAACCTCAATATGCAATGAAAAGAACACTAGAAACCCTTGGCAACCATGCCTAAGGTACCTTCTAGCTTGGGCAGTGGACACATAAGCAAGCTTAGTCACAAGACAAGATTCAGGTATATTAGTAGGTAAGGAAACTATCTTATGGTTACAATCAAGTATCACATCATTAGTTGACAACCAATCCATACCAATGATCACATCAAAGTCATACAAAGGGATGCAAATCAGGTCAAGGGTAGTACAATAACTGTCCAATTATACAATATAATTTAAACATACATAAGATGTAATCATGGAATATCCAATAGGGGTAGATACAAATAACTCAAATGGCAACTGGAAAATTTTAAAACCTAAATGATTAACATAATCATATGAGATGAATAAGTGGGTTGCACCCGAGTCAAATAATGCATCTACAACATGATTATGGACAAGTACCTCGGATCAAATTAGGGGACCTATTAGCCTCTTGCTGCATAAGCATACATACCTGTCCTTGTGTAGGTGGTTATTAGATAAGGCCGACTTTATAGATGTAACAAACTTAGCTACTAAAAAAGTTAATTAAGTATAATTGTATTCTTAATCGAGTACACTTAAAGTCTAATTTGGTTAATGAGTTAGTAGTAGATGAAAATGCAGGAAATTTTGAACCATTAAATAATTGATATTCACCATCAAGTTGTACAATGGGATTATTGTTCCTAAGAATTCAAAATATCTCATTTTCAATTTTTGTCTAAACCAAAATACTTTCAAGAAGCCTAAAAACTCATATTTGTTGGACTAAAGGTCATTACTCATCATTACCATGGTGAAAATTAAGGATTTATACCTAAATTGGGGTTTTCAAGACTTAGGCCACGGCTTAGAATGGTTGTGCCACAGCCAACTTGGCCTCTAGAACCTCTAAAAATTAAATTCTACACTCACACCATGACTTGAAAGGACTTACACCATGATTAAACTCAGGTTTGGACCAATTTTTCATACAGACACGATTTATATTGCATCCAAAAATATTTATGCCACGGCTAACTACTTGCATCGCGGCCAAAATACTTGCGCTATGGCTAAATTAGCCTCTGGATGATTTTGTGCTGTAGTTAAAAATTTTTGCACCACAATCAAATAGCTGTTGGAACACTATTAGCTCACTTTGGTCACGAATAGGAAAACTTGGGTACGACTTGAAAACCTACTACACCCAAACATTTAAAAGAATGAACTAACAACTTGCTATCACTTCAAGATCAATCCTAGGGCCTTTTAATGGCTAAATGTAAAGTTATTAAAGAGTTTACATTCCTAAAATCTCCATCCAATTGTCTTACCTAACTCAAAGATTAAAAGCTAATCTAATCATTCTAACTTCAATTATAACAGTAAAGGTACATGAAGCCATAAGTGACAACTTCATAAATGTATTTTTCTTACCAATAACCTTAGACCACTTTGAACAAGTTTCAATGAACCAAATAAATATGTGTAACACCATACTTTTAGGACTCAATTCATACAATTCTCATGCCTCATCTTATGTTTATTCTATGGAAACAATATAGTGGCATAGGAAGTTATGAATAAAAGTACATTTCTCTACTGGTAAAATTTTTCTTTCGGAGTCCCGTAGGCCATATGAAAGCATCTATCACTTTATCATACTTAAACACATGAATATAACTCATTTCCATCATCAAATTTGGCCTACAACTCGTAGAAAGCAAAGGAGCATATGAAATCCATGTTTGTATTTTCAGCCAGAATTTCCTCTTTTCTGTCACAAACTTTGGAAATTCATAACTAAATCTATAAAAATAGAAAACATGTAATCTCAGTCATTCTGGAAAGCTTAAGACGTCTACTTCATGCTAAAAATATGTAGAAGTCTTAAAATCTCATATATAATGCGTTTGACATGCGAGATCATCTACTGGTCGGAGGGTTCCTGATACTGTCACAGTTTACTGATATGGACTTCAAAAATGTCTAACTAATTCCACAAAAATACAATGCTTACAAATGATATCACTATGGAAATATGTGGATGTTAACTATAGAGGAAAAATATCTCCAGATCAGTACATCAAGCCAAACTCCCGGAAATCGATGGAACAGTACCTCGGGTCTGGCAAGAAGTCTGATACTGGGCAGAACCTTTGAAAATGCATATCTTCCTCTCTAGACCTCCAAATGAGGTGATCTCGGTGGCCACAGAAATCTTATGACCTCTAGTTTATGCATATAAAATTTCATAATCATTGGATACCATTTGACCATCGGGTGACACAGAATTCAAAACTGCCAGTATGAACAGTACCCATACCAGAATCCATGAAAAATCCCAACTTTGAAAATTCCTCAAATATTCTCTAGGTCTCCAAAAATTATGATCTTTAACTTCCCAAAAAGCTCTTAATGAGACCTAATTGCATGCCAAGTTTTAGGGCAAGACTAACTCATTTGGCCAAAAAATAGTATAGGGTTCCATTATGGTCAATTTTGGCTCCATATTGGGTACCAAATTTGCCAAATGGATTTCTCTTGGTCTTGGCACCTTTTGGGCAAGTTTAAAAGCATATTTTGGACTTGTGTGGGCTGTCCAAATGGTCCCAAACCTCATGCATCTCATTTTGGCCATTCAACCCTCACTTATACACATTTGCATCAAACTTCCAATTTGCATAACTTGACATTACATACCCAAATTCATTTCTAAAGTTCATACATCATATCCATACATGTATACATCACATAATATCATATTTACATGTATCTCAAGGGTCATGTGCCATTTACAATAATCATATACATCATTGAACATCATTATGGTTCAAAAAGAATACAACTAGGCCTAGGCTTGTCAATCTCCTTCTTTCATGGTTGTTGGCTCCCTTCACCATAGCTACTTGGTCCACCTAGCATCTTAGAGCATTGGAGAGGAGGGGATGAGATTCAAAGAATCTCAATAGCTCACACACCCATTTACATCACATTCAAGGCATACATATACCAAATGCATAATTATACAAGCATAAAGTGTGCAATAAATTCTATTCCATGCCACATTCACATGTCAAGATTACTTTCATGCTCTAGGGACTTTTGGTTTAGCCTCACTCCATTTCTAGGACTTTTGGATTTGCCTCACTCTTGGTCTAGGGACTTTTGACTTTGCCTCACCCATTCAAGGGACTTTTGGCCTTGTCTCACCCATGCCATGAGACTTTTGGCATCTCCTCACCTTCATTAAGGAACTTTTGGCATCACCTCACCCTTATGAGCTCTTTCCACAACCATAGTTATTCAAGACAACACATTGGCACCAATGCACAACAAGGATCAAGTGGCATATTATCAAGCATCAAGAATGCATGCAAGCACACTAAGACATACATATGCACACAAGAATGCAAAGAGAATGAGGTGGAGAGCTACCTTGCACAATTTCACACACTTTTTCTTTAGCTTTCAAGCCTCCTCTTTCGGCCACACACCCACAACTTGGTGGAGATAGTTTCTCTTGGCCTAGACACACCAAAAGAAACATGAATTACTCATGGGAATAAGCCTTGGCATTATACACACTTTACATGATGCTACATGGTTTATGGCTCCATTATGCTTCCATAAGGCACTTAATGAAGCAACCTCAAGAATTCATGATCTTGGCTCCCTTCTCTCCTTTAATCTATGATTCTTGACTCCATTTAGACTCCTTGGAGTCATCACACAATTATTTTAAAGAGCCTAGCTAGGAGTTGCTTCATTATGCTATATTATGGAGCCTACACTTCCATCTCACTATCTAGGGCTTCTAAAATTTTTCCAAGGCTTCCTCTTATCCTCTTCCATCCTACATGACTCAAAAATAAGCTTGAAACAAATTAAAACTTTCCCTTGGTACTCTTTCTAGCCTAGGTCAACATTATGGAAGTATTTAGGGTTCAAGGGGTTTCCAATTTTTCCTTGATGGGAGAGTCACTTGGGAGGCTTCCTAGAGGTCTTAGAAGCTCAATCAAATACTCACACATGCAAGGAAACTCATATATCAAATCAGTTTTTGCAAAGTGTTCAAGAGCTCTACACTTTTTCTACTTAGAGTTCATTCATTTTTCTTGCAATTTCTTTGCTTTCTTGGATGGGAGGTGCATGTGGGAAGCTCTCTAGGGGTCTTAGGAACATGTTTAAACATTTAATTAAGTCTAAGAACATTCATATAAAATCAGATTTGCAAGGGAGCATTTGGATCCCTAATGGTTCTATCTTGTCTCTTAATGCTCCTTTCTTGATTCTATTGGTTCCTTCTTAATCCTTGCTATCTAAAACCTCTAATCCCTCCATAAATTGGGCACAAAACAGCCCCTAAGAATTGGGCTCATGGTGCCCAAATTCGTGCAAGAGGAAGGGGGAGGGAGAAACTACCAAAGAATGAAAGTTTTACCTTGTTTTCTTGCTTTTCTTTGCTTGCTCTTCCACTTGGTTGGCTTGCTCCCTCAATTTTCGAAATTTTCCTCTCTGTTCTGCCCCCAAAACAGCACCAAACTCTCCATTAAAACCATAGAAATAAAGCTTGAGAGGAGGGGAGCAAGTTTGAAGAAGGAAGGATATGGAATTTCTTAAAGTTTCTTACCTTTTTCTTGAATCTCTTCCTCCAAAATCCTCCTCCTCTTGTACGCCTAAGAAGCTGGAGTTTTCCTCTGAAATTGGGCAGAAGCAAGTCGGTCTTAGAGAGGAGAGAAAGAACGTGGATAAGAAGGAGCTAAAAGGCACTTTATGCAACTTTTTAATTTTGCATTTTAGTCCCTTTTCTTGGCTTTTTCATTTTAGACTCATATCAACTCCTTTTTGAAATCCGTCTTTTCCATCATATTCCTTAGGCTCTTAATCATAAGAATTGCCTTTGGAATAACTCAAAAAGGATCTAAAATCATTCCGAACCATTCGGTCAAAGTTTTGGTCAACTTTTGCCGAAATCGCTCACCGGAGGGGTTTCAACTGTTTTAGGGGTTCCCATGGTTTTCAGGGCCTCTGAGAACCCCGGAAAGCTCAAAATTTCCATTTAAAAAGCCCTCCTATGAGATTTCAAAATTTTCCAAAAATTACAAAAATGCCCCTACTTTCTTCGGCAAATTTTATGAGCTCTTCTGGCTCTGGTTTCTGGGCATCTCAAATCTCAAATCCTCATTTTCTAATATTTAAAATTTTATCATAATTTTAGTTGGCCCCAATTCCTTCTATTTCAAACACTTCCTTTTATATTTGGCCCATTTCTTATGTTTACGGAGAAACTGAACATTGCATTTCTCACGTTTACGGAGGGACCGGATGTTACATTCCTCCCCCCTTAAATAAATTTCGTCCTCGAAATTTAGGGGTATATTTTCTCTTACTCTTTTCTGACTAACTATTTTTTTCTTTCCCTTCTTCCTGGCTCTATACATTTTCTCAGCGATTTCATTCTTCTGAATTTTCTCTTAGCCAGGGAACTTTTATCACTAGCTCTTAGTAGGGGCTCTATTGCTCTTAAATACTAGCTAGTTCTTTTCATAAGGGAAAAGAATTTTTTGACTCTGGAGGCCTATCCTGGGAGAGCTTACTAATCATGTCGAGTTAATGTTAACTCGTTTGTAGTATTAACATTTCTTTTTAGTGGACTCATTACACATCTCGGGAGGTAACTTATTTCATATCACGTCTCCCGGATCCTCTCTGAATGGCTTCTCATAATATGTCATTATCTTTTCTAATCATTAGAGCCATCAGAGGTTTCTATCTGTCTACTCATTTACATGTTCCGTCCACTATTTATCTCTGCGTTCTTTCTTACCAACTCATCCCATGATTACAATTCACATTTCATTCTGTCATAGGCCTCATATCTTAGTTACTTACTAGGATTACAACTCCATTGAGGAGTTTCTACTTTTAATGTTCTCAATTTCTCTGTTTACTATTACATCTGTCTCTATAGGCCGGGACTTTTTTCACTTATAGTGGCATTATATAGTCCTAACATATGTATCTCATACTAGCACCGTAGAGCTACTACCACTGACTACTACTGAGTTCTGGTGGGATGCTAACTATTCTCACAGTTTTGCTCATTGGAGATGTACTGTACCACTTACCTCATGTACAAACTGTACCTGACCCCTTTCTGAATACTTAAACTAACATGCGGGGATCTCTTTATCCCTTGGTCAAGGCTACTGTCTGCTAGGTAGTGGTTCATCTGGCTCTAACTCTGGAAAGCTAATTTCTTGCTTTCCTCATCCCATACTCTATGCTCATCTCTAGAGAGAGCTTGTCAGTGGTCTAATTGTCTGAGTAAAGCCTTTATGTCTCTGTGGCAATGGTCTACCAGACTTAGGAGGTCTGTAGCCTCTGAGACAAAAGTTAGCTGAAACTGTACTGGTCTCTGAGACTAATCGTTCTGTAAAACTATCTCAGGCTGTCATCTCTACCAGAGATCTATCATGATGTGGCTAGGGCTCTCTATAACTCTGTAGGATCTACTGTGACCCCTAGGTCTTTTGCAACCTCTCAGAGCCCTGCTAGGGTCTACTGCAACCCGCTGTGACATACTAGGATCTACTGTGATCCATCTCTGGGAGATGTCAAAGCCTAAGATCACTGTATCTGATAGGGAAATACATACTCACCAAGTCTGGTTACTATTGCTCATAATAACTGAGGCTAAACTCAGAAGTACATCGTGCTCCTCGTGCGAAGTGGGTTCTATGCCATTTCATTCTCTAGGATCCTATCATACTAATACTAGGGAGCATTTTAATTTTCATTCATCGCTCCTCATAGGATCCTCAGATTCCCACTTCAGCCCCTTTTTACTTGGGCTTTCTTTTCTTACTCTATTGACTTACTTATACTCGTTTTAGCCCTCCTCTCATATCCTGCAGTTCTCACTATGCCCATGTTTTACTTTTAAGTGCCTTGGCACTAGGGCATCTCACACACTGAATGTGGTGAATATCTCTAGCAGGAGAGAGATTATACATTAGTCCCTATTCATTTCATTTACATATACTATAAGGGACTCGGGCTATACATACTGAATTTGAACATTTTCTACTAGGGATTCCCCTTTGCATGTTTTTCTTACTATTTTAATATCACTGGAATCCCTTTACCTTTCTTTTCTAACTCATCTCATTATCTAGCTAACTAGGGTACCCTTTGATTATCGGGACACTTTGGTAATTGATGTCGTCATTTGCTGCACACTCAAGCTACATTACTATTAGGTTGATCAGGCCTAATATCATGTAACCATCGTTGCAAGCAAACCATAACATCAAACACTAATACACGAGCGCCTCATGCCTGAGCTCAAGGCCATTATTGCTTGTATATTGCGAGTTTCCCCATAATCTAAAGTACCCCTCTCTTACTTACTTTTTTTTTTTTTTCTATCTGCCCTATTTTCGTAAAGTGCTCAAGGAGAATAGGATTCTTCATCTACTACATCCCGAGACCTCTCTGCATTGCCTGGCTATTTTTACTTCGGGCAGTATCATGCTAGAAAGGCATCCATGCCAAGGACAAGTGTGCTTTCTTGAGTACTCAAGCACATTAACTGCATGTCTAATATGTCCTCAGCTTGAACACTGTTATGTCTTCTCTTTCTACCATTCTTATCCTCTTACTTAAGTAAAAGGATGTTTTGCTACTGGCTGTTATTTCTGCTGCCAGTGCAAATTTCTTTATGCTTGAGAGCACTTGTATTTTCTCGGGTTCCTCTACTAATTTACTCTCTGTAACGTCAAGGGGTCAAATTTTCGTTCATACTCTTACTCTGCCCTTAACTAGACCATCCCTTGGTATCCCAGGAATTTCATTCTATGGCACTCTCAGCTTACACTCTTTCTCTATATAATGTAGGACTTACCTTCTGAGGCGGTCCTTAACTTCCTCGAGCTTCCCTAAGGGTACTAAGGCACTAACTATTTATTTGAGCTTATTTCTATGTTTGGATTAGAGCTAGGATTTTTCTCTGTTTAATTTTTTTAGCCTTATCCCCAGGAGCACAGTATGCTATTTCTAGGGTTCTGCTGACTCAATCTAGAACACATTTTCCCAATGTCTGGATTCTACTTTACTGAAACTCATGCTCTACTGGGTACTCTAATCACTCACGTGCCTTAACCCTGTATCATTCTCATATTAGGGAGCTCGTCTAACTAACTATTGGACTCCTATCTATTTACTTTACAGGGCTTAGCTTACTCATTTAATCATGACTAAAGCGGGACATCTTTTTTTTGTAGTTAGTTTCTTAGCTCTTCCTCACTTCCCTTTATGACTCAGGGGGTCTATCTGAGGAAATTACTAACCACTACTGGTTGGTTTTTCCCAACTCAGGGTGTCTCCTCTTTTCTTTCTCGATCCAGGGAGAACTTTCATTGAACCTTTCATTTACATATCTCATCTGGAACGATGCTACTGGTCATATTTCCTAAGCTTTAGCTTATGCTTTGCCTGGGTTAGCCATCTCATCTGACTTGTAGCTTACTAACTATTCTTGTTCTTTTCTGAGTCTCTATTACTGGCTACTCATACTTACTTCTAGGTGGTCATATATGGTGCTATTCGCCGCGGCTAATCAGCCTCAGATTCACCTTAGTTTTCTTATCTAAGTATTGGTTGCGGCTAACTTCTTAATTGGCAACGGCAAGAAACTCTCTGGATTGTTTCGCTACTATCTGGAATAATTGGCCGCGGCTAACAGCCTCTGATTGGCTTATTTTCCAGGGATTGGATTTTCATCTTTAGCTACCAACCCGAGCCTCACTGCCTCATCAAGCTAGAAGGTTCTACCTCTTGCTTCGTTCATACATAACTACTTATCATTTCTGGACAATCGAGCTCTAGGGTGTAGCTTATAACTTAACCTCTAGCTTGAGGGAATTAGTCTTTTGGGCTCTGGAATTCATCTAAACAATTGGGTATTGTGGCCAGGGGGTGACTCTTTTCTCATTCCCCTCTAAACTGATCCTGTGCAGCTGCAGTCTCATTTCATACCGCACTGCATCACTACTGCAGTAAGTAGGCTATCTCGGAATGGTCTTTGTATGACTATCAGGGAAGATTAGGCCTCACATACTCTTTGTAGCAAGCCTCTTCCTATCAACGAGATCATTTCTCATCGTTGATGTCTAGGGCTTGCCACTGATCCCGGCGAGCTATCATATCTCATCAAGCTTTAGCTGTCGGATCCCTCAGCTCTGCTCAAACTTAGCCCTGTTCAAGCCACTCTAGAGGCCATTCTTTCCCGGTGTTCACTAACCATTCCAAGACCATCCTACAACTTACTCATCATAATTAAAGCCACAAACTACTCTCATACACCCAAAAATCCTCATACAAGGCTCTACCTATCCATTCAAGCCCTTTACAAAGCCCTAATGCTACTTTCTCAAGCCAAAACCAATCCAAAAGAGCCTGGAACTTTGCTCTGATACCAATAAATGTAACACCATACTTTTAGGACTCAATTCATACAATTCTCATGCCTCATCTTATGTTTATTCTATGGAAACAATATAGTGGCATAGGAAGTTATGAATAAAAGTACATTTCTCTACTGGTAAAATTTTTCTTTCGGAGTCCCGTAGGCCATATGAAAGCATCTATCACTTTATCATACTTAAACACATGAATATAACTCATTTCCATCATCAAATTTGGCCTACAACTCGTAGAAAGCAAAGGAGCATATGAAATCCATGTTTGTATTTTCAGCCAGAATTTCCTCTTTTCTGTCACAAACTTTGGAAATTCATAACTAAATCTATAAAAATAGAAAACATGTAATCTCAGTCATTCTGGAAAGCTTAAGACGTCTACTTCATGCTAAAAATATGTAGAAGTCTTAAAATCTCATATATAATGCGTTTGACACGCGAGATCATCTACTGGTCGGAGGGTTCCTGATACTGTCACAGTTTACTGATATGGACTTCAAAAATGTCTAACTAATTCCACAAAAATACAATGCTTACAAATGATATCACTATGGAAATATGTGGATTTTAACTATAGAGGAAAAATATCTCCAGATCAGTACATCAAGCCAAACTCCCGGAAATCGATGGAACAGTACCTCGGGTCTGGCAAGAAGTCTGATACTGGGCAGAACCTTTGAAAATGCATATCTTCCTCTCTAGACCTCCAAATGAGGTGATCGCGGTGGCCACAGAAATCTTATGACCTCTAGTTTATGCATATAAAATTTCATAATCATTGGATACCATTTGACCATCGGGTGACACAGAATTCAAAACTGCCAGTATGAACAGTACCCATACCAGAATCCATGAAAAATCCCAACTTTGAAAATTCCTCAAATATTCTCTAGGTCTCCAAAAATTATGATCTTTAACTTCCCAAAAAGCTCTTAATGAGACCTAATTGCATGCCAAGTTTTAGGGCAAGACTAACTCATTTGGCCAAAAAATAGTATAGGGTTCCATTATGGTCAATTTTGGCTCCATATTGGGTACCAAATTTGCCAAATGGATTTCTCTTGGTCTTGGCACCTTTTGGGCAAGTTTAAAAGCATATTTTGGACTTGTGTGGGCTGTCCAAATGGTCCCAAACCTCATGCATCTCATTTTGGCCATTCAACCCTCACTTATACACATTTGCATCAAACTTCCAATTTGCATAACTTGACATTACATACCCAAATTCATTTCTAAAGTTCATACATCATATCCATACATGTATACATCACATAATATCATATTTACATGTATCTCAAGGGTCATGTGCCATTTACAATAATCATATACATCATTGAACATCATTATGGTTCAAAAAGAATACAACTAGGCCTAGGCTTGTCAATCTCCTTCTTTCATGGTTGTTGGCTCCCTTCACCATAGCTACTTGGTCCACCTAGCATCTTAGAGCATTGGAGAGGAGGGGATGAGATTCAAAGAATCTCAATAGCTCACACACCCATTTACATCACATTCAAGGCATACATATACCAAATGCATAATTATACAAGCATAAAGTGTGCAATAAATTCTATTCCATGCCACATTCACATGTCAAGATTACTTTCATGCTCTAGGGACTTTTGGTTTAGCCTCACTCCATTTCTAGGACTTTTGGATTTGCCTCACTCTTGGTCTAGGGACTTTTGACTTTGCCTCACCCATTCAAGGGACTTTTGGCCTTGTCTCACCCATGCCATGAGACTTTTGGCATCTCCTCACCTTCATTAAGGAACTTTTGGCATCACCTCACCCTTATGAGCTCTTTCCACAACCATAGTTATTCAAGACAACACATTGGCACCAATGCACAACAAGGATCAAGTGGCATATTATCAAGCATCAAGAATGCATGCAAGCACACTAAGACATACATATGCACACAAGAATGCAAAGAGAATGAGGTGGAGAGCTACCTTGCACAATTTCACACACTTTTTCTTTAGCTTTCAAGCCTCCTCTTTCGGCCACACACCCACAACTTGGTGGAGATAGTTTCTCTTGGCCTAGACACACCAAAAGAAACATGAATTACTCATGGGAATAAGCCTTGGCATTATACACACTTTACATGATGCTACATGGTTTATGGCTCCATTATGCTTCCATAAGGCACTTAATGAAGCAACCTCAAGAATTCATGATCTTGGCTCCCTTCTCTCCTTTAATCTATGATTCTTGACTCCATTTAGACTCCTTGGAGTCATCACACAATTATTTTAAAGAGCCTAGCTAGGAGTTGCTTCATTATGCTATATTATGGAGCCTACACTTCCATCTCACTATCTAGGGCTTCTAAAATTTTTCCAAGGCTTCCTCTTATCCTCTTCCATCCTACATGACTCAAAAATAAGCTTGAAACAAATTAAAACTTTCCCTTGGTACTCTTTCTAGCCTAGGTCAACATTATGGAAGTATTTAGGGTTCAAGGGGTTTCCAATTTTTCCTTGATGGGAGAGTCACTTGGGAGGCTTCCTAGAGGTCTTAGAAGCTCAATCAAATACTCACACATGAAAGGAAACTCATATATCAAATCAGTTTTTGCAAAGTGTTCAAGAGCTCTACACTTTTTCTACTTAGAGTTCATTCATTTTTCTTGCAATTTCTTTGCTTTCTTGGATGGGAGGTGCATGTGGGAAGCTCTCTAGGGGTCTTAGGAACATGTTTAAACATTTAATTAAGTCTAAGAACATTCATATAAAATCAGATTTGCAAGGGAGCATTTGGATCCCTAATGGTTCTATCTTGTCTCTTAATGCTCCTTTCTTGATTCTATTGGTTCCTTCTTAATCCTTGCTATCTAAAACCTCTAATCCCTCCATAAATTGGGCACAAAACAGCCCCTAAGAATTGGGCTCATGGTGCCCAAATTCGTGCAAGAGGAAGGGGGAGGGAGAAACTACCAAAGAATGAAAGTTTTACCTTGTTTTCTTGCTTTTCTTTGCTTGCTCTTCCACTTGGTTGGCTTGCTCCCTCAATTTTCGAAATTTTCCTCTCTGTTCTGCCCCCAAAACAGCACCAAACTCTCCATTAAAACCATAGAAATAAAGCTTGAGAGGAGGGGAGCAAGTTTGAAGAAGGAAGGATATGGAATTTCTTAAAGTTTCTTACCTTTTTCTTGAATCTCTTCCTCCAAAATCCTCCTCCTCTTGTGCGCCTAAGAAGCTGGAGTTTTCCTCTGAAATTGGGCAGAAGCAAGTCGGTCTTAGAGAGGAGAGAAAGAACGTGGATAAGAAGGAGCTAAAAGGCACTTTATGCAACTTTTTAATTTTGCATTTTAGTCCCTTTTCTTGGCTTTTTCATTTTAGACTCATATCAACTCCTTTTTGAAATCCGTCTTTTCCATCATATTCCTTAGGCTCTTAATCATAAGAATTGCCTTTGGAATAACTCAAAAAGGATCTAAAATCATTCCGAACCATTCGGTCAAAGTTTTGGTCAACTTTTGCCGAAATCGCTCACCGGAGGGGTTTCAACTGTTTTAGGGGTTCCCATGGTTTTCAGGGCCTCTGAGAACCCCGGAAAGCTCAAAATTTCCATTTAAAAAGCCCTCCTATGAGATTTCAAAATTTTCCAAAAATTACAAAAATGCCCCTACTTTCTTCGGCAAATTTTATGAGCTCTTCTGGCTCTGGTTTCTGGGCATCTCAAATCTCAAATCCTCATTTTCTAATATTTAAAATTTTATCATAATTTTAGTTGGCCCCAATTCCTTCTATTTCAAACACTTCCTTTTATATTTGGCCCATTTCTTATGTTTACGGAGAAACTGAACATTGCATTTCTCACGTTTACGGAGGGACCGGATGTTACAATATGTCCCTATCCTTAAAACTCCAGAACAACCTTAGATGCAATATCCACAAAATCACCCAACGACTTCTCATGACAGCAAAATGTGCTGAGTATACCCAGGGGATGGATTAACTCACAACTAACATGACCAAAACAGCCTAACCATGTCCTTTAAGGCTCCTAAACCATAACTAAACTCAAAAACACAAATTGGTCAAGCGTTAATGTCTACTTTACACCTTATATGACAGCAAAATGACTATAATGATGCAACACAAAGAGTTACTTCAAAAACTTTCAAGTGATAACTCAAAACCTAAAGGATGGCTTCCAAATTCCTTTAAACACCTTAAGCAGGTATAGAGAATGCATTTAAACTAGCCCAAACCTCCAAATCTTTTATACTAATAGCTCGGATGTCAACTTTACAATACTAATTGTTTAGAGTTCATAGAATATTAAGGTTCTCATTAATAATCATCTAGATACAATCGCACATACCAATTCCATAATGTCTTATATTATAAAATCAGTTCTTATACTTGGCAATACATGATGCAATGTGATAATTATACAGTACAATAAGCAATACTAGATACCTACTATACAAACCCAATTTAAATAGGGCATTCAAGCCTATACATTACTAAACCACCATGGTAGTTTCCATTAACTTCTCCTTGCTACTACGAGGTTTAGTCCCTGAAAATGTTAGCCCATAATCGAGGTAAGATATACAATCTCAATAACAAGAGGTAGATTCTATATATATGTGCAATTTAATCAACATAATGCATTTATACAAAAAAGCATATCGAAGACATCAATATCATCAACAAATGAACTAGTTGGACTACCAGTAATTACTATCCCATACTAACAATCACATACATCATGTTAATGGCTAGTAACATAGGGAAAGGCCTGTTTATGGTGTTGATTCCCTATTGAGCTCACTTTAGGCTCAGTGCATTCATGAGTCTGATCATAACTTGGTGCCCAATTGAAGTACAATGTATAGGTGGTAGTCACACCATAGCTCCACCAGGGATATATTCACAGTCCACAACAATAACAATTTAAGTAGCCAACCAATCATTTAGCATTTTAAAGTCATACATGTACAAAAAATACCATATTAAAATGAGCATATACATGGAATTAGGAAATTAACCCCAATTACCTCAATGAAGCCTAATTACTCTTCCTCTAACTACTAATATAATTCAAAGGCCTACTAAGCTTATGACAAGTATAATTATTATCATTTAACCATTATTAACAAAAGAGTTTCCTATCCATTGATCCATTTAATCAAGAATCCATTAGAAATCACTTACCCAGGTTCCTAAAGCATCCATTGCACCAATTTAAGGTCACAATTCTAAGAACTCACAATGGGTTACTCCCAACATCTTCATTTTCGTATATGTAAAAGCTGTGCACCAAAAGTCAATCCAAATGATAGAAATTCAGTACATACACCTCATAAAAGAAGGGGAAACATTTACCTATACATCTAAGAGCTTAAATGGATTGATTTAAGCCTTAATTACTAAGAACACACCATGGGTCATCCTACAATTTAGATTTTCGCACATATAATCAATCATATACCAAACTCAGCCTATAACATGAAATTTAAGTAAGGTTACACTATAAAATAAAGGTAAACACTTACCCTATTGTTCCACTAACTCCAAACTCCAAAAATCTTGCAAGGAATCACCCAAATACCAAATTTCATATTTGAGAAGGAGATGAAAATCTACCAACCATAAACTAATTGGACCAAAATGAAGAGGAGAATGAGATGGACATGTTTTATAGAGATTACCTTGGCCAAATCTTCTTTTAAAAGTAAGAAATGGTGAAAGAATGTAGAAAAACCTTCGGCTCTCTTCTCAAATGCGAATTTCCTCTTCTTGTTCTGCAAAACATGTAGGTTGTTGTAGCAAATGAATGGAAAAAAGACTTAGAGTTTTAGAGAGAATGAGCTCGTCCAATAGGCCCATTATTTAAATAGGCTTATTTTTACCAAGTGTGGGCCAAAATTAGATAAGTCTAATAGTATTGGGTTAAGGTTTATTAAGTTTAATAGAGTTAGGTTACTTTAAGATGAAGTTGGACCTCTAATAAGAATAAAGTTGGGCTTCTAATAATGTTTTTAGTACACATAAATTAATCATGGGCCCAAATATACTTAAATCTATAAATATTATTTTATTTTTCTCAAAATGATCTAATTAATAATTATTATATTAAGATACTCAAATTTGCCAATTTGCTTAAAATTCTTATTTCCTTATAATTTTCCTTAAGTCCCTCTTAATAATTCCATAATTCCCAAATAATCATGATTAATTAACTTTAAGGTGTCACACTAGACACTGTGCAAATCCGTGCATAATGTTTGGGCTTTCCATAATTATAGCACACAGGGTAAAGTCCACTCCTATGATTCTTTCTACACTTGCCACAAATTAATAGGACACTTACTAAGATCTTTAGGGGTCCCATACTCCTTTTTTGAGGAATATTTCTTAGGGGTGATCTCCTACCCTAAAAGCCACTACCACTGCTAGTCCCTTTCTTACTCTTGCCCCTAAAGGGCTTCATGCGTCTGTCATGTTTATCCTCTATGGTCTTCTTTATTTTAGCCTCGCTTTCTATCAAGGCCTTTTCAATCACCTTACACTTCTCCACCAATTTGGAGGGGCACAATCTTGTCTTTTAACTCTGGTTTAATGCCTTTTTCAAACTTGTCGACCTTCCATGGTTCATCATCAAACCATTTCAGATATAAGGAGAAATGGGATAGTTGAATAAACTTTGTTGCATACTGATCCACATTCATTTCTCCTTGCTTAAGGAAGTTGAACTCCACTTCCTTGTTGGCCCTCACTAATAGTGGGAAATATTTTCCCTCAAAGGTGGTTTGAAAACTCTCCTAAGTCAAGAGTATTCCCCTTGAAGTCAGTAACTTTAAGGCATTTTGCCACCAATGCTCCACCTCACCTTCTAACTTATAGATGGCTAACTTCACCTTTTTCTCAGTGGTGTAGTTATAACTTAAAAAATATTCTCTAGTTGCATTAGCCACCTCTCAACCTTTTCGGTATCCAACTTCCCCAAAAATGATGGAGGATCCACTTCTTAAACTTGGCCAATACAATTGAGATATCATCATTCTCCCCTTGATGCCCCGCACCAAGGTTCTAACCAGCACCAACTTGATTTTTAACCGGCACCTCCTGATTCTGCTTATTCATAGTCTTATGCAATTGTTACAACACTTGAACAGTAGTTGCATGAGCCTCAGCTTGCTCTTGAAGTTAATCAATCATTAGCCTAACAGTAGCTTCATGGGCCTCAACTTGTTCCTTCATAAGATTGGCCATTGTAGTCATTACCTCTTGCACTTCTCTTATTTTCATAATGTGCAGCCATAATACTCTACAATGCCACAAGCACAACCAAAAGCATCCCCTATTGAGCTACAGTCCAAAGGCAATTTAAACACAACCCTACCCATAATAGGTATACATAAGTATAAGAGGCATCACTAGGTCACAAGGTTCTTATTCCTAACATGTATGCATCATAATTGCCAAGTTTTCTAACTACAAAGTTCAAAATCTAGTATAATTTCCTAAACCATTGCTCTGATGCCAAATGTAACAACCCTGATTCCTAATTATGGTGATTAAGCTTAATTGCATGATTAATGATTGTAAATCAAGATCTAATGTGAGTACAAATAATTAAATTAGAAAAAAGAAGTGAGAAAATTTGAACCTTATTATTATTGGAATTATTAATCAGAGAACTAAGAGATTTAAGCCTACAAGTAATTCAAGTCATCAAATAAATCCTTGAGTTCATTCTATCAATGAATCTCTATCTATAAGACCCTCTTATAATTGTTCTAAAGTCATTACATAGCATTACCATAGTGAAATCTAAGGTTTCTAAGTAAAAATAAGAGTTTGGGAAAACTTATCTACTGTGGCAAAGTTGGTTACTAGAACTTAAAAACCAAGTTTATGAACTTACGCCATGACTAGGTATACCCACGCCATGACTTAAATGGTTGCTAGAACTTAAAACCAAAATTTTGCACCTTGTGACGTGTAATACCCCGAAATTAATTAAGGTATTGATTATGGATTTTGACTAATTAAGAATAATTATTATGAAATAATTAGGCAAGTTATGTGAAAAGAAAATTATGGAGAAATAAATTATTAATGCGGGTTAAGATTCAATAGGGTTAGAAACTCAATCTAAGCTCATAATTAATTTAAATATGTCATGGATAAACATTAATAGAGGCCCAATTATACTTTTTAGCAGACCTAACTTCCTATTGTGAGACTTAACCTAAGAGAGACCACTTAGCAATGGTCCAATTTGGTTTAGTGAGTTAGAGGCCTAAGAACTTACCAAAATCCTAGAAATTCTGCAACCCAACTCATGAAATCTGGCCCAGTAAGACAAAAATCTGAACCCCTATGTGGATATAGGCCTTTAGGTCAGTCTATAACCTAAATAGGACCCAAACTTAAACTTTAAACCCTTGATAGACCCCTTCACTCTATAGAAACAAAACACACAAAACATTTTCGAAGGTATAAGGTGAAGGCTAAGGTTTTCTACCTATTTTCACCATTTTCCACTTCTAATGTCAAAATTAGCCAAAGTAGATGCTGTATAACTTAATCCTTTCCTCTTCCTCTTCAATTTGACCTGATTAGTTTTTTATTTAGAGCATTTTTGTAACATCCAATTTTCTGAAAATCTAAGAAAACGTAAGGAAACGCAAGAAACGTAACATATGGTTTCTCTGTCAACGTACGAAATTCACAGGATATAAAAGGAAGTCTCTTAAATAGAATAAATTGAGGTCTAATAAAATTAGAATAATATTCTAGGTCATAAATAATGATGAGTCAAGGCCAGAGGTGCCCTAAAATTGGGGCTAAAATAGATGAAAAAAAAAGAGATCAGAAAAAGGTCCCGAATAGCCTCCAAAGTTAAGTATGAAGGAGCCATGGACTAAAATGCAAAGAAAAGTTATATGTCGGGCAAAATGTATAAATTTCCCTAAAGTTCAAGGAATCCTAGTTTCACCCTCTATTCGTGACTTTAAGCATGAATATCAAAAAATCACGCAAGAATCTCAAAAATCCGTGACCCATAGTTAAACTCAGTTTGATGAGACGAGTCCAATGATACCAAGTTGTCTGAATGGCCGGACGGGATCCGGTCTGGGATCTGGTTATCCCGATCAGTAGTCATGAACAAAATGGAAAAAAGAAGTTGTAACAACTATAGAAATAAAAATAGCTAAAGGGCTAAGAAACCTTGAAGGAGTTTTAGGGACAGAATTGCAGTAAATGAAAAGTTTATAGCACAATCATAATACAAAACGATGAAAATTACACCTATAGACCCGGGTGTCCGATTGACATCAAAATTTATGAGGATTGAGGTTAAGGGATCCTGACCCATGTTTGAAGCTTAATATGGCCAGAAAGTAGAGGAAATAATGTTTATAAATTTTAGAAAGTCTAAAGGTATGTATTGTACCGTAAAATCTTAATTGGGCTCAGACATTGATTTTTAGACTGCTGTAAGGCCCAATAGTTGATTCTAAAGGCCCGATAAGAGAAGAAAAGATATGATTAGGGTTTTAGAGAAGATGAAACCCAAATATAAATATAGAATGAAAGGAAAAGAAGAAAAAGATTTTAGTTATTTTAAAGAATTAACTATGGTTAAGTTAGAAACTAACTATGGTTGAGTTAAAAGTTGACCATAGTTGAGTTAAGAAATTAACCATGGTTACTCTCCATAACTTAAGGGCTAAGGCAAGGCTTCCAAGTGTGTGGCCAAGAATTTTTGGAAGAAGATATTTAGTTATGAAATTAGAAAATCAAAAGGAAAAAAGGAATGGAAAGTTAAGATTTGATCTTGAAAAGGTTGATCCAAGGGTCCAGATTTTGTATGACCATTTAACTTCATTAGATTCATCTTCTTCACCTCCATTCCACCATTTTCACACCACACACAAGGAAGAAAGAAAGAAAAATGTGAAGAGAGAGAGAGAAGGAGAAAAAGTGGAAGATGAAGTGAAACCAAGCAAAGCTACCACCATACTTCACCAAATTTCTTCATCTTCTCCATCCTCCAACCATTTCTTCCAAAGGGCAGCTGCATATTCATCTTTTATTCAAGGTAAAATGTTGCTCTAAGTGGGAAAAGAAAGGATTTTAGTGTGAGAAAACCAAAAGAAGTAAGACTTAAGCTTAAAGAGTAAGTTTTCTCCATCTTATACTTGTAAATCACATGCTTTAAGCTAGTTTTGTTAAACCCTAGCTATGAGTTATTTTTGGACAGCATATGAATCATTAGAAATGGAGTTTATATGTTGAATATGAAGGCCTTGAAATGAAGTTTATATGTTGAACATGAAGGCCATATGAGCTTAGTTATTGTTGTTATGTGCTGAGACTTTGGAAAACACAAAAACTGTAATTTTTGGAAAAATAGAAAGCATGGGGAAATGCTGTCTGAATTTTTCCAAAATTTTTATGGTGTTTTCTTGATGTCTTAAAGTCATGTATACCAAGTTTCAAGTCCTAAAACATAAAGGAAAAGGTTATGAAATTTTTAGAACCAAAGAAACACACTTTAAGCCTAAAACGGAGCTAGATTATGTGATGACCAAAACATGATGTTGGGGCTGGAATTTGATGATTTTATCCATTCCAATTGATTAAAAAGGGTGTTTTTAGCTAGGAATACCTATGGAAAAGCCCTCAAAGCTCATGGGATAAAATTCTTAAATTTTGGCCAAGAGATACATACTATTCGGCCATAGTGAATGGGAAGGGAATGAGTTAGATTTTTCCAATTCCAATTGTCCCATTAAGTTTAAAAGGGGTCATCCTATTTTAGAACCTAAGATTTATGTGTTGATTGTAATGAATTATCATTATGATTATAGGGTTTGATGTTATTTTGGGAACTCCAAAAGCAAGTAAACCGAGTCCCAAGGATTGAGGAGCAAAGTTTGCTAAGGTAGTAGTTTTCCTCTCTCTTTCCTTAAGCTTGTATGTTTGTATAATGATGAGTGTTATGCTATATCAAGTTGTCATTTATGCTATAAGATGAGACATGTATGCTTAGATTGTGCTTGACCTTATATGAAATTCCTTGTATTGCTATGCGATATGTGGCATCTTGACTGGCATTATGTTATGTACTTACATGCTTGCTTGTGAATGAGATTGGTTTACTACTACTGAGATTTCATAATCTCACCCCAAATATAACCCATGCTAAGTCCGAGTTCAAGCAAAGAAAGAGCAAAGAATGTGGAGACATAAATCGAGGACCTTATTTTTATGCACCACATTTTGTCATGTAATTAAATATTTTAGATTACTGCGTGTATGAGTTATATTATGACACTGTAAGGTACTCAAGTATGAAATGGAAAGCCATGTATATACCTAACCCTTGAGTAAATAGAATATGATTGGCGTGCCAAAAACGCAAAAATGCATCTGCTTATATAAAGGCAAAATAATAATAACAATATGTCAAGTGAGGGGTAAAACTGCCCAGTTTGTTGTAGGAGCAACTTTATATGAATTTATATGTGCTCCGCTAAATAAGTATTTTCCCCTTGTAAAGGGCTTAGAAAGCTTGAAGTAGAGCCCTGAACCAACCTCATATGATTTTTTTCATAACTAATTATGTATTTTCAAAGTTAGTTAAGAAATTGGAAATGACCAAATGAATAGTGAAATTGTATGAGGAAGTTTTTAAGAGGAAAAATTTTAATTAGTTCAGGTTTCCATTGACTCCTCATGGTTTTTATATGAGGTAATTGTAGTAGGAAAAGTGTTATAAAATAAGGTGTGACAATTTTCACCTACACCTCAAATTTGATATGAGTTATTTGGTGTTTTCTTGGAGGATTTTCAGAGGTTGAAGATAGGAAGGATATTGAGTAAGTATAAATTCTCATTTTAATGCATTTTCTATGGGTTTAAGACCTCTATAACTTATTTAAGATATAAGTAGTGATTAAGTACGAATTTGCTTAGAATTTAGAGTGTTATTATAAGGTTATCGATGTAGGCACAACCAAATCTGAATTTAGTTCTTGTAATGGCTGGGTAAGTCTTTTCTCAGTAGTCCTTTGTAGTTTAATTCCTAGAGTAATGGATTTACTGATATAAATGATGAATAGGGATAATAATGGTTTGGTTTTATATCCACAGGCTGAAGTAGGATTTTGTTAACTCTCAAAGAATTGTCTACAAGTGAGGTAACCGGGGTTAATGTTAAATTCTATGCATATGTCTACTTTAATTTTATATCTATTGCACAATTATAATATTAAATGTATAATGAATGGTTAACTATTTGGATATTGTGATTGGACCTTATGAGTCCATAGTGGAGCTGTTGTGTAACTGCCACCTATGCAATGTGCATCGATCAGGCACCGAGTTGTGATCGTCTCCTTATATGCACTGGGCCCAGGTTGTACTCATTAGGGAACTGGTGCCATGCATGAGCCTCTCCTAGTGTTAATGGCCTTTAACATGTGAAAATGTGATTGTTAGTATAGGATAGTAGTCACTAATAGCCTAATTGTTTCATTTACTAATATGACTGGTATATTTTTCTTATGTTTATCTGATTTCATGCACATATGTTAATTAAATTGGAATATATGAATGGAATTTGCCTTTGATTACTGAGATTTGCATCTCACCCTATTTCATAGAATAATACTTTCAGGTAAAAGTTCTTCAGGTAAGGATAAGGGAAAGCAAGTGGATACACATCCATGAGCTGAGGCCTTGTGTGGGAAGCTACACTTAGGCTAAGTTAATTTAAGGTAGATGCTGATTTATTGTCCTCTTGTATAACATCATCATGTAATCATATTACTAAGTGTAGAAGTTTTATGTTTTGATAACTCATGATGTATCAAATAGGGAGTGAGGCCTTATACAAATATGGTATATGGTGTATGTACTTATTTATATATGATGTGGAACCTTAATAGTATGAATATATGACTTGACTTTCGAAAGTATGCTTTCTAGTACCATGAATGATTATATTAGTGTCTTTTGAATCTTGTAACTGATATAAATACATGATTTTGCTTATGTGTGGTGTTAGTATATTTAAGATTATTGCCTAAACTTTAAGTGGCTATGATAGAAATGATGATGAATATAGGTTGTTGGATGCCATTAGAACCTTACAAATTAAGATAGAGTGGCCTTAAAGTGTTATTAAAGGGAGAGTTAGAGTGTATGAGATGAAATTTAGGAGTTATAAGTGTATAAGAGCAACTTTGCTGTAACATAAGTACTTTCATCATGGTGTAATTTAAATAAATTGGGTTGACAGTTCTAGGAGACATACCTACCATGGCGAGAATTGCAAAAATGTGAACAATAAGTCCTCGAGAACACTTTGTTATGGCGCAAAAAATCCAAGTCCTGGTGTAAGGTGCGAAATTTCAGTTTTAAGTTACAGTAGCCACTTAAGCCATGGCCCGAGTGTACCAAGTCACAGTGGAAGTCCCCAAACTTGATTTTTAGGTTCCAATAACCAACTTAGCCATGGCAGAGAAGGTCTAAGTCACGGCAAAGGTTTCCAAACTCTTATTTTTGACTTAGAAACGTTGAATTTCACTATGTTAAGGTTATGTAATGACTTGGGAATATTTATAAGAGGTTTTTATTAGTTGAAATCAATAGCAAGATGAATCAAAGGTCTTAAATGATAATTATGATCACTTGTAGATTTGATTAGTTGTGGTTATTTAGCTAATGATCTTAATGATATTAAGATTCAAATTTTCCCACTTTCACCTATTTTAATTAATTATAATGACTTTATACCTTAATTTTCTATTACTAATCATGCTATTAAACCTATTCATGGTAATTAACAATTAGGGTTGTTACATTTGGTATTAGAATAATGGTTTAGAAAATTATGTTAGATTTAGAACCTTGTGGTTAGAAAACTTTGCAATCATGATGCATGCATATTAGGAATAAGAACATTATGATCTAATGATGACTCTTATACTTGTATATACCTGCTATAGATGGAGTTGTGTTTGGATTGCTTTTAGATTATAGCTTAATGGGGGATGCTTTTAGTTGTGCTTGTGGCATTGCAGAATGATAAGGCTACAAGTAGAGAAACCACTGAGATGTTAAGAGAAGTGTAAGAGGCCATGATTGCAATGGTCAACCATATGAAAGAATAAGTTAAGGCCCATGGAACTATAGTTAGGGCAATGCCTGACTGGCTTCAAGAGCAAGTTGAGGCCCATACAGCTACTGTTTAAGTGCTATAACAGTTACATGAGACCATGACCAGTAAAATCATGAAGTGCTGGTAGAAAACCAAGTTGGTGCTAGTCAGAACCTTAGTATGGGACACTAAAAGGAGAATGATGACCTAAGTTATGACATACACTATAGAACAAAAGGCAAAGTTAGCCATTTATAAGGTAGAGGGTGAGGTTGAATATTGGTGGCAGAGTACCTCTAGATTGTTGATTTCAAAAGGGATGCCCTTGACTTGGAAAAGTTTCTAAACCACCTTTGAAGGGCAAGTATTTCCTACCTTCAATGAGGGTTGACAAGGAAGTTAAACTTAACTTCCTTGAGTAAGGAGAAATGAGTCTCGATCAATATGTAGCCAAATTCATCCAATTATCCCATTTATCCTCTTACCTGAGACAGTTTAATGATGAATTATGGAAGGCTAATAAATTTTAAAGAGACCTAAAACCGAAATTGAAGGACAAGATAGTATCCCTGTAAATCTATAATTTTGATGCATTGGTAAAGAAATGTAGGGTGATGAAGAGGGTTATGATTGAGAGTAAGGCTAAAAGAAAGAAGACCATAGAAGGTAAGTGTGACCGGGGTGAAGAGCCCTTTAGGGGCGAAAGTAAGAAAAAAGTCAAAAATGGTAGTAGCTATTAGGGTAGGAGACCACCCCTAAGAAACGTTCTTTAGAGAAAGAGTATGGAACCTCCAAGAGCACAACTAGTGTCCCATTAGTTTGGCAAATATAGAAAAAGCCACGATAATGATCCATGCCTAATATGCTATTATTGTGGGAAGTCTGGACACGATACACAAACTTGTATGATGTCAAGAAAGTTGACCTCATCTATTAAACCACCTGCACAAGGATGGGTGTTCGCACTTATGCAGTAAGAGGCAAGTAGATCCCCTAATCTGATTTGAGGTACTTTACTTGTCCATAATCATGTTGTAGATGCATTGTTTGATTCGAGCGTGACCCACTCATTCATCTCATATGACAATGTTAAGCATTTGGGTCTTAAAATTAGCCTATTTCCATTTGAACTATCTATGTCCACCCCTACTGGATGTTCTATGATTACGTCTAATATGTGCTTGAATTGCATTGTACAATTAGATAGTCGTTGTACTACCCTTGACCTGATTTGTATCCCTTTATGTGACTTTATTGTAATCATTAGTATGGATTGGTTGTTAGCTAATAATGTGATACTTGTTGTAACTATAAGATGTTTCCTTACCTCCAAATATACCTAAAACTTGTCCTGTGACTAAGCTTACTTGTGTGTCTACATCCCAAGCCAGGTACCCTTTAGGTGTGGTTGCCAAGGGTTTCTAGTATTCTTTTCATTGCATGTTGAGGTTGATGATAAGTTAGAGGATATACTTATGATTAGGGAGTTTTCTGAGATTTTTCCTAAAGAGTTTAGTGGACTACTTCTAGAGAGAGAGAGTTAGAGTTTTCCATTGATTTGGTACCCGGTACAGGTCCAATCTCTAAGGCTCCATATAAAATGGTACCCACTGAGTTAATTGAGTTGAAGAGTCAATTAGAGGAGTTACTTGAGAAATGGTTCATTAGACCAAGTGTGTCTCTATGAGGAGCACTAGTGTTGTTTGTTAAGAAGAAGGATGGTAGCCTTAGGCTTTGTATTGACTATAGGTAACTAAATTAAGTAGCCATAAAAAATAAATACCCTTTGCCTAGAATTGACGATTTACTTGACCAATTAGCTAGAGCGTTAGTCTTTTCAAAGATTAATCTTAGATCAAGATATCACCAACTTAGAGTCAAGGTTGAAGATGTACCTAAAACTGCTTTTAAGACTCGATATGGCCATTATGAGTTCCTAGTTATACCTTTTGGGTTAACCAATGCCCTTGTCATTTTTATGGATTACATGAATAGGATCTTTAGGCCTTATCTTGACTAATTTGTGGTAATGTTTATTAATGATATTCTTATTTATCCTAAGAGTAGTAAAGAGCATAAAGAGTATCTTAAGATAGTCCTTCAAACCTTGAGGGAGCACCAATTGTATGCTAAGCTGAGCAAATGTGAGTTTTGGTTGTGAGAAGTTAAATTTCTAGGTCATGTGATATCGGAATAAGGGGTAATGGTAGATCCTAGTAAGGTAGAAGCAGTACTGAATTAGGAAAGACCTAAAATGGTGGCCGAAATCTATAGTTTCTTAGGTCTAACCAGCTACTATAAAAGATTCATTAAGGGATTTTCTCAGTTAGGTATGCCTTTGACCAAGTTGACTAGGAAGGACTAATTGTTTGTGTGGGAGTCCAAGTGTGAAAATGCCTTTCAAGAACTTAAAGATAGGTTAACCACTGCACCTGTGCTAGTAATACCTGACCCTAAAGAAACCTTTATGGTCTATAGTGATGCATCCAAGAAGGGATTAGGATGTGTTTTGATGCAACAAGATAGGGTGATAGCCTATACTTCTAAGTAAGTCAGACCCCATAAAGATAATTATCCCACCTATGATCTAGAGCTAGCAACTATGGTTTTTTCCCTTAAGATTTGGAGGCACTATCTTTATCATGCACAATTTAAGGTGTATAGTGACCATAAAAGTTTGAAGTACTTGTTTGACCAGAAAGAGTTGAACATGAGGCAAAGAAGATGGATAGAATTTCTTAAGGATTATGACTTCTCCTTAAAGTATCATCCAAGAAAGGTGAATGTTGTCATTGATGCCTTGAGTAGGAAATCTATTCATATGACAATGATGATACTTAAGGAGCAAAAATTGATTAAGGAGTTTAGAGATTTGAATTTGTCCATTTCAATACATCCTAATAGCCTTCTTTTAGGAGAATTAAGGATAGAAAATGACTTTAGGAAGAAAATTAAAGAGGCCCAAGAGCTAGATGAACATTTGGGAAGAATTAGAAAGCAGTTGAGAAGTGGAGAGGTTAGAGACTTTGACCTATTAGTGGATGGTTTGGTGAGATACTAAGGTAAAGTGTGTATACCTAGAGATGAAAAGTTAAGGAATATAGTTCTATCTGAAGCTTATAAGAGTAGGTACACCATTCATCCGGGAACCATTAAAATGTATAGAGATCTTAAGAGGAGTTTTTGGTAGCCTGGGATGAAATCGGATATAGCTAAGTTTGTTGCAAAATGTCTAGTTTGTCAGAGGGTTAAGATTGAACACCAAGAATCCACAAGCTTGTTACACCCTTTAAAGATTTTGGAATGGAAATGGGATAGTATATCCATGGATTTTGTGGTAGGTTTGCCTAGGACATCCTTAGGTTATGATGCCATTTAGGTAATTATGGATAGACTAACAAAGTCTGCCCACTTTCTACTTATTAGAGCCACGTATTCTTTAGATAGACTAGCATAACTATATGTCCGTGAGATTGTAAGATTACATAGTGTCCCCAATAACATTGTATTAGATAGAGACCCAAGGTTCACATTGAAATTTTGGCGATCTTTACAAGAAGCTTTATGGCACTAGCCTTAATTTTAGCACTACTTATCATCCTCAGTCAAATGGATAGACTGAGAGGACCATTCAGACCCTTGAGGACATGCTTAAAGCTAGTGTGCTAGAATTGAAGGGAAACTAGGATGTGTACTTGCTTTTAGCCGAGTTTGCCTGTAATAATAGTTACCATTCTAATATATAGATGGCATCCTTTAAGGCACTTTATGGGAGGAAGTGCAGATCACTTTTGTGCTAGGTAGAGCTTGGTGAGTGGAATCTCTTAGGTTCGGACATAGTATACCAAACCACCCATCAAATAAAACTCATTAGGAAGAAGTTGTTGGTTGTCCAGAGTAGGCAGAAAAGCTATGCTAATAAGAGAAGTAGACACTTAGAATTTGAGATAGAAGACCATATATTCCTTAAGGTTACTCCAGTGACAGGTGTAGGATAATCTATTAGGATAAGAAAGCTCAGTCCTCATTATCTTGGTCCTTTCTAAATCCTCGAGAGGATAGGACCCGTAGCCTATAGAGTTGCTTTACCTCCAAACCTAGCCAGATTGCATGATGTGTTCCGCATGTCCCAATTGAAAAAGTATCATCTAAACCTTTTACATGTCATTAAGCATGAGAATGTACATCTATAAGATGATTTGTCTTATGTGGTTAAATAAGAAAAGATAGTGGACTCAAAAGTTAAACAGCTGCGTAATAAGGATATTCTCCTAGTAAAGGTGGTATGAAAAGGACTTACTCTAGATGAAGCAACTTGGGAAATGGAGGAAACAATAAGGAAGGAATATCGAGCACTATTTGAGTAGGGTACATCTAACTTTGAGGAACAAATTTCTAAAAGGAGGGGAGAATATAACACCCTAAAATTAATTAAGGTATTAATAATGAATTTAGACTTATTAAAAATAATTGTTATAAAATAATTAGGCAAGCTATATGAATAAGAAATTATAGAGAAATAAATTATTAATGGGGGTTTAAAGATTCAATGGGGTTAAAAACTCAATCTAAGCTCATAATTAATTTAAATATGTCATGGATAAACACTAATAGAGGCCCAATTATATTTTTGAGCAGAGATAACTTGCTATTATGAAGCTTAGCCTAAGAAAGACCACTTAGCAATGGCCTAATTTGGTTTAGTGAGTTAGAGGCTTAAGACCCTCCTAAAATTCTAGAAAATCTGTAGCCCAACTCATGAAATCTAGCCTAGTAAAACAAAAATCTGAACCCCTAAGTGGATCTAAGCCTTTGGGTTAGCCCATAGTTCAAATAAGACCCAAACTTAAACCCTAAACCCTTGATAGCCCCCTTCACTCTACAAAAATAAAACACACAAAGCATTTTTAGAGGTCTAAGCTGGAGGCTAGGATTTTCTACCTATTTTCACCAATTCCCACTTTAAAAGTCAAAATCAATTAAGGTGAGTGTTGTATAACTTAATCCTCTCTTCTTTCTCTTCAATTAGACCTAATTAGTTTTTCATTTGGAGCATTTTCACTTACACCTCAAATTTGATATGGGTTATTTGGTGTTGTCTTGGAGGATTTTTAGAGGTTGAGGTTAGGAGGGATATTGGGTAAGTATGAACTTCTTATTTTGATGCATTTTCTATTGGTTTAGGACCTCTATAGCTGATTTAACATATGAATAGTGATTTAGTGCGAATTTGCTCAAAATTTAGAGTGTCATTCTAAGGTTACCGGTATAGGCACAACTAAATCCAAATTTGGTTCTTGTAGTGGCAGGGTAAGTGTTTTCAAAGTAATCCTTTGTAGTTTAATTCTTTAAGTAATGGGTTTGCTGATATATATAAATGATTATTAAAGATAGTAATGATTTGGTTTTGTGCCCATAGGCTGAAGTAGCATTTTGTTGGCTCTCAAAGAATTGTCTACAAGTGAGGTAACTAAAGTTAATGTTAAATTCCATACATATATATACTTTAATTTTATATCTGCTGCACAATTATAATTTTGAATGTATAATGAATGGTTAGCTATCTGAATATTATGATTGGACTTTGTGAGTCTATGGTGGAGTTGTAGTGTGGCTGCCACCCATGCAATGTGCTTCAATCAAGCATTGGGTTGTGATCAGATCCTTATATGCACTGAGCCCAAGTTATGCTCATTGAGGAGTTGGTGTCATAGATGATCCTTTTCCAGTGTTAGTGGCCTTTAACATGTGAAAATGTGATTACTAGTATGGGATAGTAGTCATTGATAGCCTAATTGTTTTATTTGCTAATAGAACTAGTATATATTTATCTGATGCTTATTTGATTTCATGCACATATATTAATTAAATTAGAATATATGAATGGAATTTGCCTTTGATTATTGAGATTTGCATCTCACCCCATTTTATGGGATAATACTTTCAGGTAAAGATAAGGGAAAGCAAATGGATATACATCTATAAGCTGAAGCCTTGTATAGGAAGCTACACTTAGGCTGAGTTAATTTAGGGTAGATGCTGATTTTATTGTTCTCTTGTATAGCATCATTATGTAATCATATTGCCAAATGTAAGAGTTTTGTGTTTTGATAACCCATGATGTATCTAATAGAGAGTGAGGCCTTATACAAATATGGTATATGGTGTATGTACTTATTTATATATGATGTGGAACCTTAATAGTATGAATATATGACTTGACTATTGAAAATAATGCTTTCTAGTACCATGCATGATTATACTAATGGCTTTTGAATCTTGTAACTGATCTAAATACATGATTTTGTTTATGTGTGGTGTTAGATATATTTAAGATTATTGCCTGAACCTCAAGTGGCTATGATAGAAATGATGAGGAATTTAGGTTGTTGGATGCCATTAGAACCTTACAAATTAAAGTAGAGTGGTCCTAAAGTGTTGCTAGAGGAAGAGCTAGAGTGTATGGGACAAAATTTGGGAGGTATAGTGGTAGAAGAGGGTCACACCATAGCCAAGAATAGCTGAGTCATGGCCAAGAGTTAGTCAGAAGCAAGGAGAATCGCGATGCAAGATGTCTCACCATAGCGCAAAGTGAAAAATTTACCCAAGGAGGGTAATAGAATGCAACTTCGCCATAGTGTAGGTACTTCCATTACGATGCAATTTGAATAAATTAGGTTAAGAGTTCCAGGAGGCATACTAACCGTACTACCATATAGGCTTGTCATGAAGAAAATTGCGAAAATGTGAACAGTAGGTCCCTAAGAGCACTTCGCCGCAATGCGAAAAACCTAAGTCGCGGCGCAAGGTACAATAGCCATTTACACAATGGAGCGAGTGTACTAAGTCACAATGAAAGTCCCTAAACTTGGTTTTTAGGTTCTAGTAACCAACTTAGCCATGATAGAGAAGGTTTAAATCACGGAAAATGTTCCCAAACTCTTATTTTTGACTTGGAAACCTTGAATTATGTTAAGGTTATGTAATAATTTAGGAATATTTATAAGAGCTTTTTGTTAGTTGAAATTAGTAGCAAGATGAATCGAAGGTCTTAAATGATAATTATGATCATTTGTGGATTTGATTAGTTATGGTTTTTAGCTAATGACTTTAATGATATCATGGCTCAAATTTTCTCACTTTCTCCTATTTTAATTAGTTATAATGACTTTAGACCTTGATTTGTGATTACTAATTATGCTATTAAGCCTAATCATAATAATTAAGAATTAGGGTTGTTACATGCTGTAACTCAAACCTCTCGTGCCATGATGAAGTTGCCGACTATACCTTACTATTTAATTTTTCATGATCCATCCACGGTTTCGTAGCACCGTGATGAAAAAAGCTACTGGAGCGCTATTCACTCCTTTCGATTCTTACTATGGCGAAGTTACTCTTTGGAAACCTCCCACTCAATTTTCCTCGAGTTGTGTAACGGCTAAAGGTTTTGCACCACGGTGGAACTTCAATCTGTTTTCCTCTTAAGTGAAATTCCTAACCTATGCCACTATGAACCATCTAGCGTTATGACGCTCCTTACCTCTGGAAGAGCTCTGGCTATAACTTAAGTAGTTTTGGCTATGACTTAACCTTATTCTACACCTAAACTCTCTAAATTTTGTCCCACACATTCCAGCTCTCCCTCTAATAGCATCTTAAAGTCATTTTATCTTAATTTATAAGGCTTTAATGGCACCTAGCTACCTAAATTACTTAATACCTATCGTAACCACTTAAAGACTTAAGTATTGATTTCAAATCCCTCTATCAACCATACATTAGCAAATTCATGAATTTGACAACAAGGAGTGCATGGCCATTGATAACATCATCCAAAGGGTGTTCTAACAGAAGTTCCATACAACACTGATTCAATATTACTATTCATGATGATACAAAAATATACTTTCAAATGACAAGTCATATTTTCATACTAGCAAGGTTCCATATCAGAGTATAAGTGAATACATACATCATAATTCACTATTACAAGTTCTATCCTTTTAATGGCTACAACATTGTTTACAAAACACTAGAGTACCTATACTTGGCAATATGACATGATGATGCTATATAAAATGAACCACAAAATTAGCATCTACCCTAAGTTAGATTAGCCTAAGTATAGCATTCCCACACATGGTCTCAACTCATGAATGTTTATCCACTTGTTTTCTTTTATCCTTACCCGAGGAGCTTTCACATGAAATTATTAGCCTATAAAACAAGGTGAGATGCAAATCTCAGTAACTAAGAGGTAAATTCCATTCATATATACCAATTTAATTAACATATGTGCATTTCAATCAAATAAGCATGAGAAATATTCATTATATCAGCAAATGAAATAATTAAGCTACCAATAACTACTACCTTATACTAGCAATCATAAACATGTTAAAGGCCAATAACACTGCAAAAGGCCTATCCACATCACTAACTTCTTATTGAGCATAACTTCGGCTTAGTGCATTTAAGGGTCTAATCACAACCTGTGCCCAATCAAAGCACGATGCATAGGTGGTAACACACTACAGCTTCTCTATGGACTCATATGAGGTCTAAACACAATAATTCAGATAGCCAACCAATCATTTAACATTCAAAACTATACATGTACAGCTGATATAAGATTAAAGTGGATATATGCAAGGAATTAAAAATCAATCCCAGGTACCTCACTTTGTGGATAATCTTTGAAGGTTAACAGCAACACCAATTTACCCTATGATCATAAAGTTAGACACTTACTACCATTAATCATCATTTATAACAATAGACCAGATACCTAAAGAGTTGAACTACCAATGACTACCTAGAGGTTACTTATTTAACCACCAATGGATTTAGATTTTGGGTTTTAGCTTCCCTACACTAGAAACCATAATATTTCACTCCAACTTCTATGTAATTTCACACAAAATCAAAGCTCATACCATAAGTCAGCTACAAGGTCTCTATCTAGAAGAAAACACATCAAAATAGGAAGGAAATACTTACCTAATAACCCTCCTAGCCTCAGCCTCTGAAAATCATGGAAGAGCAACCCAAAAATAATCTATTTCAAATTTAGGTGGAAAGTGAAAATACTCTAAATGAAAAACTAATCGAGTTAAATTGAAAAGGAAGACGAAAGGGTTAAATTCTATATAGGTTATATAACATCTGGTATGTTGTAAAAACACGAAACGGGCTAGTTTGAAAAGCAAGTCCCTTGAGCTAAGTGATTCAAGGCCAAATAAAATTTGGATAAAATTTTAAATAATAAAAAATGAAGATTTGAGCCTTGAGTTGCCTAGAAACTGAGCTAGAGTGATTCAAAAAATTTGCTGAAAAGTCAGTGACATTTTTGTAAATTCGAGAAATTTTTAGAAAACTCATAGGAGGGCTTTTTAAATGGAAAATTTGAGTTCTTTGAAGTTTTCAGAGATCCTAAAAATCATAGAAAATCCTGGGACAGTTAAAACCCCTTTGGTGTCCGTTTTTGTGTGGTGGTTAACTTGAATTTTAACCTTTTCATTCTAAAAGGTTTTAGCTCCAAATTGAGTGGTTCCAAAGCAATTTTATAAATTAGAGAACCTTAATTTTATGATAGAAAAGACAATTTTCAGAAAGGAGCTAAAACCAGCTTAAAATCGAAGTGCCACGCACAAGGGATGAAATCGTCATTTTTTGAAACAATTATCTCTTAATTTTCCTTTATATGTGGCGCCCATACTTGGCTCTCCTTAACTGACTTGCTATGGTGTCCAAACTAGAGAAGAGAGCTAAAAAGAAGAATGCACAAGAGGAACCAAGAAGGAGGAAGGAAAAGGCTAAAGAAAGGTGAGAAAGTTTAGGATTTTTATTCTTCTTCCTCTTGAAAATTCATTCTCCTCTTCTTGCTTTATCTTTCCATTGTTTTAATGAAGTTCTTAGTGCTAGTTTGGGGTAAGACCAGAAGAGATAAATTCAAAATTCAAGAAGGATAAAGAGGGAAGAGGAAGAACTCTTAAAGAAGGCTTGATTTAACGTAAATTCTTGCCTTTCCATCATCTCTCCTTCTTGTTCCCTTAGTATGTGTGTTCGGTCAGACCAAAGCCATGAGAAGGGAGGAGATTTTGTTCTGAAATAAGAGAGATTTGAGGGTTTTAAACCATGGAAAGTTGGGAAATACCAAGCAATTACATGGAAAACTAGTGAAATGCAAGTTAGGAAAGTGTAGGATTCTTGAACAATTGGGTTGATTCAAGAATTCTCTAGCATATGTGAGTGTTTGTTTGAGTTTCTAAGACTCCTAAGGAGCCTCCCAAGTGCCCCATCCATTAAAGAAAAATTGCAAACTCCATGGATCCCTAATGAAAGCATATTTTAGCCAAAACCCATAGAAATAGCTAGGGAATGTTTTAAATTGTTTCAAGCTTGATTTGGGATTTTGTATGATAAAAGAAGGTAGGAGAAACCTTTGGGAAAAATTTAGAAGCCTTAGGTTGAGAGATGAGACAATGGTTTCCATAATATAGCCTTGTGAAACAACATATATCTAGACTAAGGAGAGTGGGTGTATGACGGCTCCAAGGACTTTAAATGAAGTCAAGAAGCCTAGATAAGGGAAGAAATTGTAGCCAAGAACTTGAATTATGGTAGTTGCTTCATTAGGTCATAATGGAACCATTATGTGACCATTAGGCAAAGTGTGTGTCTCAAGTGTGAGTTTGATGTTTTAGCTTGCTTCAAGAAAGTAATTGAATGTTATTTATGGTGTTTAGGCCAAGGAAGTCAAGCTCCATCTCATTGTGAGTATGTAGCTAAGAAAGGGAAGGTGTAGCCAAGTGAAGCTTAAAAATTCCCTAAGGTAGCTCTCCATCTTTTCTTGTTGCATTTCTTGTTGCATATGTGTCATTGTGTGCTTGTGTGTATATTTATATTTTTTGAGACATGCCACTTAATGCTATATTATTTTGATACCAATATATCTCCTTGAATGTCTTTGAATCGTGGAAATGGCTCATAAGGGTGGGTGGTACCAAAAGTCCTTTAATGTGAGTGAGAAAATGCCAAAAGTCTCATGGCATGGGTAAGACAAAGCCAAAAGTCCCTTGGATGGGTGAAGCTAAGTCAAAAGTCCCTAAACCAAAAGTGAGGCAAATCCAAAAGTCCTAAAAATGGGGTGAAGCCAAACCAAAAGTCCCTAGAGCTTATTCTTATGCTTGACATGAGTCTGTGGCATAAAAATATGAAATTGAATGCCTCATAGATTAATTAATTGCATACTTGTACCCTTGACATGTTGTATGCCTTAAAAATGTGATTGAATAGGTGTATGAGCTATTGAGATTTAATGAATCTCATCCCCTCCTTTCTCTTATCTTATATGGCCTAGGTGGAGTTTAAGATCCAAAGGATAGAAGCCAAGGAGCTTAGATATCCATCTCTTGGCAATCTTGCTATTTTTTATGTACTAGGATATCAAAGTATATATGTATATGTTATTTTTGAGCCATGGAACCTTAAACAAGTGTAAAACTATGAAATGATAGTGATGTATCAAGAATGGAGCTAAATGAATGGAAATGTGCAATTTGATCACTTGAGAGCCCATTTGTGCTTGTATGTTTATGGATGTGTCATGATGAATTTGAGTTTCATGATGGTTTAGACCTTATGAGAGACATATTTATGCTATATTTATGCTTCCCAAGTTGCTCAAATGGGTGTGGGAAAATGTATGGATCATTTGGACCATATTTGCCCCCTTTTTAGAGCCAAAAGTGTCATAATCTTGAGCTATGGCAAAGTCTAACCAAATGACCTCTTCTTGACTTGAAATTTGGTGTGCACTTAGATCTTGCCTAGATCTTTTTGGGAAGCTAAATTCTAGGTCATTTGGAGGTCTGTGGAATTTTTTTATGATTTTTCAAAGTTGGTATAAAAAATTTGGGTCTGCAGAATTACTATTCATTTGGTCAATTGTGATTTTGTGTCATCCGAGGGGCAAACGTGGTCCAATTGCTACAAAATTTGGTAGACATAAACTAGACATTCACAATGACTCATAGCAAATAGAATCACCTCATTTGGAGGTCTGAGCTACGAGTTATGAATTTTTGAAATTCTAGAATAACAATAATAGTGCAGCACAACCTTGATCACTATTCTATTGAATTCCAATGGCTAAACGTGTTTGTTTTGGCTGAATTTATTTTTACCATAAAGCTAACATCTATAGCTTTCCAAATTGGTATCATTTGCATGGATTGGATTTTTGTGGAATTAATTGGATATTTTTGAAATTTAAATCAGAAATTTGTATCAGTATTAGTAGCTAGTCGAACCTTTGTGCCTTTTTCAATGTCAAACATAGTCCAAATGCTATGTTCATGACTTGAAATTATTTTTAATGTAAATTTAACACTAAAAAATTTCCAGAAAGCTATAGCATGGCAAATTTCAATTTTTGTACATTTAATTACGAATTTTCAAATTTGATGCACAAAATCTGCAGACTGAACCCGAGGCAAAACCATTAATAATTATGTATGCTTGATGTAAGCTCAGGTTTTTGGCAATGATTTGAAATGGTTTTGAGTTGTATTGGTTTAATTAAATTTAAGAATGATATGAGAAAGTCCCTAAGGCCCATGGAGCCAAAACAAAAAATTATGGATGACGTAATGCAATTAAATTGTATTATTTTCTTTGTTTTCTTGGGAAAATCCATGTATGAGACTTATGTATGTAAGGAGGCTAACTAAGATAGCTACGGTATTACAGGTTACCTTAGCTAAATCTTGTTCTAGAAAGGGGAAATGATGAAAATGTGCTACTAGCCCTAGCCTCCCCTTTGGACCTCTAAATTTCTCGTGTTTTCCTTGTGTTTCTGTAGAATGGGCAAAAGGGAGAATGGTTTTTAGAGTTTAGAACCTAAAAGTCCAAGACCCAAATGGGTTCAAAATTTGGCATATTGAGCTAGCTATGTAGGTTCATTTAAATTGGGTCTACATAAGATCAAGGTTGGGCATCTAAGAAATGAGATTGGGCAGCCCCTTATGACTATGAATGGGCTTCTATATTTAGCTCAAAGCATAATTAATTTAATTATAAGGCCCAAATTAAATGTCTAAATTAATTATGGGCCTAAATTAAATTTCTATCTTAATTAAATCTTAAATCTATATTAATAATGTAACGAACATAAATTTTGTAAAAATGATGAAATGAGCGGTATAAAAGCAAGTCCTCTGAAATGAGCTAAATAATGTCCTAAAAATTTTGGATAGAGTCCTACACTCCTAAAAATGATAATTCTAGGCTTTGACGGAAAGAAAAATGGAGTTAGGATGGAGAAATAATTTGTGATGGAAACTGACAAAACGTAATGGTATTTTTGTAAATAAGTGTAAATCTTGGAAAAACACATAGGAGGACTTTCTAAATGGGAAATTTGAGTTGCCCAAGGTTCTCAGAGGCCCCAAAAATCATGGAAAGCCTCAAGACTAGTAAAGCCCCTCCGACGTACATTTTCCAATCTCAATGAGTCTAAACTTTGACGAAGTCATTCAGTAAGGTTTTAGCTCCAATTTGAGTGACTCCAAAGGTATTTTATTAAATTGGAAACCTAAATTTTATAATGGAAAATACGGTTCTAAAAAAGGAGCTAAAACGAAGTCGAAACAAAATTGCCATTATGGAAGGACGAAATTAGAATTTTTGGAAAAGTATCCTTCTAGAAGCTCCCACACACTTCTCCCTTCTTGTCCCACCTTTGTAAGCACGACTTTCTCCACCCAAATTACAAAAAAATAGTAGTTCTTCTAGGTGCACAAGGAGAAGGAGAGAAATAGGAGAAAAATCAAGAGAAAGATAAGGAAATCTAAGGAATTTCATACTCCATCTTCCTCCAATCTTGTTCCACTCCTTTCCTCCTCTTTTTCCATGGTTTATTTGAGATGAATGGTTCTGTTTTGGTCCAAAAATTTAGGGAGGAGTTTGAATTCCTTATGGTGGAACAAACCAAGAAGAAAGAGCTTGGAAAACACACTTGAATCTAAGGTAAATTCTCACTTTAGTTGCTTTCTTCTCTTGCTTCTTCTTAGTGTCTGATTTCGGCCTTATATAGAACCATATAAGGGGGAGTTTTCTATCCAAAAGCAAGAGAGAAAGAAGGGTTTTAGGCCATGGGAAGATGGAATATAGCAAGAAATTCTAAGAAAAACCAATAGAAATCAAGTTAGGAAAGTGTGGAGTTTTCTAGGGTTTTGTAAAATTTGATTTTGTGTGGATGTTTCCTTAGTTATTTGAATATTTCCTTGAGCTCCTAAGACCTCTAGAGACCCTCCCAAGTGGCTCTCCCATCAAGGAAAAATCAAGAACCTTGTGAACTCCTTTCTTGGTGCATATCTTGGCCTAGGCTAGTTTATAGAGCTAGGGAGTGTTTTAATTTATTCTAGCCTAGGTTTAGGACTTTATATGATGTTAGAAGATGAGAGAAATCATTGAAAAAAATTTAGGAGCCATGGAATGAGAGATGAAGCAATAGTGTCCATAATGGTGCTCTTATGAAGTAACTTGGATTTCCAATTGTGCAAGTGAATGTGTGAGGGCTCCAAGGACCTTAAATGAGTCCAAGAAGTCCAGAAATAATAAGAGAATGAAACCTAGAACTTGAAATATGAAAGTTGTTTCATTGGGCCAATTATGGAACCATTATGCCACTTAGGAGACTAAGTATGTATTCAAACTTTAGTTTAGTGTCTTAGCTTGCTTCAAGTGTGTAATTGTGTGTTGTTTATGGTGGCTAGGCCAAGAGAACCCTACTCCACCTAGGTGCACTTGTGGGACCGAAAAAGGGAAGGAAAAGGATCAAAAAAAGATTGCATAAATCTAAGGTAGCTCTCCACCTCATTCTCCTTGCATTCTTGTGTGCATATGTATGTTATTGTATGCTTATGTGTGTTCTTGTGACTTGATGATACACCACTTGATGCCTTAACTTTATATTGGTACCAATGTGTCTTCTTGAATGATTATGATTGTGGAAATGGCTCATAAGGGTGAGGTAATGCCAAAAGTCCCTTAATGAAGGTAAGGAGATGCCAAAAGTCTCATGGCATGGGTGAGACAAGGCCAAAAGTCTCTTAAAAGGGCGAGGCTAAGTTAAAAGTCCCTAGGGCAAGAGTGAAGAAAATCTAAAAATACTAGAAATGGGGTGAGGTAAAACCAAAAATCCCTAAAGCATAGTCTTAGCTTGAATGTGAATAAGTGACATGAGAATTGTGACCTTGCATACTTTATGATTGCCATACCTTCCATACATATGCTTTGATGTGTATATGCCTTGAATGTATGTGTAAGCTATTGAGATTTTTGGAATCTCATTCCTCTTTCCCTCTCACTCTTGACTTGTCTAGATGGTGCTCAAGGGCAAGGAAATGCAAGCCAAGAACAATAGAAAGTCTTACTTTACCTATTATGTAGTATAAATTGTAGTTAAATGTCAAAGTGACTTTGTACATATTATTTTTGTCATGTAAGACCTTTAACAAATGCAATATGATGTATGGATACTATATATATTCTATGTAGCATGAAAATAATAGAAATGTGAATTTTGAATCATGGATGGCATATATGTGTTAGTGTATTATTATATGTGAAATTGTCAAAATGAGATGTGTGGTGTTTGAAACCATTTAGATAGTTCAAACAAATCATATTCATGCTTTTAAACTTGTCTAAGAGGTGCCAAATACTAAAAAAGGCCAATTGAACTAAGTTGGAACCTCATATTGAGCAAAAGTGACCATTTTGTGAGGCTATATCACTTTTTGCCCAAATGAACTCTTCTTGGTTTGAGATTCGGCATACATCTAGAGCTTGTTGAGAGCTTTTTGGGAAGCTAAAGTGCAGAATTTTTGGAGGTCTATGAAATATTTGATGAAATTTTGAAGTTGAGAAATTTTTCTGATTTGGTCACTTTACTGTAGCTATGGTTCAAAATGAAATTCTATCACTCATAGGGCAAATGATGTCCAATTGCCACAAAATTTTATAGAAAGAAACTAGACCTTCCCAGTGACTTGTGTCAATTAGAAGCACCTCATTTGGATGTCTGGAGAGGGAGATACTAATTTTTGAAGATGTTGTCCAGTGCTTAGTGACCAGTCAGACCTTTGTTACTGTTTGATTAGTTTTCCAGCTTTGAATGCTCTTGGCTTGGTCTGGGACTATTTTTTCCCTATAGATGATATCTGTAAATTTCTAGATTGATATCATTTGTATAGATTATATTTTTTTGAAATTAATTGGACATTTTTGAAGTTTATGACAGTAAGCTGTATCAGTACCAGAGACAACTGGACCTTTGTTCCTATTTAATTGTCAAACGTGGTCCAAATGCTATGTTCATGTCCTAGAATTATTTTTATTGTGAAGGTAACATCTAGATCTTTGTAAAAAGTTATGGTTTGTATGATTTTGATTTTTTTACATTTAGTTATGATTTTTCAAAGTTGCCCCTGAAAACTGCCACTGTGCAGCTGCGGGAAATGAAGAAATTTTGGGGTTTTTGACCTTTGATACGTGGTTTGTGCCATTTTTTGAGAATGTTATGATTTTTATGTATGAAAAATAATTAGAGAATGTTGTTGATTGTAACACCATAATTCTAGCTCATCTCATGCCTTTGGATAGTATAATCATCATGAAAGATATATATAATTCTCATAGAGGAAGCATGAAGATTTGAACTTTTATTTGCATGTCATCATATCTAAAAATCCATTCGGTGTCACATGTGTAACACCATAAGTCTAGCTCATCTCATGCCTTTGAATAGTATAATTATCATGAAACATACACATAATTCTAATAGAGGAAGCATGAAAATTTGGATTTTTATTTGCAAGTCATCATATCCAAAAACCCATTCGGTGTCACGTGGACCGGGTAAACTCATACTATGCCCCCTCATATTTAATTTCATTATTACAACTCATTTGTATCACAAAAACCCACCTACAACTCTTGGAAATCGAAAGGAGCTATGGGAAATGGGTATTCATTCTCGGACAGCACTGGCCTCAATTCTGGGCAAGCTTCAGAAAATCATAAATAAATCTAGAAAAATTGAAATCATGCAATCTTGGTTATTTTAGGAAGCTATGGATGTCTGCTTTACACTAAAAATGCGTCCAGATCATAAAATTTATCACAGAGGACGTTTGACATCCAAAAAGGTCCAGAGGTCGCTGCTGCCTGGGCTGCTGTTTCAGATTACTGATACAAATTTCTAAAATTCATAACTAATTATATAAAAATAGAAATGACACAATTTCGGTCATTCTGGAAAGCTACAAATCTTAAATTTATGATAAAAATAATTCTAAAATGAAACAAATACGTTTAGTCAGCTGGACCCTATGGAACAGTAACTGGACTCATGGGGCGCTACTGATGCTGACAGTTAATTTCAAACATGCATAACTCACTGCTCAGACCTCCAAATGAGGTGATATCAGTGGCCACAGAAATCTTATGACCTCTAGTTTATGCATGTAAAATTTCATAAGCATTGGACACCATTTGACCATCAGGTGACACAGAATTCAAAACTGCCAGTATGAATAGTACCCATACCAGAATCCATGAAAAATCCCAACTTTGAAAATTCATCAAATATTCTCTAGGTCTCCAAAAATTATGATCTTTAGCTTCCCAGAAAGCTCTTAATGAGACCTAATTGCATGCCAAGTTTTAGGGCAAGACTAACACATTTGGCAAAAAAATGGCATAGGGTTCCATTATAGTCAATTTTGACTCTATATTGGGTATCAAAATTGCCAAATGGATTCCCCTTAATCTTGGCACCTTTTGGGCAAGTTTAAAAGAATATTTTAGACTTGTGTGAGCTGTCCAAATGGTCCCAAATCTCATGCATCTCATTTTGGCCATTCAACCCACATTTATACACATTTGCATCAAACTTCCAATTTGCATAACTTGGCATTACATACCCAAATTCATTTCTAAAGTTCATACATTATATCCATACATGTATACATCACATAATATCATATTTACATGTGTCTCAAGGGTCATGCTCCATTTACAATAATCATATACATCATTATGGCTCAAAAAGGGTAAAAGCTAGACATATGAATGTCAATCTCTCTTCTTCAATGTTGTTGGCTCCCATTAGCATATCCACTTGGTTCACCTCGCATGTTAGATCATTGGAGAGGAGGGGATGAGATTCAAAGAATCCCAATAGCTCATCTCTCATTCCATCACACATAATATGTGCAAGCAAGTTTCATATATGCATGCATGGAGAAAGTAGAAATTATAGGCATTTTAAAGCAACTTTGGCATGTGAATCAATCATGCAAGACATTCAAGAGCTCACTAAGTGTTTGGATTGGCCTCACACTTCTCCTCATGGATTTTGAACTTGCCTCACCCATTCTTTAAGCACTTTGGACTCAATCATACTCTTGGGAGCCCACTTTGCTTTTGGGAGACTCTTTACTTTGTCTCAACCGAGCTCAAGGGTTCTTGGCTCATCCTCACCAAAGGAAAGAGTTCTTGGCCTTTCCACACTCAAGCAGACTCACACAAACATCATGTAATCATTTGAAAACATAACATAGTATCAAGCATCATGGCATATAAAGGCATGCTAGCATACTTTTCTTACCTTGAAAATACACATACACACATTCTAAAACAAGCTAAACACACATCCATGTATGAGAGAAGGTGGAGAGAGCTACCTTGCATAATTTCACACTCTTTTTCCTTAGCTTTCAAGCCTCCTCTTTTAGCCACACACCCACAAGTTGGTGGAAATAGTGTCTCTTGGCCTAGATACAAATTATGGGAGCCAATTAAGTTCATGAAACAATGTCTAGGGCCATGCAACTTGCTTAAACCCTATATTACTCTACAACCTCCATTATAGTCCATATTAGCACCTAATGAAGCAACACCCCTCAAATGATTTCTAGGCCTCATTCTTTATTCTCAAATATGATTCTTGACTCCTTTTAAACCTCTTGGAGTCATCACATCATTAAAACAAAGGGCCTAACATCATGTTACTTCATTAGGTCACAATATGGAACCTAAAGCACTAACTCATTCTCTAAGCTTCCTAAATTTTTCCCAAGGTTTCCCCTCACATTCATTCATCATATATGACTCAAAAATGGGCTTGAAACAATTTAAAAATCTCCCTAACTATGCCATCCCTACTTGGCTGAAACTTAGAGCATAAATGGGATTTCATGGCTTCTTGATTTTTTCTTGATGGAAGAACCATTTAGGGAGGTTGTTAAGAGTTGTAGAAGGTCAAGGAAACACTTAAATAGCCAAGAAAACTCATAGATTAAATCAGTTTTTACAATCCCCTTATATGCTCTACACTTTTCTAACTTTTAGGTTCATGACTTTCCATGGGGTTTTGTTCATTTTCATAGAGGAAGAGGAATATGGGGGACCTCTTAGGGATCTTAGGAACTCAAGCAAACACTTATCTAAGCTAGGGAATTCATGGATCAAAACAGATTTCACAATGTCTCCATAAATCCCTCACTTTTCTATCTTATGTTTTCATGCTTCTTTCTTTGATTTCTTTGCACCTACTTGCTCCTCACACTCCAAAATCTATGAATCACCCTTGCTAGGACCAAAATTCATCTCCCTTTGATTGGGCTCTATATGGGATGAAATTATCACAAGGAGGAGAAGGGAAGAAGAAGCATGGAAGACAACAAGTTACCTTGATTTCCTAGCTTTTCTCAAGAGCTCTCTTCCTTGCTTCAACTCTCCTTAAATTTTGAAATTTACCCCTCTGTTCTGGGCTCAAAACAGAACCAAACACCTCACTAAATCCATAGGAAGAGAGGAGGAAAGGAGGGGAAGAAGTTTTCTAAAGGGAAGAGCAAAAGTTTCCATGAATTCATACCTTTCTCTTGGCTTTTCTTCTTCCCTTGAGCTTGCTCTTGTGCGCCACTCTCTCTCTCTGTTTTCTGGGCAGAAATAGAGCATTTTACTCAGAGGAGCTACTGGAACGTGGATAAGAAGAAGCCAAAAGTCACTTTATGTAACTTTTTACTTTTGCATTTTAGTCCCTTTTCTTGGCTTTTTCATTTTAGGCTCATATCAACTCCTTTTTAAAATCTGTCTTTTCCATCATATTCCTTAGGCTATTTATCATAAGAATTGCCTTTGGAATCATTTAAAAATGATCTGAAACTATTCCGAACCATTCGGTCAAAGTTTTGGTCAACCTTTGTCGAAATCACTCACCGAAGGGGTTTCAACTGCTCTAGTGGTTCCCATGATTTTCAGGGCCTCTGAGAACCCCGAAAAGCTCAAATTTTCCATTTAAAAAGCTCTCCTATGAGTTTTCAAAAATTTTCAAAAATTACAAAAATACCCCTACTTTCTTTGACAAATTTTTTGAGCTCTTCTGGCTCTGGTTTTTGGGCATGTCAAATATCAAATCCTCATTTTTTAATGTTTAAAATTTTATCATAATTTTATTTTGCCCTAATTCCTTCTATTTCGAGGACTTCCTTTTATATTTGGCCCATTTCTGACGTTTACGGAGAAACCAAACATTGCGTTTCTCACGTTTACGGAGGAACCGAACGTTACAACATGGACCGGGTGAACTCATACTTTGCCCCCTCATTTTTAATTACATGATTACAACTCCTTTGTATCACAAAAACATGCCTACAACTCATAGAAACCGAAAAGAGACATGGAAGATGGCTATTCATTCTCGGCCAGCACTGGCTTCAATTCTGGGCAAACTTTGGAAAATCATAACTGAATCTAGAAAAATTGAAATCATGCAATCTTGGTCATTCTAGAAAGATTGGGATGTCTAACTCATGCTAAAAATATTTAAAAGTCATAAAATCCCACACATAGAGCGTTTGACACGAGAAATTGTCTGGATGTTGGACTAGGTTCTGGTACTGTCACAGTTTACTGATATAAATTTCAAAAATGTCCAATTAATTCTAAAAAAATCCAATCCATGAAAATGATACCAATCTTGAAATCTGTGGATGTTAACTAGAGGGAAAAAATATCTCTAGATCAGTTCATCAAGCCTAGATCTCAGAAATTGATGGAACAGTACTTCTGGTCGGGCTAGGTTACTGATACTGGATAGAAACTTTAAAAATTCATATCTCCCTCTCTAGACCTCCAAATGAGGTGCTTCCAGTTTTTATGAGTCATTGTGATTATCTAGTTTCTTTGTACAAAATTTTGTGGCAATTGGACATCATTTGAATTTCGGGTGACAGAAAACAATTTCGGACCAAATGAATAGTGCAGCAAACCAGAAACATGAAAATTTTCCAACTTTGAAAAATCCTCAAATATTCTATAGACCTCCAAAAATTATGATCTTTAGCTTTCTAGAAAGCTCTCAATGAGACCTAATTGCTTGCCAAATCTCAGATCAAGACTAACTCATTTGGCCAAAAAGTGACACAGGGTTCCATTATGGTCAAATTTGGCTCTATATGAGGTACCAAATTTGCCAAATGGCCTTCCCTTAGTTATGGCACCTTTTGAGCAAGTTTAAAAGCACATTTGAGACTTGTGTAAGCTACCCAAACGGTCCCAAACCTCATGCATCTCATTTTGGCATTCAACCCACACTTATGCATACATTCATCAAAGTTCCATATTGCACACTTTGGCCTTATATACTCAAAATAAGTGCTATAGGTCATATAACATTTTCATACATCTAAACATCACATAATAGTATAGTTACATATGTCTCAAGGTGTATGGTACATATACAACATCCTATACACTATGAATTATCATTATGGTTCCAAAATAGGCAAAATACTACATAGGCTTGTCACCCCTTGCTCTTTATGGTTGTTGGCTCCCTTCACCATAAGTGCTTGGTCCACCTAGCATGTTAGATCATTGGAGAGGAGGGGATGAGATTCAAAGAATCCCAATAGCTCATCTCCCATTCAATCACACATAATATGTGCAAAGAAAGCTTTACAAATGCATGCAGGGAGAAAATAAAAGCCATGGACATTTTATAAGCAAACTTGACATGTGAACAACTCAAACAAATCATTCAAGAGCTCACCAAGTGTTTGGATTGGCCTCACACTTCTCCTCATAGGTTTTAGACTTACCTCACCCATTCTTGAGCATTTTGGACTCAACCATACTCTTGGGAGTCCACTTTGCTTTTGGAAGACTCTTTGCTTTGTCTCAACCAAGCTCAAGGGTTCTTAGCTTATCCTCACCCAAGGGAAGAGTTCTTGGCCTCTCCACACTCAAGCAAACTCATACAAATCATGGATTCATTTAAGACATAACATGGCATCAAGGATCATGATATGTAAAGGCATGCTAGCATACTTTCCAAAGCTTGAAAATACACATGCACACATTCCAAAACAAGCTAGACACACATTCATGCATGAGAGAAGGTGGAGAGAGCTACCTTGCACAATTTCACACACTTTTTCCTTAGCTTTCAAGCCTCCTCTTTTGGGCACACACCCACAATTTGGTGGAGATGGTTTCTCTTGGCCTAGATACAAATTATAGGAGCCAATTAGGTTCATGGAACATATTCTAAGGCTACATAACTTGATGAACCACTAGATTACTCTATAGACTTCACTATGGTCCATAATTACACCTAATGAAGCAACACCCCTCAAGTGATTTCTAGGCCTCATTCTTTCTTATCAAATATGATTCTTGACTCCTTTTAAGCCTCTTGGAGTCATCACATCATTAAGACAAAAGGCCTAGCACCATGTTGCTTCTTTAGGTCATATTATGGAACCTAAGGCACCAAATCACTTTCCATGAGTTCTAAAATTTTTCCAAGGCTTCCCTTCATCTTCATTCATCAAATATGACTCAAGGATGGCCTTAGAAAAATTTCAAACTCCCCCCACCTACACAAACAAGCCTAGGCCGAGACATAGGCTTCCTTTGAGCTTCTTGGAGTTCTCTTGATTTTCTTGAAGGAAGAAGCTTGTGGGGAGCATCTTAGGTGTCTCAAGAACTCATTTAAACTCTTACTTAGACCTAGAAATCATCATACAATTTCAGAAATTGGAAGGTGCACTTAAAACCCTAGATTTTGCATCTTGATTTCTAATGCTTATTTCTTGGTTTTCTTTGCATATTCTTATTCCTCTCCATCAAATACCTAAGAATCATGCTTGTTTGGGCTTGAAATTTAACTCCCTAGGGCAGAACACAAGTGGGGCAAAATGGAGAAGAAAGGCCATGGAAGTTATCAACCATAGGATGCATTTTTACCTTGTTTCCTTGCTTAGTTTGGCTTGAAACTTGATTTCTCCAAGCTCCTCTCTTCAAATCCGAACTTTCCCTTGAATATCTCCCTTGAATCAGATTTATAAACATCATTTTAATCCAAGGAAAGAAAGGAGAATGAAGGAGAGGTGGTGGATATGAAGAAAAGCAAGGAAAAACATCATGAAAGCATACCTTAAGCTTGGATTTCTTCCTCCTTCTTCTTCCTCTCTTGGGTGCCTCTCCCTTAGGGTTTTGCTTCTGGTTTGGGGCTAAATTTTCTGGAGTTAAATGAGGGCAAGTGTGAGGCACCATATATATATAGGTAGGGAAAAGTGACTTTTTCAAAAATTCCAATTTTACCCTTCATATTTTCCATTTTCGTTTCTCCCTCGTTTTAGCTTCTTTTTGAGAACCGTCTTTTCCATTATAAAATTTAGGTTCCCAATTAAGAAAAATGGCTTTGGAATCACTCAGATCAAAGCTAAAACCTTTTCAAACAGACCCGTCAAAGTTTAGGCACACTGATGTTGGAAAACGTCCACCGGAGGGGATTTAACTGTCCTGGGGCTTCCCATGGTTTTCAGGGCCTCTAAAAACCCCAGAGAGCTCAAAAATTTGGTTTAAAATGCCCTCCTGTGTGAATTCCAAAAATTACCCAAAATTACGAAAATGCCATTATACTTTGTTAGGTTTTCGTCAAAATTTATTTCTTCATTCTAGCTCCGTTTTTTCTTCCATCTAAGGCTACAATTCTCATTTTTAGGAGGCTAGAATGTTACTCAAATTTTTTGAGACCTTAACTAATTCGTTTCCGGGGACTTGCTTTGAAAACACGCCCATTTCTGTCATTTAAAGAAAATTGGACATTGCATTGATGAGTTCATGGGGTCCCAAAAACGCGAAATGAAAATTTATCCGCTACGCAACACAATAAAATTCATTATTTTAATGTATTTCTTGATATTTCTTGAATAAATTGTATATTCTCACTTGTGAAATGAGGTTCAATGTTAGAATATAATATCATATTACATTTATTGGTATCAAAGCAAAGGTTCAGGTACTTTTACTTGGTATTTGGCTCTTAAGTGGTGTAATTAGCCTATTTTCGAGTGGAATATCTGTATATATGTGCTTGAACTATATTTGTGGGGTAAGGTTGTGATTCTTTTTCAGTGAAAATGGTTAAGACAAGAACAGGCAAAGGCAGGGGCAAACTGGCTAGGGGCTCAAAGGTTGAATTTGAAGACCTTCAGCTAGTTGTCATAGAATGGCTCGATAGATTTGAAAATGTGATGGCCCAGCAGCGTTTATGATTTAGCAGTAGCATGAGATGATTGTGCGGCTGCAGGAATCCCTGGCTAGATAAGAGGAAGCCAGGAGAGAGGTCCCTCCGCCTCAGCCTCAACCCTCCATTTTTGGCACCCCATAACCTTCCACCTCAGGTGCTCCACCCCCCCCTCCCCAAGAGCCAGCTCAATCTCCACCATCCATTCAAAAACAGTTAAATTAATTTAGAAAGAATAACCTGCCAGTGTTTAATAAGGAATTAGATATGGACAAAGTGGAGGCCTAGGTGATGGAGATGGAGAAGATTTTCATTGTAATGGATTGCAGTCCTAAACAGAATGCTCAACTTGCCATCTTTATGCTACGAAAAGAATCCAACAAGTGGTGGTGTAATACAAAGTCTCTAATAAAGACTAGAAATTTACAGATTACCTGGGAGAACTTCTTGGTATAATTTTATGAGAAGTATTTCCCCAGTTTTGTAAGAAAACAGAAAGAGGTGCAATTTAGGGGGCTAAAACAGGCCAATGATATGACAGTAGATCAATACGTGGCCAGATTCATAAAGTCGTCTCGGTACTCTTCCTACCTTCAGAGATATGACGATGAGCCATGGAGGTGCAAACAATTTGAACTCGAGTTGAAGCCTCATATTAGAGACAAAGTGACTTCATATAAGATCCAGAACTTCAATGCTATTGTGGAGATCAACAGGGTGATAGAAAATAATTTGAAGAGATTATGCCTGCTGCTACAGTCTCTAACTAGAGAAGAGCCCCGAAGTCCAAGAGACCGAGACCAGAGGAGGGTGTCAGCTCCGCACCTACTAGTAAAAAGAAGAGTAAGGTGTAGTGGAGCAAGAGGCCACCAAAAGGAAAGAAGGTACAGCTTCAGAAGACTCAGTCATCCACACAGCAATCCACAGTGACATGCTATAAGTGTGGGAAGCCAAGGTACATTGCTAGAAAATTGCCCCCAAGTAGATTCAGAACCTCCGTTCAGACCGCTTCCTTCCAGGCCACAGACCTAGGGCAGGGTGTTCACCTTTTCTCAATAGGAGGCTAATGCATCTCTTAGTCTTATTCAAGGTACGCTCATAGTGAATGATTTTTCTATAATTGCTATGTTTGATTCGGGTGCTAGTCACTCATTTATATCTTATGACTGTGTGAGACGTTTAGGTCTGGCCATCAGTACTTTACCATTTGATTTGTCTGTCACCATACCTACTGGAGGCCACGTGATTACTTCCCATACTTGCTTAAATATCACTGTACAGTTTAACCATTATTACACTACCATTGATTTAATCTGTATGCCATTTTATGACATTGATTTGATTGTTGGCATGAACTGGATAACTACTAATAATGCTATCCTTGCTTGTGAGTATCACACCATATCTGTACCTTCTTATGGGACCATACTTAGGATAGGGGTTAAGTTATCCTTTATGACTACTGCCCAGGTTGAGAGACACTTAGACACAAGTATTAGGGGTTCTTAGTCTTTTTTTCTATTCAGGTCGAGGTAGAAGAAGGGATAGAGGAGATCCCGATAGTTAAGGAATTCCCAGAGGTCTTTCTTAAAGACTTTGATTTTAGTGGCTTACCCTTTGAAAAAGAAATATAGTTCCCCACAGATATAGTTCCTGGGGCTAAACCGATGTCCAAGGCTCCCTGTAGGATGGTTCCCACCAAGCTTATTGAGTTAAAGAAATAGATAGAGGAGCTGTTAGAGAAAAGATTCATATGCCCTAGTGTGTCACCCTAGGGAGCTCCAATGCTATTTGTGAAAAAGAAATATGGTAGTTTGAGATTGTGTATAGATTATAGAGAATTGAATAAAGTTACCTTCAAGAATAAGTATCCTTTCTATAGAATAGATGATTTGTTAAATTAGTTAGCTGGGGCATCTGTATTCTCTAAGATAGATCTTAGATTTGGGTATCACCAGCTGACAGTGAGAGCTGAAAATGTCCCAAAGACGGCCTTCAAATTGTGATGCCATTTAGGCTGATGAATACACCTGCAGTGTTTATGGACTATATGAATAGGGTATTCAAATTGTATCTAGATAAATTTGTTGTGGTCTTTATTGATGATATTTTAGTGTATTCCAAATCTTTTGAGGAGCATGAGAAGCATCTAAGATTAATCCTAGAGACTTTGAGAAATAAGAGATTGTATGCCAGATTAAGTAAATGTGAGTTTTGGCTAATCGAGATGAAATTCTTAGGTCAAGTGATCTCACGAGACAGGGTCGCAGTAGATTCCCATAAAGTTGAGGTTGTGTTACAGTGGTATAAGCCTAGGACGATCACCGAGGTTAGGAGTTTCCTTAGTTTAGTAGGATATTATAAACAATTTATTCAGGGTTTTTTCAAATGGCCTTGCCACTCACGAAGCTGACTCGAAAGGATACACCTTTTGTGTGGGATGATAAATATGAGAGGAGTTTCCAGGAGTTGAAACTCCAATTGACCACTGCCCATGTGTTAGTTATTCTTGACCCTAATTTACCATTTGTGGTATATAGTGATGCCTCGAGGAGAGGGTTAGGATGTGTGCTGATGCAGTAGGGTAGGATAGTAGCATATGCCTCTAGGCAGCTGAGGCCTCATGAGAAAAATTATCCCACACATGACCTAGAGTTAGTCGCAGTAGTCTTTGCTCTTAAGATTTAGAGGCACTATTTGTATGGTGCGAGTATAGAAATCTATAGTGACTACAAGAGTCTGAAATACCTATTCGATCAAAAAGAACTCAATATGAGATAAAGGAGATAGATGAAGTTTCTAAAAGATTACGATTATATGTTGAAATATCACCCAGGTAAGGCCAACGTGGTGGCCAATGCCTTGAGTAGGAAATCCATCCACGCTGCCCATATAATGATTAGGGAGCACGAGCTCCTAGAAAAGTTTAAAAATTTGAACCTCTCCTGTCAGCTGGTGCCGGATAGATATATTTAAGTAAGACCCTAATTGAGAATGAGTTAAGAGTTCAGATCTTAGATGCCCAGAGAGAGGATGAGTTTTTAAGATAGATTAGGAGCAAGATTTCCCAGGATAGGACCTCAGAGTTCGGGATATTTGAGGATGGTATAGTAGTATATTGGGATAGAATTTATGTGCCTAATATAATGATTTGAGAAAGAGAATTCTAGAAGAGGCACACAAGAGTAAATATACTATCCACCCAAGTGCCACCAAGATGTATCAAGATCTGAAAAGAATTTTCTAGTGGCCAGGAATAAAGAATGACATCACAGATTATGTGGTGTGATGTTTAGTGTGCCAGAGAGTTAAGATAGAGCACCAGAGACCAGTTGGATAGTTGCAACCCTTAGATATCCCAAAGTGGAAATAGGATAGTATAGCTATGGATTTTGTTATGGGGCTACCTAAGACATCCTCTAAACACGATGCTATCTGAGTAGTTGTAGATAGATTAACGAAGTCCACAAACTTCTTAGCAATCAGGGCTACTTATTCATTAGATAGATTAGCCCAATTATATATACATGAGATATTTCGACTTCACGGAGTACCTAGTAGCATAGTATCCGATAGAGACCCTATGTTCACATCGAATTTCTAAAGATCGTTACAGCATACCTTAGGGACCAGGTTGCGATTTAGCACTGCTTACCACCCCTAGACAAATGGTTAGACTGAGAGGACCATCCAAACCTTAGAGGACATGTTGAGGGCATGCGTGTTAGAGATGAGGGGTAACCGGGATGTGTATCTGCCGTTAGCAGAGTTTGCTTATAATAACAGCTACCATTCCAGTATCCAAATGGCCCTTTATGAGACTCTATATAGGAAAAAGTATAGATCTCCATTGTGTTAGGTTGAGCTAGGTGAGAGGAGCTTACTAGGACCTAAGTTAGTGGCTATCCAGCAGATAGAATTGATTAGAAAGAAACTCCTTATGACCCAAAGTAGACAAAAAAGTTATACTGATAGAAGAAGGAGGTGGTTAGAGTTTGAGATTAGAGACTATGTATTCATCTGGGTGTCTCTAGTGACTGGGGTAGGTCGGTCTATGAGGGTAAGGAAGCTCAATCCTAGGTATATTGGTCTATTTAAAATCCTTGAGAAAATTAGACCCATGGCCTACCGAATAGCCCTATCCCCTAACCTAGCCTAAATCTATAATGTTTTTCATGTCTTCCAACTAAAAAAGTACTTACTAGACTCCTCACATATCATACAATATGAGCATATTCAATTGCAAGAATATCTTTCCTATATAGTGAAGCCAAATAGGATTGTAGATTCCAAACTGAAACAGTTGAGAAATAAGAACATCCCTTTAGTGAAAGTGGTATAGAAGGGTCTAACATCTGAGGAGGCAACCTGAGAGCCAGAGGATGAAATGAGATAGAAATATCTAGAGCTATTTCCCTAAGGTACATATTTAAATTTTGAGGATGAAATTTATTTTAAGGGGGTGGAAAATGTAACGAAGGTAAATTCCGTAGAAACGACAAAATGAGCCATATAAAAGCAAGTCCTCTGAAATGAGCTAGATAATGTCCCAAAAATTTTGGGTAAAGTCCTAAGCTCTTAAAAATGATAATTCTAGGCTCTAACAGAAAAAAATAGAGCTAGGATGGAGAAACAATTTGTGATGAAAACTGACGAAATGTAATGACATTTTCGTAAATAAGTGCAAATCTTGGAAAAACACATATGAAGGCTTTCTAAATGGGAAATTTGAGTTGCTCATTCTCAGAGGCCCCAAAAACCATGGGAAGCCCCGAGACTGGTAAAGCCCCTCCAACGTATGTTTTCCAACTTCGGTAAGCCTGAACTTTGACGAAGTCATTCAATAAGATTTTAGCTCCAATTTGAGTGATTCCAAAGGCATTTTATTAAATTGAAAACCTAAATTTTATAATCAAAAAGACGATTCTCAAAAAGGAGATAAAATGAAGACGAAACGAAATTACCATTACAGAAGGATGAAATTAGAATTTTTGAAAAAGTATGCTTCTAGAAGCTCCCGCACACTTCTCCCACCTTCTTAAGCACGACTTTCTCTGCGCAAATTATAGAAAAATAGTATCTCTTTTAGGTGCACAAGGAGAGGGAGAGAAAGAGGAGAAAAATCAAGAGAAAGGTAAGGAAATCTAAGGAATTTCATGCTCCATCTTCCTCCAATCTTGTTCCTCTTCTTTCCTCCTCTCTTTCCATGATTTATTTAAGTGAATGGTTCTATTTTGGTCTAAAAATTTAGGGAGGAGTTTGAATTCCTTGTGGTGGAACAAACCAAGAAGAAAGAGCTTAGAAAACACACTTGAATATAAGGTAAATTCTCACTTTGGGTTCTTTCTTCTCTTGCTTCTTCTTAGTGTTTGATTTCAGCCTTATACAGAAACATATAAGGGGGGAGTTTTTTATCCAAAAGCAAGAGAGAAACAAGGGTTTTAGGCCATAAAAGATGGAATATGGCAAGAAATTCTAAGAGAAACTAATGGAAATCAGGTTAGGAAAGTGTGGAGTTTTCTAAGGTTTTGTAAAATATGATTTTGTGTGATTTCTATTTTTCTACATTTAGTTATGATTTTTCAAAGTTGCCCCTGAAAACTGCCACTGTGTAGCCATGAGAAATGAAGAAATTTTGGGGTTTTTAACCCTTGATTTGTGGTTTATGCCATTTTTTGATAATGTTATGATTTGTATGTATTTCATAATTAGAGAATGTTGTTGATGAGTTCATGGGGTCTCGAAGACGCAAAATGAAAAATTTATCTGCTATGTAACATAATTAAATTCATTATCTTAATGTATTTCTTGAGATTTCTTGAATGAATTGTATATTCTCACTTGTGAGATGAGGTTCAATGTTAGAATATAATATGGTATTACAAATAATTCATTTCTCCATAAATTTATGTTTCCCATTATTTGCTTAATTATCCTCATAATAATTCCATAATTACCTGTAATTACTCTTAATAAATTTTAGGGTGTTACAATCGTGCCCCTCCCTTAGTTGTTGGCTAATAACTTGTTAGATGTGATTGCTAATATGGGATGATAGTCACTTATTCATTTGAAATGATACATGCATTGTTCTTTTTATAATTGTTCATACAAAGCATTATGTTGATTAATCTGTATATATATATATATATATGAAATTTGTCTTTTGTTACTGAGATCTTTTATCTCACTCTGGTTGTGAGCTAACATTTTTAAGGATCAGACCTCTTAGTAGCAAGGAAAAGCTAATGGAAGCCTACCGCAATGGTTTAATAGTGTATAGGCTTGAATGCTTTGTTTAATTAGGTTTATATAATAGAGATACTAGCTCTTATGTAATTGCTTATTATGTTATAGAATTGCCACATTACATCATATATTACTAAGTATAAGGGCTAATTATATAATTTGAGTCATCGTGGAATTGGTACTTGTAACTGTATTTAGATGATACTTAATGAGTAACTTGGAATTATATGACCAATAAACAATTAGCACTATGAAATTAATATGAGATATTAGTACCTGTGAATTATAGTTGAAGTGCCCACTTAAGTATTCTAGTCAATATTTTGGGTATAACATGACTACTTGGAGCATTTCAAGTGTTGTTGGTAAATTTCTTATGTTATGCAATTGTATTTAAGTGGTTTAAGAAGGTTGGATGTGATTTGAAGTCACTTAGACTCAATTTACAAAATTGGGTGTGTGAACCTAAGTAATAAGCTCATTTAGAAACTAGCCCTCATAAATGAGAGTTGAAACTGTCACTTTTGTCCCACTCATTATAATGAAGGTTTAGATTTTTAGACAAGCATAAATATGTACATTAGACTTGCTCAAGGTGTTTAAAGGAATTTAAGAGGCATGATTTGGATTTTCATCTATCAGTTCGAGGTTTTAGAAGTAGGTCTTTAAATTTTGCTATCATATAAGGTGTATAGTGGATCTCAATACTTGAACAATTGTGGTTTAAGGTTTAGTTGTAGCTTAGGAGCCTTGGGAATGTGCTTTTGGTGCTTTGGCCAAGTGGAATGTAAAATATGTAACACCCCATAATTAATTAAGGTATTAATCATGGATTAGAATTAATTAAGAGTAATTAATATGGGCTCATTAAGCAATTTAAGTGAATGGAGACTTTAGAGAGATAAATTATTAATATAGGTTTGAGATTTAATTGGGATAGAAATTCTATCTAGGCCTAAATTAATAGATCATGAGAATAGGCTAATGGAGGCCCAATGGATTATGTGCAAACCTAACATAATTTAGTGTGATGAAGGCCCAAGATTTATCTTGTATAGACTCTTCTAAGTGGCCCAATAATCCTTGTGCAGACCTAAAACTCTTGAGCTCTTCAAACTTGGCCCAAACCTAGTTAAATTTCAGCAACTTAAGTGTAAAAACTGGCCCAGTAAATTCTGCAGCCCAACACCTCTAAACTGGCCCAACAAACTTAAAAATCTGAAGCCCAAATGAAAATGGATCTTGGAGCAGCACATGACCCATACTTGACCCAACTAAAACCCAACTTAAACCCTAATACCCCAGCCACTTTCTCACTTGCTGAAACATAAGACTTGAGAGGCAAAAATCGGAGGTGGAGAAGGAGGCTAGGGTTTGGGACCAAAATTCTGCATTTTCTCACACTTAGAGTAAGATTCAGCCAAGGTAATAGTTATACAACTTAATCCCCTCATCTTTCCCTTTAATTTGGTCCGATTAGTTTTTCATTTGGAGCATTTTCATCCTACCCAAAATCTGAAATGTGAGTGTTTGGGGGTTTTCTTGATGAAATTCGTAGGTTGAGCTTAGGGCTGACTTTGGGTGAGTTTAAACCCTCCATTTGGATGCTTTATTGGTTAATTTGAGACCCCCATAGCTGATTTAGAAAATGGGTGTTAGTTTTGCACGAAATTGCTTAAGATTTTCAGTGGAATGTGGAGTTTTCTGCTAGATGACACTTAAATCCGAAATTTGAACTTGTTGTGGCTGGGTAAATGATTCTTGGGTAGTCATTAGCATTTTAAATTCCTTAGGTACTGATTATGACTATTAATGAAGAATTAGAGTAGTAATTCTATGATGCTATGGTTATAGGGGGATTTCTGCACCATTGGTGATTGTTGCAAGTGTCTACAAGTGAGGTAACCGGGTTACATTAATTCCATTTATATATCTGTGTTAATTTCATATTTTGCTGTACATGAATGATTTGAAATGTTGAATGAATTGGTTGGCTATCTGTTAAACTATGATTGGACCTTGTGAGTCCATGGTGGAGCTGTGATGCGGCTGCCACCCGTGCATGTGCTTCGATCGAGCACTGGGTTATGATCAAACCCTAGATGCACTGAGCCCCGGTTGTGCTCAATAAGGAGTAAGTGCCGTGGACGGGCCTCTCCGGTGTTAATGGCCTTTAACATGTGATAATATGATTGCTAGTATGGGATAGTAATCATGATAGCCTAATTATTTCATTTACTGATATGAATGGTCTACTGTTGGTGTTTATATGAAATTATGCATGTATGTGAATTAATATGGAGTATATGATGGAATTGCCTTGGTTACTAAGATTCATATCTCACCCCGTCTTATGGGATTAACATTTCAGGTGAGGGTTCTTCGAGTAAGGATAAGGGTAAGCAAGTGGATGAACATCCATGAGCAGAGGCCCGGTGTGGGGAGCTACACTTGGTCTGAGTAGAATAGGGTAGATGCTAATTTTGTTAAGCCTTGTATAGCATCATCATGTATCTGCATTGCCAAGTGTAGAAGTTGTATTTTGTTAACATAGAATGTAATCCCATGATGTGTTCCTTATACACTTGACTATTAATGCAAGAAATACCCAGTGAAATATGATTGAATGACCATTGTGGGAGATTTATAATTTGTTAACGTAAAATCGTATAGATGAGTAAGAAAATCCACATCTAAATGCCAAAAGGGTAATGATAGATTAGTTGGGTAATTAAGGTACATAATTATCACTAAAGTTGCATAAATTAAGGTAGAATGGCCCTAGAGTGATATTGGAGGGAAATTGGAGAGCATAAGATGAAATCTTGGGAGTTGTAGGAACAGAAGGGAATTGGCCGCGGCCAATATTTAATTGGCCTAGGCCAAATAGTAACAGAGAAGAATTGGTTGCGGCCAACATTTAATTGGCCTCGGCCAAATGTGGCGAACTTGCCAGGGAAGAAAACAGAGAGCAATTGGCCGCGGCGAATAGTGATGTTAGCCGCGGCTAAGTCTGAGAGGCAGATCTGGGGGTGTTCCAGAGGGTATTTGGCTGCGGCGAAAGGGGTATTTGGCCGCGGCTAAATGTGAAAAAAACTTGTGGAGGCGTAAGGAGTTGAACCGAGAGTAATTGGCCGCGGCGTAAGTGAATTTAGCCGCGATGAAAGTGCTCTATTTCTCATATTCACCTAGAAACCTTAGTTTCTCTTAAGGTAATGCTAAGGAATGATTTAGAAACACTTGTAGGAGAATTTTATGAGTTGGAAATGATGGATGAGAGTATCAAAGGCTCCTCATTAATAATTAAATTCACTCATGCATTCAAATAATTGTGGTTGTCTAGCTAATGACCCTAGCAACATTAAGGTTTCAAATTTCCTCACTTGTTCCTGATGTAATTAATTTTAATGACTTCAAAGCTTGGTATATGATTATTAATCATGTACTTAACCTTAATTACTATAATTGGAAGTTAGGGTCGTTACAAAATAGACCATCCCTTAGGTGTTGTCATAGCATATTCTATTGTATGTGTCCTATTTAGATGATTTTAGGGTGTGGCATAGTTATATTTTGAGTTTGAGGTTATGTTAAAGCTTTGAGGATATGGACAAGCTTAATTTGTCAATTGAAACTTGCTCAAGGTAGTTAGATGAATTTAGATGAGGCATTATGGATTTTAGGTAGCCACTTGAAGTTATACCCTACTATTTGCTATCATGGAGGAGTCTTGTGCTGATATACTTGAAGTTGGATTGGTGTGATTAGCTGTTAAATCCACGGGCTAGGTAAGATAATTGGATGGAGATTATATGAATGTAAACCCTTTAAAAACTTTACCTTTTAGCCATTAAAAGATTTTAGGATTGATGATAGCAACTTGTTGGTTTGCTTGTTTAAGTGTTTAGGTTCAGTAAGTATTTGAGTCATAGCCAAATTTTCTTAAGTTGTAACCAAAATGAGCTAGTAGTGTTCCAGTAGCAAATTTAGTTGCAGTGCAAAAGTGATTCAGTAGCTAATTTGGCCATGGTATAAATATTTTGGCTACTGCATAAATAGTTTGCCATAATGTAAATATTTTGGTTACGGCGCAAATTGTGTCTATGTGGGAAAATTGGTCCAAACCCAAACCCATGTTTAGTTGCAGTGGAAACCTTCCAAGTTGCAGCAAAAAATGCTAAATTAAGGTTTTTAAGAGTTCTAGAGGCCAAATTGGTCATGGCCTAACTATTCTAGAGGCTAATTTAGGTATAAAAAATTAGTTTCCATCATGTTAATGATGAGTAATGACTAGTAGTTTGACATATATGAGTTTTCATGCTTCATAGAGGCATTTTGAATGAAATAACTAGTGTAAATGAAAATTTTGATTTACTATAAACATAGATCCTCTTGTATTCATTGATAGTGAATATTGATGATATGAAGGTTCAAATTTCTCGTATGTCCATTTGTTGCTAATTTTTTATCTAAATTAAATCTTAATTGCAACTTATTAGGAATATAATTATGTATAATTAGCTTAATTAGGAGTTAAAGTTATTATCAGATCTAGATCTTATCTTGTGATGAACTTGTTCATGTCATCCCAATCATCTTTATGGCAATAGGGGAACTGGAGTCTCCTTCATTCCCAATAGGAAGGGTGCCTCTTCCATTTCCATAAACAAGAGTTGTGACCCACCATGAAATTTAACTCTTTTTGTTAATAGAGGATTGACTTGAGTAGTTTTTTGTTATCTAAGGTTCTCTTTTTGTGTAATTTTTGGCTAAACCCTAACAATCTATATAGAATGTAAATTCACCCCATTCCCCTACTATGCAAACAAATAGACTTATGTGCAATAGTATGAATCTTTGATATTACTAACTATTCGTCGCGTTACTATTAATATATTTGGTGCATAGTGTAATTTTATACTATAAAAAACCATTTAAGAAAATAAGGTATTTAGGAATTTAGAAATAAATTGAATTAATATTTATGCTACAAGAAATTTTTTTTTTCTAAAAATGGGTAATTAAAAGAGAGTATTAGACCCTTACTACTAGTATTTATTCTATTGCCTCTTCTACCTTGGGTTGTACTAAAAAGAAGACTACAAATCGTTGACACCCCTTTCCTAAACATCTTTCAACATGGGCAGTGGTCATAAAGCTAAGTTTAGCCCTAGTATTAGGTATAGTTCCATAAGAAGGCATAGTAATGGATTTATTCAAACAATTAAGCAAGGCATTATTTGCTAACATCTAATCAATATCGATAATCACATTAGTATCAGTCAAGGGTATGCAAATCAAGTTAAGTGTAGTAAAATAATCATTAAACTAAATGATGCAATTCAAACAACCATAGGATATGGCAACCTTGCCTCTTATAAGGGTAGAAACAAGCAAATCAAAAGGCAAAGGACTCATGCGTAAGCCTAACCTCCCAACACAATCATATAAAATAAAAGGATGACTTACACCTAAATTAAACATACAAGATAATCATTTACTTTAATAGTATCTTATATAAGATTTGGGGACTATGTAGCTTCATGCTGGATCAAGGCAAAGACTCTTTCCTAAGTCTATGGCCTAAGGGTAGGCCCTAGCTCCTTATGCTAGGCACACTCTCTGACTAAGTGTCCTAGTTATCCACATTAATAATGAATGAAAGTTCTGGCCTACTAAACACAATCTTGTCTTATGGTGCTGCCACACTGACCACATATAACACTAAGTGCACTGGCCTGACTAGAAAGGTTAGACTTTCTGCTCTTCTTATGCTACCTTCTTATCTAGTTTCTTTTATTACTCTTTATTGTATTCATTCCAATACTTGGATTACTACTTTCTTCTTTGAACCTTTTTCACTAAACCGCTAGTAGTCTAATTTACTAAAGGAACTGCTAGAGCCACTAATGTAACTGCTAGTGTCACAAGAGTATCAATTAGGGGTTCTCCTACAAGCTCTATAAATTCCTCTCAGCTACTCTACATACATCTACCATGGTGTTATAAGTCTGAATCCTCTTAAGGGTAACCTTGCCTCTAATAGCTAGTCTCAAGCCCCTCTCAAATTTCTCAGTTGTCCATCTTTCATCACCATACTACTGTAAGTAAGAGGAATATCTAAACAATCCTATAAATTTAACCACAAAGGTATTAGCTATTATATCTTTAGGCTACCTTAGCAATTCAAAGTCTAACTCCTTCTCATCTCTGATAGAGCTAGGAAAATACTTCTCATAAAACTCTACTAGAAAAGTCTCCTAATTGATAAGAATACCTTTGAACCTCATAATCTGCTCTATACTCTTCCATCAGTGGTCTGCCTCCTTCTCTAACATAAATGGTGCAAGGATGGCTTTCTGTTTTAATGTCACCTCTATGACTCTGAATATTTTCTCCAACTGCATCAACCAAGCTTCAGCCTTCTCTATATTGAACTCTCTGTCATAAGTAAGTGGTCTATTATTTCTAAACTAATTCAACACCTATTGTATGGTAAAATGGCTAGTGGTAAAGTATGTGTGGGTATACGAGAGGGTAACCTAAAGGGTAAACTAGGGGCTATGGCATCTGAGGTTAGGGTAAAGGTATTTCTAACTGTGGTAGTGTTACATGAGGGTTTTCTCTCCCTCTATCCCTCTGGGCTAAGGCTTCCCTCCACTCTTGGATAGTAGCTTATTGCTCATTATTGCTTGCTACTAATAATCTAGTCCCTATACTATCACCTGTAAAGCCCTTGTTACTAAATCTATAGGTGTTTCCCTAGGTGGTCTACCCCTGCCCCTTCTAGTAGTCACCATCCTCCTCCATCTTCTTTACTGAAATAAAACCACATATTTTAGCACACTTCAATATAAAACCTTTGCACACACTTTCCCCAATTTTCCCAACTCATTCATACTTAACCTACACAATGTACTGAGCATATTCTATCACATGTTCCCATATAAACCATATTCTCAACCATCATGTTCCCACTCAAGCGTATTCTCAAGTATGCAATCATATTCTTAAATAATTATTCAAGTAGGCAAGAATTCATCCAACCATGTTCCTCTCCTAGGAAAACTTAACCTAATGTCTAACCTTAGCTTGAAATAGACTTAACCAGGCTTAAGCCACTACTCTAATACCAACTCTAATTATTTGATCTTTTTATTAACCTCTTTACATTTAAGTATTACCTCAATGCTTATTATTAATGCCCAAATCATGTTTAAGTGAGTAATATCTTCATGGTTGCCAATTTAAGCAATGAAAACATAATAAAAAGTATGAAATTACAAAACTTTTTCTTTCATGAACTCATTACTATTTGAATCCTGGCATATGCATAACTCTAGCACTTAAAGGTCCTAGATGGTACACTAGACTAGAGGCAACGTAGGAGTGGATCTTAATAGTCTAGAACTACTTCTAGGCCACTAAACCTCTATTCCTAATCATTACACAATCAATTAACACATTTCAATCTCATGTTTGTTTGTACTTACCAAAAGTTCAGTAGCATAACAACTAGAAACCATATGCTGCTTGGGCATTCTAGCCTTCTCTTCCACTAAAATACCTTACCTGCATATAACTTAAATATAGTGTATATATATATATTTCTAACTAAATTCTAATAGTCCTTAGGCTTAATTATCAACTAACCCTTAGATTTGATCTCATTAATCAACTGAGAATAACTAGATGCTCATTGTCATGACCCGAATTTATTAAAATTGAATCAAAATCAATCCGATTATAAAAGGAGGTCCCCATAATGAAATGAAATAAGGTAAGATAGAGCTAGAGTAATAAATAGAGTATCTAGTAATGAGAGTAAGGATCTAGAGGTAACTCAAAATTGCAGTCAAAATAGCTAAATGGCTTAATCCAAGACACGATGGCAGAAATCATAATTTTAAGCAACTTCTCAAAAATTTAAAAAAAATTAAATGATAAAATTGAGCTCACTAGGGTTCTTAGAGGTCCTAAAAACCATAGGAACCATCAAAATGGTTAAAATCCTTCCAATGTGCAATTTCGACAAATAGTTGACTAAAATTTTGACTAGATGATTTGGGATGGTTCTAAACCCCATAAAATTGAAAGAAAATATTTTTAATAAACTAGAGGGCCTAAACGTTCATATGGAAAAGATGATTCTAAAAAAGGAGCTAAAACAAGCATGAACGGAATAGCTGAAGCAAAGGGGCAAAATAGGGATTTTGAAATTCATTAAATCATAACCTTTTTTTCCATTTAAGCATGCCATCCACTCTCTCTTCTTTATTAGACTGACTTTCTCCAGCCTTGAAGCAGCCATCCATGGCATGAAGAGAGAGGGAGGAGAGAGAAAGGAAGAACAACCTAGAAAGGTATGAAAATGACTTTTTTTTTGTGCTCTTCCCTTCACAAATCTGATTCCTCTCTTTAAGAGCTTTTCTTTTAATGGTCTTAGTTCTTTGAAAGGACCATCTTTATGGCTGGTATGTTAGAGGAAAGAAGGAGTTTGAAGAAAGTAAGCTAACCACAAGATTCTTTATCACATAAGGAAGCTATCAAGGTATAAAACTATGGAGGATTTTTGTATTTCTTTGTTCTTCCATTGCTTCATGATTTTGGCCAACCATAGAACCATATGAAAGGAGTGTGTTTTGCATGGAAACAAGATAGAACCAAGGATTTTGAAGTATGAGAAACAATAATAGGTAATTGGAAGCAACTAAAATCCTATAGATCGCAAAATGTAGCAATTAGGATTTCAAATGAACCATAGAAGATTTTGAACTATATAAGGGTATTTTAAGCTATATGAAACCACAATTTAGCTAAAGAGAAGCTAGAGAACATAGCCATGAATCATAATCCATGAAGGAAGTGAGAAAATAATGGCCTTTCCTTGAAGTGTGTCTCAGCCAAGGTGTGGATGAAGCACCTAGGGAGAGTTTTTTGGGTTCCACTGATTTAAGAGACTTAGATGAGGGAAATAAATAATTATGGAACTAATGGATTGAATTTAGAAGCCTTAGAATGAAAGTTGAAATTTTAGGGCTTATAATGGGGTAAAGAAGCAAGTCAGCTTAAAACCCCTTTAGTTAAAGATATGATGGCTCATATGGGTTCTATTAAGGTCATGTGGCATGTAGCCTATGGGAAATTGGGACCTAGATGAAGAAAAATGGACGTTGCTTCCTAATAAGCCTAAATTGACCCTAAAACACAAGTTAGACTAAAGTGGGGACAAGTGTTAGTGCTAAGGCTTTAGATGGATTCAAATGGGCTAATTTGTAATATGGATTGATGCTTGTAGGCTAAACTAGCCCAAATACACCAAGTTGTGGGTGTTAAGTGGTGGAAAACCAAGATAAAGAACAAGAAAAAGAGGTTGGTAGCAATTTGAGCCTCTATCAAGCTTAAGGTAGCTTTCTCTCCACTTCTTGCATGCAATTGAGTATTTGAATGAGTGATATGCTTGTATGTGTTGTTGCTTAATGCTTTCATAAAATATGACCTATTATATTTTCATATGAGCTTTATGAGCACCTTATGTTTATGAGAGATTTATGTGATGGCTCCTAGCTCCCTAAGGCATAGAATTAAGTACAGTAGCTTTTTCTTAGCTATGGGTTGAGATTAGTGGAGCCCAACTAGTTTTATGATGTTGCCATGGCTAAAAATGAATGAGTTCTCATGTTATATGATGCAAATGATTTACATGATGCATGTGCATAGCATTCTTGCACCACAGACATTGCATTCACTAATGGAATTCTTGTTTGCATTGATTTGGATGAGTTACACTATTGAGATTCTCCCAAATCTTACCCCCCTTACTTCCACTAATCATTTTCAAGTTCACCAAGTAAGGAGAAAGATGTTGATAAAGCTTAGATGATAGTTATCATGTAATAGGAAGCTATTATGTATTACATTTTGGTTTATGTATCAATAATGACATGGATGATACTCTTGATCTATACGTAACCATTTTGATATAACATAATGTATAATATTATGTTTTATATTGGAAATCAATGTATTAGCATGAGAATATGCATGAATGGTGATTTATGGTTAGTTATAGGCCTTATGTAAGTAAATGGCATATGATGAGCCAATGTGTATATATGTATAAGTGGATGCCAATGGGTCAAATTTTGATCCAACCATTTGTACATGATATGAAATGATTATAAAAGCCATTTAGGTTGAAAGAAATGTACTCAAAGTGGAAGAAAACCAATTGGAGCTAAAGTTAGTCTTAAAACTTCTATAAACAACTCCTATGTCAAAAGTGGCCTAAATGATCTAGTTTAAGCCTAAGATTTGGCATGCATTTAGAAATTTCCTAGATCTTTTTATCAAGTGAAGAATCAAAAGTTTTGGAGCAGTACAAAATATTTTATGAATTTCCAAAGCTAGACAGAAATTCATTTAGCTCCTGGTACTATTCACATAAAATAGATTTAGTTTTTTGGATTTTTCAAGAGACAAATGAAGTCCAATTCTCATGAAATTTTACAGATATATAGCTGACATTATAATATTTCTAGAGCCATTAATATTTCATGAAAAAAAGTTGTATAGAGGAAGTTATAAATTTGTGAAGTTAGGGGTCTGATGGTATCTACATACTATAGTAGCCACTGATATGTCATGCCTTTTGTAGGCCAAATGAGCTCAGGTGCTCTTAAAATTTTTATAACAATTAGATCTCATCTTAATACTTCTATATCCACTAAGAGCACCTAATTTGGAGTTGTGTAGCTTATGATATGCAATTTCAAATTTTAGGTCTGCTATATGCCTCCATTTTTTACCTATGTTATTATTCCATTGTATTTGACTAGACAAATGAGCTCAATTTTTCTTTAAATTTTTACATCATGTAGATCACTTCCTAATCTTTCCATAGACACCTAATTTGTATAATTTGGAGTTGTACAACCCAAGTTATGAATTTTCAAAGTTGATGCAGATTTTGGCACCTATGCTATCATTTCAAGTTCTATGGGGAATTAAGGGGTTCCATGAGTTGTGCACCATAAATTGAGTATGAACAAACTTTTTTATGATAAAAATGAGTTAAGGAAAGGTAAGAATCAAGTTTAGACTTGTATAGATCAAAAAGACCTATAAATGGATCGATTTCGATGTCTAATTTCATGTAAATGGATGCGATTCTTATATTTATACTTCATATGTGTATGAATATGCTAAAGAGAAACTAGGTATGACACTCATAAAATATCAAATGATATTTACATTACTCCAAATTATCTATACATTTATTAGTTCATCTCTAATTATCCTCTTTAGGATAATCTCATATACATCAGAGTCATTATATATAAGTCTATCACAAAATACAATCTAACAAATCACAATACAAAAATACAACATTAAGGGCATAATTCTTCATGGAGCTGAAGTCCTTCCTTGGTTTGGTCTGCTACTGTCACCTGGCAAGGGGGTAATGGATAAAAGAGTGAGATTTAAGGAAAATCTCAGTAGTATAATCTTACTCTAACATTCATTAACCACTCAAGTACATAGGTATGCATGTATATAACTTTTCTAACATCTGTGGTTTCTAAACATGTGAAAATATATATGCATGTAACTAGAATTTGGCCAAGCTTATAGATTCTTTCCTAAGTGGCTTTGATATTTAGCACAGGAAAAATTTGTTATGCTTAATTTCCTAGCCCTCTTCTCTTAGCCATCATTAGGTAAACCTTTGCTTACTAGGCTAGAAATTGATAAAAATGTTATAGAACTCATAGAACTCATATAAGTAATCAAGCAAACACATTATACAAACAATCCAAGCACTCAAGCAATTAAAGACATGACAAAGAGGAGGAAAATGCTACCTGTTATTATAAGTTTATTCTTTGATGCTGCGGGTACTAGACTTCTCTCCCTTTTGATCTTTTTCTTTCTCAGTTTAACATTGTGCTTCCTTATTACTCTGGTAATCTACAATATTTTATTATATTTAAATTAGTGCCAAGGCTTCAAAATACTATTTTATGCCAGACTATGCCATGACTTATGCAAATTTCAACCCTTTGGCGACACTTTAAGACTCTTTTTCTAGAACTTTCTTTCCATAACTCATTGACCACGTTTTTAAGACTCAACTAGTTCACCATTTGCCTTAAAATAGAGCTTGAAACTTTTCTAATTTAGTTGGCTAGCTAGCTTTTTTGGGTTTCCCTTCATTTAGGCCCTAAATTAAGGCTCCACATAGGTAACTTTTCCTAGGCAACTCAAGCTTCCTAAATTCCTTTTTTGAGCCCAAAACTAGTATTTTACTATTTATCTAGTCATGATGTAGAGAGAGAGATGCTTTCTCTCTCTAGGCATGATCATCATAGCTTAGAGTTCTTGGAATTTTAATTTGAAACATAGTAAGCTATACCTCAATTTAGAGCTTTTTTGACACTCTTTGATTTCCCCTTATTAGAATTCCCAATAGAGCTCTTTCTCCCCTCTTGAAAAAGCTTAACTTCCTCCTTTTGAAATTATAAGACCATAGATGAAGAGATTAGAAGGAGAGGAGTAATTTTTCTAACTGTAAAAATTATTAAAAATAAATATTTTACCTCAAATCCCTTAATTTTTCCTTTCTCTTTCTTCTTTCCACTAGGATGCCATGGATGACATTGTAACATCCAGAAAAAGAAAAGAAAAGGAATGAGAGAAAATGAGAAAAGAGGAAGCTGGGAAATTTTCGGAGAGCTGAAAATTTTCTAAGTCTTCTCGCCATAGCGAGAAATAGAGTCGCCATAGCGAGAATGCCTCCTCGCAATAGCTAAGATGTTCCTAGCTGTAGCGAGTGCGACATTCCATACAGAAACCAGGGAGTTACTCGCCGTAGCGACGCTATAGCGAAGGCAGAGGTCTGGAACAGGCCGAGCTCGCCGTAGCGACGCCATAGCGAAGGCAAAAGTCTGGAACTTGCACGAGCTCGCCGTAGCGAGGATGATGACTCGCTATAGCGAGAGCGGTCCAGAAAAAGCGTAAAAGAGAGATTTTGACTTTTTAAAGAGTCTAAACTTTTCCTTTCTCTTAGAACCGACCTGAGCTTCGACCAAAGAGAGAGAAGAGAGCGGTGGAGAGAGAGAGAGAGGCCAAGAAGCAAGGAGATCAAGCAAAGAGGTGAGTAATTTGTAGATTTCCCTAGCTTTTCTCCTTAGCATGTTGTCTCCTCCTTTTGCTTTCTCTTTCTACGGTTTTAGAAGCTGAGTTAGGTTAGGTTTAGAAGAGGGAAGTAGGAAAACTACTCTAGAAGGAGGGTAGAACTCATTTATCCTCAATTCTTCTTCCTTGCTTTCTTCTTGGAGAGCTTGAGAGGGGAAGGAAAGTGAGTAGGGTTCTAGAGAGAGAATCCCTAGAATCTATGAGGGTTTAATTTGATGAAGAATTATTTAAACTATGAAAGAGTAATTGGTGCTCTTTGTTCTGCCTAGGCTCAAAGGAAGAAACTCCACCTTGTTGTGAGTGTGAAATCAAGGAGGGAGAGGGGAAATTGAAAGGGAAGACTTGTGTAATCTGAGAAGGTAGCTCTCTACTCTGTTCTTGTTGCATTCTTGGATGTGTAATAGTCATTGTATGTTGTATATGTGCTTGTATGATGAGATATGCCATTGATTTTGCCTTGATGTATCGGTACCAATATGCTTATGATATGATTGTGGAAATTGCTCGGGTGAGGTGGTGCCGAAAGTCCCTTGAGACGGGTGAGGAGGAGTCAAAAGTCCCTAAACCAAGGGTGAGGCCGATCCAAAAGTCCTAAAGCTCGGGTGAGGCTAGACCGAAAGGCCCTAGAGCCTAGTCTTGGCATTGGTTTGATTTCATGGCGTGAAACACATATGTTGTGTTATGATGATTTGTTTGCATGCTTGACTAGTATATGCCTTGATTGCATCTTGAATGAGTATGAGCTATTGAGATTCTCCCGAATCTCACCCCCTTCCCCTCCTATCTTACTATCCAGGCGGTGTTCAAAGAGAGTCGAGCACACCTCAAGGAGCCTAGAAGAGCGTAGTTAAAATGATGTATAGCTTTTTGGTTATGTTGTTGTATAATGAAGATGCACCTCTTCTTTTTGAGTTGTAATTATATGAGCACATGTAAATATATGTACAAATGATGTATGGATAGTGAAAAGAGCCAAAGTAATGAGAATGCATAAAGTTGGCCTTTTGAGGCTCATATGAAATAGTGTATTTTCTCCCATAGCATAGTGAAATTGGAATGTATGATGATTTGAATTACTTAGATAATTCACATATGTTATGTTTGTACTTTCAAACTTGCCCAATAGAGAATTGAACATGAGAGAAGTCATTTAGACCCACTTTGAACCCCATGTGGTGCCAAAATTGCCCATTAGGCGAGCTCCGTCAAAGTATGACCGGATGAGCTCTTCTTGGTATGGAATTTGGCATGCCTCTAGAGTCTATTGAGAGCTTCTTGAGAAGCTAGAGTGGGTAATATTCGGAGGTCTAGAGAATATTTGATGAATTGTTGAAATTGGGAATTTGCAATGTTTTGGTCATGGTACTGTTCATTGAGTCCGAAAATGAAACCATGTCATTCATAGATCAAATGATATCCAATTGTCATAAGATTTTGTGAGCATAATCTAGATATCCACAGTGACCTATACCAACTAGAAGCACCTTAATTGGATGTCTGTAGAGAGAGAAACGATTTGCTGAAGTTCTGTATCAGCATCAGGGAAGTTTCTGACCTTCGTTACTGTTTTATCGGTTTCCGAAGTCTTAGAACTCCTGAACTGATCTGGACTTATTTTTTTCCTCTAGTTAACATCTGTAGCTTTCCAAATTGGTATAGTTTTCCCTGATTGGATTTTTGTGGAATTAATTACGAATTTCCGAAGTTCATGACAGTAAACTGCACCAGCAGCAGGGACAGCCGGACATTTGTTTCTATTTCGATGTCAATGAGGGTCTGAACGTTGAGATGGAAGTTGGGAGTTATTTTGAGTGTGAAGGTAACATCCCAAGCTTTCCAGAGATCTATGATTTGCTTGATTTCCATTTTTCTAGAATTAGTTGTGATTTTCCAAAGTTGGAGCCAGAAATATGATTTATGGGCCCGTTTGAGAAATGGTGTTTTTCTGAGTTTTTGGCTTCATTCCGTGGTTTGTGAGATGTTTGAGACTATGTACAAGTCTTATAAATAGTGTTTAAGTAAAGAATGTGAATGATGGGTTCATGGGACCCACGGGGCAAAATATGACCGGTTAAACCCCGACTTTAAGTAGTAAAATATCACGGTTTCGGTCATTTTTCTGGGAAATCATATGGAATCAAGCCTAGAGGGAGACGAACTAGAGTGAGGTTAATATGGTGTTACAGACATGCTAGAGCTTGCTAGGTTAGAAATGAGGAGGTGGAATTAATAAGAAAGAAGACCAAGTGCTTATATTAGAAAAAGGCTTGATACAATATCAGTAGGCATACCCATTGGAGTACTACAAGTTCGAGAAGCTCTCATCCATCAAGAAACCCAAATCATTCAAAAGCCTATGGTTCAGGTCCAAATGGCTCATGAAAGGATGGCTTATGCTCAAGAGGCCTAAATTGTGCTAGTATATGTCTAAAAATTTTAAAGAGCTCAAGATAATATTTATGTTGGATGGCGGCCCAAGTTTAGAGCTTAAGATCCATATTTGATCAGTTCAAAACATGCTAAATTGAACTTTGAACATGAGATCTCCTTAAAGATGCAAAAGTGGAAGTCCAAGTGGAAGCCCAATATCTAAGAAGGACCATAGAGTAACTAGAGTCAATTGTTTGATTCATGAGCTTCATGACTTAGGGCCCATTTATTTGAGTCAAGAAAGGGCCCAAGAAGATGTAAAAAGTGTGATCATGCTAACCATTCTACAAAAGGAGTGCTAAGGCCTAATTGGAGTCCAATTGCAAGAGATTAAGAATCATGTGTCAACCATGTGATTTTTAATGAAGCATGAGCATCTCATGTGACTACTTAAAGAAGCTGATCAGTTTTAACTAGGATTCTTTATGATTTTTGTTTTTTATTTATTTTATTATTTTTTTGAACTTGGTCAAAAAGATTATCTTGGAGATTAAGTTAAAATTAGTATCCTAATCTTATTCCTTAATTTTAGGCACCATTTAAAATATTTCTAATTAGATTTTAGTGTTTTACTTTTATTAGGATTTTAGTCTTTTAGAAACTTTGCCTATAAAAGGCTTTCTATTGTACTATATTTTAGAAGATCATGAATGAATTTGAGTATTATTCAATTTTTTGTAAGGCTTTTGCTTCTTTGTGTTCTTTGAGAGTTCACGTGACTTTCAAAGGATTGGTCTTCCTTTGTGGCGTCTTGAAACTAGGGTTTTAAGAGACAAGTTCTCTTAGGGTTTTCCCTTTGACTAACATTCTTGTTTTCTAACCGATCCCGGGCAAAGTGTCATCTTGTTGAAGGTTCCAAGGACAAGGTTCCTAGAAGGTCTTGCATAATTTGGTATCAGAGTTTTGGTTCACTAGTACAAGATATATCTTTAGGTTTCCCTACCGTTGTTCTTCATACTTTCTTTCCTTCCATTTGTGTTACCTTTTTCATCTTTGCCTTTGTCTTTCATCTTCTTCTTTCTTCCATTGTTGTGTGCCTCCATCCTCATTCAAAAAAAAAAAAAAGAGTTTGATACTAAAAAAAATTCAAAAAAAAATCCAAAAAAATTGCAAAAAAAGAAAATTCAGAAAAAAAGTGAAAAACAAAGAAAGAGTGAAAAAAAAAAAGAAAAAGGAAATTACAAGTTGTGCAAATTCAAAGTTGAAAGCTTAAAGCTTGGAGTTAGTTTCCTAATTAGAGTTAATTTCCTAATTGGAGTCAATTTCCTAATTGGAGTTAGTTTCCTAATTGGAGTTAGTTTCTTAATTGGAGTCAATTTCCTAATTGGAGTTAGTTTCCTAATTTGATTACATTGAGTAGCTAACAAGTTATCTACTTTCCTATTTTGCATTCAGGTAAGAATTTTCTTTCCTAATTGTTCTAAACTTAAATTGCAAGTAGTTTCCTATTTTGATTAACTTGGTTTTCAAATAGTTTCCTATTCTTAAAGTATTCTATTTTTAGATTTTCCCTTTCCTTCTCCTTCCTTCCAAGCCATCCAAACCTCCCTTCCTCCTTGTTCCCTTTTTGTTACACACCCCTTTTTCTCCTTTGTTTGATTCTTTGGAAATTTACATTTTAGGATTCTAGTTTTTTTTATTGCCACTAGTTTGATCTTTTCTTTTGATTTTCTTGTAACTTGCTTAGAACACTTGTAAGAAGCAAATTGTTGAGTGGTAAAAGGCAAGAGTGCAATTAACATTAAAGAAAAAGCCAAAAAGAGAGTTAAACACGAGTGAACTTATTATCTTTTGAGTGTAAACACGTGAGAAGAGTATGTAAGGTCCTATTCCTTCTTTTTTTCTTTAACTAACTTTTCAAGTGACAAGATGCCCAATGAGTACAAATTCCTTGAAGAGGCTAACAAAGAGCGATTCAAGCAAACTTGTGCATGGTTAGATGCATTTCAATCTAATTCCAACTCTACAGGATAAGATAAGAAAAAGTCATCCCCTGATTTCCATACTAGATGCCTTATCAAGAGAAAGTTTGCAGCGTGGCTATTGATAATAGTAGCTATATAAATGTTACTAGTACCTTACTAGTTGAGAAATTAAACTTGCCTACTATAAAGTATCCTAGGCCCTATACATTGTTGAAGGGTAGTGCTGAATTTAGGGTTAATAAGCAAGTTTTGATTTCTTTCTCTATTGGTAAATATCATGATAAAGTGTTATGTGATGTAGCTCCAATGTATGATGGACATATTATGCTTGGTAAACCATGGAAACATGTGAGAAAAGCTAAATATGTCAAGCATAAGCACAAATATTGCTATTGCTATTGCTATTCATTTGTATTCAATGAAAAAAATCATGTATTGATACCTCTTGATCCTATGGATGCTTATGAGGATCAAATGAGAATAGCACAAGCATACAAAATGAAAGAAAAAGAGAGCGCAAAAGAAAAAGAGAGAGAATAAGAGAGAAAGAGAAAAAGAGAAAAAGAGAGAGAACATGAGTTAGAGAGAGAAAAAAGAAGAGATTGAAAAAGAAAAGAGTGTGAGTGAAAAGAAAGAGCTAGAGAGTTGTGAGAAAAGTGAGGAAAGCATGAGTGTGAGCTTGTTTGATAAAAAAAGAGAGGTTGAGAGTGTGTGTAAGGATCTTTGTTTATCTACTAACAATCTTAACCCATCTTTGCCCATTGTTGGTTCTAGCTCCTTGCAGGTATGTGGAGAGTTATTTTCAAAGAAGCCACCCAATGGACTCTCATCTTCAACTAGCATTTAAAAGAGTTGTGATTGCCTAGATTTGTTTCCTAAGAAACCACCTAATGGTTTCCAATCTTTAATATGCTTTCAAAAGTGCTTTAATTGCATAGATTTTGTTATTCCTGATGAATTATTACCTTTCAAAAGCATTGAGCACCACACATTGATTTTGATAGTTTCATGAAATTTGTGACTGTTAAGAATTCATATTACATTAATTTTATGGTTAAAAGGTTATTGTGTTACTTGGATTTTGTTATGGCCCTTGGAATTATTGCAAGTGCATGTGGGATCAAAATTATCATTTATATTTGGGTGCATGTGGGAAAGAAATACTTTCTAACTCAAAGCGAGTTCAAAGAGTTTCCCAACTTGGAGTATTCTAAGTTGCCTCAAAGAATTGATGACCTCTTTGAAAGGAGCCCTTTAGTTTACAAAATTATTCCACTTGATGAATATAGTGTTATCATTATTTTTGGAAAGTCTAATTTATTTCCATATGATACAGGCGAAGATTCGAGGATGAATCTTTTCAAAGAGGGAGGGAATGATACAATATCAGTAGGCATGCCCATTAAAGCACTATAAGTTCGAGAAGCCCTCATCCATCAAGAAACCCAAATCATTCAAAAGCCTATGGTTCAGGTCCAAATGGCTCATGAAAGGATGGCCTATGCTCAAGAGGCCTAAATTGTGCTAGTATATGTCCAAAAATTTTAAAGAGCTCAAAATAATATTTATGTTAGATGGCAGCCTAAGTTTAAAGCTCAAGACCCATATTTGATCAATTCAAAACATGCTAAATTAGACTTTGGACATGAGATCTCCTTAAAGATGCAAAAGTGGAAGTCCAAGTGGAAGCCCAATGTCTAAGAAGGGTCATGGAGCAACTAGAGTCAATTGTTTGATTCATGAGCTTCATGACTTAGAGCCTATTTATTTGAGTCAAGAAAGGGCCTAAGAAGATGTAAAAGGTGTGATCATGCTAACCATTCTACAAAAGGAGTGCCAAGGCCCAATTGGAGTCCAATTACAAGAGATTAAGAATCATGTGTCAACCATGTGATTTTTAATGAAACATGAGCATCTCATGTGACTACTTAAAGAAGCTGATCAGTTTTGACTAGAATTCTTTATAATTTTTGTTATTTATTTATTTTATTATTTTTTTGAACTTGGTCAAAGAGTTTATCTTGGAGATTAAGTTAAAATTAGTATTCTAATCTTGTTCCTTGATTTGAGGCACCATTTTAAATATTTCTAATTAGATTTTAGAGTTTTACTTTTATTAGGATTTTAGACTTTTAAAAACTTTGCTTATAAAAGGCTTCCTATTGTACTCTATTTTGGAAGATCATGAATGAATTTAAGTATTATTCAATACTTTGTGAGGCTTTTGCTTCTTTGTATTCTCTGAGAGTTCACATGACTTATCAAAGGATTGGTCTTCCTTTGTGGCGTCTTAAGGCTAGGGTTCTAAGAGACAAGTTCTCTTATGGTCTTTCCTTTGACCAACATTCTTGTTTTCTAGCCGATCCCAGGCAAAGTGTCATCTTGTTGAAAGTTCCTAAGACAAGGTTCTTAGAGGGTCTTGCATCAAGGCGACTTTATTAAAGATGCTCATAATTACAAAATTGCTACTGATTTGTTCTTTACTCTATTTTCAGCTTTCTAACATAATTTTTTTTTGCAGTATGAAGCTCCATATTCTTATCTAGGACCTCTTAAAACTCTTAGGGCAACTTTCTTGGGCTATAGGGCCTCAAAACAATATAAAACATCTCAAAACCACATTATACTACTAGCTTCCTCTTTTTCCATGCCATCAATGTTTTAATCAATTTTATGCTCTTTGGTATTTTATTTAACTTATTTAACTCATATATAAAGAGAGAAGTACCATTATCTCACTCTATTTTGTTTTTTGTTTTAATTTAACTCTATGTATCTTTAGTTTTACATTATACCACTACATATCATTACCCTTGATTCTTATTCTTTTTCTACTTTTCTCTCTATTTTCTTTCTTTAGTTGGCCTTCTACTCCTTTTCTCATGTACTTCCTACTTATTAAGATTAGAAATTACTAGATGTTACAAATCACTAGATGCCACCCCTTAAAAGAAAGCTAAAATTTTTTGCATACTCATTTTTTAAGTAGTGTTGTGGCATGGTTTAGTGACATCATGCATGTTTTGTCCCTCAAGATAGAATGGCTAGCACTATAGTGACATGCCTTGTTCTTCGTTTACTTGTAATTCCATTTACTATTCACGAAAGCAAAATTTCCATATCTAACATTAAAGACATCAATAACCATTTTAATCATCATATAAACTTCTAACAACAATCAAAATATAATTTAAATCATAAATCAACACCTAAAACATCAATTCATGAGATTCCTAAAGATACCCCTAAAAGAGAAAAAGTATGATGAAGAGGTAGAGGAACAACTTTAATGGATTCTAATGACATAATATACTTTTAATCTCATTTAAAGATCATGTTTGAAGCTTAAACCATCAACTAAGGCATGGATCTCAAGAATCCACCATTAGAGGTCTTGCAAGAGAAATAATGAAAAAGGGATGAAGAAGAAGACATGAAAGTCACTTAAGCATGAAGCAAGTATGTAATCTGTAGCAACCCTAACTTCTAAACACATTAATTAAGCTTAATTGGTCTCTTAAATGTGAGTACTTAAGGTTAAACATTAATAATGGTTCGTTAATGGATTAAAATTTAGGGAAATTTGAACCTTTTTAGTTATTCCTAAGTGCCAAATAAATAAACAAGAAGATTCATATCTAAAAAATATAAAAATTCTCCTATAAGATCTCTACTCTATTCACATTAACTTATAAAAGGTATAAAACTCATTTACATTAGTTTACAAGTTGATATGTGTCATTATCATAGTAAAAACCAAGGTTCCTAAGCTGAAATAGGTGATTAGAGACTTAAGTCGCGACTTGAAGAAGTTTGGCTGTGGCCAAGTTAGCTTATAAAACTCTTAAAGCTTTAGAATATACTCACGCCGCGACTTAAACACTCCTTGCTGTGGCTTAGTTCGCTATTGAAGCTATTCTTCTAAGATATGCAACTCTTGCCATGACTTAGAACTCCTATGCCACAGTGAAACTCTCTTCTAGGACTTCACTATTTAAATTTTCACGATTCTCACCGTGGTAGGCTTCCTTTGTGTCGCAGTGAGATGAGTTACTAAAACACTATTCTCACTCCTCTAGATTCTCACCATGGCAAAGTTCCTCTCTAGAATCCTTCCCTCCTATTTTTCTCAAATTGTGCCATGGCAAAGAGACCTATGCCAGGGTGAAGTTTAGTTCTATTGCCCTTTGGAGGTGTTTTAGCCATAACTTGCTCAATTTCAACCGTGACTCAAGTACCTTTTGGTCCTATACTCCTCACATACACGTTCCTAACAATGAGTACCTCCCTCTAATTGATATCAAGGGTCTTCCTATGACAAAAATACATGTCTTGGTGTAATATTTTCCTCAAATCTCCCAATTTATCAATTTTCATGACTTAGGAATCTAGGTTTGGGCTGAAGTAACTAAGGATGGATCCTTATCAGTAAATTTTCCTCTAAGATAGCAAGAAGAAATGTGGAACCTTAAGTGACTACCTAAGACTATGTTATTCCCTACCAATTGTCCTCAAATCACCTTGCACCTATCTTAATGGTCCAAATTGATATGTTCCTACTCCTAAGTCTGCCAAATGACCTCAAATAAAAAAGTAAGCTATGGCACTTCCATATTTCCTATATCAAACCCATTTAGAAGTAAAAGTCACATACATGGAACCCAAGTCAAACATTTAAAAGTCTTTATATCGATATCCATTAGTTTAAAGTAACATCTCCATGCAACAATATTGAAATTGAACATTCATGACAAGGCATAATTATATTCTCAAGAGGTAAGTCTTAGTTCTTGATAAACATTAATCCATATCAGATCTTAAATAAGTACATACACTAGAGTTCAAGTGTTATATAGTATGACTTCCTATTAGATACATCATTGCTTACAAAACATCAAAATACCTATACTTGACAATATGAATGCATGATGATACTATACAAAATAAATCACAAAATTCTACTCTAATTTAAAATGGTCCAAGTGTAGAAATCCTACACATGGCTTTAGATTATGAGTGCTCTTCTATTTATTTCCCCTTTCTTTTATCCGAGGAACTTTCACTTGAAATTTGTTAACCTATAAAATGGGATGAGATATGAATCTCAATAATCAAGTGATAATTCCAAATGTATATACAATTTAATTGGCATAAATGCATTTTAATAAGATGAACATCATAATCATTCATCATATCAACAAATGAACTAGTTGAGTTACTAGTGATTGTTATCCCAATCACATATATGTTAATGGCCAATATTATAAAGAAAGGCCCATCCATGGCGCTAATTCCCAATAAGCATAACCTGAGCTCAGTGGATTCATGAATCTGATCACACCTCGGTGCCTAATCAAAACACAATGCATAGATGGCAACTACACCAAAGCTCCACCAAGGATACGTTCACGGTCCATAATAACAATCAAGTAGCTAACCAATCATTTAGCACAACAAAACATATTTATACAACAAATATCATATTAACAAAGCACATATACAAGGAATTAAAATTTAAACCCTGGTTACCTCACTTAATTGCACCAAACTCTGAAGTCGAAGATAAATGTTCACACTCTAAAGGTTTTAATACATCAAAAATCAATTTCATAGTTAATAGCAAATACCACAATCAGTCACCTATCATTCCTAATATGTTAAGCATTTAAGAAACACTCACCTAGACCTCAATGAATCAAGTTTCAAATGTGAGCCTTCCCACATCAAAAACTTCAATATGCTACTTAAAATCTTGATTTTTCGTGCAAAATCATAACCTACTATACAAGTCAGCTATTAGGGCCAATATTCAGCAGAGAATACATCAAAATAAGGAAAAGATACTTACCTAACAATCCTTCTAACCTCAACCTTCAAAAATTAACCAAAAACTACCAAAAAAGAAAGTTTCAAATTTGAGTGATGGAGAAAAATTCACTAAACCAAAAACTATTTGGACCAAAATGTAGAGGAGAACGAGAGGAATAAGTTTCATAAAGATTACCTTGGTTAAATCTTTCTTTAGATGTAGGAAATGGTGGAAATGTGTAGAAACCCTAGCCTCTTCTATTCCTATGCAAAATGGACTTCTCTTTGGTTGAAAAATGAAATGATCTGTAGAATGGGGAATGGGGGTTAACTATGTTAAGGTTTTAAATGGGTTTGGACTGACCGAAAAGCCTAAAATCCTTTTGGGTTCAAATATGTATTTATTAGGCCATGGGTTTAATGGGTTAAGTTGATGTAAATGTGACTTGGGCCCTTTAGAGATGAGATTGGACCTTCTTACAAACTATGAGTGGGCTTCTTACAAAATGTAGAAGAGAATGAAAGGAACAAGTTTTATATAGATTACCTTAGCTAAATCTTCCCCTAGATGTGGGAAATAATGGAAATGTGTAGAAAACCCTAACCTCCTCTCTTCCTATGCAAAAATGGACTTCTCTTTGGCTGAAAAATGAAATGGTTTGTAGAATGGGGAATGGGGGTTGACTATGTTAAGGTTTTAGATGGGTTTAGACTTACCCAAAAGCCTAAAATCCTTTTGGGTTCAAATATGTGTTTATTGGGCAATAGGTTTATTGGGTTAAGTTTGGCCCCTTGGAGATAAGATTAGGCCTTCTTACAAATTATGAGTGGGCTTCCCTGCTTAACTCATGATATAAATAAATTGATCATAAGGCCTAAATTAAATGTATATCTACCCTCAATTATTTTCACTAATTAAACCCATAACCATAATTAATATATCTTCACCTAACAATGGCCAACAATGACTATTGTCTCGAAATGTCCAAAATAATTTTATTTCTTTAGAAATCCTTATTTTTCTTAATCTTCCTAAATTCTCCACATTAACTCTTAATTCGTCATAATTACTCTTAATTAATTTTGAGGTGTTATATAATCTCAGCAAAAGTATTATTTAAAGCATAACATAAACCTAAACATGTAGATCCAAAGTTCCACTATGTGAGAGTTTAAAGAAAGAAACAAAGATATAAGGAAAGGAAAAGATAGAGGAAGTAGCTAAGGATGAATCTTCATAAGACAAGAGAGTTTTACCTTGGTAAAGCCTTGAGTTTGCTTCACAAATATGCTTTTTTTCCTTTTGAATCTCATTCCTCCACAAATTCTTATGCTCTCTACATCTCTCTCTCTCTCTCTACGTGCTCTTAGTTTTCTCTTTCTAATTCTTAAGAATGCTACACATGAAATGAACATAATGGATTTAAATGGAAGCATACAAGTGTCCCCTCTAAATCTTCTACAGATCCCCTTCTCTTTTAGCATATTTTTGCTTCATAAGCAAGCCAGAAAATTGATCTAAACTGTATTGTGGCAAATAAATTTGTTTTTATTCATTTAGTGTAATACCTAGTTATTCCAAAATGGCCTAAAACTAATCAGTTATAAAAAGAAGTCCTCCAAATTGAATGAATTGAGACCAAATAAAATTAGAACAATAATCTAAATATCAAAGAATGAGAATACAAGGCCAAAGATGCCCAGAGATTAGAGCCAAAACAGCTAAATAAAATTTAGTAAAAAACTAGTATTTTTGTAATTTTGAGAACTTTTAAAAAACTTAAAGAAGAGATTTTTAAATAGAAACATTGAGTTTTTAGGGATTCTTAAAAGCCCTAAAAACCATAGGAACCTCTGGAGCAGTCAAAACCTCTTTGGTTTATGTTTTTGGTTATTTGTTGACCAAAACTTTGATCAAATAGTTTGAAATAATTTTAAATCCAATTTGGATAAAACCAAAGGTATTTTATGAATTAGAGGACCTAAAATTTATGATAAAAAAGATAGTTCTAAAAAAAGAGTCAAAATGAGCCCAATTAGAAAGAAATAAGAAGAGAGACTAAATTATAATTTTTAAAAAGTTGTATGAATGGACTTTTTGCCTTCTTAAAAATCGTCCCACATCTGGCAAGCCCTTATAACTGACCTTTTCACATATAAAATAGAACTGGGAGTAGATGAGAGTGGCGCACAAGATGGAAAGAAGAAGGAGGAGAGAAACCTAGCAAAAAGTGTAAGAATTTCATGTTTTTCACGCTTTCTCTTTCACCAATCTTCTTCTCCTCTTTGTCCTCTTTTCTCCCATGGTTTTTATAACTAATTTGGGACTGATTTAGGGTTGGTTCAGTAGGAGGAAGTTAGAATTTGAAGGAGAAGCTAGAACCAAGTGAAAGCTCCTTGAAAAAGCTTTGAAATCAAGGTAAACTTCCATGACTTTCTTGGTTGCTTCCTCCATGCGCAATTTCATCCAATGTAAGGCCTACTCAATAGAAAATGAATTCAAGACAAAACAAGGTAGAGGCAAGGGTTTTCAAGCATAAGGAATAAGAATATACCATTAGATGTAAATGAGAAGCTTTAGAAATCAAGTTATGTGATTTGAAATTTTTGTTGCACCTAGACATTTTTGAAACTTCCTAATGATAATCTAGTCTATGTAAGAGTATGTAGGAGTTCTTAAGACATCTAGTGATGCAAAATCAAGGGGTGGCCCAATCTTCATGACGTAGGTTGATGGATAGATGATGATTCGAGACCCGACGGAAGCAAATAGCCAACCAACATTATAAGAACATTGACCTGCTACTTAGACAACACGCCTACCCACAAACACAGTAAACTAACCCACACAACGACGCACTTGGATCGAAGCACGAATTGGGGGCTTTTGTGAACTTGATTCACCAACCTAAAAATAGGTTGACAAGACAAAGGTTTCACAAGAGCAAAAAAAAGATAAGATTCTCACAATTAGAGAAACACTCAGAATAATTCTATTACTTCCAATCTGATCCAAATGAAGGCAAAATACATATATTTATAGTGTAGCTCAAACTTATTTACTGGAGGAAAAGTAAGAAACTAACTACATAATCCTAACTGAAAGATCTAAAAAATAGGGATACAAAATCAAATCTTTTTAAAAACAGAAAAGGAAAGATAATCAGCCTAATAGAAACTAATTAATACTAATGGGCTAGACATATTGTATTTAAAGTACTATTCACGTCCTCTAGCTTCAATAGGCTATTTAAGCATCAACTTGGGCTTGAATAAGCATGATGAAGGCTCCATTTGCTTCCTTAATGCATGCACTAACATTATGGGCTTCTAATTCAGCAAATTGAAGCCCAATTGCTCTTTGTAGATGCTTAACTCTTCCTCTTATCATTGGGCCATCTATCATCAAGTCCTTCTCCACACGAGCATCCTTCCCCACATGAGTCTGGTTCATATCATCTAAGAAGCTTCACATGTGCCAATTCCCTAAGAAAAACTAAGCAAACTCCATGAATGCTTATCCTTGTACATGTCTCAGCCTTAAGAGAGAAAGAGCACCTAGGGAGAGTTTTAATTAATTCCAAGGATGGGAATGGCCTAGATATGATTAGTAAACACTAAGGAAACCATTAGTTTGAATTTAGAAGCTATGATTTATGAGATGGATGTTTAGGCTCTATTTTAAGACATAAAAAAGCAATTTAAGTCTAGGCTCCTTAAATTGAAATTGTGATGACTTTAAAGAGTTTAAATAGAGTCGAGAGACTTAGATTGAATGAGAAATTGAAGCCAAGATCATGAATTCTAGGGGTTGCTTCCTTGTGCCCTATTATGGAACCATATTGGTGGCATTAGACAAAGTAAAGCATGCATAGAGTTTGTGTAAGGCTAGAATTGGTTCCAATGATTGAATTATATCTTATTTGATGCGTCTAAGTCATGCAAATCAAAATTCTCCTAAGTGCAAGTGTGTGGCCAAAAAAAGGGAAGGAAAGAATAAAAGAAAAAGTGTGTGATTTTGATATAAGGTAGCTCTCTAACTTTTCTTGCATGCATTTCCTAAATGTTTGCTTGTTATTGGATGCTTGTGTGTATATTTGAACTAAGAGATATTTTTCTAGCTATTGATTACATATTATGGTACCATGATGTTTCTTGAAATATGATTTTGAATGCAAAGTGACTTGAATGGGTATAGTTATGCCAAAAGTCCCTTAGCATGGATGAGGATGAGCCAAAAGTCTCTAAAAATGGATGAAACAAAGCCAAAAATCTCACGAAGAGTGAGGCTAAGTCAAAAGTCCCTCAAGAGTAGATGAGGCAAATTCAAAAGCCCTAAAGAAATTGGGTGAGACTAGACCAATACCCTTTAATGCCTATGTTTGACATGTATGAGTTCACATGATAAGGAAATTGATTTATGTATGTTCATAAGAAATGTTTATGGTATGCATGCATTCTTTGACATGTAAATGTATCATATATTTATGTTTGAAAGGGTAAAAAACTATTGGGATTCTTTGAATCTTACTTTTCCCTCATATATGACTAACTATGTTTAGGTTAGCCAAGTGGACTAAGGAATGGAAGCCAAACATCTTGAAGCATGGGACTTTAATAATGGAATATAAATTTTAGGAATTTTGATGTCAAAGTTTATAACCCAATGATGTTTATGAGATGTAAATTATTGAGCATGAGTAAGAGTATGTAAATATGATGTATGAATCTATTTTGGAACCTAATGTATGCATATGTGAATTTTTGCCATCCATGTGATATATATGTGTATATCAGCAACTAGGATCATGATTTTGAGATGCATGATGATTTCAACCATTTGGGATGCTCACATAGGCTACATTTATACTTTTGGACATGCTCAAATGGTTGTAGATTGAGTAGAAGACTATTTGGTGCCTTTTTTCCCTTTATGAACTTCAAATTGACCATTTCTTGAGTTGAAACAAAATATGACCAAATGTATGAGTTTTTGCATGAAATTTGACAAGCAAATAGGTCTCATCTAGAACTTTTTATAGAGCTAAAGAGCACTTAATTTGGAACTCTAGAGAATTTATTATAATTTTTCAAAGTTAGCTAAATTATGCAAAAACTGTCAAGGATACTATTCATATGGTCAATTTGCATTCCTTTGTTACTCATGGGCCAAATGAAGTCCAATGCTTATAAAATTTTATAAACATAAACTAGACATCATAAAATTTTCATAGCCACTAAGAGCACTCAATTTGGATCATTGTAGAAGGAGTTATGAATTTTTGAATTTTAGGGTTTGTACTAATCTAAGAGCATGACCCAGGTTACTATTTTATTGATTTCTATAGGCTAAATGCTTTTATCTTACTCTAGAATTATTTTTACTAGTTAGTTAACATCCAAAAATTTCTAAAAAACTATAGCATGCATGATTTTTATTTTTCTAGAATTAGTTATAAATTTTCAAAGTTCATATCATAAAACTGGCCCTACAACCCGAGAGCAAAATTCTGATATTGTGTAATGTGGTCCAAGATCTGAGATTTGTGTAACGACCCTAATTCTTAATTACTATCATTAGGATTAATAACATGATTAGTAATCGCAAATCAAGGTCTAAAGTCATTATAATTAATTAAAATAGGAGAAAGTGGAGAAAATTTAAACCTTAATGTCATTAGGATCATTAGTTAAACAATTCACAACTAATCAAGTCCACAAGTGATTATAGTTATCATTTAATACTTTGGATTCATCTTGCTATTGATTTCAACTCACAAAAACCTCATATAAAGACTCCCAAGTCATTGCATAACATTAACATAGTAAATTTTAAGGTTTCTATGTAAAAAATAAGAGTTTAGGAACCTCCATCGTGGCTTAGACCTTTCTCACCACGGCTAAGTTGGTTACTAGAATCTAAAAAGACCAAGTTTCGCATCTTGCACCATGGCCTAAGATTTTCATGTCGCAACAAAGTTGCTTTTAGGTTTAACCTTTCACATTTTCACCGCAGCGAGTTGGACCCTTACCACAACGAGCCTATGTGGCGTCGCAGCGTAAAAACATCTTGGAACCTATTGTAGCAAATTTCTTGATTTGCGCCATGACATAAAAATACCTTAAAACCTATTATAGCAACTTTTCAATTTGCACCGCAGCAGGCTATACTAGTACCATGGTAAAACTAACTACTGAGACACTCATCACCTGATTTTCTCAACTTGCATACAGTGAACACATGTTGCGCTGCGGCGAGGTTTCTCTGCGCAATATTTTCATTTTGTGTACCAACAAGACACCTCGCGTCGCGGCGCTCCTCGCCTCTGCCTGACACCTAGCCACAGTTCAGCTCTTCTTGGTCGCGGCATGACTAACTTCTGCATTATTACTCCCTAAGTTTTATCCTATACACTCCAACTCTCTCTCTAGTAACAATCTAAGGCCACTCTACTTTAATTTGTGAGGCTCATCTACCTAATTTACCTAACATACCTATTATTATTAATTCAATATCTAGGGGTTGATTCCTACTCATCAAACTATCATGCATCAATAAATTCATAAAGTATTGACAGCAGCAAAATCTATAAGCAACTAATATTATCATTCATGAAGATATAAAAGCATACTCTCAAGAGTCAAGTCATACATTCATTCTATGGAGGTTCCATATCAGATGTAAATAAGTACATACACCATATATCAAATTTGTATAAGGCCTAACTCCCTATTAGATACATTATAGGTTAACAAAACACAAAATACCTACACTTGGTAACATGATTACATGATGATGTTATACAAGATGAAATATAAAATTTAGCATCTACTCTACTCATATTAGTCTAAGTGTAGCCTTTCACTCCATGGTTGGAGCTCATAGATTTTCATTCACTTACTTCCTTTTATCTTTATCCAAAGAGCTTTCACCTGAAAGTATTATCCCATAAAACAGGGTGAGATGCAAATCTCAGTAACTAAAGGCAAATTTCATTTATATATTCTAATTTAATTAACATATATGCATGAATTAAGATTAGCATAAAAAATTATATAAATTATATCAGCAAATGAAACAATTAAGCTATCAGTGACTATTGTCCCATACTAGTAATTACAATTCCACATGTTAAAGACCATTAACATCGGGAGAGGCCCATCCATGGCACCAACTCCCCAATGAGCACAAATTAGGCTCAGTGTATATAAGGGTCTGATCATAACCTAGTGCTTGATCGAAGCATAATGCACGGGTGGTAGGCACACCACAACTTCATCATGGACTCACAAGGTCCAAATATAATATATCAAATAGCCAACCTCATTATGTATCTCAAAATCATACATGTGCAACAGGTATAAAATTAAAATAGACATATGCATAGAATTTAATATTAATCCCGGTTACCTCACTTGTAGACAATTTGGAAAGCTACCAATAGTACTAAAATCCCCCTATAACCACAACATCAGAAAATTACTACTCTAAATCATCATTTATAATAGCAAACAGGTACCCAAAGAATTAAAATACTAATAGATACCTAGAGAACACTTACCCAACTATTACGTAAGTCTTTAAATTCAAATTTGATTGTTCTCACACTAGCAACTTCAGAATATCACCCTAAATCTTAGGCAAATTCATGTAAAATTAATACACATACTACAAATTAACTATGAAGGTTTTAAACCAATAGAAACTACCTCAAATTGGGAAGAAAATACTTACCTAACAATACCTCTAGCCTCAACCTTCAAAAATCCTCCAAGAAAACACTAAACAACACATTTAAAATTTTGGGTGTGGTGAAAATGCTCCAAACGAGAAACCAATTAGGTCAAATTGAAGAGAAAGAGAAAAGGATTAAGTTATATAACAACTACCTTGACTGGTTTTGACTCTTGAAGTGAGAAATAGTGAAAATATGTGGAAAACCCTAGCCTCCACCTTAAACCTCTGAAAATGCTTTGTGTCTCTTGTGTTTCTGCATAAGGAAAGGGAAGGGCTGAAGGAACTTTAGGTTTAGATGGGTCTAGTTGGATTGTGGGCTAACCCATGGGCCCAAGTTCATTTAGAGTTCAGATTTTGCTTCTTAAGTCAGACCTTAGGGATTGTGTTACATAATTTCTAGCATTTTAGTATGGTTTTGGGCTTCTAACTCACTAAACTAGATTGGAGTCATTGCTAGGTGGTCTTTCTTGGGCCAAGTCTTACCATAAGAAGTTGGGTCTGTACCTAAAATCATTGGGCCTCTATTAGTCTTTATCCATGACCTACTTAAATTAATTATATGCCTAAATTAAGTTTTAACCCAATTGAATCTTAAACCTACATTAATTATTTATTTATTCATAAACTCCTATTCACATAGCTTGCCTAATTATTCCATAATAATTATTCTTAATTAGTCTAAATCCATGATTAATACCTTAATTAATTTTGGGGTATTACAATTTGTGTGATGAATTATAATGTTTTTGATATGAATGGATATGTTATGCATGGATAATGTTATTGGTAAGCCTACAAGGTTCCTAAAGTCAAGAATGAATTAAATAGGCTTCCAATTACACAATTAACCATTGCCAAAAAAAATGCTATTTTCATATAAATGTGTATTATATGCAGAGTATGCCATGAGTTAAGAGTTATATAGAGATAGTGTTACATTTAGTACTAGATATAAAAATTTTGTCTATTTATGGAAAGGCACATGTCAAAATTCCTAGCTCTTCTAGCTTGTTATTTCTACAATGATCTTTCTTAAGGAAAATTATATTTTGGCCTAGGCTAAAATTATGCTATGGGCCCACCCAAATTGCCTTAGTCCTGGTGAAAATTATGACCTTGAACTATAAGTTTTTAATATTTATATTTTGATAACAAAATCTCACCTAAAAACTTTTATTACCTAAATATTTTTCTTATATTTTTAGGGCCTTTTTTGGCCTTGGAAATATTTAGAATTTAAACTTTTGAGTATTTATTTCATAATTACTTTCTATTTAACAATTAAGAAAACCACTAAATAATTCTTAAAAATTCTCTAAAATTCCTAATAAATTCTAAATAACTCTAGAAAATTTACTTTACATTCTATAAAAATGTGAATCCACCCATTCCTCATTATATGGTCATAACATGGTCTCTAAATATTTTTTAATGTTGGGTAATTTCTCTAAAATTATTTAAATATTTATTGCATTATAAATGCAATAATCAAGTTTTCATTAACTTAAATTTCTTGAATTTATATATATATTTCATGCATTTTCCATTTAAATGCTTCTAAATTCATTTTGATACAAAAATCATTTCTCCCCTTTTTCTTAGTAAAGTTATTTTTACCGTTACTATATCAAAACTTATTTTCATTAAAAATTTTCGGTGCCTGCTTGTCCCTTTTGTTATTGTGTTTTATTTTTTACTCACCTATTTCTTTATTTTCTATTCACCTATTTCTAACTACAACATATTTCTTTTTATTATTACGGATAGTTACGTTGTGTCTAATCATTCTTCTTTAGCATAACTAGATCATCATTTTGGTGAGCCTAATAGTGATAGCTTGGGCATGTTTATTTTGCGATCACATGTATATTCATTTTATATTATGTACTCTATAGGTTGGCTTCACATACTTACAAAGCAGGATCCTTATTCCTCATATTTTATGTTTTGTTGTTTAATGTTAAAAGTAGAGTTCTCTTTTTGCGTATGCCTAGACTGGTTGTTTGTAGATGAATTTGGGATGTCTCAATTTTAAGGGGGACTCAACCAAAATTTCTACAAAAGCTAAGTGTGACCTAAGATGATTCGAAGAAGATATGTGAACTTTGAATTCAATACAAGTGAAAGATATTTTATGGAATTATGTTTCAAATTGGAATGATCACTTATAATTTGATTATGCATTGAAATTAAATAAGGATTCATGGTCATGATTGTACATTTGTTAGGCTTACAGATGAAGGGTTTCTCATGTTCCTTACTGGTCATGTCTTTGTTTTGAGGCATGAGAATAAGATCTTCACATAAGATGTTTCAGTCACAAGAGAAAGTTCATTTAATGAATGGTATACTTTATGGAACATTTGGATGCTCTTTCATGTGATGTTATTCTTATGGAAGCTTTTATCTAATGCTTTATTAGTTTTGGACAATTTGGTCAAGCATAATTTATGATTGCATGATCTATTAAATATATTACGGAATCTCTTAATTTTTTTACTCAATGATTTTTTAGACAGACAATATCGTTTGGATCATTGTTATCTTTGTGCACAGAATTTTGCCACCCTCAAGATATACAACTTTGATTACAAGAATGGTTTGTTAAGTATAGAAAGGCACCATAAGGTTTTGATAAATACACAGTACTATTTTTTTTAATCACAAAGGAGACACAAGGCCTTAAGATTGGGAATAAGGGTGGGGTTAGGATTGAACTTAGGTACAAAAGATCCCTTTAGCACTTATGTCAAGAGGAAGAGCCATTTGAGCCATTTGAGGTCACTTCCCTGTGGAGAAGGTGGATTGCACCAGTTGATTTGGCATCTTAATGGGTATTCTAGAGTGTAGACAAAATACAGAACAAGATTTATGTGAAAGGACTAATCAAATTTAGCATATTAATTGGTTTACCTTATTATGGTGAGAAATTTATTTGCTTAATATGGCACAATCACTACCTTAAAAGGAAATGAGGTTGGGAGGAATGAATCTACAGGAAAGAAGCCAGGTTTTCCTATTTGCTGCACATAAAAGTCTTATATTAGTACTTCAACAGAAAGGTATGACTAATTCAACTCTTTAACCTTTAAGATTTCTTATTTTTCTCATTTATAGTTAGATTATTAGTGAATACTACAAATCGAATAAGGAGTTAGGGCAGCAATTTTTATTCTCTCAACGATAAATTTGTGATGGCTTAGATTCTCGTGTGATCCTACTACATGAGAAGCACTTGCCAAATAGTGTGATCGAGATATGCAATGTTTTCAAGGCATGTTTATAATGTTTTACTTTCATTTTTTGTGTTTGCTATTTTGGTTTAACATAATTTTTAACTGTTGTATAAAAAAATAATAGAAAAATTATATTTAATAGCTTAAGCTTTACAAAATTTATAATAAAAGATTTTAAAAATTAAAATTATTCTTAATAATCAAAGTTATTATTAAGTTTTAGGCAATTAATTATTAAATTTTAAAAAAATTATTATTAAAATTATTTAAATTGTAACTTTTTAAAAATGTAATAATAATTTTTTTTAAACTTTAACAATAAGTCTCAATAATTTTGACTTTTGGGTAATTTTAATTTTTAAAATTTTTTGTTATAAATTTTTCAAAACCTATATCTTTGAATATAATTTTTTCAAAATAAAAAAGTCAATAAGAAAAAAAAAGATAAAAGAAAATAAATAAAATAAAAAATTAATATCTAAATGTTCATATTTAAACCCTTAATTGGAGGAGATATCAAACCCGAATTGGGGATGGTTACGGGGTTGGTTGAGTCACCAGAGACGGGGAAGGCAGAGATGGTAGAGGACAAGCTCACTAGTCTTCCCGATGAAATTCTTCAACACATTCTCTCGTTTCTCGAGACGAAGATGGCAGTCCAAACGAGTGTTCTGTGCAGGAGGCTGAGGTACCTTTGGATTTCCCTTCCCGTCCTCAACATTGACAGTGAGTCCTTCCGTTATTACTCTTCCTTCGCAAATTTCGTTGTCTTTGTCCTTTCTCGCAAAGACGCCTCTGTCAGCAACTGCAAGTTCTGGTTTGACATATCCAACCCCATCTACTCTTCTATTCAAATGTGCATAGATAGCCATGATTTATTTGAGCCTCTTGTGAAAAGGGTCATCGGCCACGTCGTCGATCATGGGGTTCAACATCTGAGCCTGCATTTTCCTCGCATTGTGGATGACTTGCCCCAGCTTTTCTATTGCCAGTCCTTGAAAACCCTTGAATTGCTTGAAATAATTATTCTACCCAACAAAAACTTGGATTTTCGTACCTTGACTACTTTACATCTTGTGAAATGCTCCTTTATACTGGATGGAGAAGGTACCTTAAACCCCTTTGAATATTGTTTCAATATGAAAAATTTACTGATAAGTGATTGTCGAATTCCATCTAGAGTTAAAATTTTTGAAATTTCTGCACCCCAGCTCACCAACTTCACAATATCAAGGATGGAACATGTTCGAAATCTTAATCTAAACTGTAAGATTGTGCTTTCTTCAACAAAAATCAGATCTTTCAAATTTGTTGACTCCCATATTCTCGAATTCTCCATTGCTGCCCTTCCCTTAATTGAAAGCCTAGATGTTGATGCTATTCTAGCTGATTATCTATTTGGTACCATGCGATTGGCAAAAAGAAAGTTCATTTCTCATTTGATTGATATGTTTCGGGCGATTGGTGGTGCGGAGACTGTGATATTATCTTTTGAAACTATAAGTGTGAGTGTAATCTACTTTGCTTATGTTCTTTTTGATTCTACGTACTTTTTTTAATGGATGAGTTTTATTGCTGATCGTTCTATGATGGATTTCTTGCTCTTTGGTTGTGCAGATGCTTTCCATGTTTCCTGATGTTCTGTGCCGTCCTTCTCCTTTTAGTAGAATGAAGGTTTTAAAAGTTAAAGTGCCACATGAACCCAACTCCTTCACCATTCCTGTCGAGGTCATAACCTTCTTGTTCAGTGGATCTTCAGCTAAAGCTTTCAAGGTGGAATACCTTAAGGTATTTGTTGAACCAGAGTTTATTCTTTATTGGTAGGAACATATTGAAACGTATTGTTAGAATAGTAAAAGTCTCTCATTGAACATTTTTTTACCATTGACATCATTCTTCTTCTTATATTGGCATTCTGGAATCTGTTTTAGTTCAACATCTGTTATTATATCAGATGTTACATAAGAAGCAAAACTGGTTTAGACATGATGCTAACCACCAATAACATATCTAACTCAGCTGGAGTTATTTACTATCTCCAGCTGGGTTAATATTTGTTTTGGTAGGTTGTAACTACATAATTTCATGTAGGTAAATTCTATGGAATAATGCACCAGTACTCTGCTTAGTTGGCAGTGACATTGACCATTTCATGAGGACATCCAAATTTTTCCACCTGTTGATAGATACCAACTAAGCAGAGTTCTAGTACTGAAGAACCTTTTGTAAATCTGATAAGAAAATGCAATTACAAATTTGACCTCACTGACATAATTTGTGCCTTTGTGATAGAAGCGCCAAGGAGGAGCTTGAAAGAGGTTAAATATCTGATTTTGGTGAATTGATAAGGTACAGAGTTGTCTTTAGTCTTACCCCTTCCCTCCCCTTCCCTTGCTTGTTTGGTATGCATTGTTAGAGGGGAGGGGAGGGAAAGTTTAATGAAATTTTTCCTCCCCTCCCCCTCTCCCCCTCCCCTCCAATTTGGGGGGATTGGGAGGGAAAGTTGTAGAAAAAAAAGTTTTTGGACTAAAATACCCTTATTTTTATCTGGACTAAAATAAAATAATTATTTAGTTAATTTTATTTATTTACAATTTTTTTTAAATAATTATAATTATAGATAATTTCTGATATTTATTTAATTTGATGATAAAAATATTAAATTTTTAAAAATAAAAGAATAATTAATTATATTGCCATTGCTTTTAAAATATATAAGGATAAAATGGTCTATATATTATTATTTTCCCTCCCTTCCCCTTCTGAACCAAACAATATATCATTAAAATCCCTCCCCTCCCCTCCCCTCCGTTGAACCAAACAAGGCCTTAACGTTTGTTTCATGGGATTGGTATTCGTAAACAAGTTCCTTCATTGGTAATAAAATCAAGTAGTCAAATCTAAGGATCCCTGATTGATTCAATTTACTACTTTCTAAACTGCTAATTTGAATGCGTTGAACTTTACTTAAAAGAGATGTGTATAAATTGTTATGACTCCAAGAATGCCAATTAAATTGATCATATTTTGTAGCCAATAGGCCATCCTAAAAATTGATAACCTTGCAGAATGAACATATATACAATCTATGGTGATTGTATACTTTCTTTAAATATCTCATATTGTAAATATACACTCATTTCTTTTGTGTACACTACTTTGAAATGAATATTTTATTCTGAAATCTCACATTGGTTGGACAAATAAATTCAAGGTACTTAGGCTACAATTTGCATGATGTGGACAGTGACTATTTGGGCCATTGCATAATGCTTAAGGAATCATACCTTGGTCATGAATTCATGGGGAAGGAGTTTGGCAAGGGGATTCTTTATCCCTCTGTCTACTTTTCCTTAGTGGTGGATGTGCTATGTACAATGATTATGAAGACAGTTGATACTTGATAGAGATCTTATTGAGGGAATTAAGGTACGATCTGAGGATATTAGTGTCCCATCTTGCGAATGATATTGTTCTCTTTCTAGAATAGGAAAGGGCAAGTCTTTCGAATTCTCCTAGTGTTTTGCGTGTTTTGAGGATATTTCAGGTCTAAAAGTTGATTTGGCAAAGAGTAGTTTAGTGGGTATTAATGATGATACAGACATTCTTTCTTCTTGAGCCTCGTACTTAGGTGTTCCTGTGGGAGGAAACCTATGAGTTGCCTCTTTCTTGGATCTTGTGGTGCAAAAAGTATTTAAGCATCTGAATAATTTAAATAGCTCATTTTCTCTTTAGCAGATCATATAACTTTCATTCAATCTTGCCTTTTTAGTATTTCACTTTTATCTTTCCCCTTGTCAAATTCTTTTGGGGGTTGCATGAAGATTGGAAATGATTATTCAGGATTTTCTTTGGTTGGGTATGGGAGAAATAAGAAGGATCCATCTGGTTAATTTGGAAATATGTTGTAGACCAAGCAAGCAACTGTATATGCCTTTTTCATCTAGCAACTACTTCATGGCATCATGTTATTCAAAGTAAGGATGGTTTGTACCAAAATGGATGGGATGTCAACATGTTGAATACTACTACTCATGCTAGGCCATGGAAATTTAGGGTCTGTTTGGTTTCCTGTTTGATTTTCTGTTTCCAGAACAATATTCTATTTTTAAGAACAAAAAAATAAAAAACTTATTTGATAATGTGTTTTTAAAAAGTGTTTTGTAAAATATAAAAACGGAATTGTGTTTTCGAAAACAAAATAATCAGAACATTTTTTAGATGTTTTGTTAACTTTTATTCTATAGAATTAGAAAAAAGAAAGAAAACAATGATTTTTCAAAATAATGATTTAAACAGATTTTTTAATTTTTTTTTGTTTTCAAAATTTGTTCTAAAAAACATCTGTTTTAAAAACATTAAAATTAAAACAGAATCAAATAGGCTCTTATTTATCAGTTTTCTGGTTCCTTTGGATCACATGTCTCTTTAAGGTTTGGTGATGGTTGTTGAATTTGGTTTTGAGAGGACAAAGGAATAGGGAATACTCCTTGTCAAGCCTTCTAAATCTCTTTATTATCTTTCTTATCTGCATAATGCCCTGTTTCTAAAAATTTTTTCAATCCAGGAGAATATGTACTATTGGAATCTTCACTCTCTAAGGGGTTAGAGATTTAAATAAATTAGAAACTCTTTTGCCTCTGCTTTACATTGTTTAATTGTTCACAACTAAGGATAGGGGAATTTGGAATATAGAATTTTCAATACTTCAGGAGCCTATACTTGTAAACCTTACTTTCACTTCGTTATGTCATCTCCTACTACAGAAGTTTTCCTTCTAGAAAGCCCCATTTAGTTATTGAAAGATTCTTAGAAAGTCAAATAATTTTATTTGGATAGCAGTACTCAATATAGGTTAAACAAATGACATGTTGCAAATTTGTAAATCTAACACAGCATTGTCTCCTAACATTTGTATTATGTGCATGAATAGTGCAGAGGCTGGAACACAGTTATGTCTATATTGTCAAGAGACCACTTTCTTATGGAATAAATTGTCTGGATCTTTGATGAGAATTTGGTTTATCCACAGGACTTAGAGCAATTTCTCCTTATACGGGTCAAAGGTTTTGGCTGAACAAATGGGGTAGATTGTTGTGGCTATGTGCGATTTCTGCTGTCATTTGGAATATTTGGCCAAAGCAAAATGCTAGTATTTTCTGGGTGTTTCCTTGTCTTTAGATACCCTATGGGCAACGGTTCTGTATGGGGCTATTCTGTGGTATTTGACTCTCTTTTTAACGGCTTGTCTTTTTTAGATGTGCAAAGGGATTGGGCAGCTTTGCCGCATGTTTACATTCTATTTTGCATACTTTGTTTTGTTTAGGTCTTAGACCTTTTTTCTAGGAGGATACTCATTCCTCTTTATTCAATCTCTTCTCTTTCTTAATATGTATTTCTTTCATTGAAAAAAAAAAAAGTGGACTAGGTTTAGTGATATATGATGGGAAACTATTCATTTTGTCAAGGGGGAGCCCTTGTGGATGGGAGGAGGATATAGCATGCTTGAAGCTACCAATATAGGCTTTGATTCATTTTCATGAACTTCGTTGATCATAGTGTCAAATATGGAGGAAAAGGGAGAAATGCTAAATGTGAGCTCTGTTATTGCATAATTTTCAATGAATTACGAGGATGTGAGATATATAAATTGTAAATTATATTCAATATGTACTCTCAAGTGATAACATTGCAGATCTTTATCTGTATGAAAAAACTTAGTTGCTCTCTTCTTTTTGCCCTGTATATCTAATGAGGTAGAAAGACCCAGTCAAAGTATGTGTCAAGTGAGGGATGGAATATGTTACACTAATGCCTCATATTGGTGGGACTGGACAATTGAGTTGAATTCTTCAACATACATTAGGTTTAATTTCCTAAATTTGAACTTCATTTTTTCTGGTCCATGTGGTTGAGACCCTTTATAGTTGCCTAAATTAACTGCTTGATCATTCCATAATGCTTGAGAAAGTTTATTAAGCTTAGTTATAAATGATAAGAAAGTTATCTTTCCTATTCGAAGAAGGATCTCTTGGATTTGAAAATCATGTAGTAAGCTTCTGTCAAGTGATTAGCGTAGGACATTAAATGTAATTTTGTGGGCTGTTTATAAGAAAAGTGTTTGAACTTGATATGATGCCATATACTTTTTAAGGGAAAATGCTGCATATCAACATGCTCGAATTAAATATTATTGCTAAATGACATGTGCTCTATCAAGCCGCACAGGAATCATACAAACTCTATCCTACAGAAAGCTATCATTTCAGCCCGTGTAATATTTTTGTCATTAACAGGGTAATGGTACTGGAGATACTTTTCTTATAATTAATACGTGTCCTGTAAGCTGGGCACTATTTGCTTGAGCATTACGCCCAAAGTCTCCTTTTTTAGTTTGCTTTCCCCGATTGCAAGAAGAGGCAAGTCTCTGCAAACTCATTTGGGTGATTTTCTGGCCTTGTAGGTGGTAGATGTAGTTCCAAAAGTTGGCTTCAGAAAGCCTGTTCACACATGTACAGAGGTGGAATAATGACTTGAGAAATCAAATACTTTGGGTGACACTCTAAAAACGTAGTTTTGTTTTGAACAACATTGTGTTTCGGGTTAAAGATTGTTTCAGTTATATCATAAGTTTGCAGGTAGGAACTAAGAATTATCGGAACTGAGAAATTAGTGCGAGGAAGAGCACAGCAAGCATGGTAAAGCTTTGAACTATTATGTCATTGTTTTTTTGTGATTGTTACTGAGGTCGAAAGCACCCTATGGTTAAATCTTTTTCTGCTCCGCTGCAATTGTTTCCAGAGGAGCATTTCAAAATTCAGAGTCTGTTTGGTTTCAAGCCATCTTCAAGCATTGAAGACGGTGCCATTTAAGACGCTTAGCGCCTATTTGGCTGTGATTTGAATGTGTTTAAATTTTTTTTCCCCAAAATGAGTTTCCCAAAAAATGCTGTAAAAAAGAGATTAAAATTTGGTCGAATCATCCAATAAGCATTCTTTTTTAAACAATGGTGTTAGTTTTTGCCAATTTTACAAAAGTATTTTTACTATAAGATTACTGAAAAGGTATATTTAGAACTACATTGATAATCCGTACCTTTCACTGGAGAAATAGTTCTAAATGTTCACTATGATAAATTCAATCAAGTTTTGAATTTCTATAAATGAAATGTAAGAAATGAAATTACAACAAATATAAGTAAACTATGTAATAAAAATAAAAATATAAAATGAAGATTAAGAGAGATGAAAGTTAGTTTGACTGTTACAAGGGTAGATAATTTTATTTTTTTCGGAGGGGATACTTTTGTTCAAAAAAAGGAAATTGAGTTTTTGCTTTTGCTAGTACTCAAATGAGTTGGCCTGGCCCATCGTGGGCTAGTCCTAAACGGGCTGGGGTGTGCAAACCTACTTATTAAACAAGCTAGAAGATAAAAGTCCTTTGCCGTCCATTTGATCTTGTGGGATAAATGGGTTCGTCTCGATTTGTGTACTTTTTAATTTAATTTTTTCATGGGAAAAGTAGTTTTAGGTTAATTAATGATAAAGATTTTCATAAAGATATATAAAAATGTAATATAAATGTGTATTTAATAAAATAATATAAAAAATCCTTAAAAATCCATTTTTATTTTTCTTTTATTTTCTCATTCACAAATTGCCAGCGCCAGCTTGTTTGGGCCACTTGTCAAACAATCTGGTCCATTTAAGCCCACATTTAAAGGGGCCAAAAATGTCTAGACCATATTTCCCCAATAGGCAAGTTAAACGGGTCAGTCTGCTGGTTGTATCCCGCTTCAACAGTGCTAATTCTCTTTAACTGAGAAAACTCAAACTTCTAACTTTTTTCTTACGTTTAAAAAAAATAATTCATTCTTCCCAACTAAGCCGAACAACAGGCTCTTAACCTCAGCAATTTCGACTAACAAAGTCTAGAGAGACAAACGAGCTGTCATCCTAATCAATCTAGAACCAAGGCTGATGTAGTAATGAGTTTTACTTTATCCACACACTGTAGCTAAACTCCTTGACATGTCTAGAAGTTTTGCAATATTCATTATAAGACAACGAACAGCTTTTGTTCAATTTTACAAAAAATTTGCTTTGTCCCAAAATATATATTTTTGGTCCATTCTTATCCTAGGTATACAGATTTAGTTTCAACGTCTTCCCTTCCATTAGTGTTTCCTATACCTCGTTTGTTTAAAAATGTAATTCTATATTTTTAATATTGATATCTCAAAACACACTTTTATACATCCAAGTAAAATTCATTTTAATGATTCGTGTTTGCATACAACTATGGTTGGAGAATCATCAATTACTGATCAATTTAGGGAATGAAGATAAGGTATCCTCTATTGTTTTATTCTATGTTATTTGATATTGTTGTAATTCAAGAATTTTTTAGGATGCAAATTGAGCTCCAAAATGTTGTTTCTTCGTTTGGGCAAGTTGTAGTCCACAAATGTTGATCCATCATATCAAAATTTCCATGTAACTAAAAATTACCATCTCACATACAAGAGTACATATATACATATAGAAACTCAAGGTACTAAATTAATTATATTATGTATTATAAGTCTCAAATGGTCTCTATAGCATAGTCTTTGTACTCTTAAATATATTTGCATTTTTATACATCAAATTATAAGAGTACATATTCATATATTTAAGAATATAACCTAGAGTAAATTCCATTGTCAAAGTTGTTCTTTTTAGATCTTTTGCTTATCATTCTTTCTTTTTTGAGAGTCATTTAGTCACGATTAGTAAAAATAGGGAAAAAAGTGAGATTCAAAAACTTTTAATAGTTAATCTAACATTAAAAAATATACATATAGCTTGCTCAAGATCAAAGATGCATGTATGCATGTCATACAACTATAGCTAAACCATATTCATGCTTTTAGGATCATGGCTCTACTAAAAACAATTTGATATTTAAGGACTTTTGGTCTAACTTCACTTAACATCTAAAGTTTTTTTGTTCAGCCTCACCTATTTTTTGGAATTTTTGACTTAATCTCACCTACAATTGAGACTTTTGGCGAGCCTCAATTTATTACCAAGGGACTTTTGGCCTTACTTTACTCATTGCTAAGGGTTTTTTTGGTATAACTTCACCCATCAAGTGCCAATTCAATCTCAAATGCAATGAATATCATCTAAATATATATGATAATCAAGTAATCAATAATAAATATAATTGGTAAACAAGACATACAAATACTTTAAGACACTCAAGTAAACTAAGCATATGTATACAAGAATGGATGAAAAGTTACCATGACACAAGAATTTTGATCAGTTCCTTTTGGTGTCCCTCTCTCCTTTCATGACCTTACACATACACTGGTGCAAACCCACAAGGAGTCGAGTCTCCTTGAACCCACAACTGATCTAAAATATACGCACCCCAAGAAAGCCAAATCAAGTCTGAACGATCTACTTGGAACCCCTAAATATGAAGAGACAAGGACCCCAAGAGTTAGAAGACGCCACAAGGTTGATCAAGCCTTAATAAGTCTATAAGTTCAATGAAGAACCCTAGAGAGCACTCCTCTCAAGTCTGGGATTTCCAAAAAATATAATTTTTATTCATTCAAATATGGTTACAATGGGAGACAGAGTACAATTATATAGTGTGCAAGTCAAATCTGCCTTCAATGCTCATAGAAAAGGAAAACTAGGGAAATTAATGGCAAATATCCTAATTAATGACCTATACAATCAGAATTATAAAAGTCAAATTCTCTTAAAGACTAAAAAGGAAATAAATCCCCCTAAATAAGCTAAATTCGTCCAAATATATTAGGGTTCTACAAATCAGCTTATTAAGCCCAAAATGACATTATTTAGCCTTAAATGAGCCCACTAATGGATGGTCCATGGTTCAAGTACTTCAATTTATAATGTTTTGGCCTAAATTAGCCTCAGCAGCTCCATCTTCAGCCTATATGATGTTGAGGATGTCCACATTAGAAATGTTTGGATCTCGCTTGACTTTTGTTGCTTCAATTGCTATTTGCTTAGTCCAGGTCTCTTGAACAAGTCCACTTAAGGCTTTTCTCATTCTTTTAGCTCGTGCTCTTGTCATTGGGCCACTTGGAATTCGTAGAGGATCATTCCAAGTATTTAAGACAGCTTGCTCCCTTTGATGGATTGCATCATCCCCTCTCTCCTCAAAAGGATTCGTCCTCGAATCATCACCTGCATCATAAGGAGATAAATCAGCAATATTAAAAGTAGCACTAACATTATACTCACTTGGTATATCTATCTTATAAGCATTATCATTGATTTTCTCAAGGACTTGAAATGGTCAATCTCCTCTTGGAGCTAATTTAGATTTCCTTTATGCCGAAAACTTCTCTTTTCTCATATGCACCCATACCTAATCACCAGGTTCAAAAGTGACACGTCTTTTCCCTTTGTTTGCCGTGGATGCATATTGCTCATTCTTCTTTTCTATCTATAATTTAATCTTTGCATGAAGTTGCTTAACCACCTCAGCTTTCTTTTTGCCATCAAGGCTTGCTCTCTCATTAATGGGCAATGGTAACAAATCCAAAGGGGTTAGTGGATTAAAACCATAAACAACTTCAAAACGAGAATAATCAGTAGATGAATGCACACTTCTATTATATGCAAATTCAATGAATGACAAGCAATCCTCCCAATTTTTCAAATTCGTTTGGATGATGGTCCTAAGCAATTGAGTTAAAGTTCTGTTAACAACTTCAATTTGACCATCAATTTGTGGATAATAAGCTGTAGAAAATAATAACTTAGTTCCAAGCTTTCCCTACAAAATTCTCCAAAAATGAATCAGAAATTTTGCATCCCTATCTGAGATAATACTTTTAGGAACACCATGAAGCCTCACAATTTCTTTAAAGAACAAATTATCAATATAAGTAGCATCATTAGTTTTATGGCATGCAATAAAATGTGCCATTTTTGAAAATCTATCAACAACCACAAATATTGAATCTATTTCTCTTTTTGACCTAGGTAATCCCAAAATAAAATCCATTGAAATGTCTACCCAAGGTTCACTAGGTACAGGTAATGGAGTATACAGACCATGTGATAAGACTCTAGACTTAGCCGTTTTACATGTTATGTATCTACCACAAATCCTTTCCACATCACGCTTCATTTTAGGCCAAAAGAAATGTTCATGCAAAACATCTAATGTCTTTTTCACACCAAAATGTCCCATTAGTCCTCCCCCATGTGCTTCCCTCACAAGCAATTCACGCATAGAGCATTGAGGCATACATAATTTATTTTCTCTGAACAAAAATCCATTAAGCTTATAGAATTTTCCGAAAGCTCCTTTTTCACAAGCCGCAATTATTTCAGCAAAATCACTATCATTGGCATACAAATCCTTGACATATTCAAAACCAAGTAATCTTGCATTCAGAGAAGTGAGAAGAATATACCTTTTAGATAATGGCATGTGCAACCACATTCTCTTTACTTTTCTTGTATTTGATCACATATGGAAAAGGCTCGATGAACTCCATTCATCTAACATGTCTTTTGTTCAACTTACCTTGACCTTTAATGTACTTCAAAGATTGATGATCTGTATGGATCACAAATTGTTTAGGCCAAAGGCAGTGTTGCCAAGTCTCCAATGCTCTCACAAGTGCATAAAGCTCCTTGTCATAAGTTGGGTAATTCAAGGTGGCACCGTTCAGCTTTTCACTGAAATAAGCAATTGGTTGCCCTTCCTGCATCAGAACAGCTCCTATCCCAACTCCTGATGCATTACACTCAATCTCAAAAGTTTTGTTAAAATCAGGTAAAGCTAAAATAGGTGCAGAACATAACTTTTCCTTAAAAACACTAAATGCATGATCTTGTGCTTTTTTCCATCTAAAGCCAACTGATTTCTTAATTACTTCAGTGAGTGGTACAGCAATTGTACTAAAATCTTTCACAAATCTCCTATAAAAAGCTAGCCAACCCATGAAAACTTCTTACCTCAGTTACATTTGTTGGTGTTGGCCATTCTTTAATAGCCCTTACCTTCTCTTCATCAACTTCTATTCCCTCAACACTCACCACAAATCCGAGGAAAACAACTTTTTCCATGCCAAAGCTACACTTTTTCAGGTTAGCATACAACTTTTCTTTTCTCAAAACATCAAGCACACAGTGCAAATGATTCAAATGCTCATCAAGACTCGTACTAAAAATCAGAATATTATCAAAATAAACTACAACAAATTTTTCAATATATGTACGCAAAATATGATTCATCAGCCTCATTAAAGTACTAGGTGCATTTGTTAGCCCAAATGGCATAACTAACCATTCATACAGCCCATGCTTTGTTTTGAAAGCAGTTTTCCACTCATCTCCTTCCCTCATCCTAATTTGATGATATCCAGATTTTAAATCAATTTTTGAGAAAATAACATACCCATGCAATTCATCAAGCATATCATCTAATCTAGAAATGGGATGGCGATACTTTACAGTGATATTGTTGACAGCTCTACAATCAATGCACATCCTCCAAGATCTATCTTTCTTTGGTACTAAGAGGACTGGTACAACACATGGACTCAAGCTTTCTCAAACATACCCTTTTGCCATGAGCTCTTCACCTTGCTTTTGAAGCTCTTATGGATATGAACCAGATTCATGTGGGGAAGGATGCTCGTGTGGAGAAAGACTTGATGATAGATGGCCCAATGACAAGAGGAAGAGTTAAGCGTCCACAAAGAGCAATTAGGCTTCAATTTGCTGAATTAGAAGCCCATAATGTTAGTGCATGCATTGAGGAAGCAAATGAAGCCTTAATCATGCTTATTCAAGCCCAAGTTGATGCTTAAAGAGCCCATTGAAGCTAAAGGACGTGAATAGTACTTCAAATGCCAGATGTCCAACCCATTAATATTAATTAGTTTCTATTAGGCTGATTATCTTTCCTTTTCTGTTTTCAAAAAGATTTGATTTTGTATCCTTATTTTTTAGATCTTTCAGTTAGGATTATGTAGTTAGTTTCCTACTTTTCCTCCAGTAGATAAGTTTGAGCTATACTATAAATATATGTATTCTGCCTTCATTTGAATCGGATTGGAAATAGTAGAATTATTATAAGTGTTTCTCTAATTGTGAGAATCTGATCTTTTCTTTACTCTTGTGAAACCTTTATCTTGTCAACCTATCTTTAGGTTGGTGATTCAAGTTCGCAAAAGCCCCCAATTCATGCTTCGATCCAAGTGCGTCATTGTGTGGATTGGTTTACTGTGTTCGTGGTTAGGCGCATTGTCTAAGTAGTAGGTCAACGTTCTTATAACGTTGGTTGGCTATTTGCTTCTGTCGGGTCTCGAACCATCATCTATCCATCAACCTACGTCGTGAAGATTGGGCCACCCCTTGATTTTGCATCATTTGGTATCAGAGCTTTGGTTTACACGATAGGTTGTCTATCATACATTCATCATCCACCATTCTACTTCCTTTCTAGCCTCCATATTTTTTTTTCTTTTCCATATCCGTTCATTGCTACCTTTTATTATATAAACAAAAAAAATACTAAACTTTCTACCTTCCCTTGATTCCAGATTTGATCCTTAGTGTGCAAGATTTGGTTTTTATGCTACAAGAGCCATTCATTTTGTAATCTGAAAAAATTTTGTTGTTTTGGACGTTGTTATTTTTCCCTTATCTGTTCAACCCCTTTCCTTTTGAGATTTTGGACGATTAATGGGTCAATCCTAAGTTTCAGAATCTTAACTTTCATTTCATTTTAGAATCATCAAATTTGGAGTTCTCTAGAGGAAGTTATTGTCATTTTTAGTGGTATATTTTCTGATCTGATTTGTAATATTGTGTGATCTTGTGATTCTCTTTCATCTGATCCAAAAAAAAAGAGGCAAGAAAAAGAGAAAAGGAAAATGAATAGAAAAGAAAGGCAAAAAAAAGGGGTTAGCTAAAAAAAAAAAGTGAAAAAAAATGAAAAAAAAAAATTGTGATCAGATTTCTTTCATTTGTGATCAGCATTGTTTCCTCTTCCATTTGTTTCCTAATTTTTGTGATCCACTTTCCTATTCCTATATTGTTTCCTTTTATCTTGTGATTGTGGACTTTCCTATTGTGACTTCAACTTGTTTCCTATTCCTTTGATTTGAACTTTCCTAATTTAATCCTCCATTGATTTCTCATATCTTGGGCTTTTAGAATTATTGCAATAGGCTCTTTGGTATTTTAAACTTGATTTTGCATTGCTAGGTGGTTAAATTTTCCCTTTTTCATATTGGAACCCTAGCCTAACCAAACCCTTACCTTTACTTGTGACTTGTACGCGCCAATCACAACTTTTCATACCATCCACCAGCACATACTTTGGTGAACCGAGAATTGGTAGTCCTTGATCACTTGACGAGGTCTTAGGTAACATAAGAGCTTGGGATTTGATATTGAGAGGTAAAAGGCAAGAGTGGATAAGATCATTGCAGAAAAAGCCAATAAGAGAGAGTAAACATGAGTGAGAGTGTTATATCTCAATTGAGTGAAACACGTGAGGAAATATTTGTGAGGTCCTATATACTTTTGTTTCTTTTTCACTAACATGGCAGATAATCGAGAAAAGGGAGTTGCACATGAAAGTGATAATGATGATCACAATTCATTTGGAGTAGCGCCTTTGCAAATGAAAGCGCTAGTGAGTTATTTTGAAAGGATGCTTGATAAGAAGTTGGAAGGACTCCATGAACGCTTAGATCGAGTGGAGAGTAGAACCTCTAGCCAAAGGACTACTCAAGCTAACCAAAGACAAGCTCATGCTGCACGCCCACAACACCGTGAATATGTAGAAGACATGGAAAGCCATGATGAAAATTATGAAGGAGAGGAGACTCAGCCAAGAAGAAGGCCACTCAACATACAAAGAAGACCATTGAGGAGGCCTAAAGATGAAGAAGAAGGCCTTGGAGGAGTCAAAGTCAAAATTCCTTCCTTTCAAGGCAAAAGTGATCCAGAAACATACCTGGAGTGGGAGATGCGTGTAGAGCAAATCTTTTCATGCCATAACTACTCTGAGGGTAAGAAGGTCAAAATTGCTGCTCTTGAGTTTATTGATTATGCTCTTATTTGGTGGGGCCAGATGCAAAAGGAGCGGATTAGATATGGAGAGCACCCCATCTCAACATGGGAAGAGATGAAGGCTATCATGAGGAGGCGATTCATTCCATCCTATTTTCGAAGGGAACTTCACAATAAGCTTTAACATTTCACTCAAGGATCCAAGAGTGTGGATGAGTACTACAAGGAAATGCAAATAGCCATGATTAGAGCTAATGTAGAGGAGGATTCAGAAGCAACAATGGCTCGTTTCTTAGATGGGCTTAATCATGACATAGCCGATGTTGTGGAGATGTACCACTATGTTGAGATTCATGACTTAGTCCACCAAGTTGCCAAGGTGGAAAAATAACTCAAAAGGAAGAATATTGCAAGGAAGAACTTTAGTTCAACTTCTTTCAACTCATGGAGGAGCAACCCAAAGAAAGATATTCCCTCTACTTCAAATTCAAAGGGGAATGAAATAAAGAAAGAAGAAAAGCTGGCTGCACCACCCAAGAAGGTTCAAAGTGAGCCTAATCCTTTAAGAAACCGAGACATAATATGCTTCAAGTGCCAAGGGAAAGGACACATCTCTAGTGAATGTCCTAACAAGCGAACCATGAATATCAACAACCTTGGTGAGTGGGAAACTGAAGGAGAAACAACAGAGGAAGAAGAAGAGCTATTCATGGAAAATGAAGATGGAGAGTATGCAGGAAAAGGAGAACTCCTTGTAACTAGGAGAGCCCTTAGCGCCCAGATGATGACAGACGAAGATAAGCAAAGAGAGAAATTGTTCCATACTCGTTGCCAAATCCAGGGAAAGATATGTGGTGTGATTATAGATGGAGGAAGTTGCTGCAACGTGGCAAGCACCGAGCTAGTGGAGAAGTTGAATTTGTCTACTTTCAAGCATCAATGGCCTTACAAACTGCAATGGCTCAATGAATGTGGAGAATTGAGGGTAACCAAGCAAGTTAAGGTAATGTTTTCAATTGGCAAGTATAGGGATGAAGTGCTTTGTGATGTTGTACCAATGAAAGCATGTCATATTTTGTTAGGTAGGCCTTGGCAGTATGATAGACATGTTACACATAATGGTTTTCTAAACCATTATTCTTTTGTACTTAGAGGGGAACCTATAACCCTCCTTCCTATGTCACCGAAGCAAGTGTTAGAAGATCAAATCAAGAGAGAAGAAAAGAGAAAGTGAGTGTGTAAAAGTGTCTGAAAAAGAGGAGAGTGAAATTGAGAAAAGAAAAGAGAGCAAGCCAAGAGAAGAGAGAGGAAAAGGAGAGATAGCTAAAGGTAAAAGAGAGAAAAAGGGAGAAAGAGAGAAAAATTTGTTAGTAGCAAGAAAGAGTGAAATCAAACAAGCTTTGTTTTCTCAACAAAACTTCCTAGTAGTTATCTACAAAGAGGCTATGTTGAATACTAACAACTTAACCTCTACTTTGCCTAGTGTTGTTATGTCTCTTTTGCACGAATATGAAGATGTCTTTCCCGAAGAGGTACCACCTGGGTTGCCACCAATTAGAGGGATAGAACATCAAATTGATTTTATACCTGAAGCACCTTTGCCCAATCGTCTAGCTTACCAAGCTAATCCTGAAGAGACCAAGGAGATTCAAAGACAAGTGCAAGAGCTGTTGGAGAAGGGATATGCGAGGGAGAGCCTTAGCCCATGTGCAGTACCAATGTTGCTCGTGCCTAAAAAGGATGGCACATGGAGAATGTGCATTGATTGTCGAGCCATCAATAATATAACCGTAAGATATCGTCATCCTATCCCTAGGTTAGATGATGCGAAATCAAGGGGTGGCCCAATCTTCACGACGTAGGTTGATGGATAGATGATGGTTCGAGACCCGACGGAAGCAAATAGCCAACCAACGTTATAAGAACGTTGACCTGCTACTTAGACAACGCGCCTAACCACGAACACAATAAACCAACCCACACAACGACGCACTTGGATCGAAGCACGAATTGGGGGCTTTTGTGAACTTGAATCACCAACCTAAAGATAGGTTGACAAAACAAAGATTTCACAAGAGTAAAGAAAAGATAAGATTCTCACAATTAGAGAAACACTCAAAATAATTCTATTACTTCCAATTGTGTTTCAAATGAAGGCAGAATACATATATTTATAGTGTAGCTCAAACTTATCTACTGGAGGAAAAGTAGTAAACTAACTACATAATCCTAACTGAAAGATCTAAAAAATAGGGATACAAAATCAAATCTTTTTGAAAACAGAAAAGATAATCAGCCTAATAGAAACTAATTAATATTAATGGGCTGGACATCTTGCATTTGAAGTACTATTCACGTCCTCTAGCTTCAATGGGCTCTTTAAGCATCAACTTGGGCTTGAATAAGCATGATTAAGGCTTCATTTGCTTCCTCAATGCATGCACTAATATTATGGGCTTCTAATTCAGCAAATTGAAACCCAATTGCTCTTTGTAGACGCTTAACTCTTCCTCTTGTCATTGGGCCATCTATCATCAAGTCCTTCTCCACACGAACATCCTTCCCCACATGAATCTGGTTCATATCATCCTCCCCCTCTTGAAAAGGAGTCGTCCTCGACTCTTCAAAGTCTGCACCAAAATAAGGGGAAAGGTTAGAAACATTAAAAGTAGCACTTACACCATACTCACCTGGTAAATCTATCTTGTAGGCATTATCATTAATTCTCTCTAGCACGCAGAAAGGCCCATCGCCGCTAGGCATAAGTTTAGACTTTCTTTTGTCAAGAAACCTCTCTTTTCTAAGGTGCAACCAAACCAAATCTCCTGGTTCAAAGACAACTCTCTTTCGCCCCTTATTAGCACGTTCTACATATTGTTGAGTTATCCTCTCAATGTTTTGTTTTGCTTTCTCATGGAGTTGCTTAACAAACTCAGCACGTTTCTGTCCATCCATATTGATTCTTTCCTGCAAAGGCAAAGGAACTAAGTCAATGGGTGCAAGAGGATTAAAACCATATACAATCTCAAATGGTGAATATTTAGTAGTGGAATGAACAGCCCTATTGTATGCAAACTCGACATGTGGGAGACACTCCTCCCAATTCTTCAGGTTCTTTTTAACCACAGTTCGTAACAAAGAAGATAGTGTCCTATTAACAACTTCAGTTTGTCCATCAGTTTGTGGATGACAAGTAGTAGAGAATAGCAATTTAGTTCCAAACTTGCTCCACAAAGTCTTCCAAAAATAGCTTAGAAACTTAGCATCACGTTCTGACACTATAGTCCTCGGAATCCCATGAAACCTCACAACTTCCTGAAAGAATAAATTAGCAATATTAGAAGCATCATCAACCTTATGACATGCAATGAAGTGTGCCATTTTAGAAAACCTATCCACCACAACAAAAATAGAGTCCCTCCCCCTCTTAGACCTAGGTAATCCCACAATAAAATCCATGGAAACATCTTCCCAAGGTATACTAGGAATAGGGAGGGGAGTATACAGTCCATGGGGATTTAATTTAGATTTTGCTTTATGACATACAACGCATCTCCCCACAAGCTTTTGAACATCCCTATGCATCTTAGGCCAATAAAAATGCTCATTCAAGATATCAAATGTTTTAATAATGCCAAAGTGTCCCATTAAACCTCCTGAATGTGCTTCCTTCATTAATAACATGCGCAGAGAACAATTAGGAATGCAAAGTTTATCAACACGAAACAAGAATCCTTGATGCAAGTAAAATTTGTCCCAACCAACTCCAGGCTTGCAATAGTTAAAAGCTTCACCAAAATCAACATCATTAGTATATAATTCCTTGATGAACTCAAAACCAAGAACCTTAGAGTCTAACATGGAAAGAAGAACATACCTACGTGAAAGTGTATCAGCAACAATATTCTCCTTACCTTTCTTATGCTTAATCACATATGGGAAAGATTCAATGAATTCAACCCAACTAACGTGTCTTCGATTCAATTTGTTTTGGCTCTTAATATGTTTTAGAGCCTTATGGTCAGAATGTATGACAAATTCTTTAGGCCACAAATAATGTTGCCAAGTTTCCAACACTCTAACTAAAGCATGTAGCTCCTTATCATATGTAGGATAGTTAAGACTAGGACCACTTAGCTTTTCACTAAAATATGCAATGGGCTTACCTTCTTGCATGAGTACACCTCCTATGCCAATTCCACTAGCATCACATTCAATCTCAAAAATCTTACCAAAATCTGGAAGGACTAATAAAGGTGCATGTATGAGCCTCTCCTTGATGGTTTGGAAGGCTTTCTCTTGAGCTTCTCCCTACTTGAATGGATCATTCTTCTTTGTCAACTCATTCAAAGGGGCTGCTAGTGAGCTGAAGTCCCTCACGAATCTCCTATAAAAGCTTGCAAGTCCATGGAAGCTCCTCACTTGTCCGATGGTGGTAGGGGTTGGCCAATCTTTAATGGCTTTGATTTTCTCTTCATCAACCTCAACCCCCTCAGCACTCACAACAAAACCAAGAAAAACAACTTTATTAGTGCAGAAATCACACTTGTTCAAATTGCCAAACAATCGTTATTTTTGGAAGACATTGTGGAGCAAGTTTGGAACTAAATTGCTATTCTCTACTACTTGTCATCCGCAAACTGATGGACAAACTGAAGTTGTTAATAGGACATTATCTTCTTTGTTACGAACTGTGGTTAAAAAGAACCTGAAGAATTGGGAGGAGTGTCTACCACATGTCGATTTTGCATACAATAGGGCTGTTCATTCCACTACTAAATATTCACCATTTGAGATTGTATATGGTTTTAATCCTCTTGCACCCATTGACTTAGTTCCTTTGCCTTTGCAGGAAAGAATCAATATGGATGGACAGAAACGTGTTGAGTTTGTTAAGCAAATCCATGAGAAAGCAAACAAAACATTGAGAGGATGACTCAACAATATGTAGAACGTGCTAATAAGGGGCGAAAGAGGATTATCTTTGAACCAGGAGATTTGGTTTGGTTGCACCTTAGAAAAGAGAGGTTTCTTGACAAAAGAAAGTCTAAACTTATGCCTCGCGGAGATGGGCCTTTCTGCGTGCTAGAGAGAATTAATGATAATGCCTACAATGATACGAGACCCACTAGGAACATGCCCTAGAGAACCTTCAACAATTCGAAACTATGCCCGGGATCGGCTAGAAACAAGACTGTTGGTCAAAGGAAAGACCCTAAGAGAACTTGTCTCTTAGAACCCTAGCCTTAAGACGCCACAAAGGAAGACCAATCCTTTGATAAGTCACGTGAACTCTCAGAGAACACAAAGAAGCAAAAGCCTCTCAAAGTATTGAATAATACTCAAGTTCATTCATTCATGATTCAAAATAGAGTACAATAGGGAGCCTTTTATAGGCAAAGTTTCTAAAAGACTTAAAATCCTACTTAAACTAAAACTCTTAAAATCTAATTAGAAATATTTTAAACAATCCCTAAAATCAAGGAATAAGATTAAGATATTAATTTTAACTTAATCTCCTAGATAAGCTCCTTGACCAAGTCCAAAAAAATAATATAATAATAAAAAACGAAATTCAAAAAGAGTTCTAGTCAAAACTAATTAATATTAATGGGCTGGACATCTTGTATTTTAAATACTATTCACGTCCTCTAGCTTCAATGGGCTCTTTAAGCATCAACTTGGGCTTGAATAAGCATGATTAAGGCTCTACTTGCTTCCTCAATGCATGCACTAACATTATGGGCTTCTAATTCAGCAAATTGAAGCACAATTGCTCTTTGTAGACGCTTAACTTTTCCTCTTGTCATTGGGCTTCCACTTGGACTTCCACTTTTGCATATTTAAAGAGATGTTGATCAAATATAGATCTTGGGCTCTAAACTTGGGCCGACGTCCAACATAAGTATTATTTTGAGCTCTTTGAGATTTTTGGACATATACTAGTACAATTTGGGCCTCTTGAGCTCTATGAAGTTCTTGATGGATGAGGGTTTCTTGAACTTGTTGTACTCCAATGAGTATGCCTACTGATATTGTATCATTCCCTCCCTCTTTGAAAAGATTCGTCCTCGAATCTTCGCCATCAGGTGGTTTCATAGGAAGCAAATCTAAATCACAACTCTTTTCGATGCTAGTTGAAGATGAGGGTCTATTGGATAGCTTCTTTGAAAACAAATCTTCACATACTTGCAAAAAGCTAGAACCAACAATAGATAAAGATAGGTTAAGATTGTTAGTAGATAAACAAACATCCTTACACACGCTCTCAACCTCTCTTTTTTCATCAAACAAGCTCACACTCATGCTTTTCTCACTTTTCTCACAACTCTCTAGCTCTTTCTTTTCACTCATATTCTTTTCTTTTTCAAACTCATCTTTTTCTCTCTCTAACTCATGTTCTCTCTCTTTTTCTTTTTCTTTTTCTTTCTCTAACTCATGTTCTCTCTCTTTTTCTTTTGCTCTCATTTTATATGCTTGTACTATTCGCATTTGATCCTCATAAACATCCATAGGATCAAGAGGTACTAATACATGATGTTTTTCATTGAATATAAATGAATAGCAATAGCAATATTTGTATTTATGCTTAACATATTTAGCTTTTCTCACATGTTTCCATGGTTTACCAACCATAATATGTCCATCAAACATAGGAGCTACGTCACATAACACCTTATCATGATATTTACCAATTGAGAAAGAAATCAAAACTTGCTTATTAACCCTAAATTCAACACTACCCTTCAACAAGGTATAGGGCCTAGGATGCTTTATAGTAGGCAAGTTTAATTTCTCAACTAGTAAGGTACTAGCAATATTTACATAGCTACTATTATCAATAGCCATGCTGCACACTTTCTCTTTGATAAGGCATCTAGTATGGAAATCAGGAGATAACTTTTCCTTATCTTGTCTTGTAGAGTTGGAGTTGGATTGGAATGCATCTAACCATGCACAAGATAGCTTGAATCGCTCTTTGTTAGCCTCTTCAAGGAATTTGTACTCACTAGACATCTTGTCACCTGAAAAGTGAGTCAACGAAGAAATAGAACCTCGCACACTCTTCTCACGTGTTTACACTCAAAAGATGATAAGTTCACTCGTGTTTAACTCTCTTTTTGGCTTTTTCTTTAATGTTAATTGCACTCTTGCCTTTTACCACTCAACAATTTGCTTCTTACAAGTGTTCTAAGTAAGTCACAAGCAAATCAAATGAAAGATCATACTAGTGGCAATAAAAAAAAGAACTAGAATCCTAAAATGCAAATTCCCAAAGAATCAAGCAAAGGAGAAAAAGAGGTGTATAACAAAAAAGGTAAAGAGGAAAGGAAAACAAGGGGGGAGAGGAGGTTGGGATGGCTTGGAAGGAAGGAGAAGAAAAGGAGAAAATCTGAAAATAAGAAACTTTAAAAATAGGAAACTACTTGGGAAATTAGGAAACCAACTTTAAGAAAATCTAAAAATTAGAAAACTAAGTGCAATTAGGAAATTGAGTCCAATTAGGAAATTAATTCCAACTAGGAAACTAACTCTAATTAGGAAATTGTCTCCAATTAGAAAACTAACTCCACAACTTGCAACTTTTCTTTTTTTTTTTCACTTTTTTTTCGAATTTCTCTTTTTTTTTTCTTTTTCTCTTTTTTTTCACTTTTTTTTTTTGAATTTTTTTTTTTGGAGTATCGCACTCTCCTTTTTTTTTTTTTGAATGAGTATAGAGGCACGCAACAATGGAAGAAGGAAGAAGATAGAAGACAAAGATGAAGATGAGAAGATAACACAAATGGAAGGAGAAAAGGTATGAAGAACAACGATAGGAAAAACACAAAAATATACCTTGTACTAGCGAACCAAAGCTCTGATACCAAATGATACGAGACCCCCTAGGAACATGCCCTAGAGAACCTTCAACAATTCGAAACTATGTCCGGGATCGGCTAGAAACAAGACTGTTGGTCAAAGGAAAGACCCTAAGAGAACTTGTCTCTTAGAACCCTAGCCTTAAGACGCCACAAAGGAAGACCAATCCTTTGATAAGTCACGTGAACTCTCAGAGAACACAAAGAAGCAAAAGTCTCTCAAAGTATTGAATAATACTCAAGTTCATTCATTCATGATTCAAAATAGAGTACAATAGGGAGCCTTTTATAGGCAAAGTTTCTAAAAGACTTAAAATCCTACTTAAACTAAAACTCTTAAAATCTAATTAGAAATATTTTAAACAATCCCTAAAATCAAGGAATAAGATTAAGATATTAATTTTAACTTAATCTCCTAGATAAGCTCCTTGACCAAGTCCAAAAAAATAATATAATAATAAAAAACGAAATTAAAAAAGAGTTCTAGTCAAAACTAATTAATATTAATGGGCTGGACATCTTGTATTTTAAATACTATTCACGTCCTCTAGCTTCAATGGGCTCTTTAAGCATCAACTTGGGCTTGAATAAGCATGATTAAGGCTCTACTTGCTTCCTCAATGCATGCACTAACATTATGGGCTTCTAATTCAGCAAATTGAAGCACAATTGCTCTTTGTAGACGCTTAACTTTTCCTCTTGTCATTGGGCTTCCACTTGGACTTCCACTTTTGCATATTTAAAGAGATGTTGATCAAATATAGATCTTGGGTTCTAAACTTGGGCCGACGTCCAACATAAGTATTATTTTGAGCTCTTTGAGATTTTTGGACATATACTAGTACAATTTGGGCCTCTTGAGCTCTATGAAGTTCTTGATGGATGAGGGTTTCTTGAACTTGTTGTACTCCAATGAGTATGCCTACTGATATTGTATCATACAAGATAGATTTACTAGGTGAGTATGGTGTAAGTGCTACTTTTAATGTTTCTGACCTTTCCCCTTATTTTGGTGCAGACTTTGAAGAGTCGAGGACGACTCCTTTTCAAGAGGGGGAGGATGATATGAACCAGACTCATGTGGGGAAGGATGCTCGTGTGGAGAAGGACTTGATGATAGATGGCCCAATGACAAGAGGAAGAGTTAAGCGTCTACAAAGAGCAATTGGGATTGGGCTTCAATTTGCTGAATTAGAAGCCCATAATGTTAGTGCATGCATTGAGGAAGCAAATGGAGCCTTAATCATGCTTATTCAAGCCCAGGTTGATGCTTAAAGAGCCCATTGAAGATAGAGGACGTGAATAGTACTTCAAATGCAAGATGTCCAGTCCATTAGTATTAATTAGTTTCTATTAGGCTGATTATCTATCCTTTTCTGTTTTTAAAAGGATTTGATTTTGTATCCCTATTTTTTAGATCTTTCAGTTAGGATTATGTAGTTAGTTTCCTACTTTTCCTCCCATAGATAGGTTTGAGCTACACTATAAATATATGTATTCTGCCTTCATTTGAATGGGATTGGAAGTAGTAGAATTATTGAGTGTTTCTCTAATTGTGAGAATCTTATCTTTTCTTTGCTCTTGTGAAACCTTTATCTTGTCAACCTATCTTTAGGTTGGTGATTCAAGTTTGCAAAAGCCCCCAATTCGTGCTTCGATCCAAGTGCGTCATTGTGTGGATTGGTTTATTGTGTTCGTGGTTAGGCGCATTATCTAAGTAGCAAGTTAACGTTCTTATAACGTTAGTTGGCTATTTGCTTCCGTCGGGTCTCGAACCATCATCTATCCGTCAACCTACGTCGTGAAGATTGGGCCACCCCTTGATTTCGCATCATGAAGCACAAGAGCGTGCTTTTAACATACTGAAGGAAAAACTAACTAATGCCCCTATACTTGTGTTGCCTGATTTTACTAAAGTTTTTGAAATTGAGTGTGACGCTTCTGGTATAGGCATAGGTGGTGTGTTGATGCAAGATTCTAAACCTATTGCATATTTTAGTGAGAAATTGAGTGGTCCTGCTTTAAATTATTCCACATATGATAAAGAGTTGTATGCCTTGAAACGAACTTTAGAAACTTGACAACATTGTTTGTGGCCTAAAGAATTTATTATCCATTCTGATCATCAAAGTCTTAAGTTTCTTAAGTCTCAGGGTAAATTGAACAAAAGGCATGCAAGTTGGCTTAAATTTATTGAAACCTTTCCTTATGTGATTAAGCATAAGAAGGGAAAGAAAAATGTTGTAGCTGATGCATTGTCTAGGCGTTACACTTTGATTACTTCCATGTATGTTAGATTGATAGGTTTTGAGATGTTAAAAGGCATGTATGAATCTGATTTTGATTTCACTGATATTTGGAAATCTTGTGAATTGCATGGTGCTAATGACTATTATAGGTTTGATGGATTCCTTTTCAAAAAGAACAAGTTATGCATTCCTATGTGTTCCATTCGTGAGCTTCTTGTTAGGGAAACTCATGGTGGGGGATTGATGGGCCATTTTGGTGTAGAAAAGACTTTGGCTCTTTTGAATGAGCATTTTTATTGGCCCATGAGAAAAGATGTGGTTGCTGTTTGTTCTAGATGTATTACTTGTAAGCATGCTAAGTCTAGAATTCAATCACATGGCTTGTATTCTCCTTTACCAGTTCCCTCTCACCTATGGACTGATATTTCTATGGACTTTATTTTGGGTTTGCCTAAATCTCCCACTGGGAAAGATAGTGTCTTTGTTGTTGTGGATAGGTTTAGTAAAATGGCTCATTTTATTGCTTGTTCCAAAACTAATGATGCTATGTATGTGGCAGAATTATTTTTCAAGGAGATTGTTAGGTTGCATGGTGTGCCAAAAACTATTGTTAGTGATAGGGATGTGAAATTCTTGAGTTATTTCTGTAAAACATTGTGGAATAAACTTGGCACTAAACTTTTATTTTCTACTACAGCGTATCCACAAACTGATGGGCAGACTGAGGTTGTTAATAGAACCCTCTCTACTTTATTAAGAGCTATCATTCAAAAGAATCTTAAGAATTGGGAGAAGTGTTTGCCCCATGTCGAATTTGCTTATAATCGTGCTATTCATTCTGCAACAAAATTCTCTCCATTTGAAATTGTTTATGGCTTTAATCCTCTAACCCCGTTAGATTTACTTCCTTTACCTTCACATGAGTTTACTAACCTTGATAGTGCTACGAAGGCAAAGTTTGTACATGATTTGCATGAGAAGGTGAAAGTCAATATTGAAAGAAAGAATGAGCAAATTGCCAACCAAATTAACAAGGGTAGAAGGCGTGTGGTATTTGAACCCGGCGATTGGGTGTGGGTTCACTTGCAAAAAGAACATTTCCCGGAGAAAAGTAAGTCAAAACTCCAACCTAGAAGAGATGGTCCCTTTCAAGTTCTTGAAAGGATTAATGATAATGCTTATAAAATTGACTTGCCTAGTTCTTATGGAAATATTAGTGCTACTTTTAATGTAACTGATCTCTCTTCCTTTGATATTGCAGATTCGAGGACGAATCCTTTTCAAGAAAGGGGGAATGATGCAATAACACCAAGTAATATGAACCAGACTCATGTGAGGAAGGATGCTCGTGTGGAAAAAGACTTGATGATAGATGGTCCAATGACAAGAGGAAGAGTTAAGCGTCTACAAAGAGCAATTGGGCTTCAACTTGCTGAATTAGAAGCCCATAATGTTAGTACATGCATTGAGGAAACAAACAGAGCCTTAATCATGCTTATTCAAGCCCAAGTCATTGAAGCTAGAGGACGTGAATAGTATTTCAAATACAAGATGTCCAGCCCATTAATATTAATTAGTTTTGACTAGGACTCTAGTTTTAACTAGAACTCTTTTTGAATTTCATTTTATTTTGTTTTATTATTTTTGGATTTAGTCAAAGAATTTATCTAGGGGATTAAGTTAAAATTAATATCCTAATCTTGTTCCTTGATTTTAGGCATAGTTTTGAATTGTTGAAGGTTCTCTAGGGCATAATGGGTCTTGCATCATCGTATCATTCCCTCCCTGTTTGAAAAGATTTGTCCTCCTCAAATCTTCGCTATCAGGTGGTTTCTTAGGAAGCAAATCTAGGCAATCACAACTCTTTTCAATGCTAGTTGAAGATGAGGGTCCATTGGGTAGCTTCTTTGAAAACAAATCTCCACATACTTGCAAGAAGCTAGAACCAACAATAGATAAAGATGGGTTAAGATTGTTAGTAGATAAACAAACATCCTTACACATGCTCTCAACCTCTCTTTTTTCATCAAACCAGCTCACACTCATGCTTTTCTCACTTTTTTCACAACTCTCTTGCTCTTTTGTTTCACTCACACTCTTTTCTTTTTTAATCTCAACTTTTTCTCTCTCTAACTCATGTTCTCCCTCTTTTTCTTTTCCTCTCTCCTTTTCTTTCATTTTGTATGCTTGTACTATTCTCATTTGATCCTTATAAGCATCTATAGGATTAAGAGGTACCAATACATGATTTTTTTCATTGAATACAAATGAATAGCAATAGCAATATTTGTGCTTATGCTTGACATATTTAGCTTTTCTCACATGTTTCCATAGTTTACTAAGCATAATATGTCCATGATACATAGGGGCCACATCACATAACACTTTATCATGATATTTACCAATGGAGAAAGAAATTAATACTTGCTTATTGATCCTAAATTCAGCACTACCCTTCAACAAGGTATAGGGTCTAGGATGTTTCATAGTAGGCAAGTTTAATTTCTCAACTAGTAAGGTACTAGCAACATTTACATAGCTACTATTATCAATAGCCAGCTACAAACTTTCTATTTGATAAGGCATTTAATATGGAAATCAAGGGATAACTTTTCCTTATATTGTCCTGTAGAGTTGGAGTTGGATTGGAATGCATCTAACCATGCACAAGTTTGCTTGAATCGCTCTTTGTTAGCCTCTTCAAGGAATTTGTATTCATTGGACATCTTGTCACCTGAAAAGTTAGTCAAAGAAAGAAAAAAGAAATAGGATCTCACACACTCTTCTCACGTATTTACACTCATGAATAGTAATTCGCTCACATTTACTCTTAAAATTTGGCTTTTATCAAGATGGTATACTCTAGCCTTTTACCTCTCAATAATTTGCTTCTTACAAGTGTTCTAAGCAAGTTACAAGCAAATTAAATGAAAAGATCAGACTAGTGGCAATCAAAAACTAGAATCCTAAAATATAAATTCCCAAAGAATTAAACAAAGGAAAAAAAGAGGTATGTAACAAAAAGGGAAGAGGAAAGGAAAACAAGGAGGAAGGGGAGGTTGGGATGGATTGGTGATGCAAGACCCACTCGGAACATGCCCTAGAGAACCTTCAACAATTCAAAACTTTGCCCGAGACCGCTAGAAAACAAGAATGTTGGTCAAAAGAAAGACCTTAAGAGAACTTGTCTCTTAGAATCCTAGCCTCAAGATGCCACAAAGGAAGACCAATCCTTTGATAAGTCACGTGAACTCTCAGAGAACACAAAGAAACAAAAGCCTCACAAAGTATTGAATAATACTCAAATTTATTCATTCAAGATCTTTCATAAAGTACAATAGGGAGCCTTTTATAGGCAAAGTTTCTAAAAGATTTAAAATCCTACTAAAAGTTGAACTTTAAAATCTAATTAAAATTATTTTGAATGATGCTTAAAATCAAGGAACAAGATTAGGATATTAATTTTAACTTAATCTCCTAGATAAGCTCCTTGACCAAGTCTAAAAAAATAATAAAATAATAAAAAACAAAATTCAAAAAGAATCCTAGTTAAAACTAATTAGCTTCTTTAAGTAGTCACATGGGATGTACATGCTTCATTAAAAATCACATGGTTGACACATGATTTTTAATCTCTTATAATTGGACTCCAATTGGGCCTTAGCACTCGTTTTGTATGTGTATAACTGCATTGGGCCTTTAACATATTGTGGATATTGACTTTAGTTGCTCCATGGACTCTTCTTAGAAAATTGGGCTTCCACTTGGACTTTCACTTTTGCATATTTAAAGAGATATTGATCAAATATGGATCTCGGGCTTTAAACTTGGGCCGACGTCCAACATAGATATTATTTTGAACTCTTTGAGATTTTTGGACATATACTAGTACAATTTGGGCCTCTTAAGCATAGGTCATCCTTTCATGAGTCATTTGGACCCGAATCATAGGCTTTTGAATGATTTGGGTTTCTTTGATGGATGAGAGCTTCTCGAATTTGTAGTGCTTCGATGGGCATGCCTACTGATATTGTATCATTACCTCCCTCTTTGAAAAGATTCGTCCTCGAATCTTCGCCATCAGGTGGTTTCTTAGGAAGCAAATCTAGGCAATCACAACTCTTTTCAATGCTAGTTGAAGATAAGGGTCCATTGGATAGCTTCTTTGAAAACAAATCTTCATATACTTGCAAGGAGCTAGAACCAATAATAGGCAAAGATGGGTTAAGATTGTTAGTAGATAAACAAAGATCCTTACACACATTCTCAACCTCTCTTTTTTCATCAAACAAGCTTACACTCATGCTTTTCTCACTTTGCTCACAACTCTCTAGCTCTTTCTTTTCACTCACATTCTTTTCTTTTTCAAACTCATCTTTTTCTCTCTCTAACTCATGTTCTCTCTCTTTTTCTTTTTTTTTTTCTCTAACTCATATTCTCTCTCTTTTTCTTTCATTTTGTACGCTTTTACTATTCTCATTTGATCCTCATAAGCATCCATAGGATTAAGAGGTACCAATACATGATTTTTTTCATTGAATACAAATGAATAGCAATATTTGTGCTTATGCTTAACATATTTAGCTTTTCTCACATGTTTCCATGGTTTACTAAGCATAATATGTCCATCAGACATAGGAGCCACATCACATAGTACTTTATCATGATAATTACCAATAGAAAAAAAGATGAGCACCTGTTTTGTTACCTTTACCTCCCCACTATCGTTAAGCCATTGTAATTTATAAGGGGTAGAGTGCCTCAAAGTAGGCAAGTTCAGCTTTTCCACAAGTAAAGTACTAGCTACATTTGTGCAGCTACCACCATCAATAATCAAACTACATACCTTCTTGTGGATGAAACATCGAGTATGGAAAATATGCTCACGCTGCTCTATCTCAAGATCTTCTTTAGGTTGAATGTTGAGAGCACGCCTAGCCATAAGGGCTTCACCATTTACAGCTTCAGTTAACTCTAAATCTGAGTCATCAGTCAGGGGTGGCATCTCATCCTCCTCAGACTCACTACTAGCACTAATCACATCACCATTCTCAAGAACAATCATAGTTCGTTTGTTCGGACATTGTGAAGCAATGTGACCGAAACTATTACATTTAAAGCATCTAAGCTTAGAGGAGGAAGCAGTAGGATTAGAAGATGAGAAAGGTTTTGACTCAGTTTTACCCTTAACCTGAAAGGGTTTTTTCCTTACTTTCCTCCTTAGACTTGAAATCAGTCTTTGGTTTGAAGGGGACTTTGAAATCCCTCTAAGAACTCGAGTTAGATGTCACTTTCAGCTTTTGTCGAGCCCTTAGTTGCTTTTCCACCTTGATAGCTCTATGCAGGAGCTCCTCCATATCTAGGTAATTGTATAAATCAACTTGGGCAGCTATATCAGGATTTAAGCCCTCAATGAATCAGGTCATGGTTGCTTCACGGTCTTCCTCCACATTTGTCTTAATCATGGCAATCTCCATTTCTTGATAGTAATCTTCCACACTCATAGAACCTTGCTTCAGCTTTTGGAGCCTCTTATGCAATTCCCTATAATAGTAACTAGGGATAAATCGTTTGCGCATGATAATTTTCATCTCTTGCCAATCACGAATTGGACCTTCACCGGTACGTCTTCGGGTGAGTAAGAGTTGATCCCACTAGATGCTAGCATAGTCAGTAAACTCTATTGCAGCAAGTTTTACTTTCTTCGCCTCAGTGTAAGAGTGGCACTCGAATACATGCTCCACTTTTCTTTCCCAATCTAAGTACTGGTCTGGGTCATTTTTCCCAAGGAATGATGGAATTTTCATCTTGATATTTTCGATACCACCATCCTTATTGGATGATGATTGTCTACCTCTCTGAGTATGGGACTCCTCAAAGTCAGACTCAGCATCATCATCAAGCTCCACTTGAGCTCGCCTTCTATGGGTCCTCTTATTGGAAGAAGACTCCACATCATCTAATCTGGCACTTAGTTTTTCAAGAGTACTTTGAACAGCCTTAACCCAGACTTTCATGTCAAAGTCACTATGCTCAGATTCTCCAGACATCCTGAAATATTAGTTTGTACAAAAAAAAAAAATAAGCAAAGAAAGATATAGGTATTGAATAATACTCAAATTTATTCATTCATGATATTTACCAATGGAGAAAGAAATCAAAACTTGCTTATTAACCCTAAATTCAGCACTACCCTTCAACAAGGTATAGAGCCTAGGATGCTTTATAGTAGGCAAGTTTAATTTCTCAACAAGTAAGGTACTAGCAACATTTACATAGTTACTATTATCAATAGCCATGTTGCAGACTTTCTCTTTGATAAGGCATCTAGTATGGAAATCAGGAGATGACTTTTCCTTATCTTGTCTTGTAGGGTTGAAGTTGGATTGGAATGCATCTAACCATGCACAAGATTGCTTGAATCGCTCTTTGTTAGCCTCTTCAAGGAATTTGTACTCACTAGACATCTTGTCACCTGAAAAGTTAGTCAACGAAGAAATAGGACCTCACACACTCTTCTCACATGTTTACACTCAAAAGATGATAAGTTCACTCATATTTTACTCTCTTTTTGGCTTTTTCTTTAATGTTAATTGCACTCTTGCCTTTTTACCACTCAACAATTTGCTTTCTTACAAGTGTTCTAAGCAAGTTATAAGCAAATCAAAAGAAAAGATCAGACTAGTAGCAATCAAAAAGAACTAGAATCCTAAAATGCAAATTTTCAAAGAATCAAACAAAAAAGAAAAAAAAAAGGGTGTGTAACTAAAAGGGAAGGAGGAAAGAAAAAAAAAAGAGGAAGGGGAGGTTTGGATGGCTTGGAAGGAAGGAGAAGAAAACGGAAAATCTAAAAAAATAGGAAATTTTAAGAATAGGAAACTACTTGGGAAATTAAGAAACCAACTTTAAGAAAATCTAAAAATTAGAAAACTAACTCCAATTAGGAAATTAACTCCAATTAGGAAATTGACTCCAATTAGGAAACTAACTCTAATTAAGAAATTGATTCCAATTAGGAAACTAACTCCAATTAGGAAATTAACTCCAAGCTTTTGAATTTGCACAACTTGCAATTTCCTTTTTTTTCACTTTTTTTTTTCAATTCTTTTTTGAATTTTTTTTTTGATTTTTTTTTGAATAAGGATGGAGGTACACAACAATGGAAGAAAGAAGAAGATGGAAGACAAAGGTGAAAATGAAAAGGTAATACAAATGGAAGGAAAGAAAATATGAAGAGCAGTGGTAGAAAAACACAAAGATATACCTTGTACTAGCGAACCAAAGATCTGATACCAAATGATGCAAGACCCACTAGGAACATGCCCTAGAGAACCTTCAACAATTCGAAACTTTGCCCAGGACCGGCTAGAAAACAAGAATGTTGGTCAAAGGAAAGACCTTAAGAGAACTTGTCTCTTAGAACCCTAGCCTCAAGACGCCACAAAGGAAGACCAATCCTTTGATAAGTCACATGAACTTTCAGAGAACAAAAAGAAGCAAAAGCTTCACAAAGTATTGAATAATACTCAAATTTATTCATTCATGATCTTTCATAGAGTACAATAGAGAGCCTTTTATAGGCAAAGTTTCTAAAAGATTTAAAATCCTACTAAAAATTGAACTCTAAAATCTAATTAAAATTATTTTGAATGATGCCTAAAATCAAGGAACAAGATTAGGATATTAATTTTAACTTAATCTCCTAGATAAGCTCCTTGACCAAGTCCAAAAAAATAATAAAATAATAAAAAACGAAATTCAAAAAGAATCATAGTTAAAACTAATTAGCTTCTTTAAGTAGTCACGTGGGATGCACATGCTTCATTAAAAATCACATGGTTGACACATGATTTTTAATCTCTTGTAATTGGACTCCAATTGGGCCTTAGCACTCCTCTTGTATGTGTATAACTGCATTGGGCCTTTAACATATTGGATATTGATTTTAGTTGCTCCATGGACTCTTCTTAGAAAATTGGGCTTCCACTTGGACTTTCACTTTTGTATATTTAAAGAGATATTGATCAAATATGGATCTCGGGCTCTAAACTTGGGCCGACGTCCAACATAGATATTATTTTGAACTCTTTGAGATTTTTGGACATATACTAGTACAATTTGGGCCTCTTGAGCATAGGTCATCCTTTCATGAGCCATTTGGACCTGAATCATAGGCTTTTGAATGATTTGGGTTTCTTGATGGATGAGGGCTTCTCGAACTTGTAGTGCTTCGATGGGCATGCCTACTGATATTGTATCACTTGGAAGGAAGGAGAAGAAAAGGGAAAATCTGAAAATAAAAAACTTTAAAAATAGGAAACTACTTGGGAGCCAAGTTAATAGGAAACTACTTGCAATTCAAGTTTAAAATAATTAGGAAAGAAAATCCTTACTTAAATGCAAATAGGAAAGTAGATAACTTGGTGGCTACTCAATGCAATCAAATTAAGAAACTAACTCCAATTAGGAAATTAATTCAAATTAGGAAATTAACTCCAATTAGGAAACTAACTCCAACTAGAAAATTAACTCCAACTAGAAAACTAACTCCAAGCTTTTTGAATTTGCACAACTTGCAATTTCTTCTTTTTTTTTTTCTTTTTTTTTTCACTTTTTTTTTCTTTTTTTTTTTGAATTTTTTTTTTTTCAAATTTCTTTTTTTTGGAGTATCACACTCTCCTTTTTTTTTTGAATAAGGATGGAGGTACACAACAATGGAAGAAAGAAGAAGATGGAAGACAAAGGTGAAGATGAAAAGGTAACACAAATGGAAGGAAAGAAAATATGAAGAACAAAAAAAAAAAAACGAAAAAAAAAAATTTGTGATCAGATTTCTTTCATTTGTGATTAGCATTGTTTCCTCTTCGATTTGTTCCCTAATTTTTATGATCCACTTTCCTATTCCTATATTGTTTCCTTTTATCTTGTGATTGTGGACTTTCCTATTATGACTTCAACTTGTTTCCTATTCCTTTGATTTGAACTTTCCTAATCTAATCCTCCATTGATTTCTCATATCTTGGGTTTTTAGAATCATTGCAATTGGCTCTTTGGTATTTTAAACTTGATTTTGCATTGCTAGGTGGTTAAGTCTTCCCTTTTTCATATTGGAACCCTAGCCTAACCAAACTCTAACCTTTACTTATGACTTGTATGCACCAATTACAACTTTTCATATCATTCACCAGCACATACTTTGGTGAACCGAGAATTGGCAGTCCTTGATCACTTGACGAGGTCTTAGGTAACATAAGAGCTTGGGATTTGATATTGAGAGGTAAAAGGCAAGAGTGGATAAGATCATTGCAGAAAAAGCCAATAAGAGAGAGTAAACACGAGTGAGAGTGTTATATCTCAATTGAGTGAAACACGTGAGGAAATATTTGTGAGGTCCTATATACTTTTGTTTCTTTTTCACTAACATGGCAGATAATCGAGAAAAGGGAGTTGCACATGAAAGTGATAATAATGATCACAATTCATTTGGAGTAGCGCCTTTGCAAATGAAAGAGCTAGTGAGTTATTTTGAAAGGATGCTTGATAAGAAGTTGGAAGGACTCCATGAACGCTTAGATCGAGTAGAGAGTAGAACCTCTAGCCAAAGGACTACTCAAGCTAACCAAAGACAAGCTCATGCTGCACGCCCACAACACCGTAAATATGCGGAAGACATGGAGAGCCATGATGAAGATTACGAAGGAGAGGAGACTCAGCCAAGAAGAAGGCCACTCAACATACAAAGAAGACCACCGAGGAAGCCTAGAGATGAAGAAGAAGGCCTTAGAAGAGTCAAAGTCAAAATTCCTTCCTTTCAAGGCAAGAGTGATCCGGAAACATACCTGGAGTGGGAGATGCGTGTAGAGCAAATCTTTTCATGCCATAACTACTCTGAGGGTAAGAAGGTCAAAATTGCTACTCTTGAGTTTACTGATTATGCTCTTATTTGGTGGGACCAGATGCAAAAGGAGCGGATTAGATATGGAGAGCACCCCATCTCAACATGGGAAGAGATGAAGGCTATCATGAGGAGGCGATTCATTCCATCCTATTTTTGAAGGGAACTTCACAATAAACTTCAACACCTCACTCAAGGATCCAAGAGTGTGGATGAGTACTACAAGAAAATGCAAATAACCATGATTTGAGCTAATGTAGAGGAGGATCTAGAAGCAACAATGGCTCGTTTCTTAGATGGGCTTAATCGTGACATAGCCGATGTTGTGGAGATGTACCACTATGTTGAGATTCATGACTTAGTCCACCAAGCTGCCAAGGTGGAAATACAACTCAAAAAGGAAGAATATTGCAAGGAAGAACTCCAGTTCAACTTCTTTCAACTCATGGAAGAGCAACCCAAAGAAAGATATTCCCTCTACTTCAAGTTCAAAGGGGAATGAAATAAAGAAAGAAGAAAAGCTGGCTGCACCACCCAAGAAGGTTCAAAGTGGGCTTAATCCTTCAAGAAACTGAGACATAATATGCTTCAAGTGCCAAGAGAGAGGACACATCTCTAGTGAATGTCTTAACAAGCGAACCATGAATATCAACAACCTTGGTGAGTGGGAAACTAAAGGAGAAACAACAGAGGAAGAAGAAGAGCTATTCATGGAAAATGAAGATGGAGAGTATGCAGAAGAATGAGAACTCCTTGTAACTAGGAGAGCCCTTAGCGCCCAAATGATGGCAGACGAAGATAAGCAAAGAGAGAACTTGTTCCATACTCGTTGCCAAATCCAGGGAAAGATATGTGGTGTGATTATAGATAGAGGAAGTTGCTGCAACGTGGCAAGCACCGAGCTAGTGGAGAAGTTGAATTTGTCTACTTTCAAGCATCAATGGCCTTACAAACTCCAATGGCTCAATGAATGTGGAGAATTGAGGGTAACCAAGCAAGTTAAGGTAATGTTTTCAATTGGCAAGTATATGGATGAAGTGCTTTGTGATGTTGTACCAATGAAAGCATGTCATATTTTGTTAGGTAGACCTTGGCAGTATGATAGATGTGTTGATGCGAAATCAAGGGGTGGCCCAATCCTTGCGACGTAGGTTGATGGATAGATGATGGTTCGAGACCCGATGGAAGCAAATAGCCAACCAACGTTATAAGAACGTTAACCTGCTATTTAGACAATGCGCCTAACCACGAACACAATAAACCAACCCATACAACGACACACTTGGACCGAAGCACGAATTGGGGGCTTTTGTGAACTTGAATCACTAACCTAAAGATGGGTTGACAAGGCAAAGGTTTCACAAGAACAAAGAAAATATAAGATTCTCACAATTAGAGAAACACTCAAAATAATTCTATTACTTCCAATTTGATTCAAATGAAGGCAGAATACATATATTTATAGTGTAGCTCAAACCTATCTATTGGAGGAAAAGTAGGAAACTAACTACATAATCATAACTGAAAGATCTAAAAAATAGGGATACAAAATCAAATCTTTTTAAAAACAGAAAAGAAAAGATAATCAGCCTAATAGAAACTAATTAATATTAATGGGCTGGACATCTTGCATTTGAAGTACTATTCACGTCCTCTAACTTCAATGGGCTCTTTAAGCATCAACTTGGGTTTGAATAAGCATGATTAAGGTTCCATTTGCTTTCTTAATGCATGCACTAACATTATGGGCTTCTAATTCAGCAAATTGAAGCCCAATTGCTCTTTGTAGACGCTTAACTCTTCTTCTTGTCATTGGGCCATCTATCATCAAGTCTTTCTCCACACGAGCATCTTTCCCCACATGCGTCTGGTTCATATCATCCTCCCCCTCTTGAAAAGGAGTCATCCTCGACTCTTCAAAGTCTGCACCAAAATAAGGGGAAAGGTCAGAAACATTAAAAGTAGCACTTACACCATACTCACCTGGTAAAACATGCAAGTTCCAACAAAGACTTCAAGTCCTCTTTCAAGTTTAAGGAAGAGACCAAGTCTAAGTAGGAGAATAAGTTGAATATGCAAACACCTACTTCTAAAGGTAAATTTGAACCTAATCTTTTTCTAGTTCTTTAAAAATTAAATGCTTTAAATGTCAAAGTTTTGGTCACATTGCTTCACAATGTCCAAATAAAAGGACTATGATTTTGCTTGATAATGGTGTTGTTACTAGTGAAAGCAGTGGTGATGAAGATGTGGAAGCTGAGTAAAGCTCTGATGGAGGTGATGAATCTGATGTGGAGGTAGCTGAAGCTATGATCGGTGAGGCTCTATTGTCAAGGCATGCTCTTAGCATTCAACCTAAAGAGGAGCTTGAAAATGAACAACGAGAGCATATCTTTCACATTAGGCGTTTTGTTAACAACAAGGTATGTAGTCTTATCATTGATAATAGGAGCTGCACTAATGTTGCTAGTACCTTGTTAGTCGAAAAGCTTGGTTTACCAATTAGAAAACACCCCACTCTTCATAATTTGTCTTGGTTCAATGATAATGGGGATGTTAAAGTTACTAAACAGGTTGTTGTAGCATTTTCCATAGGAAGTTACCATGATGAGGTTTTGTGTGATATAGCTCCTATGTATGCTGGACACTTATTATTGGGTAGACCTTGGCAATTTGATAGGAAAGTTAAGTATGATGGTTATACTAATAGGTATTCTCTTGAGTTTAATAAGAAAACCATTATGCTAACCCTTCTCAGACCCTTGCAGGCATATGAGGATCAAAAGCGAATTACTCAAGAATGCAAGCTAAGAGAGAAAGAAAAGAAAGTGCGTGAGAAAGAAAGAAAAGAAAGTGAAATGGAGAGAAAAGGAAAGAGAGCTACTGAAAAGAAAAGTCAAGAGAGTGAAGAAAAGAAAGTAACATTATTTTCTGGTAGAGGAGAGATTAAGAGGGCTTTATGTAGTGAGACATCTTTTGTACTTTTGTATAAGGATGTTTATCTAACCCTTAGTGACCTTGATGAATCTCTTCCTTCTAGTGTTTTGAGTTTGTTGCAGGAATATAAAGACTTGTTTCCGGAAGAGGTACCGGATGGATTGCCTCCCATAAGAGGCATTGAACACAGGATTGATTTTATTCCTGGAGCATCTCTTCCTAACCGACCTGCTTATAGGGCAAATCCAGAAGAGACTAAGGAAATTCAGAGACAAGTGGAAAAACTCATGAAAAAGGGGTTTGTGAGAGAGAGCCTTAGTCCATGTGCTGTTCTGGTAATACTTATGCCCAAGAAGGATGGTAAATGGAGGATGTGCATGGACTGCCGAGCCATTAACAAAATCACAGTTAAGTATAGATATCCCATTCCTAGACTTAATGACATGCTTGATGAGTTGCATGGTGCTTGCTTGTTTTCAAAAATAGATCTTAGAAGTGGTTATCATCAAATTAGGATGCAAGAGGGTGATGAGTGGAAGACTGCATTTAAGACTAAGTTTGGTTTGTATGAATGGCTTGTTATGCCCTTTGGCTTAACTAATGCTCCTAGTACATTCATGAGCTTAATGAATCATGTGTTTCGCCCTTACATAGGAAAGTTTGTTGTTGTGTATTTTGATGACATTCTTGTGTTTTCTAAGAATCTAGAAGAGCATGTTAAGCATTTGCATTCTATGTTTATTATTTTGAGAGAAAATAAACTCTTTGCAAATTTAGAGAAATGCTCTTTCTGCTTGGATTCTGTTGTTTTCCTTGGTTTTGTTGTAGGTACTGATGGCCTCCGGGTGGATGAAGAGAAGGTGAAGGCAATTCGGGAGTGGCCAACACCTAAGAATGCTAGTGAGGTGAGGAGTTTCCACGGACTTGCAAGTTTCTACCGACGTTTTGTAAAGGACTTCTCAACCCTTGCTGCACCTTTAAAAGAGTTGGTAAAGAAAAATGTTGTCTTTAAATGGGGTGAGGCACAAGAGGCGGCTTTTAACATTTTGAAAGATAAATTGACCAATGCCCCTCTTCTTATTCTTCCTGATTTCTCTAAAGTTTTTGAAGTTTTTGAAGGTGAGATAGGAGATTTGAAGAAGCTTGAACAAAATCAAGAGCTTGGAAACAAAAGGGCTGGACGTGACTCTAAAAGATGGCCAACTAAGGATCCATTGCAAGGTATGGGAGGCCCATGCACAAGATCAAGAGCCAAAGCTATGAAGGAGGCCTTGAATGGAGTGATCCAAAAACTAATAGACTTGGAGCCCATAGTCTTAGCTGAATATGAAGCCAAAAAGGAACAAATTGGCATAAAGATTATTTCATTCCTACAAGATGCTAGCCCAAGCCCAAAGGGAGCCTAATTGAAGGAGTCTAGCCATTTTCCACTAAATCAGCCATTTTCCACAAAATTCTCTTAGTTTTATTTTGTTTTAATTTGATTGTTGCTGTTTCAGATTTTTAGGCACCATTCTTGGTGAATTTGTTTAGATTTAAATTTCTTTTATGTAACCTAGGAATTATTCTGTTTAGGGTTTTATTTTTCAAATGCCTATATAAGGCCCACTTGTACTCCAAGAATGGCAGATTGAATGAATTATCTTTTCAGAATTATTTCTGATTTGTGACGTTTCTCTTGTGGTCTTTGTGTGCTGGAGAAAATCTTTGACTTATCAAAGGAGTGGTTTCCTTTGTGGCGTCCCGGATTAGGGTTCTAAGAGACGGGTTCTCTTAGGGTTCAATTCCATTGACCAACATCTCTTCTTCTTCTTCTTCTTTGTTCCTTTTCTTTGTTCTTTGTTCTTTGTTCTTTGTTGCTTATTGTCCATATTATTTGTTCTTGTGCTACATGCCAAAATTTGATCACTGATCCGTGTAATTTGGGGTTCCTAGAACGGGTTTCTACGGAGTCTCACATCATGTGCCCTTTGGCTTAACTAATGCTCCTAGTACATTCTCTTAATGAATCAGGTGTTTTGCCCTTGCATAGGAAAGTTTGTTGTTGTGTATTTTGATGACATTCTTGTGTTTTCTAAAAGTCTAGTAGAAGAGCATGTTAAACCTTTGCATTATGTGTTTGTTATTTTGAGAGAAAATAAATTCTTTGCAAATTTAGAGAAGTGCTCTTTCTGCTTGGATTTTGTTGTTTTCCTTGGTTTTGTTATAGGTACTAATAGCCTTCGAGTGGATGAAGAGAAGGTGAAGGCAATTCGGGAGTGGCCAACACCTAAAAATGCTAGTGAGGTGAGGAGTTTCCATGGACTTGCAAGTTTCTACCGACATTTTGTAAAGGACTTCTCAACCCTTGCTGCACCTCTAAATGAGCTGGTAAAGAAAAATGTTATCTTTAAATGGGATTTGAGGGAGAATCCTTTTCAAGAGAGAGGGCATGATGGAGGTGAACTAAGAAACTTGAAAGAGTTTGAACAAAATCAAGAACTTGAAAACAAAAAGGCTGGACATGACTCTAAAATATGGCCAACAAAAGGCCCATTGCAAGGTCGAGGCTTAAGGACAAGATCAAGAGCCAAACCTATAAAGAAGGCCTTGAATGGAGTGATCTAAAAACTAATGGACTTGGAGCCCATATTCTTAGTTGAATATGGAGCCCAAAAGGAATAAAATGGCATGAAGATTATTTCATATTTACAAGATGCTAGCCCAAGCCAAAAAGGAGCCTGGCCATTTTCCACCAAATTCTCTTAGTTTTATGATGAATGGGCTCATGATCTTGTAGACAAGGGAGCATGGTGTAATGACCTAAAAGAGCATGGAGGGTGTGCAAGAGAGCCCAACAAGAAAATGGATCCATTACAAGGCATAGGAGGCCCAATGACTAGAGGAAGAGCTAAAGCCATGAAGCAAGCTTTGAGTTACTTTGTCCAAGAAGTTCAAGACCCTGAACCCATGTTTTTACATCAATTTGAAGAGGTACAAGGCCCAAAGGACTTGATCCTTATTGTCCAAGCCTAACAAGATATGCTGCAAGATCCAAATATAGTCTAACTTGAAGAAATCAATTAACAAGCATGTGCAAATCACATGGGCAACAAAAGTGATGTGAATAGGGGTTTTAAATCTTATTAGGATGTCTTTTATTTGCTTTTCATTAGTTTCCATTTCCATTAGTTTGAACAAGGCCATTTAGTCAAGACTTAAGATTTAAGTTTTAGGTTTTGTTTATTTCCATTTTTCTTAGTTGTTGAAAACTTATTACTTTCTTTCCTTTTCCTTAGGATTTCTTGTAGTAAATGGCATCATCTCCTCCCATTAAAATCAGATTCTTTGTTTCCTATTTTGGAGGAGAATTCTTATAAATTAAGTTAGGTTTAGGGTTTTCTTTTATGCCTATTTAATAGGCCACCTATTGTACTTTTTCGAGATTTGAATGAATTCAAAATTTTATTTCTCATTGTGAGAATTCTTGCTTCTGTGTTCTTCTTTAGAATACAAGTGACTTATCAAAGGAGTGGTCTTTCTTTGTGGTGTCTCAAGGCTAGGGTTCTAAGGGATAAGTTTTCTTAGTGTCTTATCCACTTGACCAACATTTCTTGTTCCTAGCTGGTCCCAGGCAATGTATCATCTTGTTGAAAGTCCCTAGGACTTATTCCTATGGGGCCTCTCATCATTTTATCTTGTTTTAATTTGATTGTTTCTGTTTCAGATTTTTAGTTTTATTAGGTGCCATTCTTGGTGAATTTGTCTAGACTTAAATTTCTTCTATTTTCCTACCATGTAAAAGGCTCCACTTAGGAGTTATTTTGTGTTTAGGGTTTTATTTTTCAAAGGCCTATATAAGGCCCACTTGTACTCCAAGAAGGGAAAATTGAATGAATTATCTTTTTCAGAATCATTTCTGACTTGTGAGGTTTCTCTTGTGGCCTTTGTGTGTTGGGAAAATCTTTGACTTATCAAAGGAGTGGTTTCCTTTGTGGCATCTTAGATTCGGATTCTAAGAGACGGGTTCTCTTAGGGTTCAATTCCATTGACCAACATCTCTTCTTCTTCTTCTTCATTCCTTTCTTTGTTCTTCGTTGCTTGGTGTCCAGATTTGTGTATTTGCTTGTTCTTGTGTTGTAGCCAAATTTTGATCACTGATCGTCATTTGGGGTTCCTAGAATAGGTTTCTATGGGGTCTCACATCAGTTGGCCATTCTTTTATTGCTCTCACCTTTTTCTTATCAACTTCTACTCCTTTAGAACTCACTACAAAACCAAGGAAAACAACCTTATCCATGCAAAAACTATATTTTTTAAGGTTAGCATACAACTTTTCCTTTCTCAAAACATCAAGCACATGATGCAAATGATTCAAATGTTCATTAAGACTTTTACTATAAATTAAAACGTCATCAAAATATACTACAACAAACTTTTAAATGAATGCACACAAAACATAATTCATTAACTTCATGAATGATGCAAGACCCACTAGGAACATGCCTTAGAGAACCTTCAACAATTTGAAACTATGCCCGGGATCGGCTAGAAACAAGAATGTTGGTCAAAGGAAAGACCCTAAGAGAACTTGTCTCTTAGAACCCTAGCCTCAAGACGCCACAAAGGAAGACCAATCCTTTGATAAGTCACGTGAACTCTTAAAGAATACAAAGAAGCAAAAGCCTCTCAAAGTATTGAATAATATTCAAGTTCATTCATCATTTAAAATAGAGTACAATAGGGAGCCTTTTATAGGCAAAGTTTCTGAAAGACTTAAAATCCTACTAAAACTAAAACTCCTAAAATCTAATTAGAAATATTTTAAACAATGCCTAAAATCAAGGAATAAGATTAAGATATTAATTTTAACTTAATCTTCTAGATAAGCTCCTTGACCAAGTTCAAAAAATAATATAATAATAAAAAAACGAAATTCAAAAAGAGTTCTAGTCAAAACTAGAGTCCTAATCAAAACTAATTAATATTAATGGGCTGGACATCTTGTATTTGAAATACTATTCATGTCCTTTAGCTTCAATGGGCTCTTTAAGCATCAACTTGGGCTTGAATAAGCATGATTAAGGCTCTATTTGCTTCCTCAATGCATGCACTAACATTATGGGCTTCTAATTCAGCAAATTGAAGCCCAATTGCTCTTTGTAGATGCTTGACTCTTCTTCTTGTCATTGGGCTTTTAACATGTTGGATATTAACTTTAGTTGCTCCATGGACCTTCTTAGGACATTGGGCTTCCACTTGGACTTCTACTTTTGCATATTTAAAGAGATGTTGATCAAATATGGATCTTGGGCTCTAAACTTGGGCCGACGTCCAACATAGATATTATTTTGAGATTTTTGGACATATACTAGCACAATTTGGGCCTCTTGAGCATATGCCATCCTTTCATGAGCCATTTGGACCTGAATCATAGGCTTTTGAATGATTTGGGTTTCTTGATGGATGAGGGCTTTTCGAACTTGTAGTGCTTCAATGGGCATGTCTACTGATATTGTATCAATGAAAGTACTAAGTGCATTAGTCCATGCTTTGTTTTGAATGTAGTTTTCCACTCGTCCCCTTCCTTCATCCTAATTTGATGATACCCAGATTTTAAATCAATTTTCGAAAAGATACTAAACCTATGCAATTCATCAAGCATGTCATTTAATCTAGGTATGGGATGACGATATTGTACAGCAATATTATTTACAACTCTGCAATCAATGCACATTGTAACGACCCTAACTTCTAATCATCATAATTAAGGTTAAGGACGTAATTAATAATCATATATCAAGGTTTAAAGTCATTAAGATTAATTATATCGGGAAAAAGTGAGGAAATTTGAAACCTTAATGTTGTTAGGGTCATTAGCTTGACAACCACAATTATTTGAATGTGCAAGTGAATTTAATTATCAATGAGGAGCCTTTGATTCTCCCATCCATCAATTCCAACACATAAAATCCTCCTACAAGTGTTTCTATATCATTCCTTAGCATTATTGACGGAGGTGAGATAGGAGATTTGAAGAAGCTTGAACAAAATCAAGAGCTTGGAAACAAAAGGGCTGGACGTGACTCTAAAAGATGGCCAACTAAAGATCCATTGCAAGGTATGGGAGGCCCATGCACAAGATCAAGAGCCAAAGCTATGAAGGAGGCCTTGAATGGAGTGATCCAAAAACTAATAGACTTGGAGCCCATAGTCTTAGCTGAATATGAAGCCCAAAAGGAACAAATTGGCATAAAGATTATTTCATTCCTACAAGATGCTAGCCCAAGCCCAAAGGGAGCCTAATTGAAGGAGTCTAGCCATTTTCTACAAAATCAGCCATTTTCCACAAAATTCTCTTAGTTTTATTTTGTTTTAATTTGATATTTGCTGTTTCAGATTTTTAGGCACCATTCTTGGTGAATTTGTTTAGATTTAAATTTCTTTTATGTAACCTAGGAATTATTCTGTTTAGGATTTTATTTTTCAAATGCCTATATAAGGCCCACTTGTACTCCAAGAATGGTAGATTGAATGAATTATCTTTCAGAATCATTTCTGATTTGTGAGGTTTCTCTTGTGGCCTTTGTGTGCTGGAGAAAATCTTTGACTTATCAAAGGAGTGGTTTCCTTTGTGGCGTCCCGGATTAGGGTTCTAAGAGACGGGTTCTCTTAGGGTTCAATTCCATTGACCAATATCTCTTCTTCATCTTCTTCTTTGTTCTTTGTAGCTTCTAACTTCTAACTCCAAAAATCTTACAAGATAACACCCAAACACCAAATTCCATATTTGAGAAGGAGATGAAAATGCTCAAAACCAAAAACTAATCGGACTAAAATAAAGAGGAAAATGAGAGGGTCAAGTTATATATAACTCACTTTGGCCAAATCATCCTCTAAGAGTCAAAAATAGAGCTGCAATGTTGGTAGAACCCTAACCTCCATTAAACCTCCGAATTTTCTCCCTTGCCTCTTGTGTTTTTTGCTCAATGGGGAGGAAGACTGCTGAACCTTTAGGGTTATTAGGGGGAAATGGGCCAACCATCAGCCCAAGGTCCATTTAGGCTCATTCCTAGTTATTGGGCCTTTGGTGAAGTGGCTTGCAGAATACTTTGAATTTAGGTGAAGTGTGCTGACTTTAAGGCCTAAATTCTAGTGGGTTCAAGGGTTGGTGTTAGTAGGGCTAAGTATTATGAGTTGGGCTTTAGAGTTGTAGTTAGGTCAGGCTAAATTTCAAGTGTCAATCCAATTTGGGTCTGCATAATGTGTTGGGCCAACTATAAGGGCTCATGTAAATTAGGTCTTGGGCTTCTATTTCACTAAATCAGATAGGGATCTCTCTTGGGCCAAGTCTCATAATAAGGAGTTGAGCTTGCACTTAAAATTATTGGGCCTCCATAAATCCTTACTCATGGCTTACTTAAATTAATTTTGGGCCCAAATTAAGCTTTAATCCAATTTAAATTTTAAACCCATATTAATAACTTATTTCTTTATAAATTTTCATTCATATAGCTTACCCAATTATTCAATAATAATTATTCTTAATTACTCCAAATACATTATTAACACTTTAATTAATTTTTGGGGTGTTATACACATTCTCCAAGTTCCATCTTTTTTTGGCACCAAAAGTACTGGAATTGCACAAGGACTCAAACTTTCTCTAACATATCCCTTGGCCATGAGCTCTTCAACTTGCTTTTGAATACCTTTGTCTCCTCCGAATTAGCTCTATAAGCTGGCAGATTGGGATTTTTCGCTCTAAGAATGAAGTTAATCTGATGTTCAATACCTCTAATGGGTGGTAAACTACTAGGAATATTTTCAAGAAACACATCCTTGAATTCCTGCAACAAGGAACTAACAGCACTAGAAAAAGAAGAGTTAAGGTCGTTAGTGTTCAAAAAAACCTCATTGTAAACAAGTACAAGCAAAGGTTGTTTAGTAAGATAAGCACTCCTCACTTCACTTTCTTTTGCATAAAAACTCACTTTTTCTCTTCTTTTCTCTCTGCTTTCAGCTCCTTTTTTTTAAATTTCTTTTTGAAACTCTCAGCTTTTATCTCTTTTTTCCACTCATTTCTTTTTGATCTATCTCCCTCATTCTTCAGATTGCTCCCTTTCTTCTCTCTCTCTTTCATCATCTTGAGCTGATCTTTATACACTTGCTTTGGTATCAAAGATACAAAAGTAATGGATCTGTTATTCATTACAAATGAATATCTGTTAGTAGACCCATCCTTAGTTGCCCTTTTGTCAAACTCCTAAGGTCTCCCTAAAAGTATATGTCCAGCGTGCATAGAAGTAACACCACACAACACTTCATCATTATATTTACCAATTGAGAATGAAACCAAAACTTGTCTATCAATCTTAATTTCTCCACATTCATTTAACCATTGCAACTTGTATGGCCTAAGGTGTCTAATGGTAAACAAATTCAATTTCTCAACTAAAGTGGTACTAGCAACATTGGTACAACTTGCATCATCAATAATCATACTACATACCTTGTTATTTATGAGCCAACGAGTATGAAAATGTTTTATCTTTGTTGCTCCATGTCATCTTCTTTAACTTGATAATCAAAGCTGGTGCGAACCCACTAGGAGTCAAGTCTCCTTGAACCCACAACCAATCTTAAATGTACACACCCCAAGAAAGCTAAATCAAGTCTTAACGATCCACTTAGAACCCCTGAATACGAAGAGACAAGGACCCCAAGTGTTAGAAGACGCCACAAGGTTGATCAAGCCTTGATAAGTCTACAAGTTCAATGAAGAACCCTAGAGAGCACTCCTCTCAAGTCTGGAATTTCCAAAAAATACAATCTTTATTCATTCAAATCTGATTACAATGGGAGGCAGAGTACAATTATATAGTGTGTAAGTCAAATCTGCCTTCAATGCTCATAGAAAAGGAAAACTAGGGAAATTAATGGCAATTATCCTAATTAATGACCTATGCAATCAGAATTATAAAAGTCAAATTCTCTTAAAGACTGAAAAGGAAATAAATCCCCCTAAATAAGCTAAATTCGTCCAAATACATTAAGGTTCTACAAATCAGCTCATTAAGCCCAAAATGGCATTATTTAGCCCTAAATGAGCCCACCAATGGATGGTCCATGGTTCAAGTACTTCAATTTATAATGTTTGGCCCAATTTAGCCTCAGCAACTCCATCTTTAGCCCATATGATGTTGAGGACGTCCACATTAGAAATGTTTGGATCTCGCTTGACTTTTGTTGCTTCAATTGCTAGTTGCTTAGTCCAGGTCTCTTGAACAAGTCCGCTTAAGGCTTCTCTCATTCTTTTAGCTCGTGCTCTTGTCATTGGGCCACTTGGAATTTGTAGAGGATCATTCCAAGTATTTGAGACAGCTTGCTCCCTTTGATGGATCGCATCATCCCCTCTCTCCTCAAAAGGATTCGTCCTCAAATCATCACCTACAGCATAAGGAGATAAATCAGCAACATTAAAAGTAGTACTAACATTATACTCACCTGGTAGATCAATCTTATAAGCATTATCTTTGATTTTCTCAAGGACTTGAAATGGTTCATCCCCTTTTGAAGCTAATTTAGATTTCCTTTGTGCCGGAAACCTCTCTTTTCTCATATGCACCCATACCCAATCACCAGGTTCAAAAGTGACACTCCTTCTCCCTTTGTTTGCCTTGGATGCATATTGCTCATTCTTCTTTTCAATCTGCAATTTAATCTTTGCATGAAGTTGCTTAACCACCTCAGCTTTCTTTTTGCCATCAAGGCTTGCTCTCTCATTAATGGGCAATGGTAACAAATCCAAAGAGGTTAGTGGATTAAAACCATAAACAACTTCAAAAGGAGAATAATCAGTAGATGAATGCACACTTCTATTATATGCAAATTCAATGAATGACAAGCAATCCTCCCAATTTTTCAAATTCATTTGGATGATGGTCCTAAGCAATTGAGTTAAGGTTCTGTTAACAACTTCAGTTTGACCATCAGTTTGTGGATGACAAGCTGTAGAAAATAATAACTTAGTTCCAAGCTTTCCCCACAAAACTCTCCAAAAATGACTCAGAAATTTTGCATCCCTAACTGAGACAATACTTTTAGGAACACCATGAAGCCTCACAATTTCTTTAAAGAACAAATCAGCAATATAAGTAGCATCATCAGTTTTGTGGCATGCAATAAAATGTGCCATCTTTGAAAATCTATCAACAACCACAAATATTGAATCCATTCCTCTTTTTGACCTAGGTAATCCCAAAATAAAATCCATTGAAATGTCTACCCAAGGTTCACTAGGTACAGGTAATGGAGTATACAAACCATGTGGTAAGACTCTAGACTTAGCCCTTTTACATGTTATGCATCTACCACAAATCCTTTCCACATCACGCTTCATTTTAGGCCAAAAGAAATGTTCATGCAAAACATCTAATGTCTTTTTCACACCAAAATGTCCCATTAGTCCTCCCCCATGTGCTTCCCTCACAAGCAATTCACGCATAGAACATTGAGGCACACATAACTTATTTTCTCTGAACAAAAATCCATCAAGCTTATAGAATTTTCCAAAAGCTCCTTTTTCACAAGCAACAATTATTTCAGCAAAATCACTATCATTGGCATACAAATCCTTGACATATTCAAAACCAAGCAATCTTGCATTCAGAGAAGTGAGAAGAATATACCTTCTAGATAATGCATCTGCAACCACATTCTCTTTACCTTTCTTTTATTTGATCACATATGGAAAAGGCTCGATGAACTCCATCCATCTAGCGTGTCTTTTGTTCAGCTTACCTTGACCTTTAATGTACTTCAAAGATTGATGATCTATATGGATCACAAATTGTTTAGGCCAAAGGTAGTGTTGCCAAGTCTCCAATGCTCTCACAAGTGCATAAAGCTCCTTGTCATAAGTTGGGTAATTCAAGGTGGCACCGTTCAGCTTTTCACTGAAATAAGCAATTGGCCGCCCTTCCTGCATCAGAACAGCTCCTATCCCTACTCCTAAGGCATCACACTCAATCTCAAAAGTTTTGTTAAAATCAGGTAAAGCTAAAATAGGTGCAGAATACAATTTTTCTTTAAGAACACTAAATGCATGATCTTGTGCTTTTTCCCATCTAAAGCCAACTGATTTCTTAATTACTTCAGTGAGTGGTGCAGCAATTGTGCTAAAATCTTTCACAAACCTCCTATAAAAGCTAGCCAACCCATGAAAACTTCTTACCTCAGTTACATTTGTTGGTGTTGGCCATTCTTTAATAGCCTTTACCTTCTCTTCATCAACTTGTATTCCCTCAGCACTCACCACAAATCTGAGGAAAACAACTTTTTCCATCCCAAAGCTACACTTTTTCTGGTTAGAATACAACTTTTCTTTTCTCAAAACATCAAGCACACAGTGCAAATGATTCAAATGCTCATCAAGACTCTTACTAAAAACCATAATATCATCAAAATAAACTACAATAAATTTTCCAATATATGCACGTAAAATATGATTCATCAACCTCATAAAAGTACTAGGTGCATTTGTTAGCCCAAATGGCATGACTAACCATTCATACAGCCCATGCTTTGTTTTGAAAGCAGTTTTCCACTCATCTCCTTCCCTCATCCTAATTTGATGATATCCAGATTTTAAATCAATTTTTGAGAAAATAACAGACCCATGCAATTCATCAAGCATATCATCTAATCTAGGAATGGGATGGCGATACTTTACAGTGATATTGTTGACAGCTCTACAATCAATGCACATCCTCCAAGATCCATCTTTCTTTGGTACTAAGAGGACTAGTACAGCACATGGACTCAAGCTTTCTCAAACATACCCTTTTGCCATGAGCTCTTCAACTTGCTTTTGAAGCTCTTTTGTCTCCTTTCATGCCTAACTTCCCTAGGCCTATTTCTACCCAAATCAAATTCAGATTCATAATCTTCTTCACTACCACCTCCTACTTCATTTTCAGACTCAAAATCATCCATAGAATTATCTCTACGCCTCTCATATCTTCTAGGATTAGGACTTACAGTAGGTGGTCTTCTCTGCAAGTTTGCAATCATTGTGTCTTGCTTATCCATCCAGTCTCTTATCCCCCAAGCACTACATTAAGACGTTCAAATTGCTGCTGCATGGCCTTGACAATGAGGTCCATGTTCTGTGCACTACCTCCTTCATTTGATGTTTCCTCCCTATTAGACATTATAAGCTGCAAGAAAATTGATTAGAGAAAATAAAGATCCTCACAAATTTTCCTCACGTGTTTACCCTCAAAGATGTCACTCTTCACTCGTGTTTCACACTTTAAAGGCTTTTTCAAATAATGGATTCACACTCTTGCCTTTTTCCACTCTTAGTCTCTCTATAGGCTCTTTAAAGAAACTAATTAGACTATACAGAGCTATCACAATTCTTGTGAGATTCAACCCAACACTTGGAGATAATGAGTAGTAAGTGAAAACTATAGTAGAGAAATCAGGGAATGAAAGTTAAGGATGTAGAATTTTGTAAAAGCTTAGCTCAAACCAATACTACTTCCAGAACAGCACAATTTTTTTTGCCTTTTCTTTTCAGCAATTTTTTTTTTCTCTATATATATATATATATATATTTTTTTTTTGCCTTGCTTTTTTTTCTTTTTTTTTTTCTGGAATATGAAGAACAAAAACGAAATTTGAATAAACAGAACAGAAACAACAAAATCAATCAGGAAAGCCTTGAAACGTGTCTGAATTTAAACAACAATATCTCGAGTTAGAGAACTCCAAATGAGATGATTTTAAAGGATCTGAAAGAAGAGAATATGGGGTATAAAGAGGACCTACTACACGTCCAGAAACTCAACGAAGAACATGACAAACAAAGGATTAACATTCAGCATGTCCAGAGGAATGGAAGACAAATAGAATTTCAAAAGGAAATAGAAACACAATCTGGAAAAATTACAAAGACAAACGGATATGACCTGATTTAGGGACCGAAGCTCTGATACCAAGATGGTGCGAACCCACTAGGAGTCAAGTCTCCTTGAACCCACAACCAATCTCAAATGTACACACCCCAAGAAAGCTAAATCAAGTCTTAACGATCCATTTAGAACCCCTGAATACGAAGAGACAAGGACCCCAAGTGTTAGAAGACGCCACAAGGTTGATCAAGCCTTGATAAGTCTACAAGTTCAATGAAGAACCCTAGAGAGCACTCCTCTCAAGTCTGGAATTTCCAAAAAATACAATCTTTATTCATTCAAATCTGATTACAATGGGAGGCAGAGTACAATTATATAGTGTGTAAGTCAAATCTGCCTTCAATGCTCATAGAAAAGGAAAACTAGGGAAATTAATGGCAATTATCCTAATTAATGACCTATGCAATCAGAATTATAAAAGTCAAATTCTCTTAAAGACTGAAAAGGAAATAAATCCCCCTAAATAAGCTAAATTCGTCCAAATACATTAAGGTTCTACAAATCAGCTCATTAAGCCCAAAATGGCATTATTTAGCCCTAAATGAGCCCACCAATGGATGGTCCATGGTTCAAGTACTTCAATTTATAATGTTTGGCCCAATTTAGCCTCAGCAACTCCATCTTTAGCCCATATGATGTTGAGGATGTCCACATTAGAAATGTTTGGATCTCGCTTGACTTTTGTTGCTTCAATTGCTAGTTGCTTAGTCCAGGTCTCTTGAACAAGTCCGCTTAAGGCTTCTCTCATTCTTTTAGCTCGTGCTCTTGTCATTGGGCCACTTGGAATTTGTAGAGGATCATTCCAAGTATTTGAGACAGCTTGCTCCCTTTGATGGATCGCATCAAAAGCTCTTCTAGTCACAAGAGCTTCTCCCTCCACTACATACTTAAGTCCATCATCGCTTTCGCTTTCAATCACCACATCCCCATTATCCTTCATTACCATGACTGACTTGTTAGGATATTGTGAAGCTATATGACCTATTCCCAAACATCTGAAAACATTTAATATAGTTCTAGAGGGTTGGGAATCAGATTTAACTTTTCCTTTTGTTGAAATCTCATCCTTGCCTTTGTAATTCTCCTTGGATATAGCTTTTTCCTTCTTTTTCTAGTTTGACTTCAATGAAAAACTAGAGCTTGAGATGTATTTTACTGCTCCTTTGCACTTGAGTTGCCTTTCAATTTTCATTGCCATATGCACTATGTCTTCTAAACCCACATAATGCTACAATTTTACTATGTTTGTTATATCTCTATCCAACCTACTCAGGAATTGAGCCATTGTAGCTTCCCTATCTTCCTTCACATTAGCTCTTATCATAACCACTTCCATTTCCTTATAATATTCCTCCACTCTCTAGAACCTTGTGTGAGGGTCTAGAACTTTTGATAGAAGTCTCTATAGTAATGGCTAGGAATAGATCTCCTTCTCATAAGGGCTTTCATTTTCCCCCATGTTTTTATAGGCCTCTCACCATTTCTCTTCATATTTAAAATCAATTTATTCCACCAAATGATTGCATAGTCAATAAATTCAATCACAGCCAACTTCACCTTTTTTTCTTTAGAATAATTATGACACTAAAAAATCAACTATATTTTTTCTCCCATTCCAAATAAGTTTCAAGGTCATTTCTACCTTGGAAAGAAAGTATTTTCATTTTAATATCCCAATGTTCTAATCTACTTTATTTTTGTTTCTTGAAGCATTTCGGCCATATCTCCTTTCACCCCTAACTCCTCTAGGCCTATTTCTACCTAGTTGAACTACAGAATCAAAATCTTCTTCACTACTACCTCTTACTTCATTTTCAGATTCAGAGTCATCCATAGATACATCCTTACGCCTATCATGCCTTCTAGGGTTAAGACTCACAGTAGGTTGCCTTCTTTGCAAGTTCGCAATCATTGTGTTTGCCTATCCATCCTATTCTTTATTCCTCCAAGAACCACATTGAGACGTTCAAACTTCTATTACATAGCTTTTACAACAAAGTCTATGTTCTGTTGGTGATGCAAATCATGAGACAAAGTGATGCAAGACCCTCTAGAAACCTTGTCTTAGGAACCTTCAACAAGATGACACTTTGCTCGGGACCGGCTAGAAAACAAGAATGTTGGTCAAAGGAAAAAACCCTAAGAGAACCCATCTCTTAGAACCCTAGCCTCAAGATTCCACAAAGGAAGACCAATCCTTTGATAAGTCACATGAACTCTCAGAGAACACAAAGAAGCAAAAGCCTTATCGAAAATTGAATAATACTCAAGTTCATTCATAATCTTCCACACTCATAAAACCTTGTTTCAGCTTTTGGAGCCTCTTATGCAATTCCCTATAATAGTAACTAGGGACAAACCATTTGTGCATGATAGTTTTCATCTTCTGCCAATCACGAATTGGACCTTCACTGGTACGTTTTCTGGTGAGTAAGAGTTGATCCTACCAGATGCTAGCATAGTTAGTAAACTCCACTGCAGTAAGTTTTACTTTCTTCGCCTCAGTGTAAGAGTGGCACTCAAACACATGCTCCATTATTCTTTCCTAATCTAAGTATTGGTCTGGGTCATTTTTCCCGAGGAATGAGGGAATCTTCATCTTGATGTTTTCAATACCACCATCCTTATTGGATGATAATTGTTTGCCTCTCCAAGTATGGGACTCCTCAAAGTCGAACTCAGCATCATCATCAAGCTCCACTTAAGCTACTGATGCAAGACCCTCTAGGAACCTTGTCTTAGGAACCTCAAACAAGATGACACTTTGCTCGAGACTGGCTAGAAAACAACAATGTTGATTAAAGGAAAAATCCTAAGAGAACTCTTAAAACTCTAGCCTCAAGACGCCACAAAGGAAGACCAATTCTTTGATAAATCACGTGAACTTTCAGAGAACACAAAGAAGCAAAGGCCTCACAAAGTATTGAATAATACTCAAATTCATTCATGATCTCCCTAAAATATAGTACAATAGAAAGCCATTTATAGGCAAAGTTTTTTTAAAAGATTAAAATCCTAATAAAATTTAAACTCTAAAATCTGATTAAAAATATTTTAAATGGTGCCTAAAATCAAGGAACAAGATTAAGATACTAATTTTAACCTAATCTCCAAGATAAGCTCTTTGACCAAGTCTTAAAAATAATAAAATAAATAAATAACAAAATTCATAAAGAATCCTAGTCAAAACTAATCAGCTTCTTTAAATAGTCACATGAGATGTTCATTAAAAATCATATGGTAGACACATGATTCTTAATCTCTTGCAATTAAACTCTAATTGGGCCTTACCACTCCTCTTATATATGTATAACTGCATTGGGCCTTCAGCATGTTGCGTATTTACTCTAGTTGCTCCATGGACCTTCTTAGGATGTTGGGAAGCACTTGGGCTTCCACTTTTGCATCTTTAAGGAGATCTCATCTCCAAAGTCCAATTCAACTCCAAGATCAGCGTGCCTGACGTGTTGCTTCTTCTAGCTCTATCTTGTGTTTGGAAGCTCCGATAAGGATGATTCCAAAATGAGGTGAAAGCTAAGAGTTTAAGATTCAAGACTGACCCATTAATCATTTGAAAACTCTATGAGATGATGATGAAAGCATTCACCAAAATTGAGTGACGTCTAACATGTTCTGAATTGATCAGATATGGATCTCGGGTTCTAAACTTGGGCTAACGTCCAACATAAAGATTATCTTGAGCTCTTTGAAGTTCTTGGACATATATACTAGCACAATTTGGGCCTCTTGAGCATAGGCCATCCCTTCATGAGCTATTCGGACTTAAATCATGCGCTTTTGAATAATTTGGGTCTCTTAATAGATGAGGGCTTCTTGAACTTCTTGTGCTCCAATAGGCATGCCTACTAGTATTGTATCATTCCCTCTGATACAATACTAGTAGGCATGCCCATTAGAGTACAACAAGTTCTAGAAACCCTCATCTATCAAGAGACTCAAATCATTCAAAAGCGCATGATTTAGGTCCGAATGGCTCATGAAGGGATAGCCTATGCTCAAGAGGCCAAAATTGTACCAGTATATGTCCAAGAACTTCAAAGAGGTCAAGATAATCTCTATGTTAGACGTCGGCCTAAGTTTAAATCCCAATATCCATATTTAATCAATTCAGAATATGCTAGACATCACTCAAATTTGGTAAATGATTTCATCATCGTTTCATAGAATTTTCAAATAATTAATGGGTCAATCTTGAATCTTAAACCCTCAGCTTTCACCTCTGATGCGAAATCAAGGGATGGCCCAATCTTCACGACGTAGGTTGATGGATAGATGATGGTTCGAGACCCGACGGAAGCAAATAGCCAACCAACGTTATAAGAACGTTGACCTGCTACTTAGACAATGCGCCTAACCACGAACACAGTAAACCAATCTACACAACGACGCACTTGGATCGAAGCACGAATTGGGGGCTTTTGCGAACTTGAATCACCAACCTAAAGATAGGTTGACAAGACAAAGGTTTCACAAGAGCAAAGAAAAGAATAGATTCTCACAATTAGAGAAACACTCAATAATTCTACTACTTCCAATCTGATTCAAATGAAGGCAGAATACATATATTTATAGTGTAGCTCAAACCTATCTACTGGAGGAAAAGTAGGAAACTAACTACATAATCCTAACTGAAAGATCTAAAAAATAGGGATACAAAATCAAATCCTTTTAAAAACAGAAAAGGATAGATAATCAGCCTAATAGAAACTAATTAATACTAATGGGCTGGACATCTTGCATTTGAAGTACTATTCACGTCCTCTATCTTCAATGGGCTCTTTAAGCATCAACCTGGGCTTGAATAAGCATGATTAAGGCTCCATTTGCTTCCTCAATGCATACACTAACATTATGGGCTTCTAATTTAGCAAATTGAAGCCCAATTGCTCTTTGTAGATGCTTAACTCTTCCTCTTGTCATTGGGCCATCTATCATCAAGTCCTTCTCCACACGAGCATCCTTCCCCACATGAGTCTGGTTCATATCATCCTCCCCCTCTTGAAAAGGAGTCATCCTCGACTCTTCAAAGTCTGCACCAAAATAAGGGGAAAGGTCAGAAACATTAAAAGTAGCACTTACACCATACTCACCTGGTAAATCTATCTTGTAGGCATTATCATTAATTCTCTCTAGCACGCGGAAAGGCCCATCTCCGCGAAGCATAAGTTTAGACTTTCTTTTGTCAGGAAACCTCTCTTTTCTAAGGTGCAACCAAACCAAATCTCCTGGTTCAAAGATAACCCTCTTTCGTCCCTTATTAGCACGTTCTACATATTGTTGAGTCATCCTCTCAATGTTTTGTTTTGCTTTCTCATGGATTTACTTAACAAACTCAGCACGTTTCTGTCCATCCATATTGATTCTTTCCTGCAAAGGCAAAGGAGCTAAGTCAATGGGTGCAAGAGGATTAAAACCATATACAATCTCAAATGGTGAATATTTAGTAGTGGAATGAACAGCCCTATTGTATGCAAACTCGACATGTGGGAGACACTCCTCCCAATTCTTCAGGTTCTTTTTAACCACAGTTCGTAACAAAGAAGATAGTGTCCTATTAACAACTTCAGTTTGTCCATCAGTTTGTGGATGACAAGTAGTAGAGAATAATAATTTAGTTCCAAACTTGCTCCACAAAGTCTTCCAAAAATAGCTTAGAAACTTAGCATCACAATCTGACACTATAGTCCTCGGAATCCCATGAAACCTCACAACTTCCTGAAAGAACAAATTAGCAATATTAGAAGCATCATCAACCTTATGACATGCAATGAAGTGTGCCATTTTAGAAAACCTGTCCACAACAACAAAAATAGAGTCCCTCCCCCTCTTAGACCTAGGTAATCCCACTATAAAATCCATGGAAACATCTTCCCAAGGTACACTAGGAATAGGGAGGGGAGTATACAGTCCATGGGGATTTAATTTAGATTTTGCTTTATGACATACAACACATCTCCCCACAAATTTTTGAACATCCCTACGCATCTTAGGCTAATAAAAATGCTCATTCAAGATATCAAATGTTTTAACAATGCCAAAGTGTCCCATTAAACCTCCTGAATGTGCTTCCTTCATCAATAACATACGCAGAGAACAATTAGGAATGCGAAGCTTATCAACACGAAACAAGAATCCTTGATGCAAGTAAAATTTGTCCCAACCAACTCCAGGCTTGCAATAGTTAAAAGCTTCACCAAAATCAACATCATTTGTATATAATTCCTTGATGAACTCAAAACCAAGAACCTTAGAGTCTAACATGGAAAGAAGAACATACCTACGTGAAAGTGCATCAGCAACAATATTGTCCTTACCTTTCTTATGCTTAATCACATATGGGAAAGATTCAATGAATTCAACCCAACTAGCGTGTCTTCGATTCAATTTGTTTTGGCTCTTAATATGTTTTAGAGCCTCATGGTCAGAATGTATGACAAATTCCTTAGGCCACAAATAATGTTGCCAAGTTTCCAACACTCTAACTAAAGCATATAGCTCCTTATCATATGTAGGATAGTTAAGAGTAGGACCACTTAGCTTTTCGCTAAAATATGCAATGGGCTTACCTTCTTGCATGAGTACACCTCCTATGCCAATTCCATTAGCATCACATTCAACCTCAAAAATCTTACCAAAATCTGGAAGGACTAATAAAGGTGCATGTATGAGCCTCTCCTTGATGGTTTGGAAGGCTTTCTCTTGAGCTTCTCCCCACTTGAATGGAACATTCTTCTTTGTCAACTCATTCAAAGGAGCTGCCAGTGAGCTGAAGTCCCTCACAAATCTCCTATAAAAGCTTGCAAGTCCATGGAAGCTCCTCACTTGTCCGATGGTGGTAGGGGTTGGCCAATATTGAATGGCTTTGATTTTCTCTTCATCAACCTCAACCCCCTCAGCACTCATAACAAAACCAAGAAAAACAACTTTATTAGTGCAAAAATCACACTTATTCAAATTGCCAAACAACTTTTCTTTTCTTAAAACCTCTAGGACTTGTCTCAAGTGATCTACATGCTCATGCAAAGTCTTACTGTACACAAGGATATCATCAAAGTAAACTACCACAAATTTACCTATGAATGCACGCAAGACATGATTCATCAACCTCATAAATGTGCTAGGTGCATTAGTGAGACCAAAAGGCATAACTAACCATTCATAAAGTCCATGTTTAGTCTTAAATGCAGTTTTCCATTCATCTCCTTCTTTCATCCTAATTTGATGGTAGCCACTTTTTAAATCAATTTTAGAGAAGATAGTGGAGCCATTTAATTCATCAAGCATATCATCTAACCTAGGGATAGGATGACGATATCTTACCGTTATATTATTGATGGCTCGACAATCAATGCACAATCTCCATGTGCCATCCTTTTAGGGCACGAGCAACATTGGTACTGCACATGGGCTAAGGCTCTCCCTCACATATCCCTTTTCCAGCAGCTCTTGCACTTGTCTTTGAATCTCCTTGGTCTCTTCAGGATTAGCTCAGTAAGCTGGACGATTGGGCAAAGGTGCTCCAGGTATAAAGTCAATTTGATGTTCTATCCCTCTAATTGGTGGCAACCTAGGTGGTACCTCTTCGGGAAAGACATCTCCATATTCCTGCAAAAGAGATATAACAAGACTAGGCAAAGTAGAGGTTAAGTCGTTAGTATTCAACATAGCCTCTTTATAGATAACTACTAGGAGGTTTTGTTGAGAAAACAAAGCTTGTTTGATCTCACTCTTTCTTGCTACTAACAAACTTTTCTCTCTTTCTCCCTCTTTCTGTCTTTTACCTTTAGCTCTCTCTCCTTTTTCTCTCTCTTCTCTTGGCTTGCCCTCTTTTCTTTTCTCAATTTTACTCTCCTCTTTTTCAGACACTTTTACACACTCACTTTCTCTTTTCTTCTCTCTCTTGATTTGATCTTCTAACACTTGCTTTGGTGACATAGGAAGGAGGGTTATAGGTTCCCCTCTAAGTACAAAAGAATAATGATTTAGAAAACCATCATGTGTAACACGTCTATCATACTGCCAAGGCCTACCTAACAAAATATGACATGCTTTCATTGGTACAACATCACAAAGCACTTCATCCTTATACTTGCCAATTGAAAACATTACCTTAACTTGCTTGGTTACTCTCAATTCTCCACATTCATTGAGCCATTGGAGTTTGTAAGGCCGTTGATGCTTGAAAGTAGACAAATTCAACTTCTCCACTAGCTCAGTGCTTGCCACATTGCAGCAACTTCCTCCGTCTATAATCACACCACATATCTTTCCTTGGATTTGGCAACGAGTATGGAATAAGTTCTCTCTTTGTTTATCTTCGTCTGCCATCATCTGGGCACTAAGGGCTCTTCTAGTTACAAGGAGTTCTCCTTCTTCTGCATACTCTCCATCTTCATTTTCCATGAATAGCTCTTCTTCTTCCTCTGTTGTTTCTCCTTCAGTTTCCCACTCACCAAGGTTGTTGATATTCATGGTTCGCTTGTTAGGACATTCACTAGAGATGTGTCCTCTCCCTTGGCACTTGAAGCATATTATGTCTCGATTTCTTGAAGGATTAGGCCCACTTTGAACCTTCTTGGGTGGTGCAGCCAGCTTTTCTTCTTTCTTTATTTCATTTCCCTTTGAATTTGAAGTAGAGGGAATATCTTTCTTTGGGTTGTTCCTCCATGAGTTGAAAGAAGTTGAATTGGAGTTCTTCCTTGCAATATTCTTCCTTTTGAGTTGTTTTTCCACCTTGGCAGCTTGGTGGACTAAGTCATGAATCTTAACATAATGATACATCTCCACAACATCGGCTATGTCACGATTAAGCCCATCTAGGAAATGAGCCATTGTTGCTTCTGGATCCTCCTCTACATTAGCTCTAATCATGGCTATTTGCATTTCCTTGTAGTACTCATCCACACTCTTGGATCCTTGAATGAGGCGTTGAAGCTTATTGTGAAGTTCCCTTCGAAAATAGGATGGAATGAATCGCCTCCTCATGATAGCCTTCATCTCTTCCCATGTTGAGATGAGGTGCTCTCCGTATCTAGTCCGCTCCTTTTGCATCTGGTCCCACCAAATAAGAGCATAATCAGTAAACTCAAGAGCAGCAATTTTGACCTTCTTACCCTCAGAGTAGTTATGGCATGAAAAGATTTGCTCTACACGCATCTCCCACTCCAGGTATGTTTCTGGATCACTCTTGCCTTGAAAGGAAGGAATTTTGACTTTGACGCCTCCAAGGCCTTCTTCTTCATCTCTAGGCCTCCTCAGTGGTCTTCTTTGTATGTTGAGTGGCCTTCTTCTTGGCTGAGTCTCCTCTCCTTCATAATCTTCATCATGGCTCTCCATGTCTTCTGCATATTCACGGTGTTGTGGGCGTGCAGCATGAGCTTGTCTTTGGTTAGCTTGAGTAGTAGTCCTTTGGCTAGAGGTTCTACTCTCCACTCGATCTAAGCGTTCATGGAGTCCTTCCAACTTCTTATCAAGCATCCTTTCAAAATGACTCACTAGAGCTTTCATTTGCAAAGGCGCTACTCCAAATGAATTGTGATCATCATTATCACTATCATGTGCAACTCCTTTTTCTCGATTATCTGCCATGTTAGTGAAAAAGAAACAAAAGTATATAGGACCTCACAAATATTTCCTCACGTGTTTCACTCAATTGAGATATAACACTCACACTCGTGTTTACTCTCTCTTATTGGCTTTTTCTACAATGATCTTATCCACTCTTGCCTTTTACCTCTCAATATCAAATCCCAAGCTCTTATGTTACCTAAGACCTTGTCAAGTGATCAAGGACTGCCAATTCTCGGTTCACCAAAGTATGTACTGGTGGATGGTATAAAAAGTTGTGATTGGCGCATACATGTTACAAGTAAGGTTAGGGTTTGGTTAGGCTAGGGTTCCAATATGAAAAAGGGAAGATTTAACCACTTAGCAATGCAAAATCAAGTTTAAAATACCAAAGAGCCAAATTACAATGATTTTAAAAACCCAAGATATGAGAAATCAATGGAGGGTTACATTAGGAAAGTTCAAATCAAAGGAATAGGAAACAAGTTGAAGTCACAATAGGAAAGTCCACAATCACAAGATAAAAGGAAACAAATGGAAGAGGAAACAATGCTGATCACAAATGAAAGAAATCTGATCACAATTTTTTTTTTCGTTTTTTTTTTCACTTTTTTTTTGGCTAACCCTTTTTTTTTTTTGCCTTTCTTTTCTATTCCTTTTCCTTTTCCTTTTTTTTTTGCCTCTTTTTTTTTTTTGGATCAGATGAAAGAGAATCACAAGATCACATAATAAGAAACAGATCAGAAAACATTACCGCTAAAAATAACAATAACTTCCTCTAGAGAACTCCGAATTTGATGATTCTAAAACGAAATGAAAGTTGAGATTCTGAAACTTAGGATTGACCTATTAATCGTCTAAAATCTCAAAAGGAAAGGGGTTGAACAGATAAGGGAAAAATAACACGTCCAGAACAAAAATTTTCCAGATTACAAAATGAATGGCTCTTGTAGCATAAAAAACCAAATCTTGCACACTAAGGATCAAATATGGAAACAAGGGAAGGTAGAAAGTTCAGTATTTTTTTTTTATAATAAAAGGTAGCAATGAATGGATATGGAAAAAAAAATATGGAGGCTAGAAAAGAAGTAGAATAGTGGATGATGAATGTATGATAGACAACCTACCGTGTAAACCGAAGCTCTGATACCAAATGATGCGAAATCAAGGGGTGGCCTAATCTTCACGACGTAGGTTGATGGATAGATGATGGTTCGAGACCCGACGGAAGCAAATAGCCAACCAACGTTATAAGAACGTTGACCTGCTACTTAGACAATGCGCCTAACCACGAACACAGTAAACCAATCCACACAACGACGCACTTGGATCGAAGCACGAATTGGGGGCTTTTGTGAACTTGAATCACCAACCTAAAGATAGGTTGACAAGACAAAGGTTTCACAAGAGCAAAGAAAAGATAAGATTCTCACAATTAGAGAAACACTCAATAATTCTACTACTTCCAATCTGATTCAAATGAAGGCAGAATACATATATTTATAGTGTAGCTCAAACCTATCTACTGGAGGAAAAGTAGGAAACTTACTACATAATCCTAACTGAAAGATCTAAAAAATAGGGATACAAAATCAAATCCTTTTAAAAACAGAAAAGGATAGATAATCAGCCTAATAGAAACTAATTAATACTAATGGGCTGGACATTTTGCATTTGAAGTACTATTCACGTCCTCTATCTTTAATGGGCTCTTTAAGCATCAACCTGGGCTTGAATAAGCATGATTAAGGCTCCATTTGCTTCCTCAATGCATACACTAACATTATGGGCTTCTAATTCAGCAAATTGAAGCCCAATTGCTCTTTGTAGACGCTTAACTCTTCCTCTTGTCATTGGGCCATCTATCATCAAGTCCTTCTCCACACGAGCATCCTTCCCCACATGAGTCTGGTTCATATCAACCTCGTTTTAGAATCATTCTTATTGGAGCTTCCAAACACGAGATAGAGTTAGTAAGAAGCAACACATCAAGCATGTTGATCTTAGAGCTAAATTGGACTTTGGACATGAGATCTCCTTAGAGATGCAAAAGTGGAAACCCAATGTTCTAAGAAGGTCCATGGAGCAACTAGAGTAAATATCCAATATGTTGAAGGCCCAATGTAGTTATACACATACAAGAGGAATGCAAGGCCCAATTGGAGTCTAATTGCAAGAGATTAAGAATCATTTGTCAACCATGTGATTTTTAATGAAGCACGAGCATCCCATGTGACTTGGTCAAAGATCTTATCTTATGAATTTAGTTAGGATTCTTTGGATTAGAATTCTTTATGCATTTAGTTATTTATTTATTTTATTATTTTTAGGACTTGGTCAAAGATCTTATCTTTGAGATTGAGTTAAAATTAGTATCCTAATCTTATTTCTTGATTTTAGGCACCATTTAAAATATTTCTAATTAGATTTTAGAGTTTAACTTTTATTAGGATTTTAGATTTTTAGAAACTTTGCCTATAAAAAGCTTTCTATTGTACTCTATTTTGGAAGATCATGAATGAATTTGAGTATTGTTCAATTCTCTGTGAGGCTTTTGCTTCTTTGTGTTATCTGAGAGTTTATGTGACTTATCAAATGATTGGTCTTCCTTTGTCGTCAAGGTTAGGGTTCTAAGAGACAAATTCTCTTAGGATCTTTCCTTTGACTAACATTATTGTTTTATAGCCAGTCCCAGGCAAAGTGTCATATTGTTAAAGGTTCCTAGGACAAGGTTCCTAGAGGGTCTTACATCACCCTCCCTCTTTGAAAAGATTCATCATCGAATCTCTACCTGTATCATATGGAAATAAATTAGACTTTCTAAAAATAATGATAATACTATATTCATCAAGTGGAAGAATCTTGTAAACTAAAGGGCTCCTTTCAAAGAGATAATCAATTCTTTGAGGCATCTTAGAATACTCCAAGTTGGGAAACTCTTTGAATAACTCAACAATATGTAGAACGTGCTAATAAGGGGCGAAAGAGGGTTGTATTTGAACCAGGAGATTTGGTTTGGTTACACCTTAGAAAAGAGAGGTTTCCTGACAAAAGAAAGTCTAAACTTATGCCTCGCGGGGATGGGCCTTTCCGCGTGCTAGAAAGAATTAATGATAATGCCTACAAGATAGATTTACCAGGTGAGTATGGTGTAAGTGCTACTTTTATTGTTTCTGACCTTTCCCCTTATTTTGGTACAGACTTTGAAGAGTCGAGGATGACTTCTTTTCAAGAGGGGGAGGATGATATGAACCAGACTTATGTGGGGAAGGATGCTCGTGTGGAAAAGGACTTGATGATAGATGGCCCAATGACAAGAGGAAGAGTTAAGCGTCTACAAAGAGCAATTGGGCTTCAATTTGCTAAATTAGAAGCCCATAATGTTAGTGCATGCATTGAGGAAGCAAATGAAGCCTTAATCATGCTTATTCAAGCCCAGGTTGATGCTTAAAGAGCCCATTGAAGATAGATGACGTGAATAGTACTTCAAATGCAAGATGTCCAGCCCATTAGTATTAATTAGTTTCTATTAGGCTGATTATCTATCCTTTTCTGTTTTTAAAAAAGATTTGATTTTGTATCCCTATTTTTTAGATCTTTCAGTTAGGATTATGTAGTTTGTTTCCTACTTTTCCTCCAGTAGATAGGTTTGAGCTACACTATAAATATATGTATTCTGCCTTCATTTGAATCAGATTGGAAGTAGTAGAATTATTGAGTGTTTCTCTAATTGTGAGAATCTTATCTTTTCTTTGCTCTTGTGAAACCTTTGTCTTGTCAACCTATCTTTAGGTTGGTGATTCAAGTTCGCAAAAGCCCCCAATTCGTGCTTCGATCCAAGTGTGTCATTGTGTGGATTGGTTTATTGTGTTCGTGGTTAGGCGCATTGTCTAAGTAGCAGGTCAACGTTCTTATAACGTTAGTTGGCTATTTGCTTCCGTTGGGTCTCGAACCATCATCTATCCATCAACCTACGTCGTGAAGATTGGGCCACCCCTTGATTTCGCATCATTTGGTATCAAAGCCAAGTTTACACGGTAGGTTATCTATCATACATTCATCATCCACCATTCTACTTCCTTTCTAGCCTCCATATTTTTTTTCCTTTTCCATATCCGTTCATTGCTACCTTTTATTATAAAAAAAAATACTAAACTTTCTACCTTCCCTTGTTTCCAGATTTGATCCTTAGTGTGCAAGATTTGGTTTTTTATGCTACAAGAGCCATTCATTTTGTAATCTGAAAATTTTTTGTTCTGGATGTGTTATTTTTTCCTTATCTGTTCAACCCCTTTCCTTTTGAGATTTTGGACGATTAATAGGTCAATCCTAAGTTTCAGAATCTCAACTTTCATTTCGTTTTAGAATCGTCAAATTCGGAGTTCTCTAGAGGAAGTTATTGTTATTTTTAGTGGTAACATTTTTTGATCTGTTTCTTATTGTGTGATCTTGTGATTCTCTTTCATCTGATCCAAAAACAAAAAAAAGAGGCAAAAAAAAAAGGAAAAGGAAAAGGAATAGAAAAGAAAGGCAAAAAAAAAGGTTAGCCAAAAAAAAAAGTGAAAAAAAAAAATGAAAAAAAAAATTGTGATCAGATTTCTTTCATTTGTGATCGGCATTGTTTCCTCTTCCATTTGTTTCCTAATTTTTGTGATCCACTTTCCTATTCCTATATTGTTTCCTTTTATCTTGTGATTGTGGACTTTCCTATTGTGACTTCAACTTGTTTCTTATTCCTTTGATTTGAACTTTCCTAATCTAACCCTCCATTGATTTCTCATATCTTGGGTTTTTAGAATTATTGTAATTGGCTCTTTGGTATTTTAAACTTGATTTTGCATTGCTAAGTGGTTAAATCTTCCCTTTTTCATATTGGAACCCTAGCCTAACCAAACCCTAACCTTACTTGTAACTTGTATGCTCCAATCACAACTTTTCATACCATCCACCAGCACATACTTTGGTGAACCGAGAATTGGCAGTCCTTGATCACTTGACAAGGTCTTAGGTAACATAAGAGCTTGGGATTTGATATTGAGAGGTAAAAGGCAAGAGTGGATAAGATCATTGTAGAAAAAGCCAATAAGAGAGAGTAAACACGAGTGAGAGTGTTATATCTCAATTGAGTGAAACACGTGAGGAAATATTTGTGAGGTCCTATATACTTTTGTTTCTTTTTCACTAACATGACAGATAATCGAGAAAAAGGAGTTGCACATGAAAGTGATAATGATGATCACAATTCATTTGGAGTAGTGCCTTTGCAAATGAAAGCTTTAGTGAGTCATTTTGAAAGGATGCTTGATAAGAAGTTGGAAGGACTCCATGAACGCTTAGATCGAGTGGAGAGTAGAACCTCTAACCAAAGGACTACTACTCAAGCTAACCAAAGACAAGCTCATGCTGCACGCCCACAACACCGTGAATATGCGGAAGACATGGAGAGCCATGATGAAGATTATGAAGGAGAGGAGACTCAGCCAAGAAGAAGGCCACTCAACATACAAAGAAGACCACTGAGGAGGCCTAGAGATGAAGAAGAAGGCCTTGGAGGAGTCAAAGTCAAAATTCCTTCCTTTCAAGGCAAGAGTGATCCAGAAACATACCTGGAGTGGGAGATGCGTGTAGAGCAAATCTTTTCATGCCATAACTACTCTGAGGGTAAGAAGGTCAAAATTGCTGCTCTTGAGTTTACTGATTATGCTCTTATTTGGTGGGACCAGATGCAAAAGGAGCGGATTAGATACGGAGAGCACCTCATCTCAACATGGGAAGAGATGAAGGCTATCATGAGGAGACGATTCATTCCATCCTATTTTCGAAGGGAACTTCACAATAAGCTTCAACGCCTCACTCAAGGATCCAAGAGTGTGGATGAGTACTACAAGGAAATGCAAATAGCCATGATTAGAGCTAATGTAGAGGAGGATCCAGAAGCAACAATGGCTCGTTTCTTAGATGGGCTTAATCGTGACATAGCCGATGTTGTGGAGATGTACCACTATGTTGAGATTCATGACTTAGTCCACCAAGCTGTGAAGGTGGAAAAACAACTCAAAAGGAAGAATATTGCAAGGAAGAACTTCAGTTTAACTTCTTTCAACTCATGGAGGAACAACCCAAAGAAAGATATTCCCTTTACTTCAAATTCAAAGGGAAATGAAATAAAGAAAGAAGAAAAGCTGGCTGCACCACCCAAGAAGGTTCAAAGTGGGCCTAATCCTTCAAGAAATCGAGACAAAATATGCTTCAAGTGCCAAGGGAGAGGACACATCTCTAGTGAATGTCCTAACAAGCGAACCATGAATATCAACAACCTTGGTGAGTGGGAAACTGAAGGAGAAACAACAGAGGAAGAAGAAGAGCTATTCATGGAAAATGAAGATGGAGAGTATGCAGAAGAAGGAGAACTCCTTGTAACTAGGAGAGCCCTTAGTGCCCAGATGATGGCAGATGAAGATAAACAAAGAGAGAACTTATTCCATACTCGTTGCCAAATCCAAGGAAAGATATGTGGTGTGATTATAGACGGAGGAAGTTGCTGCAATGTGGCAAGCACTGAGCTAGTGGAGAAGTTGAATTTGTCTACTTTCAAGCATCAACGGCCTTACAAACTCCAATGGCTCAATGAATGTGGAGAATTGAGAGTAACCAAGCAAGTTAAGGTAATGTTTTCAATTGGCAAGTATAAGGATGAAGTGCTTTGTGATGTTGTACCAATGAAAGCATGTCATATTTTGTTAGGTAGGCCTTGGCAGTATGATAGACGTGTTACAAATGATGGTTTTCTAAATCATTATTCTTTTGTACTTAGAGGGGAACCTATAACCCTCCTTCCTATGTCACCAAAGCAAGTGTTAGAAGATCAAATCAAGAGAGAGAAGAAAAGAGAAAGTGAGTGTGTAAAAGTGTCTGAAAAAGAGGAGAGTAAAATTGAGAAAAGAAAAGAGGGCAAGCCAAGAGAAGAGAGAGGAAAAGGAGAGAGAGCTAAAGGTAAAAGAGAGAAAGAGGGAGAAAGAGAGAAAAGTTTTTTAGTAGCAAGAAAGAGTGAGATCAAACAAGCTTTGTTTTCTCAACAAAACCTCCTAGTAGTTATCTATAAAGAGGCTATGTTGAATACTAACGACTTAACCTCTACTTTGCCTAGTCTTGTTATATCTCTTTTGCAGGAATATGGAGATGTCTTTCCCGAAGAGGTACCACCTGGGTTGCCACCAATTAGAGGGATAGAACATCAAATTGACTTTATACCTGGAGCACATTTGCCCAATCGTCCAGCTTACCGAGCTAATCCTGAAGAGACCAAGGAGATTCAAAGACAAGTGCAAGAGCTGCTGGAAAAGGGATATGTGAGGGAGAGCCTTAGCCCATGTGCAGTACCAGTGTTGCTCGTGCCTAAAAAGGATGGCACATAGAGAATGTGCATCGATTGTCGAGCTATCAATAATATAACGGTAAGATATTGTCATCCTATCCCTAGATTAGATGATATGCTTGATGAATTAAATGGCTCCACTATCTTCTCTAAAATTGATTTAAAAAGTGGCTACCATCAAATTAGGATGAAAGAAGGAGATGAATGGAAAACTGCATTTAAGACTAAACATGGACTTTATGAATGGTTAGTTATGCCTTTTGGTCTCACTAATGCACCTAGCACATTTATGAGGTTGATGAATCATGTCTTGCGTGCATTCATAGGTAAATTTGTGGTAGTTTACTTTGATGATATCCTTGTGTACAGTAAGACTTTGCATGAGCATGTAGATCACTTGAGACAAGTCCTAGAGGTTTTAAGAAAAGAAAAGTTGTTTGGCAATTTGAATAAGTGTGATTTTTGCACTAATAAAGTTGTTTTTCTTGGTTTTGTTGTGAGTGCTGAGGGGGTTGAGGTTGATGAAGAGAAAATCAAAGCCATTCAAGATTGGCCAACCCCTACCACCATCGGACAAGTGAGGAGCTTCCATGGACTTGCAAGCTTTTATAGGAGATTTGTGAGGGACTTCAGCTCACTGGCAGCTCCTTTGAATGAGTTGACAAAGAAGAATGTTCCATTCAAGTGGGGAGAAGCTCAAGAGAAAGCCTTCCAAACCATCAAGGAGAGGCTCATACATGCACCTTTATTAGTCCTTCCAGATTTTGGTAAGATTTTTGAGGTTGAATGTGATGCTAGTGGAATTGGCATAGGAGGTGTACTCATGCAAGAAGGTAAGCCCATTGCATATTTTAGCGAAAAGCTAAGTGGTCCTACTATTAACTATCCTACATATGATAAGGAGCTATATGCTTTAGTTAGAGTATTAGAAACTTGGCAACATTATTTGTGGCCTAAAGAATTTGTCATACATTCTGACCATGAGGCTCTAAAACATATTAAGAGCCAAAACAAATTGAATCGAAGACACGTTAGTTGGGTTGAATTCATTGAATCTTTCCCATATGTGATTAAGCATAAGAAAGGTAAGGACAATATTGTTGCTGATGCACTTTCACGTAGGTATGTTCTTCTTTCCATGTTAGACTCTAAGGTTCTTGGTTTTGAGTTCATCAAGGAATTATATACAAATGATGTTGATTTTGGTGAAGCTTTTAACTATTGCAAGCCTGGAGTTGGTTGGGACAAATTTTACTTGCATCAAGGATTCTTGTTTTGTGTTGATAAGCTTTGCTTTCCTAATTGTTCTCTGCGTATGTTATTGATGAAGGAAGCACATTCAGGAGGTTTAATGGGACACTTTGGCATTGTTAAAACATTTGATATCTTGAATGAGCATTTTTATTGGCCTAAGATGCGTAGGGATGTTCAAAAGTTTGTGGGGAGATGCGTTGTATGTCATAAAGCAAAATCTAAATTAAATCCCCATGGACTGTATACTCCGCTCCCTATTCCTAGTGTACCTTGGGAAGATGTTTCCATGGATTTTATTGTGGGATTACCTAGGTCTAAGAGGGGGAGGGACTCTATTTTTGTTGTTGTTAACAGGTTTTCTAAAATGGCACACTTCATTGCATGTCATAATGTTGATGATGCTTCTAATATTGCTAATTTGTTCTTTCAGGAAGTTGTGAGGTTTCATGGGATTCCGAGGACTATAGTGTCAGATCGTGATGCTAAGTTTCTAAGCTATTTTTGGAAGACTTTGTGGAGCAAGTTTGGAACTAAATTGTTATTCTCTACTACTTGTCATCCGCAAACTGATGGACAAACTGAAGTTGTTAATAGGACACTATCTTCTTTGTTACGAACTATGGTTAAAAAGAACCTAAAGAATTGGGAGGAGTGTCTCCCACATGTCGAGTTTGCATACAATAGGGTTGTTCATTCCACTACTAAATATTCACCATTTGAGATTGTATATGGTTTTAATCCTCTTGCACCCATTGACTTAGCTCCTTTGCCTTTGCAGGAAAGAATCAATATGGATGGACAGAAACGTGCTGAGTTTGTTAAGCAAATCCATGAGAAAGCAAAACAAAACATTGAGAGAATGACTCAACAATATGTAGAACGTGCTAATAAGGGACGAAAGAGGGTTGTCTTTGAACCAGGAGATTTGGTTTGGTTGCACCTTAGAAAAGAGAGGTTTCCTGACAAAAGAAAGTCTAAACTTATGCCTCGCGGGGATGGGCCTTTCCGCGTGCTAGAAAGAATTAATGATAATGCCTACAAGATAGATTTACCAGGTGAGTATGGTGTAAGTGCTACTTTTAATGTTTTTGACCTTTCCCTTTATTTTGGTACAGACTTTGAAGAGTCGAGGACGACTCCTTTTCAAGAGGGGGAGGATGATATGAACCAGACTCATGTGGGGAAGGATGCTCATGTGGAGAAGGACTTGATGATAGATGGCCCAATGACAAGAGGAAGAGTTAAACGTCTACAAAGAGCAATTGGGCTTCAATTTGCTAAATTAGAAGCCCATAATGTTAGTGCATGCATTGAGGAAGCAAATGAAGCCTTAATCATGCTTATTCAAGCCCAGGTTGATGCTTAAAGAGCCCATTGAAGATAGATGACGTGAATAGTACTTCAAATGCAAGATGTCCAGCCCATTAGTATTAATTAGTTTCTATTAGGCTGATTATCTATCCTTTTCTGTTTTTAAAAAAGATTTGATTTTGTATCCCTATTTTTTAGATCTTTCAGTTAGGATTATGTAGTTTGTTTCCTACTTTTCCTCCAGTAGATAGGTTTGAACTACACTATAAATATATGTATTCTGCCTTCATTTGAATCAGATTGGAAGTAGTAGAATTATTGAGTGTTTCTCTAATTGTGAGAATCTTATCTTTTCTTTGCTCTTGTGAAACCTTTGTCTTGTCAACCTATCTTTAGGTTGGTGATTCAAGTTCGCAAAAGCCCCCAATTCGTGCTTCGATCCAAGTGTGTCATTGTGTGGATTGGTTTATTGTGTTCGTGGTTAGGCGCATTGTCTAAGTAGCAGGTTAACGTTCTTATAACGTTAGTTGGCTATTTGCTTCCGTCGGGTCTCGAACTATCATCTATCCATCAACCTACGTCGTGAAGATTGGGCCACCCCTTGATTTCGCATCACTTGCTTTGAGTTGGAAGTATTTCTTTCTCACATGCACCCAAATATAAATGATAATTTTGACCCCACATGCACCTGCAATAAATCCAAGGGCCATAACAAAATCCAAGTAACATGATGATCTTTTAATCATAAAATTAATGTAATATGAATTCCTAACAGCCAGAAATTTCATGAAACAATCATAACTCAATGTGTGGTGCTCAATACTTTTGAAAGGAAATAATTCATCACGAATAACAAAATCTACACAATCAAAGAACTTTTGAAAGCACATTAAGGATTGGAAACCATCAGATGGTTTCTTAGGAAACAAATCTAGGTAATCACAACTCTTTTCAATGCTAGTTGAAGATGAGGGTCCATTAGGTGGCTTCTTTGAAAACAAATCTCCACATACCTGTAAAGAGATAGAACCAACAACCCACAATAGGCAAAGATAGGTTAAGATTCTTAGTAGATAAACAAACATTCTTACACACGCTCTCAACCTCTCTTTTTTCATCAAACAAGCTCACACTCATGTTTTTCTCACTTTTCTCACAACTTTCTTGCTCTTTCTTTTCACTCACTTTTCTTTTTTAATCTCATCTTTTTTTCTCTCTAACTCATGTTCTCTTTCTTTTTCTTTTGCTCTCTCTTTTTCTTTCATTTTGTATGCTTGTATTTTTTTCATTTGATTCTCATAAGCATCCATAGGATCAAGAGGTACTAATACATGATTTTTTTCATTGAATACAAATGAATAGCACTAGCAATATCTGTGCTTATACTTAACATATTTAGCTTTTCTAATATGTTTCCATGGTTTACCAAGCATAATATTTACCAATGGAAAAAGAAATCAAAACTTGCTTATTAACCCTAAATTTAGCACTACACTTCAACAATGTATAGGGCCTAGGATGCTTCATAGTAGGCAAGTTTAATTTCTCAATAAGTAGGGTACTAGCAACATTTACATAGCTATTATTATCAATAGCCATGTTGCAAACTTTCTCTTTGATAAGGCATCTGGTATGGAAATCGGGGGATGACCTTGCCTTATCTTGTCCTGTAGAGTTGGAGTTGGATTGGAATGCATCTAACCATGCATAAGATTGCTTGAATTGCTCTTTGTTAGCCTCTTCAAGGAATTTGTACTCATTGGACATCTTGTCACCTGAAAAGTTAGTCAAAAAAGGAAAAAAGAAATAGGACCTCACACATTCTTCTCACATGTTTACACTCAAAAGATGATAAGTTCACTCGTGTTTAACTCTTTTTTTGGCTTTTTCTTTAATGTTAATTGCACTCTTGCCTTTTACTACTCCACAATTTACTTTTTACAAGTGTTCTAAGCAAGTCACAAGCAAATCAAAAGAAAAGATCATACTAGTGGCAATAAAAAAAACTAGAATCCTAAAATGCAAATTCCTAAAGAATCAAACAAAGGAGAAAAAGGGGTGTGTAACTAAAAGGGAAACAAGGAGGAAGGAGAGGTTTAGATGGCTTGGAAGGAAGGAGAAGGAATGGGAAAATCTGAAAATAGGAAACTTTAAGAATAGGAAACTACTTAAGAATTAAGTTAATCAAAATAGGAAACTACTTACAATTCAAGTTTAGAACAATTAAAAAAGAAAATCCTTACTTGAATGCAAATAGGAAAGTAGATAACTTGGTAGCTATTCAATGCAATCAAATTAGGAAACTAACTCTAATTAGGAAATTAACTCCAATTAAGAAATTAACTCTAATTAGAAAACTAACTCCAATTAGGAAATTAACTCTAAGGTTTAAGTTTTCAACTTTGAATTGGCACAACTTGCAATTTTGAATTCTGCAATCTGAATCTTTTCTCTCTCTTTTTTCACTTTTTTTCACCTTTTTTTTTCAAATTTTTTTTTGAAGTATCACACTCTTTTTTTTTTGAATGAGTATATAGGCACACAACATGGAAGAAGGAAGAAGATAGAAGACAAAGATGAAGATGAAAAAGATAACACAAATGGGAGGAGAGAAAGTATGAAGAACAGCGGAAAGGAAACACAAAGATATACCTTGCACTAGCGAACCAAAACTCTGATACCAAATGATGTGAGACCCTCTAGGAACCTTGTCCTAGGAACCTCCAACAAGATGACGCTTTGCCCAGGACCGGCTAAAAAACAACAATGTTGTTCAAAGGAAAGACCCTAAGAGAACCTGTCTCTTAAAACCCTACCCTCAAGACACCACAAAGAAAGACCAATCCTTTGATAAGTCACGTGAATTCTCAGAGAACACAAAAAAGCAAAAGCCTCACAAAATATTGAATAATACTCAAATTCATTCATGATCTTCCCAAAATAGAGTACAATAGAAAACCTTTTATAGGCAAAATTTTTTTAAAACACTAAAATCCTAATAAAATTTAAACTCTAAAATCTGATTAGAAATATTTTAAATGGTGCCTAAAATCAAGGAACAAGATTAAAATACTAATTTTAACTTAATCTCCAAGATAAGCTCTTTAACCAAGTCTTAAAAATATTAAATAGTCAAAACTAATCACATGGTTGACACATGATTCTTAATCTCTTGCAATTAGACTCCAATTGGGCTTTAGCACTCCTCTTGTATGTGTATAACTACATTGGGCCTTCAGCATATTGGATATTTACTCTAGTTGCTCCATGGACCGTTTTAGGATGTTGGGCTTCCACTTGGACTTCCACTTTTGCATCTTTAAGGAGATCTCATCTCCAAAGTCTAATTCAACTCTAAGATTAGCGTGCCTGATGTGTTGCTTCCTACTAGCTCTATCTTGTGTTTGGAAGCTCCAATAAGGATGATTCCAAAACAAGGTGAAAGCTAAGAGTTTAAAATTCAAGACTGACCCATTAATCATTTGAAAACTCTATGAGATGATGATGAAAGCATTCACCAAAATTGAGTGACATCCAACATGTTCTGAATTGATCAAATATAGATCTCAAGCTCTAAACTTGGGTCGACATCCAACATAGAGATTATCTTGAGCTCTTTGAAGTTCTTAGACATATACTAGCATAATTTGGGCCTCTTGAGCATAGGCCATCCCTTCATGAGCCATTCGAACCTGAATCATGCGCTTTTGAATGATTTGAGTCTCTTGATGGATGAGGGCTTCTCGAACTTCTTGTGCTCCAATGGGCATGCCTATTGGTATTGTATCAGCTAGCCTCCTATGGGTCTTCCAATTGGAAGAAGACTCCACATCATCTAATCTGGCACTAAGTTTCTTAAGAGTATTTTGAACGGCTCTAACCCAGACTTTCATGTCAAAGTCACTATGCTCATATTCTCTAGACATCTTGAAATATTAGTTTGTACAAAAACAAGCAAAGAAAGATATAGGGCCTCACAACTCACTAGCTTACAAGTTTACACTCATGAATAGTAATTCACTCGTGTTTACTCTCAAATTTTGGCTTTTAGCAAGATGGTATACTCTAGCCTTTTACCACTCAACAATTTGTTTTTTACAAGTATTCTAAGCAAGTCACAAGCAAATCAAAAGAAAAGATCAGACTAATGGCAATAAAAAAAAGTCAAAAAAAAAAAAAGAAAAGATTCAGATTGTAGATTTCAAAATTATAAGTTGTGCAAATTCAAAGTTGAAAGCTTAAAGCTTGGAGTTAATTTCCTAATTGGAGTTAGTTTCCTAATTGGAGTTAATTAAGATGAAAACTATCATGCGCAAATGGTTTGTCCCTAGTTACTATTATAGGAAATTGTATAAGAGGCTCTAAAAGCTGAAACAAGGTTCTATGAGTGTGGAAGATTATGAATAAACTTGAGTATTATTCAATTTTTGGTGAGACTTTTGCTTCTTTGTGTTTTCTAAGAGTTCATGTGACTTATCAAAGGAATGATCTTTCTTTGTGGCATCTTGAGACTAGGATTCTAAGAGATGGGTTCTTTTAGGATCTTTCCTTTGACCAACATTCTTGTTTTCTAGCTGATTTTGGGCAAAGTGTCATCTTGTTGAAGGTTCCTAGGACAAGGTTCCTAGAGAGTTTTGCATAATTTGTTATCAGAGCTTTGGTTCACTAGTGCAAGGTATATGATACAATATCAGTAGACATGCCCATTGGAGCACTACAAGTTCAAGAAGCCCTCATCCATCTAGAAACCCAAATCATTCAAAAGCCTATGATTCGGGTCCAAATAGCTCATGAAAAGATCACCTATGCTCAAGAGGCCTAAATTGTGCTAGTATATGTCCAAAAATCTCAAAGAGCTCAAGATAATATCTATCTTGGACGTCGGCCCAAGTTTAAAGCCCAAGATCTATATTTGATCAATTCGAAACATGCTGAATTGAATTTTGGACATGAGAACTCCTTAAAGATGCAAAAGTGGAAGTCCAAGTGGAAGCCCAATGTCCTAAGAAGGTCTATGGAAATGTTAAAGACCCAATGTAGTTATACACATACAAGAGGAGTGTCAAGGCCTAATTGGAGTCCAATTGCAAGAAATTAAAAGTCATGAATGATGTGAGACCCTCTAGGAACCTTGTCCTAGGAACCTTCAATAATTCGAAACTTTGCCCAGGACCAGCTAGAAATAAAAATGTTGGTCAAAGGAAAGACCCTAAGAGAACTTGTCTTTTAGAACCTTAGCCTCAAGACGCCACAAAAGAAGACAAATCCTTTGATAAGTCACGTGAACTCTCAGAGAACACAAAGAGACAAAAGCCTCACAAAGTATTGAATAATACTCAAATTCATTCATTCATTCATGATCTTCTAAAATAGAGTACAATAGAGGGCCTTTTATAGGCAGAATTTCTAAAAGACTTAAAATCCTAATAAAAGTTAAAATCTAAAATCTAATTAAAATTATTTTGAATGATGCCTAAAATCAAGGAACAAGATTAGGATATTAATTTTAACTTAATCTCCTAGATAAGCTCCTTGACCAAGTCTAAAAAAATAATAAAATAATAAAAACGAAATTCATAAGAATCCTAGCCAAAACTAATTAGCTCCTTTAAATAGTCCACATGGTATGCTCATACTTCGTTAAAAATCACATGGTTGACACATGATTTTTAATTTCTTGCAATTGGACTCCAATTAGGCCTTGACACTCCTCTTGTATGTGTATAGTACATTAGGCATTTAACATCTCCATGGACCTTCTTAGGACATTGGGCTTCCACTTGGACTTCCACTTTTGCATCTTTAAGGAGATCTCATGTCCAAAGTTCAATTTAGCATTTTCGAATTGATCAAATATAGATCTTGGGCTTTAAACTTGGGCCGATGTCCAAGATAGATATTATCTTGAGTTTTTTGATATTTTTGGACATATACTAGCACAATTTGGGCCTCTTGAGCATAGGTCATCCTTTCATAAGCTATTTAGACCCGAATCATAGGCTTTTAAATGATTTGGATTTCTAGATGGATGAAGGCTTCTCGAACTTGTAGTGCTCCAATGGGCATGCCTACTGATATTGTATCAGTATATCTTTGTGTTTCCCTTCCGTTGTTCTTCATACTTTCTCTGATGCGAGACCCACTAGGAACATGCCCTAGAGAACCTTCACAATTCGAAACTTTGCTCGGGACTGGCTAGAAAACAAGAATGTTGGTCAAAGGAAAGACCCTAAAAGAACCTGTCTCTTAGAACCCTTGCCTCAAGATGCCACAAAGGAAGACTAATCTTTTGATAAGTCACATGAACTCTTAGAGAACATAAAGAAGCAAAATCCTCACAAAGTATTGAATAATACTCAAATTCATTTATTCATTCATTCATGATCTTCCCAAAAATAGTGTGCAATAGGGAGCCTTTTATAGGCAAAATTTTTAAAAGTCTTAAAATCCTAATAAAACTAAAACTCTAAAATCTGATTAGAAATATTTTAAATAATGCCTAAAATCAAGGAACAAGATTAGGATATTAATTTTAACTTAATCTCCTAGATAAGCTCCTTGACCAAGTCCAAAAAATAATAAAATAATAAAAAACGAAATTCAAAAAGAATCCTAGTCAAACTAATTAGCTTCTTTAAGTAGTCACATGGGATGCACATGCTTAATTAAAAATCACATGGTTGACACATGATTTTTAATTTCTTATAATTGGACTCCAATTGGGCCTTAGCACTCCTCTTGTATGTGTATAACTGCATTGGGCCTTTAACATATTGGATATTGACTTTAGTTGCTCCATGGACTCTTCTTAGGAAATTGGGCTTCCACTTGAACTTCCACTTTTGCATATTTAAAGAGATATTGATCAAATATGGATCTTAGGCTCTAAACTTGGGCCGATGTCCAACATATATATTATTTTGAGCACTTTGAAATTTTTGGATATATACTAACACGAGTTGGGCCTCTTGAGCATAGGCCATCCTTTCATGAGCCATTTGGGTCTGAATCATAGGCTTTTGAATGATTTGGGTTTCTTGATGGATGAGGGTTTCTCGAACTTGTAGTGCTCCAATGGGCATACCTACTAATATCGTATCATTCTCTCCTTCTATTTGTGTTACCTTTTTCATCTTCATCTTTGTCTTCTATCTTCTTCCATCTCCCATTGTTGTGCGCCTCCATCCTCAAAAATAAAAAAGGAAGAGAGATTATAAATGAATTTGAGTATTATTCAATTCTCCATGAGGCTTTTGCTTCTTTGTATTCTCTGAGAGAATTGGTCTTCCTTTATGACGTCTTGAGGCTAGGGTTCTAAGAGACGGGTTCTCTTAGGGTCTTTCATTTGACTAACATTCTTGTTTTCTAGTCAGTCTCGGGCAAAGTGTCATCTTGTTGAAGGTTTCTAGAGGGTCTTGCATCACAAAGTTAATTAGCTTAAAAGAATAAGCTGATTCAAAATCTGAAAATTATCATTTGCATCTTCCAATTAGACCTATCACAAGGGCTAAGGCTAAAAAACTTAAAGAAGCATTGAGTGGACTAGTTCAAAAGGCTTGAGCTAAGCAAAATTTTGATAAATTTGATCCAAGCATTAATCCAGACGTCATTAATATTATTTAGGCTAAAGATGGAGCTGCATGAGTTATTTTGGGTTAGAGTATTGCAAAATAAAGAGTTTGGGCCAAAGATAATACATGGATTAGCTCAATTGGGCTTAAATAATGCTATTATGGGTTTAAATTATTAACTTCTAGAAGCTTTCTGTATTAGGACGAAAATTATGATTAATTAGGTAAATTCTCTTTCTTTTCTGTTTTTAAAAAAGATTTGATTATTTTATATTCCCAATTTCTAGGTCTTTCAATTAGGATTATGCAGTTAGTTCTTAATTTTTCTCTAACAGGCAGATTTGATTTACACTATAAATACATATATTCTACCTCTATTTGTAATTAGATTGGATGAATGAATGAAGTTTTAATTTTGGTAAATTCCAGACTTGTGAGTGATTTTCTTTAGGTTCTTCATAAAACTATTAAACTTATCAAGGTTTGATCAATCTTGTAGTGTCATCCAACACTTGTGGTCCTTATTTGTCTTTGTTCAAGGGTTCCAAGTAAATCACCAGACCTTTGTTTATCTTTCTTAGGGTATGTATGCTTTAGCATTGGTTGTGGATTCGAAGGATCTAATCCTTGTGGGTTCATGCCAGTTGGCCTCTACTGGATATTTCATTCCTATTAAATATTTTGCAAAACTACAAGAAATTTTTGTTAGTAAAATAAAGTTTCTCACAAATTTTGCTCATGTGTTTACCCTTAAAAGTCACTTAAAACTTGTGTTTCACTTTTTATAGGCTTTTCTCAATGCTGGTCTTACAACCTCTTGCCTTTTTTTTTTCATTCTTAAGTCCCTCTTTTGGCTCTTCAAAGTGTCCACCCGTTCAAAGGCTATCACAATACTTGCAGAGCCAACTCAACACTCAGAGATAGCAAAAGGTGAGTATTGAGAATCAGAGAATAAGAATTTGAAGGATAAAATTTTTGAGGAAATTTAGCCCAAGTCAAGTAATTTTTTTCTAGAATAGCACAATTTTTTCCTTTTTTTTCTTTTTTGTATTTTTTTCAGTACAGAGCTCTTTTGTTTCTTTTACTATACTCTTTTTTTTATTGAAATAGAAAGAGAATATGAAATTCACACAAATAAGATACAAACAACCTAATCAATCTTAAAAGTTCTGAATGATACGTTTAGATAGAAATAGCTATATCACTAAAAAAAACTCTGATTTATGTGATTCCAAAACAACTAGAAAAATGAGATTTTGAACTATGAAAATGACTTATTAAATGTTGAAAAACTTGAAGGAAAACATGATGAAATAGGGGCACAAAAAGATGACATTCAGACACAAAGAAAATGAACAAATACAAGAATAGAACACAATAAAAAAATGAAGACACAAAAAAAATACAAAAACATGACTAGAGTTTGGAACCGAAGCTCTGATACCAAGATGGCGCGAACCCACAAGGATAAGATCCTTTGAGCTCACAACCAATGCTAACGTATACGCATCTTAAGAAAGATAAACAAAAGTTTGGTGATCTACTTGGAACCTTTGAATAGACAACCAAGGATCTCGAGTGTTGAAAGACACCACAAGGATGATCAAGCCTTGATAGGTCTGATAGTTTTATGAAAAACCTTAAAAAAAATCATTCACAAGTTTGGAATTTACTAGAATTAAAACTTCATTCATTCATCCAATCAGATTACAAATGAAGATAGAATATATGTATTTATAGTGTAAGTCAAATCTATCTGTTAGACGAAACCTAAGAACTAACAACATAATCCTAACTAAAAGACCTAGAAATTAGGAATACAAAATAATTAAATCTTTTTAAAAATAGAAAAGAAAGAGAATTTGCTTAATTGGTCTTAATTTTTGTCCTAATACAAAAAGCTTTTAGAAGTCAACATTTTAAACCCATAATAGCATTATTTAAGCCTAATTGAGTTAATCCATATATGGTCCTTGGCCCAAACTTTTTATTTTGCAATATTCTAACCTAAAATAACTCCTACAGCTCCATCTTTAGCCCAAATAATATTAATGATATCTGGATTTTTGCTTGGATTAAATTTGTCCAACTTTTGCTTAGCCCAAGTCTTTTAAACAATCTACTCAGTGCTTTTTTAAGTCTTTTAGTCCTAGTCCTTATGATAGGTCCAACAAGAAGACGCAAATGATCATTTAAAGGTTTTGATGCTTGTTCTTCTAAGCTAGCTAATTTTGTCCCATGATTCACATCACTTGGCCTACATGTTTAGACTTCATTTCAGCTCCAACATCATGCACTACATGTCCTAAATCAAGTGTCACAAGTTCAACAATTTGCTCAAGCTTTTTTTTATGGTCACGCCATGCATTTGTTGGGATTCTTAGGATACGTACAATGAAAATTTACAAAATGAATTCGAATCCCTCCCATGGATCTGTCAATGTTGTTTAAATAAAGTAAAGTTATAGACTTTTACCTATATTGCATGATTCCTCAGGCCCTTTTTCTACCATTGAATCTCAAGAGCTGACGCTTCAAACCAGTTCCCTCTACTGGTATTGATGGAGGTGAGCTAGGAGATTTGAAAAAGCTTGAACAAAATCAAGAACTTAGAAACAAAAGGGCTGGACGTGACTCTAAAAGATGGCCAAATAAAGATCCATTGCAAGGTATGGGAGGCCCATGCACAAGATCAAGAGCTAAAGCTATGAAGGAGGCATTGACTGGAGTGATCCAAAAACTAATAGACTTGGAGCCCATAGTCAATATGAAGCCCAAAAGGAACAAATTGGCATAAAGATTATTTCATTCCTACAAGATGCTAGCCCAAGCCCAAAGGGAGCCTAATTGAAGGAGTTTAGCCATTTTCTACAAAATTCTCTTAGTTTTATTTTGTTTTAATTTGATTGTTGTTGTTTCAGATTTTTAGGCACCATTCTTGGTGAATTTGTTCAGATTTAAATTTTTTTTATTTTTCCCGCCATGTATAGTCTCATTACATCTATGCAAGCTAGATTTATTGGTTTTGAATCTTTCAAAAGCATGTATGAATGTGATGCTGATTTTGCTGAAACTTGGAAGTTGTGTGAAAAACATGGTGCTCATGATTTCTTTAGATTTGATGGTTTCTTGTTTAAAGGAAATAACTTGTGTGTGCCTGTTTATTCTATGCATGAGCTTTTGGTTAAAGAATCTTATGCGGGTGGTTTGATGGGGCACTTTGGGATAGAAAATACTTTATCCATGTTGAAGGAACATTTTTATTGGCCTCATATGCGTAGGGATGTGATTGCTATATGTAAAAGGTGCATTGTATGCAAGCACGCTAAATCCAAAATGTAACCACATGGTGTGTATACTCCTTTACTTGTTCCTTCTCATCCTTAGGTAGATATTTCAATGGATTTTGTGCTTGGATTGCCTAGAACATCTAGTGGAAAGGATAGCATATTTGTTGTTGTTGATCGATTTAGTAAAATGGCTCATTTTATTACTTGATCAAAAACAAATGATGCTGTCTAGATTTCTAATTTGTTTTTCAAGGAGATTGTTAGATTGCATGGTTTGCCCCGATCTATTGTGAATGATCGTGATGTTAAATTTGTTAGTCACTTTTGGAAAACTTTGTGGACTAAACTAGGTACAAAGCTTGTGTTTTCTACAGTTGCACATCCTCAAACGGATGGGCAAACTGAAGTGGTGAATTAAACACTTTCTTCCCTATTGCGCGTTGTAATTCAAAAAAAATTAAAGAATTGGGAAAAGTGTTTGCCTCATATTGAGTTTGCATATAATCGTGCCTTGCATTCTACAACTGAGTTTTCTCCTTTTGAAATTGTATATGGTTTTAATCCTTTGACTCCCTTCCTTTTCCTTGTAATGAGTTTGCTAACCTTAATGGTGCAAAGAAAGCTATGTTTGTGCAGGATCTTCATACTAAGGTTAAGGCAAACATTGAGCGCAAGAATGAACAATATACTCAACATGCTAATAAAGGTCGAAGGAAGATTATCTTTGAACCAGGAGATTGGGTGTGGGTTCATTTGAGAAAAGAAAGGTTTCTTGAACAAAGGAAGTCTAAATTACACCTAAGAGGCGATGGTCTTTTCCAAGTGTTGGAAAGAATAAATGATAATGCATATAAAATTGATTTACCTAGTTCTTATGGGAATGTAAGCACAACTTTCAATGTGGCTGACCTTTCTCTTTTTGATGTTGCAAATTCGAGGACGAATCCTTTTCAGGAGGGAGGGAATGATGGAGGTGAGATAGGAGATTTGAAAAAGCTTGAACAAAATCAAGAAATTAGAAACAAAAGAGCTAGACGTGACTCTAAAAGATGGCCAAATAAAGATCTATTGCAAGGTATGGGAGGTCCATGCACAAGATAAAGAGCCAAAGCTATGAGAGAGGCCTTGAATGGAGTGATCTAAAAACTAATAGACTTGGAGCCCATAGTCTTAGCTGAATATGAAGTCCAAAAGGAACAAATTGGCATAAAAATTATTTCATTCCTACAAGATGCTAGCCCAAGCCCAAAGGGAGCCTAGTTGAAGGAGTCTAGCCATTTTCCACAAAATCAGCCATTTTCCTCAAAATTCTCTTAGTTTTATTTTGTTTTAATTTGATTGTTGCTGTTTCAGATTTTTAGGCACCATTCTTGGTGAATTTGTTCATAATTAAATTTCTTTTATTTTTCCCGCCATGTAAAAGGTGCCACCTAGGAATTATTCTGTTTAAGGTTTTATTTTTCAAATGCCTATATAAAGCCCACTTGTACTCCAAAAATGGCATATTGAATGAATTATCTTTTCAGAATCATTTCTGATTTATGAGGTTTCTCTTGTGGCCTTTGTGTGCTGGAGAAAATTTGACTTATCAAAGGAGTGGTTTCCTTTGTGGCATCCCGAATTAGGGTTCTAAGAGACGGGTTCTCTTAGGATTCAATTCCATTGACCAACATCTCTTCTTCTTCTTCTTTGTTCTTTGTTCTTTGTTGCTTATTGTCCATATTATTTGTTCTTGTGCTGCATGCCAAAATTCGATCACTGATCCATGTTATTTGGGGTTCCTAGAATGGGGTTCTAAGGGGTCTACATCAAATGAACTCTTAGAATTTAGCCTAACCTAATCAAAATCTGTAGCCCAACTCATGAAATCTGGCCCAACAAGCATAACATCTGAACCCATGAGGATTTGTGCCTTTAGGTCAACGTATAAGTCTTTTAGGACTCAACTTAAACCTAACTAAACCCTAAATACACTCAACCTCTTCAACATTTTGTAGAAAAAACACAAGAGGCAAAGCAAAATTCGGAGGTCCTGGAGAAGGGCTAGGGTTCTTGATACATTTTTACCATTTCTCACTTCTAGGCTCAAAATCAGTCAAGGTAATTGTTATATAACTTAATCCTTTCCTATTTCTCTTCAATTTGACCTAATTAATGTTTTGTTTTGAGCACTTCACCTACACTCCAAATCTAAAACTTGTTATTTAGTGTTTCATTATGAAATTTCGTAAGTTGAGGTTAGGGGTATTGTTAGATAAGTATAAACTCTTCATTTTGAAATTCTCTCTACTAGTTAGAGATCCCATTGCTGACTTATGATATGGGTTCCATTTCTATGCAAAAATATCCATAATATGGGGTGATATTTTGAAGTTTTTGGACTAGCGAAAGCAAAATCTGAAATTTAGTCTTTTAGTGGCTGGATAAGTGTCCCTTAGGCAAGTATTAATGGATTAATTCTTTGATTATTGGGTTATTACCATAATTGATGAATCCGGTAATGGACTGACTTAGAGTGGTAATTTTCTGATGTTGTGATTATAGAAGGATTTTAATACTGTTGTTAGCTTCCCAAATTAGCTACAAGTGAGGTGACTGAGGATTATATTAATTCCATACATATATCTACTTTAATTGTATATTTGTTGCACATAAATGATTTAAAATGTTAAATGAATTAGTTGGCTATCTATTGTGTTGTTTTGGATTTTGTGAGTGGGTGGAGCTGTGGTACGATTATCACTCGTGCATGTGCTTCGATCGGGTACCGAGTTATGATTAGACCCCAGATGCACTGAGCCTTGGTTGTGCTTATTATGGATATGTCATGGACGGACATCTCCCAGTGTTATTAGCCTTTAACATATAGAAATGTGATTACTAGTATAGGATGGTAATCACAGTAGCTTAATCGTTTCATTTGTTGATATGACTAATATAATTCTAATACTCATTTTGATTCATGCATATTTGTTAATTAAATTAGATTATATGAATGAAAATTACCTTGGTTATTGAGATTTGTATCTCATCCTATTTCATGAGCTAACCATTTCAGGTGAAGATCCTTCAGGTAAGGATAAGGGAAATCAAGTGGATAAGAATCCATAAGCTCCACCATGTATGGGGAAGGCTACACTTAGGCTAAGTTGAGTAAAGTAGATGCTAAGTTTTCTATTTCTCCTTGCATAGCATCATCATATAATCATGTTGCTAAGTGTAAAAGCTTTACATTTTGGTAACTTATGATGTATCTAATAGGAAGTTAGGCCTTATACAATCTAGTATTTGATGTATGTGCTTGTGCATCTGATTTAAGACCTTGTTAACCCTGTGACATGGTTCTCTATTTGGAAATATAATCATGTGATGCCTTGATGCTAACTCAAATTAATGATGTATGAAACTTCTAATGAGATATGTATATGAATGATAGTATTGGTTGTTTATGAATTTGGATGTTCATTAGTATCACATGGAACTTGTTTATATGTGGTAGATTGAAGAATAGGAATCAATACGTAAATCTTGAAGTGGATAATGATAGATTAGCTAGGTAAATCAAGCAGATAAATGCCATTAGGGTGTCATTAGAGAGAGTTGGAGTGTATGAGACAATTTTAGAAATTGTATGACCAAAAGGCATTTCGCTGCAACCAAAATAGTCTTAGCCGATACCAATAGAGGTGAAGTTGCTCAGGGAAGGAAACAAAGAGGAATTGGCCACGGCAAAGAGCGATGTTAGCTGTGGCAAAATGTGAGAGGCAAGTCTAGTGGTGTTCCAAAGGGTAATTTGCCGCGGCAAAATGTGCGAAATTTGTGAAAGTATAAGAAGTTGAACTTGAGAGTAATTGGTCATGGCGCAGAATTAAGCCGCAGTGAAGGTACTCAATTTCTTATATTTACCTAGAATCCTTAATTTCTCTTATGGTAATGCTAAGAAATGATTTAGAAACACTTTTAGGAGATTTCTAGTGAGTTAGAATTGATGGATTGAGGCATCAAAGGCTCCTCATTGATAATTAAATTCACTTGCATATTCAAATAATTGTGGTTGTTTAGTTAATGACCCTAATAATATGAAGGTTCAAATTTTCCTACATTTTTTGAATGTAATTAATTGTAATGACTTTCAACCTTGATTTATGATTACTAATCACATATTTAACCTTAATTACGATGATTAGAAGTTATAGACATTACATTATAAATATATATATCAAATATATTTATAAAATTCTTCTACCCTAAATTGAATGTTACATTCATTAAATCTAGACATATTTGTAGGTTCAATGAATCTAATATTTTAACTCGAATTAGTCTATTCTTATGTACGACCCTGTAGGCCTATATGACATTGCCAATGGGCCAATAACGCTATTCTACCCACAAGTCACGAGTGGCCTCTAGCAAGACATTGTGACTACCCAAATCACATAAAGATCGGTGATTCGATGCAACCTATCATACAACCCTGTCATAACCCTTTTGTCACACAATATCAAGGTCAAGTGTGAGGCATAGAAATGTTATCCTCATTTTACTCAACTATCACTTTATCAATCTCCAAGCAAATTGACAAAATAAATGGAAAACCTATCCATCCAAGCATGGCCATGCATTTCTTAGTCTTACTCATCAAGTGGCCCAGAGATATCTCTTTACTAATAATGAGAGGGACAAATTCTATCTTGACTACTCATTTTTCTCTACATAGATTTCATTATGCCTGATTACAGCCTTTATGATCACCCAATTAAAGGTGACTTTTGACTATGTCAAAAACACAGTATTCCTCATGTAGGGATCTATAGTGATCTCAAGTCTAAGGGTTCAATGACATGGCTATATATGAGATACACTTATTGATGTGAAACCCCTTAGAAACCCGTTCTAGGAACCCCAAATAACACGGATTAGTGATCGAATTTTGGCATTCAGCACAAGAACAAATAATATGGACAATAAGCAACAAAGAACAAAGAACAAAGAAGAAGAAGAAGAGATATTGGTCAATGGAATTGAATGCTAAGAGAACCCATCTCTTAGAACTCTAATCTGGGATGCCACAAAGGAAACCACTCCTTTGATAAGTCAAATTTTCTCCAGCACACAAAGGCCACAAGAGAAACCTCACAAATCAGAAATGATTCTGAAAAGATAATTATTCAATCTGTCATCCTTGGAGTACAAGTGGGCCTTATATAGGCATTTGAAAAATAAAACCCTAAACAGAATAATTCCTAGGTGGCGCCTTTTACATGGCGAGAAAAATAAAAGAAATTTAAATCTGAACAAATTCACCAAGAATGGTGCATAAAAATCTGAAACAGTAACAATTAAATTAAAACAAAATAAAAATAAGAGAATTTTGTGGAAAATGGCTAATTTTGTGGAAAATGGCTAGACTCCTTCAATTAGGCTCCCTTTGGGCTTGGGCTAGCATCTTGTAGGAATGAAATAATCTTTATGCCAATTTGTTCCTTTGGGGCTTCATATTCAGCCAAGACTATGGGCTCCAAGTCTATTAGTTTTTGGATCACTCCATTCAAGGCCTCCTTCATAGCTTTGGCTCTTGATCTTGTGCATGGGCCTCCCATATCTTGCAATGGATCTTTATTTGGCCATCTTTTAGAGTCATGTCCAGTCCTTTTGTTTCTAAGTTCTTGATTTTGTTTAAGCTTTTTCAAATCTCCTGTCTCACCTCCATCATTCCCTCCCTCCTGAAAAGGATTCATCCTCGAATCTGCAATATCAAAAAGAGAAAGGTCAGCCACATTGAAAGTTACGCTTACATTCTCATAAGAACTAGGTAAATCAATTTTATATGCATTATCATTTATTCTTTCCAACACTTGGAAAGGACCATCGCCTCTTGGGTGTAATTTGGACTTCCTTTGTTCAAGAAACCTTTCTTTCCTCAAATGAACCCACACCCAATCTCCTGGTTCAAAGATAACTTTCCTTCGGCCTTTATTAGCATGTTGAGCATATTGCTCATTCTTGCACTCAATGTTTGCCTTAACCTTAGTATGAGCAAATGATGCAAGACCCACTAGGAACATGCCCTAGAGAACCTTCAACAATTCGAAACTATGCCCGGGATCGGCTAGAAACAAGAATGTTGGTCAAAGGAAAGACCCTAAGAGAATTTGTCTCTTAGAACCCTAGCCTCAAAACGCCACAAAGGAAGACCAATCCTTTGATAAGTCACGTGAACTTTCAGAGAACACAAAGAAGCAAAAGCCTCTCAAAGTATTGAATAATACTCAAGTTCATTCATGATTTTTTTATAATAGAGTACAATAGGGAGCCTTTTATAGGCAAAGTTTCTAAAAGACTTAAAATCCTACTAAAACTAAAACTCTTAAAATCTAATTAGAAATATTTTAAACAATGCCTAAAATCAAGGAATAAGATTAAGATATTAATTTTAACTTAATCTCCTAGATAAGCTCCTTGACCAAGTCCAAAAAAATAATATAATAATAAAAAACGAAATTCAAAAAGAGTTCTAGTCAAAACTAGAGTCCTAGTCAAAACTAATTAATATTAATGGGCTGGACATCTTGTATTTGAAATACTATTCACGTCCTCTAGCTTCAATGGTGATGCGAAATCAAGGGGTGGCCCAATCTTCACGACGTAGGTTGATGGATAGATGATGGTTCGAGACCCGACGGAAGCAAATAGCCAACCAACGTTATAAGAACGTTGACCTGCTACTTAGACAATGCGCCTAACCACGAACACAATAAACCAATCCACACAACGACGCACTTGGATCGAAGCACGAATTGGGGGCTTTTGCGAACTTGAATCACCAACCTAAAGATAGGTTGACAAGACAAATGTTTCACAAGAGCAAGGAAAAGATAAGATTCTCACAATTATAGAAACACTCAATAATTCTACTACTTCCAATCTGATTCAAATGAAGGCAGAATACATATATTTATAGTGTAGCTCAAACCTATCTACTGGAGGAAAAGTAGGAAACTAACTACATAATCCTAACTGAAAGATCTAAAAAAATAGGGATACAAATTCAAATCTTTTTAAAAATAGAAAAGGATAGATAATCAGCCTAATAGAAACTAATTAATACTAATGGGCTGGACATCTTGCATTTGAAGTACTATTCACGTCATCTATCTTCAATGGGCTCTTTAAGCATCAACCTGGGCTTGAATAAGTATGATTAAGGCTTCATTTGCTTCCTCAATGCATGCACTAACATTATGGGCTTCTAATTTAGCAAATTGAAGCCCAATTGCTCTTTGTGGATGCTTAACTCTTCCTCTTGTCATTGGGCCATCTATCATCAAGTCCTTTTCCACACGAGCATCCTTCCCCACATGAGTCTGGTTCATATCATCCTCCCCCTCTTGAAAAGGAGTCGTCCTCGACTCTTCAAAGTCTGCACCAAAATAAGGGGAAAGGTCAGAAACATTAAAAGTAGCACTTACACCATACTCACCTGGTAAATCTATCTTGTAGGCATTATCATTAATTCTCTCTAGCACGCGGAAAGGTCCATCTCCGCGAGGCATAAGTTTAGACTTTCTTTTGTCAGGAAACCTCTCTTTTCTAAGGTGTAACCAAACCAAATCTCCTGGTTCAAAGATAACCCTCTTTCGTCCTTTATTAGCACGTTCTACATATTGTTGAGTCATCCTCTCAATATTTTGTTTTGCTTTCTCATGGATTTGCTTAACAAACTCAGCACGTTTCTGTCCATCCATATTGATTCTTTCCTGCAAAGGCAAAGGAGCTAAGTCAATGGGTGCAAGAGGATTAAAACCATATACAATCTCAAATGGTGAATATTTAGTAGTGGAATGAACAGCCCTATTGTATGCAAATTCAACATGTGGGAGACACTCCTCCCAATTCTTCAGGTTCTTTTTAACCACAGTTCGTAACAAAGAAGATAGTGTCCTATTAACAACTTCAGTTTATCCATCAGTTTGCGGATGACAAGTAGTAGAGAATAACAATTTAGTTCCAAACTTGCTCCATAAAGTCTTCCAAAAATAGCTTAGAAAATTAGCATCACGATCTGATACTATAGTCCTTGGAATCCCATGAAACCTCACTACTTCTTGAAAGAACAAATTAGCAATATTAGAAGCATCATCAACCTTATGACATGCAATGAAGTGTGCCATTTTAGAAAACCTGTCCACAACAACAAAAATAGAGTCCCTCCCCCTCTTAGACCTAGGTAATCCCACAATAAAATCCATGGAAACATCTTCCCAAGGTACACTAGGAATAGGGAGGGGAGTATACAGTCCATGGGGATTTAATTTAGATTTTGCTTTATGACATACAACACATCTCCCCACAAGCTTTTGAACATCCCTACGCATCTTAGGCCAATAAAAATGCTCATTCAAGATATCAAATGTTTTAACAATGCCAAAGTATCCCATTAAACCTCCTGAATGTGCTTCCTTCATCAATAACATACGCAGAGAACAATTAGGAATGCAAAGCTTATCAACATGAAACAAGAATCCTTGATGCAAGTAAAATTTGTCCCAACCAACTCCAGGCTTGCAATAGTTAAAAGCTTCACCAAAATCAACATTAGTATATAATTCCTTGATGAACTCAAAACCAAGAACCTTAGAGTCTAACATGGAAAGAAGAACATACCTACGTGAAAGTGCATCAGCAACAATATTCTCCTTACCTTTCTTATGCTTAATCACATATGGAAAAGATTCAATGAATTCAACCCAACTAGCGTGTCTTCGATTCAATTTGTTTTGGCTCTTAATATGTTTTAGAGCCTCATGGTCAGAATGTATGACAAATTCTTTAGGCCACAAATAATGTTGCCAAGTTTCCAACACTCTAACTAAAGCATATAGCTCCTTATCATATGTAGGATAGTTAAGAGTAGGACCACTTAGCTTTTCGCTAAAATATGCAATGGGCTTACCTTCTTGCATGAGTACACCTCCTATGCCAATTCCACTAGCATCACATTCAACCTCAAAAATCTTACCAAAATCTGGAAGGACTAATAAAGGTGCATGTATGAGCCTCTCCTTGATGGTTTGGAAGGCTTTCTCTTGAGCTTCTCCCCACTTGAATGGAACATTCTTCTTTGTCAACTCATTCAAAGGAGCTGCCAGTGAGCTGAAGTCCCTCACAAATCTCCTATAAAAGCTTGCAAGTCCATGGAAGCTCCTCACTTGTCCGATGGTGGTAGGGGTTGGCCAATCTTGAATGGCTTTGATTTTCTCTTCATCAACCTCAACCCCCTCAGCACTCACAACAAAACCAAGAAAAACAACTTTATTAGTGCAAAAATCACACTTATTCAAATTGCCAAACAATCTTTCTTTTCTTAAAACCTCTAGGACTTGTCTCAAGTGATCTACATGCTCATGCAAAGTCCTACTGTACACAAGGATATCATCAAAGTAAACTACCACAAATTTACCTATGAATGCACGCAAGACATGATTCATCAACCTCATAAATGTGCTAGGTGCATTAGTGAGACCAAAAGGCATAACTAACCATTCATAAAGTCCATGTTTAGTCTTAAATGCAGTTTTCCATTCATCTCCTTCTTTCATCCTAATTTGATGGTAGCCACTTTTTAAATCAATTTTAGAGAAGATAGTGGAGCCATTTAATTCATCAAGCATATCATCTAACCTAGGGATAGGATGACGATATCTTACCGTTATATTATTGATGGCTCGACAATCAATGCACATTCTCCATGTGCCATCCTTTTTAGGCACGAGCAACACTGGTACTGCACATGGGCTAAGGCTCTCCCTCACATATCCCTTTTCCAGCAGCTCTTGCACTTGTCTTTGAATCTCCTTGGTCTCTTCAGGATTAGCTCGGTAAGCTGGACGATTGGGCAAAGGTGCTCCAGGTATAAAATCAATTTGATGTTTTATCCCTCTAATTGGTGGCAACCCAGGTGGTACCTCTTCGGGAAAGACATCTCCATATTCTTGCAAAAGAGACATAACAAGACTAGGCAAAGTAGAAGTTAAGTCATTAGTATTCAACATAGCCTCTTTATAGATAACTACTAGGAGGTTTTGTTGAGAAAATAAAGCTTGTTTGATCTCACTCTTTCTTGCTACTAACAAACTTTTCTCTCTTTCTCCCTCTTTCTCCCTTTTACCTTTAGCTCTCTCTCCTTTTCTTCTCTCTTCTCTTGGCTTGCCCTCTTTTCTTTTCTCAATTTTACTCTCCTCTTTTTCAGACACTTTTACACACTCACTTTCTCTTTTCTTCTCTCTCTTGATTTGATCTTCTAACACTTGCTTTGGTGACATAGGAAGGAGGGTTATAGGTTCCCCTCTAAGTACAAAAGAATAATGATTTAGAAAACCATCATGTGTAACACATCTATCATACTGCCAAGGCCTACCTAACAAAATATGACATGCTTTCATTGGTACGACATCACAAAGCACTTCATCCTTATACTTGCCAATTGAAAACATTACCTTAACTTGCTTGGTTACTCTCAATTCTCCATATTCATTGAGCCATTGGAGTTTGTAAGGTCGTTGATGCTTGAAAGTAGACAAATTCAACTTCTCTACTAGCTCAGTGCTTGCCACATTGCAGCAACTTCCTCCGTCTATAATCACACCACATAACTTTCCTTGGATTTGGCAACGAGTATGGAATAAGTTCTCTCTTTGTTTATCTTCATCTGCCATCATCTGGGCACTAAGGGCTCTCCTAGTTACAAGGAGTTCTCCTTCTTCTGCATACTCTCCATCTTCATTTTCCATGAATAGCTCTTCTTCTTCCTCTGTTGTTTCTCCTTCAGTTTCTCACTCACCAAGGTTGTTGATATTCATGGTTCGCTTGTTAGGACATTCACTAGAGATGTGTCCTCTCCCTTGGCACTTGAAGCATATTATGTCTCGATTTCTTGAAGGACTAGGCTCACTTTGAACCTTCTTGGGTGGTGCAGCCAGCTTTTCTTCTTTCTTTATTTCATTTCCCTTTGAATTTGAAGCAGAGGGAATATCTTTCTTTGGGTTGTTCCTCCATGAGTTGAAAGAAGTTGAACTGGAGTTCTTCCTTGCAATATTCTTCCTTTTGAGTTGTTTTTCCACCTTGGCAGCTTGGTGGACTAAGTCATGAATCTCAACATAGTGGTACATCTCCACAACATCGGCTATGTCACGATTAAGCCCATCTAAGAAACGAGCCATTGTTGCTTCTGGATCCTCCTCTACATTAGCTCTAATCATGGCTATTTGCATTTCCTTGTAGTATTCATCCACACTCTTGGATCCTTGAGTGAGGCGTTGAAGCTTATTGTGAAGTTCCCTTCGAAAATAGGATGGAATGAATCGCCTCCTCATGATAGCCTTCATCTCTTCCCATGTTGAGATGAGGTGCTCTCCATATCTAGTCCGCTCCTTTTGCATCTGGTCCCACCAAATAAGAGCATAATCAGTAAACTCAAGAGCAGCAATTTTGACCTTCTTACCCTCAGAGTAGTTATGGCATGAAAAGATTTGCTCTACACGCATCTCCCACTCCAGGTATGTTTCTGGATCACTCTTGCCTTGAAAGGAAGGAATTTTGACTTTGACTCCTCCAAGGCCTTCTTCTTCATCTCTAGGCCTCCTCAGTGGTCTTCTTTGTATGTTGAGTGGCCTTCTTCTTGGCTGAGTCTCCTCTCCTTCATAATCTTCATCATGGCTCTCCATGTCTTCCGCATATTCACGGTGTTGTGGGCGTGCAGCATGAGCTTGTCTTTGGTTAGCTTGAGTAGTAGTCCTTTGGCTAGAGGTTCTACTCTCCACTCGATCTAAGCGTTCATGGAGTCCTTCCAACTTCTTATCAAGCATCCTTTCAAAATGACTCACTAGAGCTTTCATTTGCAAAGGCGCTACTCCAAATGAATTGTGATCATCATTATCACTTTCATGTGCAACTCCTTTTTCTCGATTATCTGCCATGTTAGTGAAAAGAAACAAAAGTATATAGGACCTCACAAATATTTCCTCACGTGTTTCACTCAATTGAGATATAACACTCTCACTCGTGTTTACTCTCTCTTATTGGCTTTTTCTACAATGATCTATCCACTCTTGCCTTTTACCTCTCAATATCAAATCCCAAGCTCTTATGTTACCTAAGACCTTGTCAAGTGATCAAGGACTGCCAATTCTCGGTTCACCAAAGTATGTGCTGGTGATAGTATGAAAAGTTGTGATTGGCGCATACAAGTTACAAGTAAGGTTAGGGTTTGGTTAGGCTAGGGTTCCAATATGAAAAAAGAAAGATTTAACCACTTAGCAATGCAAAATCAAGTTTAAAATACCAAAGAGCCAAATTACAATGATTCTAAAAACCCAAGATATGAGAAATCAATGGAGGGTTAGATTAGGAAAGTTCAAATCAAAGGAATAGTAAACAAGTTGAAGTCACAATAGGAAAGTCCACAATCACAAGATAAAAGGAAACAAATGGAAGAGGAAACAATGCTGATCACAAAAGAAAGAAATCTGATCACAATTTTTTTTTTTCGTTTTTTTTTTCACTTTTTTTTTTGGCTAACCTTTTTTTTTTGCCTTTCTTTTATATTCCTTTTCCTTTTCTTTTTTTTTTTTTTTGCCTCTTTTTTTTTTTGGATCAGATGAAAGAGAATCACAAGATCACACAATAAGAAACAGATCAGAAAATGTTACCGCTAAAAATAACAATAACTTCCTCTAGAGAACTCCGAATTTGATGATTCTAAAACGAAATGAAAGTTGAGATTCTGAAACTTAGGATTGACCTATTAATCGTCCAAAATCTCAAAAGGAAAGGGGTTGAACAGATAAGGGAAAAATAATACGTCCAGAACAAAAATTTTCCAGATTACAAAATGAATGGCTCTTGTAGCATAAAAAACCAAATCTTGCACACTAAGGATCAAATCTGGAAACAAGGGAAGGTAGAAAGTTTAGTATTTTTTTTTTATAATAAAAGGTAGCAATGAATGGATATGGAAAAGGGAAAAAAAATATGGAGGCTAGAAAAGAAGTAGAATGGTGGATGATGAATGTATGATAGACAACCTACCGTGTAAACCGAAGCTCTGATACCAAATGATGCGAAATCAAGGGGTGGCCCAATCTTCACGACGTAGGTTGATGGATAGATGATGGTTCGAGACCCGACGGAAGCAAATAGCCAACCAACGTTATAAGAACGTTGACCTGCTACTTAGACAATGCGCCTAACCACGAACACAATAAACCAATCCACACAACGACGCACTTGGATCGAAGCACGAATTGGGGGCTTTTGCGAACTTGAATCACCAACCTAAAGATAGGTTGACAAGACAAATGTTTCACAAGAGCAAGGAAAAGATAAGATTCTCACAATTATAGAAACACTCAATAATTCTACTACTTCCAATCTGATTCAAATGAAGGCAGAATACATATATTTATAGTGTAGCTCAAACCTATCTACTGGAGGAAAAGTAGGAAACTAACTACATAATCCTAACTGAAAGATCTAAAAAAATAGGGATACAAATTCAAATCTTTTTAAAAATAGAAAAGGATAGATAATCAGCCTAATAGAAACTAATTAATACTAATGGGCTGGACATCTTGCATTTGAAGTACTATTCACGTCATCTATCTTCAATGGGCTCTTTAAGCATCAACCTGGGCTTGAATAAGTATGATTAAGGCTTCATTTGCTTCCTCAATGCATGCACTAACATTATGGGCTTCTAATTTAGCAAATTGAAGCCCAATTGCTCTTTGTGGATGCTTAACTCTTCCTCTTGTCATTGGGCCATCTATCATCAAGTCCTTTTCCACACGAGCATCCTTCCCCACATGAGTCTGGTTCATATCATCCTCCCCCTCTTGAAAAGGAGTCGTCCTCGACTCTTCAAAGTCTGCACCAAAATAAGGGGAAAGGTCAGAAACATTAAAAGTAGCACTTACACCATACTCACCTGGTAAATCTATCTTGTAGGCATTATCATTAATTCTCTCTAGCACGCGGAAAGGTCCATCTCCGCGAGGCATAAGTTTAGACTTTCTTTTGTCAGGAAACCTCTCTTTTCTAAGGTGTAACCAAACCAAATCTCCTGGTTCAAAGATAACCCTCTTTCGTCCTTTATTAGCACGTTCTACATATTGTTGAGTCATCCTCTCAATGTTTTGTTTTGCTTTCTCATGGATTTGCTTAACAAACTCAGCACGTTTCTGTCCATCCATATTGATTCTTTCCTGCAAAGGCAAAGGAGCTAAGTCAATGGGTGCAAGAGGATTAAAACCATATACAATCTCAAATGGTGAATATTTAGTAGTGGAATGAACAGCCCTATTGTATGCAAATTCGACATGTGGGAGACACTCCTCCCAAGTCATAAAATTCATCACACAAGACGTTTGACATCCAAAAAGCTACAGAGTCACAACCTGCCTGGGCTGTTGTTCAGTTTACTGATACAAATTTTTGAAATTCATAACTAATTCTATAAAAATTGAAATCACACACATTTAGTTATTCTAGAAAGCTACAAATGTTAACTTGATAGTAAAAATAATTCTAGAATGAAACAGATATGTTTAGTCAACTGGACCCTATGGAACAATAACTAGACTTATGGGGCGCTACTGATACTGACAGTTAACTTCAAATATACATAACTCACTGCTCAGACCTCCAAATGTGGTAATCTCAGTGGCCACAGAAAGATTATGACCTCTAGTTTATGCATATAAAATTTCATAAGCATTGATCAGGTGACACAGAATTTAAAACTGCCAGTATGAACAGTACCCATACCAGAATCCATGAAAAATCTCAATTTTGAAAATTCATCAAATATTTTCTAGATCTCCGAAAATTATGATCTTTAGCTTCTCAAAAAGGTCTTAATGAGATCTAATTGCATGCCAAGTTTTAGGCCAAGATAAACAACTCATTTGGCCAAAAAATGACATAGGGTTCCATTATGGTCAATTTTGGCTCCATATTAGGTACCAAAATTGCCAAATAGATTTCCCTTGGTCTTGGCACCTTTTGGGCAAGTTTAAAAGCATATTTAAGACTTGTGTGAGCTGCCCAAATGGTCCCAAATCTCATGCATCTTATTTTGGCCATTCAACCCACATTTATACACATATTCATCAAACTTTACATTCTCATACCATGGCATTTTATACTCAAAACATGTGCTAATAATCATATATCATTTCCATACATCTAAACATCACATAATAGTATGTTTACATCTATCTCAAGGTTCATAATACATATACAACATCATATACATCTTGGACCATTATCATGGTTCCAAAATAGATAAAATAAGCATAAGCTTATCAATTGTCCCTCTTCATGGTGGTTGGCTCCCTTCACCATAATTACTTGGTCCACCTAGCATGTTAGGACATTTAAGAGGAGGGAGTGAGATTCAAGAATCTCAATAGCTCATCTCCCATTCCATCACACATAATATGTGCAAGCAAGTTTCACAAATGCATGCATGGAGAAAGTAAAAATCATAAGCATTTTAAAAGCAACTTTGGCATGTGAATCAATCATACAAGACATTCAAGAGCTCATTAAGTGTTTGGCAATTGCTTCACACTTCTCATGGATTTTGGACTTGTCTCACGCATTCTTTAAGCACTTTGGACTCAACCATACTCTTGGGAGCCCACTTTGCTTTTGGGAGACTCTTTATTTTATCTCAACCAAGCTCAAGGGTTCTTGGCTCATCCTCACCAAAGGAAAGAGTTCTTGGCCTTTCACACTCAAGCAAACTCACACAAACATCATGTAATCATTTCAAAACATAACATAACATCAAGCATCATGGCATATAAAGGCATACTAGTATACTTTTCAAAGCTTGAAAATATACATACATATATTCTAAAACAAGCTAGACACACATCCATGCATGAGAGAAGGTGGAGAGAGCTACCTTGTATACAAGCACACACTTTTTCCTTAGCTTTCAAGCCTCCTCTTTTAGCCACACACCCACAAGTTGGTGGAAATAGTGTCTCTTGGCCTAGACACAAATTATGGGAGCCAATTAAGTTCATGAAACAATGTCTAGGGCCATGCAACTTGCTTAAACCCTAGATTACTCTACAACCTCCATTATAGTCCATATTGGCACCTAATGAAGCAACACCCCTCAAATGATTTTTAGGCCTCATTCTTTATTCTCAAATATGATTTTTGACTCATTTTAAGCCTCTTGGAGTCATCACATCATTAAAACAATGGGCCTAACATCATGTTACTTCTTTAGGTCACAATATGGAACCTAAAGCACCAACTCATTCTCTAAGCTTCCTAAATTTTTCCCAAGGCTTCCTCTCACATTCATTCATCATACATGGGATTGAAACAATTTAAAACTGTCCCTAACTATGCCATCCCTACTTGGCCGAAACTTAGAGCATAAATGGGATTTCATGGCTTCTTGATTTTTCCTTGATGGGAGAACCATTTAGGGAGGTTGTTAAGAGTTGTAAGAGGTTAAGGATACACTTAAATAGCCAAGAGAACTCATAGATTAAATCAGTTTTTACAATCCCCTTAAATGCTCTACACTTTTCTAACTTTTAGATTCATGACTTTCCATGGGGTTTTGTTCATTTTCATGGAGGAAGAGGCATATGGGGGATCTCTTAGGGATCTTAAGAGCACATTTAAACATTCATTTAAGCCTAAAAACATTCATATAAAATCATATTTGCAAGGGAGCATTTGAATCCCTAATGATTCTATTTTGTTTCCTAATGCTCCTTTCTTAATTCTATTGGTTCATTCTTAACCCTTGCCATCTAAAACATCTAATGCCTCCACAAATTGGATAGAAATCAGCCCATAAGACTTGGGCTCATGGTGGTCAAATTCGTGCATGAGGAAGGGGGAGGGAGAAACTATCAAAGAATGGAAGTTTTACCTTGTTTTCTTGCTTCCTTTGGCTTGTTCTTCCACTTGGTTGGCTTACTCCCTCAATTTTAGAAATTTCCCTCTCTGTTTTGCCCCAAAAACAACACCAAACTCTCCATTAAAATCATAGAAAGAAAGCTTGAGAGGAGAGGAGCAAGGTTCAAGAAGGAAGGATATGGAATTTCTTAAAGTTTCTTACCTTTTTCTTGAATTTCTTCCTCCAAAATCCTCCTCCTCTTGTGCGCCTAAGAAGCTGGAGTTTTCCTCTGAAATTGGGTAGAAGCAAGTCGATCTTAGAGAGGAGAGAAAGAACGTGGCATATAAAGAAGCTTCCTTTAACACTTTAATGCCAATTTTGCCCTTCGTTCTTAGCATTTTCGTTTCTCCTTCGTTTTAGCTCCTTTTTTAGAACCGTCTTTTCCATCATATAGGTTCCCAATTTAATAAAATGCCTTTGGAATTACTCAAATTGATGTGAGACTCCGTAGAAACCCGTTCTAGGAACCCCAAATTAGACGGATCAGTGATCAAATTTTGGCATGCAGCACAAGAACAAATAATATGAACAATAAGTAATAAAGAACAAAGAACAAAGAACAAAGAAAAGGAACAAAAAAGAAGAAGAAGAAGAGATGTTGATCAATGGAATTGAACCCTAAGAGAACCCGTTTCTTAGAACCCTAATCCGGGACGCCACAAAGGAAACCACTCCTTTGATAAGTCAAAGATTTTCTCCAGCACACAAAGGCCACAAGAGAAACCTCACAAATCAGAAATAATTCTGAAAAGATAATTCATTCAATCTGCCATTCTTGGAGTACAAGTGGGCCTTATATAGGCATTTGAAAAATAAAACCCTAAACATAATAATTCCTAGGTTACAAAAAAGAAATTTAAATCTAAACAAATTCAGCAAGAATGGTGCCTAAAAATCTGAAACAGCAACAATCAAATTAAAACAAAATAAAACTAAGAGAATTTTGTGGAAAATGGCTAGACTCCTTCAATTAGGCTCCCTTTGGGCTTGAGCTAGCATCCTGTAAAAATGAAATAATCTTTATGCCAATTTGTTCATTTTGGGCTTCATATTCTGATATGAACCAGACTCATGTGGGGAAGGATGCTCGTGTGGAGAAGGACTTAATGATAGATGGCCCAATGACAAGAGAAAGAGTTAAGCGTCTACAAAGAGCAATTGGGCGTCAATTTGCTGAATTAGAAGCCCATAATGTTAGTGCATGCATTGAGGAAGCAAATGGAGCCTTAATCATGCTTATTCAAGCCCAGGTTGATGCTTAAAGAGCCCATTGAAGATAGAGGACGTGAATAGTACTTCAAATGCAAGATGTCCAGCCCATTAGTATTAATTAGTGTCTATTAGGCTGATTATCTATCCTTTTCTGTTTTTAAAAGAATTTGATTTTGTATCCCTAACTTTTAGATCTTTCAGTTAAGATTATGTAGTTAGTTTCTTACTTTTCCACCAGTAGATAGGTTTGAGCTACACTATAAATATATGTATTCTGCCTTCATTTGAATCAGATTGGAAGTAGTGGAATTATTGAGTGTTTCTCTAATTATGAGAATCTTATCTTTTCTTTGCTCTTGTGAAACCTTTGTCTTGTCAACCTATCTTTAGGTTGGTGATTCAAGTTCGCAAAAGCCCCCAATTCGTGTTTCGATCCAAGTGCGTCATTGTGTGGATTGGTTTACTGTGTTCGTGGTTAGGCGCATTGTCTAAGTAGCAGGTCAACGTTCTTATAACGTTGGTTGGCTATTTGCTTCCGTCGGGTCTCGAACCATCATCTATCCATCAACCTACGTCGTGAAGATTGGGCCACCCCTTGATTTCGCATCATATTCAGCTAAGACTATAGGCTCCAAGTCTATTAGTATTTGGATCACTCCATTCAAGGCCTCCTTCATAGCTTTGGTTCTTGATCTTGTGCATGGGCCTCCTATACCTTGCAATGGATCTTTAGTTGGCCATCTTTTAGAGTCACGTCCAGCCATTTTGTTTCCAAGCTCTTGATTTTGTTCAAGCTTCTTCAAATCTCCTATCTCACCTCCATCATTCCCTCCCTCCTGAAAAGGATTCATCCTCGAATCTGCAATATCAAAAAGAGAAAGGTCAGCCACATTGAAAGTTGCGCCTACATTTCCATAAGAACTAGGTAAATCAATTTTATATGCATTATCATTTATTCTTTCCAACACTTGGAAAGGACCATCGCCTCTTGGGTAATTTGGACTTCCTTTGTCCAGGAAACCTTTCTTTCCTCAAATGAACCCACACCCAATCTCCTGGTTCAAAGATAACCTTCCTTCGGCCTTTATTAGCTTGTTGAGCATATTGCTCATTCTTGCGCTCAATGTTCGCCTTAACCTTAGCATGAAGATCTTGTACAAACTTAGCTTTCTTTGCACTTTCAAGGTTAGCAAACTCATTACAAGGCAAAGGAAGTAGATCTAAGGGAGTCAAAGGATTAAAACCATATACAATCTCAAAAGGAGAAAACTCAGTTGTAGAATGCAATGCACGATTATATGCAAACTCAATGTGAGGCAAACACTTTTCCCAATTCTTTAAATTTTTTTGAATTACAACACGCAATAAGGAAGAAAGTGTTCGGTTCACCACTTCGGTTTGTCCATCCGTTTGAGGATGTGCAACCATAGAAAACACAAGCTTTGTACCCAACTTAGCCCACAAAGTTTTCCAAAAGTGACTAACAAATTTAACATCACGGTCACTCACAATAGATCGGGGCAAACCATGCAATCTAACAATCTCCTTGAAAAACAAATCAGAAATATGGACAGCATCATTTGTTTTTGAGCAAGCAATGAAATGAGTCATTTTACTAAATCGATCAACAACAACAAATATGCTATCCTTTCCACTAGATGTTCTAGGCAATCCAAGCACAAAATCCATTGAAATATCTACCCAAGGATGAGAAGGAACAGGTAAAGGAGTATACAAACCATGTGGTTGCATCTTAGATTTAGCGTGCTTGCATGCAATGCATCTTTTACATATAGCAATCACATCCCTATGCATATGAGGCCAATAAAAATGTTCCTTCAACATGGATAAAGTCTTTTCTATCCCAAAGTGTCCCATCAAACCACCCCCATGAGATTCTTTAACCAAAAGCTCACGCATAGAACAAACAGGCACACACAATTTATTTCCTTTAAACAAGAAACCATCAAATCTAAAGAAATCATGAGCACCATGTTTTTCACACAACTTCCAAGTTTCAGCAAAATCAGCATCACATTCATACATACTTTTGAAAGATTCAAACCAATTAACCTAGCTTGCATAGATGTAATGAGACTATACCTCCTAGACAAAGCATCAGCCACAACATTTTCTTTCCCCTTTTTATGTTTAAGTACATAAGGAAATGACTCAATGAATTCAAGCCACACAGCATGGCTCTTATTCAACTTATCTTGGGTCTTTAGGTATTGAAGACTCTTATGATCAGAATGCAAAACAAATTCCTTAGACTATAAATAATGTTGCCAATGTTCCAGAGCTCTTTTTAAAGCATACAATTCCTTGTCATAAGTTGAATAATTCAAACAAGCACCACTAAGCTTTTCACTAAAGTAAGCAATAGGCCTAGACTCTTGCATCAAAACAGCATCAATACCAATTCCAGAGGCATCACATTCAACTTCAAAAACTTTAGAGAAATCAGGAAGAATAAGTAGAGGGGCATTGGTCAATTTATCTTTCAAAGTGTTAAAAGCCGCCTCTTGTGCCTCACCCCATTTAAAGACAACATTTTTCTTTACCAGCTCATTTAAAGGTGCAGCAAGGGTTGAGAAGTCCTTTACAAAACGTCGGTAGAAACTTGCAAGTCCGTGGAAACTCCTCACCTCACTAGCATTCTTAGGTGTTGGCCACTCCCGAATTGCCTTTACCTTCTCTTCATCCACCCGGAGGCCATCAGTACCTATAACAAAACCAAGGAAAATAACAGAATCCAAGCAGAAAGAGCATTTCTCTAAATTTGCAAAGAGTTTATTTTCTCTCAAAATAATAAACACAGAATGCAAATGCTTAACATGCTCTTCTAGATTCTTAGAAAACACAAGAATGTCATCAAAATACACAACAACAAACTTTCCTATGTAAGGGCGAAACACATGATTCATTAAGCTCATGAATGTACTAGGAGCATTAGTTAAGCCAAAGGGCATAACAAGCCATTCATACAAACCAAACTTAGTCTTAAATGCAGTCTTCCACTCATCACCCTCTTGCATCCTAATTTGATGATAACCACTCCTAAGATCTATTTTTGAAAACAAGCAAGCACCATGCAACTCATCAAGCATGTCATCAAGTCTAGGAATGGGATATCTATACGTAACTGTGATTTTGTTAATGGCTCGGCAGTCCACACACATCCTCCATTTGCCATCCTTCTTGGGCACAAGTATTACCGGAACAGCACATGGACTAAGGCTCTCTCGCACAAACCCCTTTTTCATGAGTTCTTCCACTTGTCTCTGAATTTCCTTAGTCTCTTCTGGATTTGCCCAATAAGCAGGTCGGTTAGGAAGAGATGCTCCAGGAATAAAATCAATCTTGTGTTCAATGCCTCTTATGGGAGGCAATCCATCTGGTACCTCTTCCGGAAACAAGTCTTTATATTCCTGCAACAAACTCAAAACACTAGAAGGAAGAGATTCATCAAGGTCACTAAGGGTTAGATAAACATCCTTATACAAAAGTACAAAAGATGTCTCACTACATAAAGCTCTCTTAATTTCTCCTCTACCAGAAAATAATGTTACTTTCTTTTCTTCACTCTCTTGACTTTTCTTTTCAGTAGCTCTCTTTCCTTTTCTCTCCATTTCACTTTCTTTTCTTTCTTTCTCACGCACTTTCTTTTCTTTCTCTCTTAGTTTGCATTCTTGAGTAATTCGCTTTTGATCCTTATATGCCTGCAAGGGTCTGAGAGGGGTTAGCATAATGGTTTTCTTATTAAACTCAAGAGAATACCTGTTAGTATAACCATCATACTTAACTTTCCTATCAAATTGCCAAGGTCTACCCAATAATAAGTGTCCAGCATACATAGGAGCTATATCACACAAAACCTCATCATGGTAACTTCCTATGGAAAATGCTACAACAACCTGTTTAGTAACTTTAACATCCCCATTATCATTGAACCACAACAAATTATAAGGAGTGGGGTGTTTTCTAGTTGGCAAACCTAGCTTTTCAACTAACAAGGTACTAGCAACATTAGTGCAGCTCCCATTATCAATGATAAGACTATATACCTTGTTGTTAACAAAACACCTAGTGTGAAATATATGCTCTCGTTGTTCTTTTTCAAGTTCTTCTTTAGGTTGAATGCTAAGAGCACGCCTTGACACTAGAACCTCACCAAATACAGCTTCAGCTACCTCCACATCAGATTCATCACCTCTATTGGGGCTCAACTCAGCTTCCACTTCTTCATCACCACTACTTTCACTAGTAACAACACCATTCTCAAGCAAAATCATAGTCCTTTTATTTGGACATTGTGAAGCAATGTGGCCAAAACCTTGACATTTAAAGCATTTAATTTTAGAAGAACTAGAAGAAGATTTAGGTTCAGATTTACCTTTAGAAGTAGGTGTTTTCATCTTCAACTTATTCTCCTCTTTAGGCATCTCTCCCTTAAACTTGAAGGAGGACTTGAAGTCTTTGTTGGAACTAACATGTGATTTCAATTTCCGTTTTGCTTTAAAATGCTTCTCCACCTTAATGGCTTTATGCAACAACTCTTCCATATCAAGGTAGTTTTGCAATTCAACTTCTGTAGCAATTTTAGGGTCTAAGCCACCAAGAAATCTTGCCATTGTAACTTCTGAATCTTCCTCAATGTCAGCTTTGATCATGGCAATTTGCATTTGCTGAAAATATTCTTCCACACTCATAGATCCTTGTTTGATTTTGTGGAGCCTTTTGTGCACATCCCTATAGTAATGGGTAGGGACAAATCTCTTCCTCATGAGAGCCTTCATTTCTAGCCAAGACAGAATTGGACCCTCTCTAGAACGCCTCCTACTAGTGGTTAATTGATCCCACCATAGGCTTGCATAATCTGTAAACTCCAAAGCAGCTAATTTCACTTTACTTTCCTCTGAAAAAGATTGGCAGTCAAATATAAACTCAAATTTTCTTTCCCATTCAAGGTATACATCAGGATCAACTTTCCCTTGAAAGGAAGGGATTTTCATCTTGATATTACTAAATGCATCTTTCTTTTGAGGTGGAGCTCTCCTAACTCTTTCATGTTGGCTTTCCTCCTCAAAATCAGATTCATCTCCTCCTAGAACGTTTTTACCACGTCTTGCCTTGCTATTGGAAGAAGAAGAATCTATTTGATCCAACCTAGTATTTAGCCTCTTGAATTGTTCTTGAACAGATTTGATGAACAATTTAAGGTCAACTTGGTTATCTTCACTTTCAGACATGATTGGCACCTGATCTTGTGCATGGGCCTCTCATACCTTGCAATGGATCTTTAGTTGGCCTTTTAGAGTCACGTCCAGCCCTTTTGTTTCCAAGCTCTTGATTTTGTTCAAGCTTCTTCAAATCTCCTATCTCACCTCCATCACAAATCGGAGCTAAAATCTTCCCGAACGAACCTGTCAAAGTTTGAGTCAACCGACGTCGGAAAGAGTACACCGGAGGGGCTTCACTGGTCCCGGGGCTTCCCATGGTTTTTGGGGCCTCTGAGAACCCCTGGAGAACTTAAAACTTTCATTTAAAAAACCCTCCTATGATTTTTCAAAAAGTGCCCATATTTACGAAAATGCCACTGGCCTTTTGGAAAATTTATCGAATCACTCTACCCTTAATTTCTGGGCAACTCAAGACTCAAATCCTCATTTTCCATTATTTAGAATTGATATGAACCAGACTCATGTGGGGAAGGATGCTCGTGTGGTGAAGGACTTGATGATAGATGGCCCAATGACAAGAGGAAGAGTTAAGCATCTACAAAGAGCAATTGGGCTTCCATTTGCTAAATTAGAAGCCCATAATGTTAGTGCATGCATTGAGGAAGCAAATGAAGCCTTAATCATGCTTATTCAAGCCCAGGTTGATGCTTAAAGAGCCCATTGAAGATAGATGACGTGAATAGTACTTCGAATGCAAGATGTCCAGCCCATTAGTATTAATTAGTTTCTATTAAGCTGATTATCTATCGTTTTCTGTTTTTAAAAAGATTTGATTTTGTATCCCTATTTTTTAGATCTTTCAGTTAGGATTATGTAGTTAGTTTCCTACTTTTCCTCTAGTAGATAGGTTTGAGCTACACTATAAATATATGTATTCTGCCTTCATTTGAATCAGATTGGAAGTAGTAGAATTTGATATGAATCAGACTCATGTAAGAAAGGATGCTCGTGTGGAGAAGGACTTGATGATAGATGGCCCAATGACAAGAGGGAGAGTTAAGCGTCTACAAAGAGCAATTGGGCTTCAATTTGCTAAATTAGAAGCCCATAATGTTAGTGCATGCATTGAGGAAGCAAATGAAGCCTTAATCATGCTTATTCAAGCCCAGGTTGATGCTTAAAGAGCCCATTGAAGATAGATGACGTGAATAGTACTTCAAATGCAAGATGTCCAGCCCATTAGTATTAATTAGTTTCTATTAGGCTGATTATCTATCCTTTTCTGTTTTTAAAAAGATTTGATTTTGTATCCCTATTTTTTAGATCTTTCAGTTAGGATTATATAGTTAGTTTCCTACTTTTCCTCCAGTAGATAGGTCTGAGTTACACTATAAATATATGTATTCTGCCTTCATTTGAATCAGATTGGAAGTAGTAGAATTATTGAGTGTTTCTCTAATTGTGAGAATCTTATCTTTTCTTTGCTCTTGTGAAACCTTTGTCTTGTCAACCTATCTTTAGGTTGGTGATTCAAGTTCGCAAAAGCCCCCAATTCGTGCTTCGATCAAAGTGCGTCATTGTGTGGATTGGTTTACTGTGTTCGTGGTTAGGCGCATTGTCTAAGTAGCAGGTCAACGTTCTTATAACGTTGGTTGGCTATTTGCTTCCGTCGGGTCTCGAACCATCATCTATCCATCAACCTACGTCGTGAAGATTGGGCCACCCCTTGATTTCGCATCATTTGGTATCAGAGCTTCGGTTTACACGGTAGGTTGTCTATCATACATTCATCATCCACCATTCTACTTCTTTTCTAGCCTCCATATTTTTTTTTCGATATACATTCATTGCTACCTTTTATTATAAAAAAAAAAAATACTAAATTTTCTACCTTCCCTTGTTTCCAGATTTGATCCTTAGTGTGCAAGATTTGGTTTTTTATGCTACAAGAGCCATTCATTTTGTAATCTGGAAAACTTTTGTTCTGGACGTGTTATTTTTCCCTTATCTGTTCAACCCCTTTCCTTTTGAGACTTTGGACGATTAATAGGTCAATCCTAAGTTTCAGAATCTCAACTTTCATTTCGTTTTAGAATCATCAAATTCGGAGTTCTCTAGAGGAAGTTATTGTTATTTTTAGCGGTAACATTTTCTGATCTGTTTCTTATTGTGTGATCTTGTGATTCTCTTTCATCTGATCCAAAAAAAAAAAAAAAAAAAAAGAGGCCAAAAAAAAAAGGAAAAGGAAAAGGAATAGAAAAGAAAGGCAAAAAAAAAAGGTTAGCCAAAAAAAAAAGTGAAAAAAAAAACGAAAAAAAAAAATTGTGATCAGATTTCTTTCATTTGTGATCAGCATTGTTTCCTTTTCCATTTGTTTCCTTTTATCTTGTGATTGTGGACTTTCCTATTGTGACTTCAACTTGTTTCCTATTCCTTTGATTTGAACTTTCCTAATCTAACCCTCCATTGATTTCTCATATCTTGGGTTTTTAGAATCATTGTAATTTGGCTCTTTGGTATTTTAAACTTGATTTTGCATTGCTAAGTGGTTAAATCTTCCCTTTTTCATATTGGAACCCTAGCCTAACCAAACCCTAACCTTACTTGTAACTTGTATGCGCCAATCACAACTTTTCATACCATCCACCAGCACATACTTTGGTGAACCGAGAATTGGCAGTCCTTGATCACTTGACAAGGTCTTAGGTAACATAAGAGCTTGGGATTTGATATTGAGAGGTAAAAGGCAAGAGTGGATAAGATCATTGTAGAAAAAGCCAATAAGAGAGAGTAAACACAAGTGAGAGTGTTATATCTCAATTGAGTGAAACACGTGAGGAAATATTTGTGAGGTCCTATATACTTTTGTTTCTTTTTTACTAACATGGCAGATAATCGAGAAAAAGGAGTTGCACATGAAAGTGATAATGATGATCACAATTCATTTGGAGTAGCGCCTTTGCAAATGAAAGCTTTAGTGAGTCATTTTGAAAGGATGCTTGATAAGAAGTTGGAAGGACTCCATGAACGCTTAGATCGAGTGGAGAGTAGAACCTCTAGCCAAAGGACTACTACTCAAGCTAACCAAAGACAAGCTCATGCTGCACGCCCACAACACCGTGAATATGCGGAAGACATGGAGAGCCATGATGAAGATTATGAAGGAGAGGAGACTCAGCCAAGAAGAAGGCCACTCAACATACAAAGAAGACCACTGAGGAGGCCTAGAGATGAAGAAGAAGGCCTTGGAGGAGTCAAAGTCAAAATTCCTTCCTTTCAAGGCAAGAGTGATCCAGAAACATACATGGAGTGGGAGATGCGTGTAGAGCAAATCTTTTCATGCCATAACTACTCTGAGGGTAAGAAGGTCAAAATTGCTGCTCTTGAGTTTACTGATTATGCTCTTATTTGGTGGGACCAGATGCAAAAGGAGCGGATTAGATATGGAGAGCACCTCATCTCAACATGGGAAGAGATGAAGGCTATCATGAGGAGACGATTCAGTCCATCCTATTTTCGAAGGGAACTTCACAATAAGCTTCAACGCCTCACTCAAGGATCCAAGAGTGTGGATGAGTACTACAAGGAAATGCAAATAGCCATGATTAGAGCTAATGTAGAGGAGGATCCAGAAGCAACAATGGCTCGTTTCTTAGATGGGCTTAATCGTCACATAGCCGATGTTGTGGAGATGTACCATTATGTTGAGATTCATGACTTGGTCCACCAAGCTGCCAAGGTGGAAAAACAACTCAAAAGGAAGAATATTGCAAGGAAGAGCTCCAGTTCAACTTCTTTCAACTCATGGAGGAACAACCCAAAGAAAGATATTCCCTCTACTTCAAATTCAAAGGGAAATGAAATAAAGAAAGAAGAAAAGCTGGCTGCGCCACCCAAGAAGGTTCAAAGTGGGCCTAATCCTTCAAGAAATCGAGACATAATATGCTTCAAGTGCCAAGGGAGAGGACACATCTCTAGTGAATGTCCTAACAAGCGAACCATGAATATCAACAACCTTGGTGAGTGGGAAACTGAAGGAGAAACAACAGAGGAAGAAGAAGAGCTATTCATGGAACATGAAGATGGAGAGTATGCAGAAGAAGGAGAACTCCTTGTAACTAGGAGAGCCCTTAGTGCCCAGATGATGGCAGACGAAGATAAACAAAGAGAGAACTTATTCCATACTCGTTGCCAAATCCAAGGAAAGATATGTGGTGTGATTATAGACGGAGGAAGTTGCTGCAATGTGGCAAGCACTGAGCTAGTGGAGAAGTTGAATTTGTCTACTTTCAAGCATCAACGGCCTTACAAACTCCAATGGCTCAATGAATGTGGAGAATTGAGAGTAACCAAGCAAGTTAAGGTAATGTTTTCAATTGGCAAGTATAAGGATGAAGTGCTTTGTGATGTTGTACCAATGAAAGCATGTCATATTTTGTTAGGTAGGCCTTGGCAGTATGATAGACGTGTTACACATGATGGTTTTCTAAATCATTATTCTTTTGTACTTAGAGGGGGAACCTATAACCCTCCTTCCTATGTCACCAAAGCAAGTGTTAGAAGATCAAATCAAGAGAAAGAAGAAAAGAGAAAGTGAGTGTGTAAAAGTGTCTGAAAAAGAGGAGAGTAAAATTGAGAAAAGAAAAGAGGGCAAGCCAAGAGAAGAGAGAGGAAAAGGAGAGAGAGCTAAAGGTAAAAGAGAGAAAGAGGGAGAAAGAGAGAAAAGTTTGTTAGTAGCAAGAAAGAGTGAGATCAAACAAGCTTTGTTTTCTCAACAAAACCTCCTAATAGTTATCTATAAAGAGGCTATGTTGAATACTAACGACTTAACCTCTACTTTGCCTAGTCTTGTTATATCTCTTTTGCAGGAATATGGAGATGTCTTTCCCGAAGAGGTACCACCTGGGTTGCCACCAATTAGAGGGATAAAACATCAAATTGACTTTATACCTGGAGCGCCTTTGCCCAATCGTCCAGCTTACCGAGCTAATCCTGAAGAGACCAAGGAGATTCAAAGACAAGTGCAAGAGCTGCTGGAAAAGGGATATGTGAGGGAGAGCCTTAGCCCATGTGCAGTACCAGTGTTGCTCGTGCCTAAAAAGGATGGCACATGGAGAATGTGCATTGATTGTCGAGCCATCAATAATATAACGGTAAGATATCGTCATCCTATCCCTAGGTTAGATGATATGCTTGATGAATTAAATGGCTCCACTATCTTCTCTAAAATTGATTTAAAAAGTGGCTACCATCAAATTAGGATGAAAGAAGGAGATGAATGGAAAACTGCATTTAAGACTAAACATGGACTTTATGAATGGTTAGTTATGCCTTTTGGTCTCACTAATGCACCTAGCACATTTATGAGGTTGATGAATCATGTCTTGCGTGCATTCATAGGTAAATTTGTGGTAGTTTACTTTGATGATATCCTTGTGTACAGTAGGACTTTGCATGAGCATGTAGATCACTTGAGACAAGTCCTAGAGGTTTTAAGAAAAGAAAGATTGTTTGGCAATTTGAATAAGTGTGATTTTTGCACTAATAAAGTTGTTTTTCTTGGTTTTGTTGTGAGTGCTGAGGGGGTTGAGGTTGATGAAGAGAAAATCAAAGCCATTCAAGATTGGCCAACCCCTACCACCATCGGACAAGTGAGGAGCTTCCATGGACTTGCAAGCTTTTATAGGAGATTTGTAAGGGACTTCAGCTCACTGGCAGCTCCTTTGAATGAGTTGACAAAGAAGAATGTTCCATTCAAGTGGGGAGAAGCTCAAGAGAAAGCCTTCCAAACCATCAAGGAGAGGCTCATACATGCACCTTTATTAGTCCTTCCAGATTTTGGTAAGATTTTTGAGGTTGAATGTGATGCTAGTGGAATTGGCATAGGAGGTGTACTCATGCAAGAAGGTAAGCCCATTGCATATTTTAGCGAAAAGCTAAGTGGTCCTACTCTTAACTATCCTACATATGATAAGGAGCTATATGCTTTAGTTAGAGTGTTGGAAACTTGGCAACATTATTTGTGGCCTAAAGAATTTGTCATACATTCTGACCATGAGGCTCTAAAACATATTAAGAGCCAAAACAAATTGAATCGAAGACACGCTAGTTGGGTTGAATTCATTGAATCTTTTCCATATGTGATTAAGCATAAGAAAGGTAAGGAGAATATTGTTGCTGATGCACTTTCACGTAGGTATGTTCTTCTTTCCATGTTAGACTCTAAGGTTCTTGGTTTTGAGTTCATCAAGGAATTATATACAAATGATGTTGATTTTGGTGAAGCTTTTAACTATTGCAAGCCTGGAGTTGGTTGGGACAAATTTTACTTGCATCAAGGATTCTTGTTTCGTGTTGATAAGCTTTGCATTCCTAATTGTTCTCTGCGTATGTTATTGATGAAGGAAGCACATTCAGGAGGTTTAATGGGACACTTTGGCATTGTTAAAACATTTGATATCTTGCATGAGCATTTTTATTGGCCTAAGATGCGTAGGGATGTTCAAAAGTTTGTGGGGAGATACGTTGTATGTCATAAAGCAAAATCTAAATTAAATCCCCATGGACTGTATACTCCCCTCCCTATTCCTAGTGTACCTTGGGAAGATGTTTCCATGGATTTTATTGTGGGATTACCTAGGTCTAAGAGGGGGAGGGACTCTATTTTTGTTGTTGTGGACAGGTTTTCTCAAATGGCACACTTCATTGCATGTCATAAGGTTGATGATGCTTCTAATATTGCTAATTTGTTCTTTCAGGAAGTTGTGAGGTTTCATGGGATTCCGAGGACTATAGTGTCAGATCGTGATGCTAAGTTTCTAAGCTATTTTTGGAAGACTTTGTGGAGCAAGTTTGGAACTAAATTGTTATTCTCTACTACTTGTCATCCGCAAACTGATGGACAAACTGAAGTTGTTAATAGGACACTATCTTCTTTGTTACGAACTATGGTTAAAAAGAACCTGAAGAATTGGGAGGAGTGTCTCCCACATGTCGAGTTTGCATACAATAGGGCTGTTCATTCCACTACTAAATATTCACCATTTGAGATTGTATATGGTTTTAATCCTCTTGCACCCATTGACTTAGTTCCTTTGCCTTTGCAGGAAAGAATCAATATGGATGGACAGAAACGTGCTGAGTTTGTTAAGCAAATCCATGAGAAAGCAAAACAAAACATTGAGAGGATGACTCAACAATATGTAGAACGTGCTAATAAGGGACGAAAGAGGGTTGTCTTTGAACCAGGAGATTTGGTTTGGTTGCACCTTAGAAAAGAGAGGTTTCCTGACAAAAGAAAGTCTAAACTTATGCCTCGCGGGGATGGGCCTTTCCGCGTGCTAGAAAGAATTAATGATAATGCCTACAAGATAGATTTACCAGGTGAGTATGGTGTAAGTGCTACTTTTAATGTTTCTGACCTTTCCCCTTATTTTGGTGCAGACTTTGAAGAGTCGAGGACGACTCCTTTTCAAGAGGGGGAGGATGATATGAACCAGACTCATGTAAGAAAGGATGCTCGTGTGGAGAAGGACTTGATGATAGATGGCCCAATGACAAGAGGGAGAGTTAAGCGTCTACAAAGAGCAATTGGGCTTCAATTTGCTAAATTAGAAGCCCATAATGTTAGTGCATGCATTGAGGAAGCAAATGAAGCCTTAATCATGCTTATTCAAGCCCAGGTTGATGCTTAAAGAGCCCATTGAAGATAGATGACGTGAATAGTACTTCAAATGCAAGATGTCCAGCCCATTAGTATTAATTAGTTTCTATTAAACTGATTATCTATCCTTTTCTGTTTTTAAAAAGATTTGATTTTGTATCCCTATTTTTTAGATCTTTCAGTTAGGATTATATAGTTAGTTTCCTACTTTTCCTCCAGTAGATAGGTTTGAGTTACACTATAAATATATGTATTCTGCCTTCATTTGAATCAGATTGGAAGTAGTAGAATTATTGAGTGTTTCTCTAATTGTGAGAATCTTATCTTTTCTTTGCTCTTGTGAAACCTTTGTCTTGTCAACCTATCTTTAGGTTGGTGATTCAAGTTCGCAAAAGCCCCCAATTCGTGCTTCGATCAAAGTGCGTCATTGTGTGGATTGGTTTACTGTGTTCGTGGTTAGGCGCATTGTCTAAGTAGCAGGTCAACGTTCTTATAACGTTGGTTGGCTATTTGCTTCTGTCGGGTCTCGAACCATCATCTATCCATCAACCTACGTCGTGAAGATTGGGCCACCCCTTGATTTCGCATCAGAATTATTTGAGTGTTTCTCTAATTGTGAGAATCTTATCTTTTCTTTGCTCTTGTGAAACCTTTGTCTTGTCAACCTATCTTTAGGTTGGTGATTCAAGTTCGCAAAAGCCCCCAATTCGTGCTTCGATCCAAGTGCGTCGTTGTGTGGATTGGTTTATTGTGTTCGTGGTTAGGCGCATTGTCTAAGTAGCAGGTTAACGTTCTTATAACGTTAGTTGGCTATTTGCTTCCGTCGGGTCTCGAACCATCATCTATCCATCAACCTACGTCGTGAAGATTGGGCCACCCCTTGATTTCGCATCATTTGGTATCAGAGCTTCGGTTTACACGGTAGGTTGTCTATCATACATTCATCATCCACCATTCTACTTCTTTTCTAGCCTCCATATTTTTTTTTTCCATATCCATTCATTGCTACCTTTTATTATTAAAAAAAAAATACTAAACCTTCTACCTTCCCTTATTTCCAGATTTGATCCTTAGTGTGCAAGATTTAGTTTTTTATGCTACAAGAGCCATTCATTTTGTAATCTGGAAAATTTTTGTTCTGGACGTGTTATTTTTCCCTTATCTGTTCAACCCCTTTCCTTTTGAGATTTTGGACTATTAATAGGTCAATCCTAAGTTTCAGAATCTCAACTTTCATTTCGTTTTAGAATCATCAAATTCGAAGTTCTCTAGAGGAAGTTATTGTTATTTTTAGCGGTAACATTTTCTGATTTTGCATTGCTAAGTGGTTAGAATCATTGTAATTTGGCTCTTTGGTATTTTAAACTTGATTTTGCATTGCTAAGTGGTTAAATCTTCCTTTTTTCATATTGGAACCCTAGCCTAACCAAACCCTAACCTTACTTGTAACTTGTATGCGCCAATCACAACTTTTCATACCATCCACCAGCACATACTTTGGTGAACCGAGAATTGGCAGTCCTTGATCACTTGACAAGGTCTTAGGTAACATAAGAGCTTGGGATTTGATATTGAGAGGTAAAAGGCAAGAGTGGATAAGATCATTGTAGAAAAAGCCAATAAGAGAGAGTAAACACGAGTGTGAGTGTTATATCTCAATTGAGTGAAACACGTGAGGAAATATTTGTGAGGTCCTATATACTTTTGTTTCTTTTTCACTAACATGGCAGATAATCGAGAAAAAGGAGTTGCACATGAAAGTGATAATGATGATCACAATTCATTTGGAGTAGCGCCTTTGCAAATGAAAGCTCTAGTGAGTCATTTTGAAAGGATGCTTGATAAGAAGTTGGAAGGACTCCATGAATGCTTAGATCGAGTGGAGAGTAGAACCTTTAGCCAAAGGACTACTACTCAAGCTAACCAAAGACAAGCTCATGCTGCAAGCCCACAACACCGTGAATATGCGGAAGACATGGAGAGCCATGACGAAGATTATGAAGGAGAGGAGACTCAGCCAAGAAGAAGGCCATTCAACATACAAAGAAGACCACTGAGGAGGCCTAGAGATGAAGAAGAAGGCCTTGGAGGAGTCAAAGTCAAAATTCCTTCTTTTCAAGGCAAGAATGATCCAGAAACATACCTGGAGTGGGAGATGCGTGTAGAGCAAATCTTTTCATGCCATAACTACTCTGAGGGTAAGAAGGTCAAAATTGCTACTCTTGAGTTTACTAATTATGCTCTTATTTGGTGGGACCAGATACAAAAGGAGCGGACTAGATATGGAGAGCACCTCATCTCAACATGGGAAGAGATGAAGGCTATCATGAGGAGGCGATTCATTCCATCCTATTTTCGAAGGGAACTTCACAATAAGCTTCAACGCCTCATTCAAGGATCCAAGAGTGTGGATGAGTACTACAAGGAAATGCAAATAGCCATGATTAGAGCTAATGTAGAGGAGGATCCAGAAGCAACAATGGCTCGTTTCTTAGATGGGCTTAATCGTGACATAGCCGATGTTGTGGATATGTACCATTATGTTGAGATTCATGACTTAGTCCACCAAGCTGCCAAGGTGGAAAAACAACTCAAAAGGAAGAATATTGCAAGGAAGAACTCCAGTTCAACTTCTTTCAACTCATGGAGGAACAACCCAAAGAAAGATATTCCCTCTACTTGAAATTCAAAGGGAAATGAAATAAAAAAAGAAGAAAAGCTGGCTGCACCACCCAAGAAGGTTCAAAGTGGGCCTAATCCTTCAAGAAATCGAGACATAATATGCTTCAAGTGCCAAGGGAGAGGACACATCTCTAGTGAATGTCCTAACAAGCGAACCATGAATATCAACAACCTTGGTGAGTGGGAAACTGAAGGAGAAACAACAGAGGAAGAAGAAGAGCTATTGATGGAAAATGAAGATGGAGAGTATGCAGAAGAAGGAGAACTCCTTGTAACTAGGAGAGCCCTTAGTGCCCAGATGATGGCAGACGAAGATAAACAAAGAGAGAACTTATTCCATACTCGTTGCCAAATCCAAGGAAAGATATGTGGTGTGATTATAGACGGAGGAAGTTGCTGCAATGTGGCAAGCACTGAGCTAGTGGAGAAGTTGAATTTGTCTACTTTCAAGCATCAACGGCCTTACAAACTCCAATGGCTCAATGAATGTGGAGAATTGAGAGTAACCAAGCAAGTTAAGGTAATGTTTTCAATTGGCAAGTACAAGGATGAAGTGCTTTGTGATATTGTACCAATGAAAGCATGTCATATTTTGTTAGGTAGGCCTTGGCAGTATGATAGACGTGTTACACATGATGGTTTTCTAAATCATTATTCTTTTGTACTTAGAGGGGAACCTATAACCCTCCTTCCTATGTCACCAAAGCAAGTGTTAGAAGATCAAATCAAGAGAAAGAAGAAAAGAGAAAGTGAGTGTGTAAAAGTGTCTGAAAAAGAGGAAAGTAAAATTGAGAAAAGAAAAGAGGGCAAGCCAAGAGAAGAGAGAGGAAAAGGAGAGAGAGCTAAAGGTAAAAGAGAGAAAAGTTTGTTAGTAGCAAGAAAGAGTGAGATCAAACAAGCTTTGTTTTCTCAACAAAACCTCCTAGTAGTTATCTATAAAGAGGCTATGTTGAATACTAACGACTTAACCTCTACTTTGCCTAGTCTTGTTATATCTCTTTTGCAGGAATATGGAGATGTCTTTCCCGAAGACGTACCACCTGGGTTGCCACCAATTAGAGGGATAGAACATCAAATTGACTTTATACCTGGAGCACCTTTGCCCAATCATCCAGCTTACCGAGCTAATCCTGAAGAGACCAAGGAGATTCAAAGACAAGTGCAAGAGCTGCTGGAAAAGGGATATGTGAGGGAGAGCCTTAGCCCATGTGCAGTACCAGTGTTGCTCGTGCCTAAAAAGGATGGCACATGGAGAATGTGCATTGATTGTCGAGCCATCAATAATATAATGATAAGATATCGTCATCCTATCCCTAGGTTAGATGATATGCTTGATGAATTAAATGGCTCCACTATCTTCTCTAAAATTGATTTAAAAAGTGGCTACCATCAAATTAGGATGAAAGAAGGAGATGAATGGAAAACTGCATTTAAGACTAAACATGGACTTTATGAATAGTTAGTTATGCCTTTTGGTCTCACTAATGCACCTAGCACATTTATGAGGTTGATGAATCATGTCTTGCGTGCATTCATAGGTAAATTTGTGGTAGTTTACTTTGATGATATCCTTGTGTACAGTAGGACTTTGCATGAGCATGTAGATCACTTGAGACAAGTCCTAGAGGTTTTAAGAAAAGAAAGATTGTTTGGCAATTTGAATAAGTGTGATTTTTGCACTAATAAAGTTGTTTTTCTTGGTTTTGTTGTGAGTGTTGAGGGGGTTGAGGTTGATGAAGAGAAAATCAAAGCCATTCAAGATTGGCCAACCCTTACCACCATCGGACAAGTGAGGAGCTTCCATGGACTTGCAAGCTTTTATAGGAGATTTGTGAGGGACTTCAGCTCACTGGCAGCTCCTTTGAATGAGTTGACAAAGAAGAATGTTCCATTCAAGTGGGGAGAAGCTCAAGAGAAAGCCTTCCAAACCATCAAGGAGAGGCTCATACATGCACCTTTATTAGTCCTTCCAGATTTTGGTAAGATTTTTGAGGTTGAATGTGATGCTAGTGGAATTGGCATAGGAGGTGTACTCATGCAAGAAGGTAAGCCCATTGCATATTTTAGCGAAAAGCTAAGTGGTCCTACTCTTAACTATCCTACATATGATAAGGAGCTATATGCTTTAGTTAGAGTGTTGGAAACTTGGCAACATTATTTGTGGCCTAAAGAATTTGTCATACATTCTGACCATGAGGCTCTAAAACATATTAAGAGCCAAAACAAATTGAATCGAAGACACGCTAGTTGGGTTGAATTCATTGAATCTTTCCCATATGTGATTAAGCATAAGAAAGGTAAGGAAAATATTGTTGCTGATGCACTTTCACGTAGGTATGTTCTTCTTTCCATGTTAGACTCTAAGGTTCTTGGTTTTGAGTTCATCAAGGAATTATATACAAATGATGTTGATTTTGGTGAAGCTTTTAACTATTGCAAGCCTGGAGTTGGTTGGGACAAATTTTACTTGCATCAAGGATTCTTGTTTTGTGTTGATAAGCTTTGCATTCCTAATTGTTCTCTGCGTATGTTATTGATGAAGGAAGCACATTCAGGAGGTTTAATGGGACACTTTGGCATTGTTAAAACATTTGATATCTTGAATGAGCATTTTTATTGGCCTAAGATGCGTAGGGATGTTCAAAAGTTTGTGGGGAGATGCGTTGTATGTCATAAAGCAAAATCTAAATTAAATCCCCATGGACTGTATACTCCCCTCCCTATTCCTAGTGTACCTTGGGAAGATGTTTCCATGGATTTTATTGTGGGATTACCTAGGTCTAAGAGGGGGAAGGACTCTATTTTTGTTGTTGTGGACAGGTTTTCTAAAATGGCGTACTTCATTGCATGTCATAAGGTTGATGATGCTTCTAATATTGCTAATTTGTTCTTTCAGGAAGTTGTGAGGTTTCATGGGATTCCGAGGACTATAGTGTCAGATCGTGATGCTAAGTTTCTAAGCTATTTTTGGAAGACTTTGTGGAGCAAGTTTGGAACTAAATTGTTATTCTCTACTTGTCATCCGCAAACTGATGGACAAACTGAAGTTGTTAATAGGACACTATCTTCTTTGTTACGAACTATGGTTAAAAAGAACCTGAAGAATTGGGAGGAGTGTCTCCCACATGTCGAGTTTGCATACAATAGGGCTGTTCATTCCACTACTAAATATTCACCATTTGAGATTGTATATGGTTTTAATCCTCTTGCACCCATTGACTTAGCTCCTTTGCCTTTGCAGGAAAGAATCAATATGGATGGACAGAAACGTGCTGAGTTTGTTAAGCAAATCCATGAGAAAGCAAAACAAAACATTGAGAGGATGACTCAACAATATGTAGAACGTGCTAATAAGGGACGAAAGAGGGTTGTCTTTGAACCAGGAGATTTGGTTTGGTTGCACCTTAGAAAAGAGAGGTTTCCTGACAAAAGAAAGTCTAAACTTATGCCTCGCGGGGATGGGCCTTTCCGCGTGCTAGAAAGAATTAATGATAATGCCTACAAGATAGATTTACCAGGTGAGTATGGTGTAAGTGCTACTTTTAATGTTTCTGACCTTTCCCCTTATTTTGGTGCAGACTTTGAAGAGTCAAGGACGACTCCTTTTCAAGAGGGGGAGGATGATATGAACCAGACTCATGTGGGGAAGGATGCTTGTGTGGAGAAGGACTTGATGATAGATGGCCCAATGACAAGAGGAAGAGTTAAGCGTCTACAAAGAGCAATTGGGCTTCAATTTGCTAAATTAGAAGCCCATAATGTTAGTGCATGCATTGAGGAAGCAAATGAAGCCTTAATCATGCTTATTCAAGCCCAGGTTGATGCCTAAAGAGCCCATTGAAGATAGATGACGTGAATAGTACTTCAAATGCAAGATGTCCAGCCCATTAGTATTAATTAGTTTCTATTAAACTGATTATCTATCCTTTTCTGTTTTTAAAAAGATTTGATTTTGTATCCCTATTTTTTAGATCTTTCAGTTAGGATTATGTAGTTAGTTTCCTACTTTTCCTCTAGTAGATAGGTTTGAGCTACACTATAAATATATGTATTCTGCCTTCATTTGAATCAGATTGGAAGTAGTAGAATTATTTGAGTGTTTCTCTAATTGTGAGAATCTTATCTTTTCTTTGCTCTTGTGAAACCTTTGTGTTGTCAACCTATCTTTAGGTTGGTGATTCAAGTTCGCAAAAGCCCCCAATTCGTGCTTCGATCCAAGTGCGTCATTGTGTGGATTGGTTTATTGTGTTCGTGGTTAGGCAAATTGTCTAAGTAGCAGGTTAACGTTCTTATAACGTTAGTTGGCTATTTGCTTCCATCGGGTCTCGAACCATCATCTATCCATCAACCTACGTCGTGAAGATTGGGCCACCCCTTGATTTCGCATCAAGAATTTTATCATAATTTTATTTGGCCCCAATTCCTTCTATTTTAGGGACTTCCTTTTGTATCTGGCTCATTTCTGACGTTTACGGAGAAACCAAACATTGCGTTTCTCACGTTTACGAAGGGATTGGATGTTACATTTCTCCCCCCTTAAATAAATTTCGTCCTCGAAATTTAGGGGTACACTTTCTCTTACTCTTTTATATTTTGGCTTACTGTTCCTTTCTTTCCCCTCTTTCCTAACTCTATATGCTTTTCTCTCAGTTTTACTTGTTTAAGTTTTCTCTCAACCAGGAAATTTTCATTGCTAGCCTAAAGAAATTCCTAGCTTTGGAGGCCTATTTTGGGAGAGCTTACTAATTATATTGGGTTAGTCTTAACCCATTTGTAGGAGTTAATATTTCTTTTAGTGGACTCATTTATACATCTAGGGAGGGAACTCATTTCATATCACATCTCCCGTATCCTCTCTAAATGGCTTCTCATAACATCTTATCATCTTTTCTGATCATTAGAGCCATCGGAGGTTTTTGTCAGTTTATTATTTTGAAGTATATTGTCCATTGTTCATCTCTACATTCTTTCTTACTAACTCATCCCATGATTACAATTCATATCTCTTTCTGTCACAGGCCTCATATCATAACTACTTACTGGGGTTACAACTCCTTTGAGGAGTTTCTGCTTTTAATGATCCCAATTTCTCTATTTATTACTATATTTGTCTTTGTAGGCCAGGACTTTTTTTCACTTTCTTTACTCACTTATAGTGGTATTTTATAGTCCTTCATTTCAGCACTGATAAGCCTAACATGTGTGTCTCATATTGGCATCGAAGAGCTACTACCACTGACTACTACTAAGTTCTACTGGGATACTAGCTATTCTCACAGGTTTGCTCATTGGAGATATACTGTACCACTCACCTCATATAAAAACTGCACCTGACCCCTTTCTGAATATATATAAGTTAGCATGCAGAGATCTCTCTATCCCTCGGTCAGGGCTATTGCCTGTTAGGTAGTAGTTCATCTAGCTCTAACTCTAGAAAGCTAATTTCTTGCTTTCCTCATCCCATACATTATGCTTATCACTAAAGGGAGCTAGTCAGTGGTCTAACTGTCTGAATAAAGCCTTCATATCTCTATGGCAACAGTCTACCAGACTCAGAAGGTCTGTAGTCTCTGAGACAAAAGTTAGCTGAAACTACATTAGTCTCTGAGACTAATTGCTCTGTAAAATTATCTCAGGTTGTCATCTCTACCAAAGATCTATCATGTTGTAACTAGGGCTATCTGTAACTCTACGGGATCTACTGTGACCCCTAGGTCTACTGCAACCTCTCGAGCCCTGCTAGGATCTGCTGCAACCCGCTGTGATATGCTAGGATCTACTGCGATCCATCTCTGGGAGATATCAAAGCCTAAGATCATTGTATCTGACAGTAAAATACATACTCACTAAGTCCGGTTACCATCGCTCATAATAGCTGAGGCTAAACTCAGAAGAACATCATGCTCTTCATGCGAAGTAGGTTCTGTATCATCTAATTCTCTAGGATCACGTTATACTGACACTAGGGGGCGTTTTAAATTATTATTCATCGCTCCTCATAGGATCCTCATATTCCCACTTTAGCCCCTTTTTGCTTGGTCCTTCCTTTCTTACTCTAGTGACTTACTTACTTTACATGTACTCATTCTAGTCTTCCTCTCATATCTTACAGTTTCTAACTATGCCCACTTTCTGCTTTTAAGTGCTTTAGTATTAGGGCATCTCACACACTGAGTGTGGCTAACATCTCTGGCAGGAGAGAGGCTATGCACTGGTCCCTTCTCATTTCATTTACATATATTATAAGGGACTCAAGTTATGCATACTAAATCTAGACATTATCTATTGGGGATTCCTTTCTACATACTTTTCTTACTATTTTAGTATTCTTAGAATCTCTTTACCTTTCTTCTCTGACTCATCTCATTCTTTAACTAACTAGGATACTCTTCAATTACCGGGACACTTTGGTGAGTGATGTCATCGTTTGCTACGCACTCAAGTCACATTACTATTAAGTTGATCAAGCCTAATATCATGTAACCATTATTGCAAGTAAACTATAACATCAAACACTAATACACAAGTGCCTCATGATTGAGCTCGAGGCCACTAGCACCTGTATAGTACAAGTTTCCCAATAATCTAAAGTACCTTTCTCTTTTACCTTTTATATCAGCCCTATTCTCGTAAAGTGCTTCGAAAAAGTAAGATTCTTCCTCTACTACATCCCAAGATCTCTCTGTATTACCTGGCTATTTTTACTTTGGGCAATATCATGCTAGAAGGGCATCTATGCCAAGAACAAGTGTGCTTTCTGAAGTACTCAAGCACATTAACTGATTATCTATTCTCAATCTAAGATGTCCTCGGCTTGAATACTGTCATATTTTCTTTCTTTTTACCTTTATGATCTTACTTAGGTAAAAGGATGTTTTACTACTGACTGTTTCTATTGCTAGTTTAGGTTTTTCTATACTCGAGAGCACCTACAATTTTCCTGGGTTCCTCTACTTATTCACTCTCTATAACATCAAGGGGTCTACTTTTTTGTTCATACTCTTACTCTGCTCTTAGCTAGACCATCCTTAGGTAAGAAAATTCTATTTCATGAAATCCTAAGAATTACATTTTGTGGTGCTCTCGGCAAGCACTCTTTTTCTACATAATATGAGGCTCGCCTTCTTAGGCGGTCTCTAACTTTCTCGAGCTTCCCTAAGGGTAGTAAGGCACAAACTGTCTATCTCAGCTTATTTCTACATTCATATCAGAGCAGGGCTTTCTCTCTACACAATATACTATTTTTAGGGTTTTGCTAACCTAATCCAGAACACGTACTCTCAATGTTTGGATTCTACCTCACTGAAGCTAATGCTCTATTGGGTGCTCTAATCACTCACGTGCTTTAACCCTATATCATTCTCATATTAAGGAGTTCGTCTGACTAACTATTGAACCGCTATCCGTTTATCTTTCTGGGCTTAGTTTACTGATTTAATCTTGACTAGAGTGGGGGCATCTTTTCTGTAGTTAGTTTATTAGCTCTTTCTCACTTCCCTTTATGACTCAAGGGGGTTTATCTAGGAAAATTTACTAACCACTACTGGGGGTTTCCCCAACATTAGGATGTCTCGTCTTTTCTTTCTTGATCCAGGGAGAACTTTCATTGAGCCTTTCATTTACATATCTTACCTGGAACGATGCTACTGGTTATCTCCCCAAGCTTTATGCTCAGCCTAGACTAGCCATCTCATCGGACTTGTAGCTTACTAACTATTCTCATTCTTTTCTGAGTCTCTATTACTGGCTACTCATACTTACTTCTAGGTGTTACCTATGAGGTACACCTTTCTAGATCACTCACTATGTGCTTCATTGCTAGTAGCCTTATCGCACATTATTTCAAGGCTACACTAACATTCTATCATTCAGTGTCTCATAGGGTAGCATCTTAGGTTGGAGTCAATGCCTTAAAAGCGGCTCTCAACAACCTCATCATCCCTGAGTAACTTTCTCTGTGTTGAGCTCTTTTCTCAATCTTATTTATTAGGTCCACGGATTTCTTACTTATCTTCTGTAATCATTCATTATTCTTTTCCTCTACTTATACTAGGGGTTCCCACTTTCTGTAGGTTGTTTGACCCCTTATCAACTCCTTTCTTAAGTTGGCATGAATATGACTAATAAGGCATTCATGATGCTATTCGCCGCGACTAACACATCATTCACCGCGGCTAACTTCTTGATTGGCTGCAGCGAGAAACTCTTTGGATTATCTCGCTACTATCTGGAATAATTGGCCGTGGCTAACAGCCTCTGATTGGCTTATTTTTTAGGGATTGAATTTTCATCTTTAGCTACTAAATCGAGCCTCATTGCATCTATATCTAGCACATCATCAAGCTAGAGGGTTCTACCTTGTGCTTCATTCATGCATAGCTAGTTGTTACCTCTGGGTTGAGCTATTACCTCTAGGCTATCAGGGCTCTAGGGTGTAGCTTGTAACTTAACCTCTGGCCTGAGGGAATTAGCTTTTTGGTTTTGAAATTCATCTAGACATTTAGATATTGTTGCTAGGGGATAATTCTCTTTCGTATTCCCCTCTACACTGGTCCTGTACAGCCGCAGTCTCATCTCATACCGCCCTACATCCTACTTACCTCTGCATTAAGCGAGACATCTCGGAATGGCATAAGTATGACTACCAGGGAGGATTAGGCCTCACACACTCTCTCTAGCAAGTCTTTTTATATTAACGAAATCATTTCTCATCGTTTATGTCTAGGGCTTGCCACTGATCCCGGCGAGCTATCATATCTCATCAAGCTCTAGCCGTTGGATCTCTTAACTTCGCTCAAGCTAAGCTCTGCTCAAGCTACTCTAGAGGCCACCCTGTCCCAGTGTCCACTAACTATTCCAAGACCATTCTACAACTTACTCATCATAAATAAAGCCACAAATTATACTCATAAACCCAACAATCCTTATACAAGGCTCTACCTATCCATTCAAGCCTTTTACATAACCCTATTACTACATCCTCAAGTCAAATCCAATCCGAGAGAGCCTATAACTTTGCTCTGATACCAATAAATGTAACACTATAATTTCTAGCTCATTTGATGCCATTTGCTTTGTATTATCAATCCCACAAGATCATATGAAAAAGGGATGAAAATAATAAACTTGTATTGCGTTGCGCTATGTCAAAAAAATTCAATTTGGTGTCACGTAGACTGTGTGAGCTCATACTATACTTCTTCATATTTAATTTCATTATTACAACTCATTTGTATCACAAAAACATGCCTACAACCTATGGAAACCGAAATGGAGCTCAAAATAAACAAGCACATTTTCAGCCAGATTTGCTCCATTTTTTGACCTAACTTTGAAAAATCATAACTAAATTTAAAAAATTCAAAATCATAAAATCTTTATCATTATGGAAATCTTAGGATGTCTAATTCACACTAAAAATATGCCCAAGTCATAAAATTCATCACACATGACGTTTGACATCCAAAACACTACAGAGTCACTGGCTGCCTGGGTTGTTGTTTAGTTTACTGATACAAATTTCTGAAATTCATAACTAATTCTATAAAAATTAAAATCACACACATTTAGTTATTCTAGAAAGCCACAAATGTTAACTTGATAGTAAAAATAATTCTAGAATGAAACAGATACATTTAGTCAGCTGGACCCTATGGAACAGTAACTAGACTCATGGGACGCTACTGATACTGATAGTTAACTTCAAATATACATAACTCACTGGTCAGACCTCCAAATGAGGTGATCTTAGTGGTCACAGAAAGCTTATGACCTCTAGTTTATGCATGCAAAATTTCATAAGCATTGGACACCATTTGGCCATTGGGTGATACAGAATTCAAAACTACCAGTATGAACAGTACCCATACCAGAATCCATGAAAAATTCCAAATTTGAAAATTTATCAAATATTCTCTAGGTCTCCAAAAATTATAGTCTTTAGCTTCCCAAAAATCTATTAATGAGACCTAATTGCATGCCAAGTTTCAGGGCAAGACTAACTTATTTGGCTAAAAAATGACATAGGGTTCCATTATGGTCGATTTTGGCTCCATATTGGGTACCAAAATTGCCAAATAGATTTCCCTTAGTTTTGGCACCTTTTGGGCAAGTTTAAAAGCATATTTAAGACTTGTATGAGCTGCTCAAATGGTCCTAAACCTCATACATCTCATTTTGACCATTCAACCAACATTTATACACATATTCATCAAACTTTACATTCTCATACCATGGCATTTCATACTCAAAACATGTGCTAATGATCATATATCATTTCCATACATCTAAACATCACATAATAGTATGTTTACATCTATCTCAAGGTTCATAATACATATACAATATCATATACATCTTGGACCATGATCATGATTTCAAAATAGATAAAATAAGCATAACTTGTCAATTGTCTCTCTTCATGGTGGTTGGCTCCCTTCACCATAATTGCTTAATCCACCTAGCATGTTAGGACATTTAAGAGAAGGGAGTGAGATTCAAAAATCTCAATAGCTCATCTCCCATTCCATCACACATAATATGTGCAAGCAAGTTTCACAAATGAATGCATGGAGAAAGTAGAAATCATAGGCATTTTAAAAGCAACTTTGGCATGTGAATTAATCATACAAGACATTCAAGAGCTCACTAAGTGTTTGGATTGGCCTCACACTTCTCCTCATAGATTTTGGACTTGCCTCACCCATGCTTTAAGTACTTTGGACTCAACCATACTCTCGGAAGCCCACTTTGCTTTTGGGAGACTCTTTACTTTGTCTCAACTAAGCTCAAGGGTTCTTAGCTCATCCTCACCAAAGGAAAGAGTTCTTGGCCTTTCCACACTCAAGCAAACTCACACAAACATCATGTAATCATTTGAAAACATAACATAGCATCAAGCATCATGGCATATAAAGGCATGCTAGCATACTTTTCAAAGCTTGAAAATACACATACATACATTCTAAAATAAGCTAGACACACATCCATGCATGAGAGAAGGTGGAGAGAGCTACCTTGTATATAAGCACATACTTTTTCCTTAGCTTTCAAGCTTCCTCTTTTAGCCACACACCCACAAGTTGGTGGAAATAGTGTCTCTTGGCCTAGACACAAATTATGGGAGCCAATTAAGTTCATGAAACAATGTCTAGGGCCATGCAACTTGCTTAAACCCTAGATTACTCTACAACCTCCATTATGGTCCATATTGGCACCTAATGAAGCAACACCTCTCAAATGATTTTTAGGCCTCATTCTTTATTCTCAAATATGATTTTTAACTCCTTTTAAGCCTCTTGGAGTCATCACATCATTAAAACAATGGGCCTAACATCATGTTACTTCCTTAGGTCACAATATGGAACCTGATATGATATCAGTAGGCATGCCCATTGTAGCATAACAAGTTCAAGAAGTCCTCATCCATCAAGAAAACCAAATCATTCAAAAGCATATGATTCAGGTCCAAATGGCCCATGAAAGGATGGCCTATGCTCAAGAGGCCCAAATTATGCTAGTATATGTCCAAAAATTTCAAAGAGCTCAAGATAATATCTATATTGGACGTCGGCCTAAGTTTAGAACCCAAGATCCATATTTGATCATTTCGAAACATGCTGAATTGGACTTTGGACATGAGATCTCTTTAAAAATGCAAAAGTGGAAGTCTAAGTGGAAGCCCAATGTTCTAAGAAGGTCCATGGAGATGTTAAAGGCCCAATGTAGTTATACACATACAAGAGAAGTGTCAAGGCCCAATTGGAGTCCAATTGCAAGAGATTAAGAATCATGTGTTAATCATGTGATTTTTAATGAAGCATGTGCATCCCATGTAACTACTTAAAGAAGCTAATTAATTTCGACTAGGATTCTTATGAATTTCGTTTTTATTATTTTATTATTTTTTAGGACTTGGTCAAAGAGCTTATCTAGGAGATTAAGTTAAAATTAATATTCTAATCTTGTTCGTTGATTTTAGGCATCATTCAAAATAATTCTAATTAGATTTTAGAGTTTAACTTTTATTAGGATTTTAAGTCTTTTAGAAATTTTGCCTATAAAAAGTCCCCTATTGTACTCTATTTTAAAAGATCATGAATGAATACATTTGAGTATTATTCAATACTTTGTAAGGCTTTTGCTTCTTTGTGTTCTCTGAGAGTACACGTGACTTATCAAAGGATTAGTCTTCCTTTGTGGCGTCTTGAGGCTAGGGTTCTAAGAGACAAGTTCTCTTAGGGTCTTTTTTTTTACCAACATTCTTGTTTCTAGCCGGTCCCAGGCAAAATTTCGAATTGTTGAAGGTTCTCTAGGGCATGTTCCTAGTGGGTTTGGCCCCCTATTGTACTCTATTTTAGAAGATCATGAATGAATAAATTTGAGTATTATTCAATACTTTGTGAGGCTTTTGCTTTTTGTGTTCTCTGAAAGTACATGTGACTTATCAAAGGATTGGTCTTCCTTTGTGGCGTCTTGAGGCTAGGGTTCTAGGAGACAAGTTCTCTTAGGGTCTTTCCTTTGACCAACATTCTTGTTTTTAGCCGGTCCCAGGCAAAGTTTCGAATTGTTGAAGGTTCTCTAGGGCATGTTCCTAGTGGATCTTGCATCAGAACCTAAAGCACTAACTCATTTTCTAAGCTTCCTAAATTTTTCTCAAGGTTTCCCCTCACATTCATTCATCATATATGACTAAAAAATGAGTTTGAAACAATTTAAAACTCTCCCTAACTATGCCATCCCTACTTGGCCAAAACTTAGAGCATAAATGGGATTTCATGGCTTCTTGATTTTTCCTTGATGGGAGAACCATTTAGGGAGGTTGTTAAGAGTTGTAGGAGGTCAAGGAAACACTTAAATAGCCAAGAGAACTCATAGATTAAATCAGTTTTTACAATCCCCTTAAATGCTCTACACTTTTTTAACTTTTAGGTTCATGACTTTCCATGGGGTTTTGTTCATTTTCATAGAGGAAGAGGCATATGGGAGACCTTTTAGAGATCTTAGGAGTACATTTAAACATTCATTTAAGCCTAAGAATATTCATATAAAATCATATTTACAAGGGAGCATTTGGATCCCTAATGATTTTATTTTGTTTCCTAATGCTCCTTTCTTAATTCTATTGGTTCATTCTTAACCCTTGCCATCTAAAACCTCTAATCCCTCCACAAATTGGATAGAAATCAGCCCATAAGACTTGGTGATAGAGTACCACGGAGCTTCAATGACCACCTTCAAGGAGACCATGCATAGCGTAACCATCAAGGAAAGCTTGGGCAAGTTGTTGAACGCGAGCATCAATTTTCAGACCATTAGTATTAATTAGTTTCTATTTTAGTGATTTGAATAAGGCCATGTGGTCAATTAAGTTTTTAGAAAGTTTTATTTCCTTTCCATTTATTTAGGTTATTTTATTTCTATTTCTGGATGAACAGTGCATGTAAACAGTGCACAACCTTGGGAATTATGTTTTAGGAAGTTTCTTAAGTCTTATTTTTAGGGTTTGCTTAGTATTCAAGTTTTGGATTTCCTTTGCCTATAAATAGGCTATCTTTGTATTCAAAAAAGCAATAAGATGAATAAATAGAATTTTCTTTTCAAGACTTATATTCTATTTTTTTTTTTTTGTGAGGTTCCTCTTGCTCCTTGAGTGATGGAGTGAAGTCAACCCAGACTTATCAAAAGAGTGGTCTTCCTTTATGGCGTTTTATGGCTAGGGTTCTAAGGGACGAGTTTTCTTAGGGTCTTACCCACTGACCATTATCTTCATTTATATGTGTTTTTATTCTTTACGAGTATTTTTTTCTTTTATTTGCATGATTGTGTTCTTGAATCTTGCACGATCCGGGTTATGTTGTCAAAAAGAAGGTTCCTAGGACTTATTCCTACGGGGTCTCTCATCATTTGGTATCAGAGCTCTAGGTTTGCAAGTTAAGGTGTGATCTTTTCTTGTCTTTCATTTGTGTTCTTCATTTTTTTTCCTTCCTATTGTCTAGATTTAAAATGTTCTTACTTGTCTTTTTGTTTTCTAGCTGGTCCTTGTGCGTGACCTATGTTGGGGTTCTTAAAGCAAGTCGTCTAGTGGGTCTCACATCTCAGGCATGACCTACGGTGGTTGGGGTTCCTAGAGCATGTCGTCTAGTGAGTCTCATATCAGTAGCTTGTCTTCTTGAGTGTTAGAACTCAAGGTTCTATTTGTGTGCTTTATTTTTTTTTTTTGTCTCCTTTCTGTTTCTTTTGGTGTCTTGCTAGTCATCATTCTTGTGAGTTTTTGTCCAGATTCCAAAAAAAATAAAAATAAAAAAAAGGAGCTAAAAAAAAAAGGAGGAAGGAAATTGTCCAACTCCAAAAGGAAAACGAAAAGAAAGAAAAAGAAAAGAGCTGAAATTAAAAAAAAATTGGAAGAATTTAGTATATTCTGATTTGTTTCCTATTTGGTTTGTGATTCAATTAAAGTAGCACACAAGCAATATTTTCTTTCCTATTAACATTCAAGAGAGATTCAAGGACAAATCTTTTCGAAGAGGAAGGGAATGATAGAGTACCACGGAGCTTCAATGACCACCTTCAAGGAAACCATGCATGGCGTAACCATCAAGGAAACCATGCATGGCGTAACCATCAAGGAAAGCTTGGGCAAGTTGCTGAACGCGAGCATCAATTTTTAGACCATTAGTATTAATTAGTTTCTATTTTAGTGATTTGAATAAGGCCATGTGGTCAATTAAGTTTTTAGAAAGTTTTATTTCCTTATTATTTCATAATTATTTGTTTCCATTTCTTTTAGGGGTTGATTTGTTTCCATTTATTTAGGCTATTTTCTTTCTATTTCTGGATGAACAGTGCATGTAAATAGTGCACAACCTTGGGAATTATGTTTTAGGAAGTTTCTTAAGTCTTATTTTTAGGGTTTGCTTAGTATTCAAGTTTTGGATTTCCTTTGCCTATAAATAGGCTATCTTTGTATTCAAAAAAGCAATAAGATGAATAAATACAATTTTTTTTTTCAGGACTTATATTCTGTTTTTTTTTTTTTTGTGAGGTTCCTCTTGCTCCTTAAGTGATGGAGTGAAGTCAACCCAGACTTATCAAAGGAGTGGTCTTCCTTTGTGGCGTCTTATGGCTAAGGTTCTAAGAGACGTGTTCTCTTAAGGTCTTACCCACTGACTAACTATCTTCGTTTATATGTGTTCTTATTCTTTACGAGTATTTTTGTCTTTTATTTGCGTGATTGTGTTCTTGAATCTTGCACGATCTGGGTTATGTTGTCAAAAAGAAGGTTCCTAGGACTTATTCCTACGGGGTCTCTCATCACTTGGGCTCATGGTGGTCAAATTCGTGCAAGAGGAAGGGGGAGGGAGAAACTACCAAAGAATGGAAGTTTTACCTTATTTTCTTGCTTCCTTTGGCTTGTTCTTCCATGTGGTTGGCTTACTCCCTCAATTTTCAAAATTTCTCTCTCTGTTCTGTCCCAAAAACAGCACCAAACTCTCCATTAAAATTATAGAAAGAAAGCTTGAGAGGAGAGGAGCAAGGTTCAAGAAGGAATGATATAGAATTTCTTAAAGTTTTTTATCTTTTTCTTGAATTTCTTCCTCCAAAATCCTCCTCCTCTTGTGCGCCTAAGAAGCTAGAGTTTTCCTCTGAAATTAGGTAGAAGCAAGTTAGTCTTACAGAGGAGAGAAAGAACGTGGCATATAAAGAAACTTCCTTTAACACTTTAATGTCAATTTTGCCCTTCGTTCTTAGCATTTTCGTTTTTCCTTTGTTTTAGCTCCTTTTTGAGAACCGTCTTTTCCATCATAACAAATAGGTTCCCAATTTAATAAAATACCTTTGGAATCACTCAAATCGGAGCTAAAACCTTTTCAAACAAATCGATCAAAGTTTGAGTTAACTGACATCGAAAATAGTACACCGGAGGGGCTTCACTAGTCCCGGGGCTTCCCATGGTTTTTGGGGCCTCTCAGAACCCTGGATAACTCAAACTTTCATTTAAAAAGCCCTCCTATGAGTTTTTCAAAAAGTGCCGATATTTACGAAAATGACACTGGCCTTTCGGTAAATTTATCGAATCACTCTGACCTTGATTTCTGGACAACTCAAGGCTCAAATCCTCATTTTTCATTATTTAGAATTTTATCATAATTTTATTTGGCCCTAATTCCTTCTATTTCAGGGACTTCCTTTTATATCTAACTCATTTATGATGTTTACGGAAAAACCAAACATTACGTTTTTCACGTTTACGAAGGAATTGGATGTTACACAATGTTTGATAAGTAACTTTAATATTTTATTTGGAGTGAGACATTGATGTTTTGTACTTATATTTTTGGTATGAGATCTACCTTTATTGCTTTCTATATGTTTTTGTTTTGTGCAATTATTTTAGGCAGTTTATATTTAAAGAATATTGAACCGCAATAGCCTTTTAAAATGAATTAAAATATTCATATTAATGTAAACTTTAAACTATTGGTGTAATATAATCGCCCGGGAACTATAATCTAACTGAAAACAAAAAGAAGCAGATGGTATAAGCTAGCTGGTAGTTTCGAAAGTGATGGTTTAATGTCTCTGGATTCTTCTATACTATAATTAATGGAATGATCTGGGACTCCACTAACTTCTAAGCATTTTATATTACTTGTAATTTTATTTTAATTTCACTTGAGAGGTGGGTGTGTTTTGTTTTTTGACATAAACCTAATTAAAGTATATATTACATGCAAAATGGCATTTTCTTTTCCTCTTAAATTCTATAGATATGTGTGGCTGGAATTTACTGACAATGACAACATCAAACTCTCAAACAATTTTCCTAGAATCCACTGATTGTTCTAGTGGACTTATTTCAGCGATGAAAATTAAATCACACCCTCAAAGAAATTATAATTTAAAAAATATATGCTCGCATAAGATATTATATAATTGTAATAAATCATAATTTTAGAGTTTACTTATGCTCATTAGAAATTTTATCACACTAAAAATATTACAATCATTATTGTCAATTAAAATTGTAATTTCAAAATTTATGCCTCTATTAGCAGCAGTAGCATACACTCTTGACATGTGAGTAAGCAAAACACACATGGGGCCAAGTCAAGAAAGCCTCTTAAAAGGAAATTTTTTAAAAGTAAATTGAATTATGAAAAATAAATAGTTAATTTAATTATAATGAAATATGCAGTTAGATACATCTACACGCATAGTTTTTATTAGAATTTACCTCTGATATATTTATAAATAATTTCATAATTAAATTCATTTATTTATCCACATGTTTTTGGGGTTATTTGGTGTCTTAGTCTCATAACTGGTACAAAAAATATTATAAAAAATAATACAAAAAATAAATATTTAAAAAATCAATATAAATTATGATATAAGGAAGTGAAAATTTAAAGTGATATGAGAAAGGATGAAGTCAACTTCCTACTATTTTATTTTATTACTTTTAAAATACAAAAACAATTAATGACAATTTAATTTTTTCAAAAAAATATTTAAAAATATGTTAAAGAAAGAAAATGACATGCACTCATTGGTATTATACAAGGGTTGGTAAACTTTTTTATGTATTTACAATTTGTTATATTTTCTTTTCATAAAAGCAAACATTGTTCACAGCTCAAAATTTTAATACTGACTCTTTCAAGAAAAAAAAATTAAATTATATAAATCTATTTAAAAACTTAACAATAAATATTCAAACAACTTTAGTTTACATTTTTTACTTTTTTATGTTAGTGGAATGGGGTTAAAAAAATCTTTCCCACTAATTGAAGCCAATAAGATATTTATGCAGCGGCAGCGGCAGCGGCCAGTGCGAGAAGACGTGTTTGAGTAAGAGACATTTTTGTTTGTGCGCTTTCAATGGTGAACTACCTTTTTTTATTTTAATAAAAAGAATATTTTAAAATTTTTTATAAATTTTATGTAAAAAAATAAAAAATATATATAATTTATTTTCTCTCTTTCTTTTTTTTTTCTTAGCTTACAAAAATTTTATAATAAAAAAATTTTAAAAATTCAAACTCTTTTTCTGCACAATAATCAAAGGGTGACGTGGGAAACAACAACAACTGAACAAGCATTGCTACATGGAATCGCAATATTTTGTCTCTCCATAAATTCCCCCTCTTCCTACAATCTTTCGTCACAAACACTTACATTCCATCTCTCTCTCTCTCCCTCTCATTATTTCATTTTCCAACTATATATATATATATATATATTTACGGCGGCAGCTGGTGGCGCGGCTGTTGGGTTGGTAACGATAGTTGCAGCAATGTTGACGATGACGACGAGCGATATATGGGAGGTGGTGGATGGGCTGAAGCCAGCCATGCTAATGGTGATGGTGCAATTAACATTTGCTGTGGTTAATGTGCTGTACAAGCTCGCAGTCAATGATGGCATGAACTTGCGAGTGATTATCGCCTACCGCTTTGTTTTTGCTACTGCCTTCATGGCTCCTCTTGCTCTCATGTTTGAAAGGTTATTCAACTGTTTCCTTACATTTTCTTTTTCGGTTATTTATATGTCTTGGACATTTCATATTTCATTACATATAGTATCTATATGATTAACGTGTCCCGTATCAAAGCATATGTCTTTTTAGTTCTTTGATGATGATGAAATTTATAATTGAATCATATGGCTCAATTCATTGTAAAATATAGTAATTGTTTTTTTCTTGGGTGGGATTAACTTATTACTTCCATTTATAGACTTGTTAATAATGAAAATTTATAACTTTAAAATGGAAGTCTATGAACCATGTGCAGTAAATATTTAGGAAAAATAAAATTCAGAACATCAAATTAAAGATATTTATATTAAAAAATCTTAAAATTTGAAATTATTCTTAAAGAATCTAAAATTAAAATTTTAAATTGTATAAGAAAATTAAAGTTCAGGACTCTCAAATTAAAATTGTTTGTTTTAAGATCCTTTAGAATAATTTTAAAATTTAAAACTCTTTAATATAAATATTTTCAATTTAAAATATTGAACTATAATTTTCCTTTATATTAATTGGGTGAACTTATATAAAATGTTTTTAACTTTCGGATTCAATTAGATTATTAAAATATAAACCAATTAGGTGATGGATAAAGAGAGCGAAGCCTTCTAATTTGAACTACGTAAACTAAGCTTAAGAAGAGCTTTTAATATTTTCCATCAAATCCCTAACGCAAACTAAATTTATTGTTTTCCAATTATTTGCAGGAAGAAGGGGTCAAAGATGACTTGGGCAATACTGTTTCAAGCATCTCTCTGTGGCCTATTTGGGTATGTATATATTTATTTATAAAGTAAAATATACAACGTTGGGTCATCTATACAAAATCTCCTTATCCTTAAAATTTAGCATTAAACACCCATGAACTTTCACTTTTATGCAATTCGCTATTGATCCTGTCAAATCACTAATAGATAAGTGATATATCATAGTTATTGAAGTCACATGATGTCTATGTGGTATCTGAGATGGAATAATTATATTAAATATCCAATATTTACAGCTTAAATTACAAGGGTAAAAAGAGAATTTCAAACTATAAATTTTTTTTAATAAAAATACAATAAATCCAATCCAAATGCATCTCCTTCATCTGTAACGCACAGCAGCTCCAGCAACGACAGTATTGCCAAGAAAAATCTCCATGACATGGTTGAAACCTTCTCAACAAAGATTTAAGCATGTAGGGCCAAGAAAAATCAATTTTTGATGAAAACAAAAAACCCCCAAAATATCTGAAAATTTTCTTTCATCAATCCAACTCAGAATGTATTACAAGCATGTGAGGAACATTTCCCTTATAAAAATCAAACCCAAAATCTTCCAAAAATTGCTACACAGATTCAGCTATGGGTTTCGATTTTTTCCCCCCTTTGCAAGAAGACAAAACGCAGCTTGAGCACGATTAAGAGAAAAAATATGCTTCACTGCATGCTGGATCTGAAGCAACAAGCTCTCAAAGATGTAGAAAACTCCAAATCATTCAATAAACATATCAGATGCCAAAAATTTTCCCAGAAAAAAAAAACAAAATTTTCCAAAATTCCATCACACAAGTTCGTGTTCGTAAGTATGAAAATACCCACACACAAAAAATACATGTACAAGAACCACTAAATTCCAAATCAACCTAGATTAGTCTCATATTCATATGTATAAAATTTTGTTGAACAAAAACTGCAATAAATAATAGCAATTTTCTTTTTTGCCTTTTAATTTAAGGTATAGATATTAAGTATTTAATAAAATGCCATATTATGTGCTACAAGGGCCCTATAGATACCACATGGCTTTACTAAGTATGACATATCTTAGTAAATTGACAGGATCAATAACGGAGGGAAGTTCTCAACATAATAGTGGAACATTAGGAGGATTTAATGTCAAGTTTTAAATATCAAAAAATTTTGTGCATATGACGCAAAATTCAAGAAGATTATATACATTTTAGCCTTATTTTAGTATGTTTTTGAGGCTTTTGTGTGCTAGTCTAGTAAAAAATACAAAATAAATTGTCTTAGTAAGAAAAAGTAAATAGTTATTTGATTAATCAGTAATATATAATTTTAGTAATAGAAAAGAGCGGTGGGTAATTATTTAATAGTTTATAAGTTCATACTTTTTCTTTTTATTTGTTTAAAATATTTTCTCATACACTTAGGATATGAATAATTAAAAATTAATTTCGTTTTTATGACTTTTTATTTACGACTTAACCTTAGATATTAATAGAATTTTTTATACCAAGTAAATTATTTTACTTATTTAATTTGAATAAAATCTCAATTAATGAACATATAGGTTAATTAGTACATGTGAAGCTAAAGTTTATATATCTATATATATACACACATTTATCAATTTATTAATAACTTAGTTGAGAGATGTTCAACATTCAATTTTTTTTCTCTCTGTGACTGTCTCTCAGGACACACTTAATGTTCACGAAATTATTTAAATTAATTATAAAATAATTTGATGTTATTTTTCAATTTTTTTCTCATTAATTACGTTCTAAATTTTTTTTTTGGAAAAAAATATTGCGACATTTTCTACTAATGTCATCTATTTGAGGCTTATATAATTCCATGTATAATAGTGCAACGGACATACAGTGGCATGCAATACTTCATTAGTTTTGAATAAAATTATTCAGGATATGTGAGAGAATATTTTATGTTAATTGTCGTAATAATATAATATATGAGATTCAAATAAGATTTAGTTTAAATAAATTCAAATTCAAATATATAATTATGAAAAATTATAAATTATGTAAGTAGTGTTTATTTCATATTATATAAAACAATAAATTATACAAAGGTTTTATGAGTTTTATTGAAATTACATGAATCTTTTTTTTATTTTTAAAAAATATATTTTTTTAAAAAAATAAAAATTACATTATACTTTATTCTGATTTTAAATTTGTTTCCTAAAATACCTTCTATTAGTCTAAATACATATTTTTGTTAAATTTAATAAAAAAATTATTCCTTCCTTTTAATTATGCACAAATAAATAAAAAAGTATATTTTTTCTTTCTTAAATTAATTTAACAAAGAATGTACTTAAATTAATGGAGGATATTTTCATTAAAAAAAAACTTAAAATTAGACTAAAGTATATATTTTGAAAATAGAAAAAAAAGTTATATGATTTTAACAAAATTCCAAAAAAAAAATCGTATAATTTACTCTATATAAAATAATGTCTCGATAGAAATGATCAAATAAACGTAAGAGGTTCTTTTTCTCGTTTACTCTCAAGTCAAATTAATAGAAAAAATTGCTTAACATTTGTTTGCTAGATTTATATATTATTGTGAAGAACAATTAAAATTAAAATTATATATATGAGTAAGTTCTACTAATATATTATATATACACATGCAGAGGAGTGCTGGCGCAAACCTTATACTTGGAGACGCTGGCTTTAACATCAGTGACGTTTGCTTCCGCCATGTCCAATCTTAATCCAGCCGTCACCTTTCTGTTGGCCCTCTGCTTCGGGTAAGCTTGCTTAATTGCATTTAAATTTGTATGTTTTAAAATTAGAATAAATTGCACATATTTTTTTAAAAGTTTTGTTAAAATTATATAAATATTTATTTTATTTTAAAAATATATATAGATCTTTTTTACAAAACAAAATTTAACTTTATATTTTAATCAAATTTAAAATTTTTAAATTAAAATATCTTTCATTAATTTAAATATTTCTTTACTAAAAAAATTTTAAATGGAATCGTTGTTGATTAAAAAAAATAAAAATTGAATCAAAATATAAAATAATTTTTTATTTTAGATGAAGTGTATTTATATTTTAAAAATAAAAAAAATTTGTATAATTTTAACAAAACTTAAAAAATATTTGAATAATTTACTCTTAAAATTAGCTAGTACCTATATTGAAATGTAAAATAATTATAAATTATATTTAATATAAATAATAAATTTCAATATAAATTAAACTGGCCTATTTTGATCGTTTTTCAATTATAGTATTTCTCAGTGAATTATTTTTTTTTCACAATTTACTTATTAATCAACTTGTCTCATTGTAACATTTTTAATTTTATTGTTTAAATTAAAAGTTTTCTCTCACTCAACAATAAGAAGACAAAATACAGTTACTCAAGATGCATGATGATGTTTTATCCCCATTACAATTTATTTTCTAATCGAATAACTTTTATAATTAACTAACTGATTAATTTGTTTAACGCATAGCAAGTAATTAGTCAATTAGGTGAGAAATGATCTTGAGTACAAGTTGAAGATGAATAAATGTTAGATTTCTTCTTGTCATAGGTATGTGATGTCAGTTGAATTAAAAATGCCTTAAGCTTCTCTGCAGATCGTGCGGCAAAATAACCGTGTCCAGTCAGGTCAAATAGCCCTATTTTTACTTTAATTTTTATTTTTTTAGATTATAAAATTTTTGACTTCACAATTATAGTTTTTATATTTATATTTAAATTTTATAACCTATAACAATAAAAAAAATTAAAAAAATAAAAGGCCATTTGGCCTAACTGGACATGGTCATTTTGCTACACTCTTAAAAATAGCATCTGCTTTTAAATGATAATAATGTTACAACAGAAAAAATAAATTACAAACTAAATTATAAAAAGTAATTGGTTTAAACCTTTAAGTTGTAATTGAATTAAGTGAGTAAATATAATTTTACATAAATTTTCAATTAATTAATTTTTATGATTAACTCTTTAATCTCTTGCTCAACAATAAGAAGACAAAATACACTTACTGAGCATGCATGATCTCTGCTTCCATATATTACAATTTCTTTTCTAACAGATTAGCTTTTATAATTAACTAATTCATAAATTTGTTTATCACATTGCAATTAGTCAAATAAGTGAGAAAATATAATTAAAAATAAAGTTCAAGATCGATGGATAAGTATATTTCTTTTTTTCTTTTCACATGATAGGTCTACGATGTCAATTCACGTAAAATTGTCTAATTTAAATGACGAGGAGGGAGCAATAGAAAAATCAGAATAGAAAGTGAATTAAGAAATTATGTTGTTTAGACTTTAGAGTTGTTATTCAAATAAAGTGAGAAAATACAATTTTTCATATATATATATATATGTATGGCTCTGTGCTTATTTTATTATGATTATTATTATTTTTTAAGTTTTTGTGAAATTTTTAAAAATAAATTGTACAAACCTATTGGTAGACCCTTGGCTATGGAGGCGCATCTACTTTTATATATATTTGGAATTGGAATGCTTTTGATGAAACATTTAAATCTGTGATCAGATTGGAAAGATTAAATTTCAGAACGGCAGCCGGGAAGGCGAAGGTCATGGGCACGCTGATTGGAATTGGCGGGGCAATGCTTCTAACTTTCTTCAAAGGTGCGCAAATACACACAGACTCCTTCCACGTCAACCTCTTGCATCACCATAACGGCCACGTGGCATCACCACATTCTTCCTCTGCTGGTAGCACCGTACTAGGTGCCCTCTGCGCTCTGGGCAGCAGCATCTCTTTTGCCCTATGGCTCATAGTTCAGGTCCCCTTCTGTCGTTTCACTCTTCGGTGTTGTCGTTGTCGTTTATCGCACCACTAATGTACGGTATCGTCATTAAATTTGTGGCAGAGTAAGATGAGTGAGAAATACCAAAGTCATTACTCAAGCACATGTTTGATGTCCCTGATGGCATCACTGATATCTACTGTATTTGCTCTCTGCCTTGAGAGGGATTGGAGTCAATGGAGGTTGGGTTGGAATATCAGGCTTCTCACCGTGGCTTATGCGGTATCATTTATTTTCAATAATCGTACAATCATTTTAAAACTTAAAAAATAAGTTTTATATATATCTCTTTTAAATTTTATTAAAATTATATAATTTTTTTAATTTTTAAATATACATAATTTTTTTAAAACCAAAAGTTACTTTTATTTCAGTCCAATTTTATATTTTTATTTTACTAAAATATTCTCATTTAATCTAAATATACTTTATTGTTCAATTTAATGAAAACAATGTCTACTCATTTTTTATTTGTATTTATATATTTAAAAATAAAATCTAATATTTTTAATTTTATTTGTATATATTTGATATAATGTATATTCGTATATTTAGATTAATAAAAAGTATTTCAATTAAAAAATTTAAAATTGGAAATAAATTTATATTATAAAAATAAGAGGGAAATTTTTGTAATTTCAATAAAACTAATTAATCTAAAATTTATAATAAATAATATTTATATTCATATACATATTTTGAAACAAGATTAAATGATACTTCTTGAGAGATAAACTTTCTCCTATCCTCTTCTTATGAGAAACTTATTGACTATTTTAAGTAGGCCTAATTAATAAAAATAGAGTATATATATAAGTTAATTATATAAAAATCACATAAATATATTAGCTATATTAATTGATAAGACTCATTTTAAACAAATATATGTATTTTTTTTAATTAATTTAATTTATAAATATTTAATAAATTGAATTTATCTACAAAATTTTTTTGAAAGTGTCAATTTTGATTGTTATATGCATGCATAGGGAATGGTGCCTTCTGGATTAACGGTAGTAATGATTGCATGGTGCGTGCACGTGCGAGGCCCTCTCTTCGTGTCTGCTTTCAGCCCTCTATTGCTTGTAATTTTGGCCCTCGTTGGATCTCTCCTCTTGGACGAAATGCTACACCTCGGAAGGTATCTCTCGGCCTTTTTTACCATTTTCATATTAATAAATATTCATAATGTCTCACGTATATATATATATATATATATATGTATATATATATATATTAACACATAAAAGAAGTCATATATGAGTTTAATACGTAAACAATATAAAATTTTAAATTATACATAAATATTTTATTTACAAACTTTTTAGTTTTTATTCATTAACCACTTGTTAGTGAAAAAAAAGGCAAATATATATATATATATATATTCTCTAATAACTAACGTAGAATGAATAAAAAATTTCTAAAAATAAATTTTGTAAAAATAAAATTTAAGGATGAAATAATTAAAACATATATCTTTTATGAATATAAAAAACTATTTTTTTCCTATTTTAAAACTTAGAGTAGATTACACTGATTTCCTTTGAATTTTATTACAATTGCACATAATTCTTTTTTATTTTTAGAATATACACTTCAGTTTAATTTTATTTTATTTTTACCAAAATATCTTTCATAAAAAAATATGTAAAAGTGGTTGATGGAATTTTTTAGTTAAACAATTTAAAAGACTAAAACATAACATAATTTTTATTTTGAAGGAGATCCATATATATTTTTAAAATAAAAAATATATAATTTTAACAAAATTTAAAAAATATTTATATAATTTATTCTAATTATTTTTTTTGCCATTTACTCTAAATCTTAATGTGTTGCAAAATTCATATCTATGTTATCTCTTGTGTCAATTTCTTTATTTCTTTCTTAGGCTATAGATAGTATTTACCCCCCGCGCGCGTGTACACAGATACATATATATTTCCTATTTAATATGGGCTTAGGCATGGCCCATTTTATTAATGGATTTAAGTTTGCCCAACTTTTGGGCCTAATAATTTAGTCCAATATTAAAAATTTAAATGCTCTGTGTCAACAATCCAACAAGTTGTGTTAAATTTAAAAATAAATGACATTATTTCTTGTAATTTAATTAAGTTAATATATTTTTTATTTTAAAAATTATACTTAAATGCTTTCTGGTTATTTTTTGTTAAAAAAGTGAATTTCTATACATTATGTGTATTTTTTCAAAAATAAAATTACTTGAGTGTTTAATCCATTATATTAAAACTAAAATTATAGTCTCATGTTGGACTTTAATATCACTTTAGCTATTTTTACTATTATATTAAACATAAAATCATAATATCATGTATGCAATTTTCACCACAAAAAAAATTAACTTAATTTTATAATAGAAAATAAATTAAAGGAGGCATTTTTCCAATATATATCAAAACGCGTCAAGGGAGCCAACTGTAATTTTATAAAATAAAAGGAAAATAATGTATAATGTAACTAAATTTAGAAGAAATTAACATAATTTACTTCACCTTACCATACACTAGAAGCACTTGAATTAAATTAGTTATTTTTATCTATTCATCAATAATATGCATGAACACAAAAGAAAATTAATTCTTTTTCTTTTTTGAGACTTGAAGTCCCACTCTCAAAAGATGAATCTGAGTATTGCGAGTCCACTTACATCAAAAACACAAATGCATTAAATGCTTTTTATTTTTTTAGCCAGGTGCTCACGAAAAAATCACCCAAAACAGCACAATATTCTGGTTAATAATAGTGTTCTTTCTGTTCAAGCTAGTTACTATTAAGTTCTAAGAGTGAGATATGCTAAATTGATTAACAACCATATGGATAGTGTAATAAAATCTGATTTGATTTATAATATGGAATTGTGAAATTTATTAATTGGTGTATGCAGTCTGATGGGCGGGGTGTTGATAGTGTGTGGGTTATACGTGGTTCTATGGGGAAAAGGCAAAGAGATGAGGAAGATGAATCTTTTAGTGCCATCACAGACCCTCCCCGTGTCCCCCACGGTCGAAATCATCGTCAAATCTCCTCTAGACGACGAGGAAAGCAACCACAACAACAATATTAATCCTTCAAATGTTGCTAGGGACCATGAAGATTTAGAAAATGGAAATGAAGCAGGGCATGACAGTCCACAATAAGAGGAAGAAAGAAGCAGAAGCAGTAATATCAAGAAATGTCTCTCTACACGAAAATAAAAAATAAAAGAATGTCTCAGAAATATGGACTTTTATATTCAATTTTAAGAGTTGAGACTAGCTCTTGTTATTATAGGCATTTTTGGTGGTTTAGAAAAGACATTAAGTAGTATCAACTTTATGAAAAACCTATAAATGTGGTTTCTTTTTGCCTCTCAAAATTGCGAAATTTTATATTGTGTGTTATGCTCGTGCAACCAGAAAATCCAAAGGAAAAAGAAAACATATGGAAACTCTTTCGAGTCGAGAGGAAACTCCAAAATCACTCTAATTCATTTCTTGCATGTGCTCTAGTACAATGAGAAGCATAAAAGGAGTTAAATTACAGACAAACACGCAAACACTAGTAATGAACTAAAACCAAGGTCAATTATCATAGGAATGCAGGAAGGATAACTAATCATTTTGCCAAATAGAGTCATATCAAGAAATTGCTTGACCAACTAAGCATTTCGTAATAATATTTATGCCTTTAAAACAACCTTGTCCTCAAGGCTGATGTTGGCAAAAATAATCCGCCAGTGTACTGGTGACTAATAACTTGCTGTGTGAAAAGAAGCTTGAGACAGATCCTGAGAAGTGCTGCAATGGCCTTTTCTGCAAAAGCGATGGGGAAGAAGATAGGAAATTGAGCAACTGTTAGAAGGTACTCATGGAACTGAGGCAGAAATGTTTGGGACCTGTGAACATTGGCTAACACAATTGCAGTAATCAAATCCCAACGAAACCCAACAGTTTCTTCTTCTTCAATGGGTGTGCTCAACTTTTGACCTCCTCCAATCAGCTTCTGCAAATCCACGTCATGCACCACCATGTCATAAGCCCTCTGCATGAATGATGAGTACGTTGCACGGAAAGGCTTAAGGCTTTCACAAGTCAGGCCTATAGCAAAAGTAACAACATGCTTTTCCGCTATCCCCGCATCAAAGCATCTTGTCGGGAATTGGCCAAAAAAGAGATTCAGGCCAGTTCAAGCTCCCATTGCAGCAAGGATTGCAACAATTTCGTTGTCAGCTTCAGCTTCTGCAATCAAAGCCTCTGCAAAGTACGTTGTGTAAGATTGTGTAATACCTTATAATTCTATTATCATACCCTTTCATTTTGGGCAATTGATACACGAAACAAGACAAAAGTAAAGAAAAGTATGAAATAATACACTTTTATTGTGTTGTGTTGGGATAAATTTCTTCAATTTGCATTACATGGCCTCGTGGATTATCTAACAACACTCTTTAGTCATTCACCATTGGAACAAATCATAATCAACTCAAAATATCAAGCAATCCATAGTTTCTAAGTCAAAAACTCTGAAATTTATACTTAAGCTTGTGGGCAGCACATAGCAGATTTCAGGGATAATTTTAAAAAATCATAACTAAATGTAGAAAAATTAAAATTATACAAACCATAGCTTTCTGGAAAGCTTTGGATGTCAAATTTACATAAAAATAAACCCCAACCACAAAAATCCCATCTAGACCATGTTTGACAATGAAATAGTCACAAAGGTCTGAGTGCCACCTAATACTGATATAGCTTACTATCATAAATTTCAAAAATATCCAATTAATTTCACAAAAATCCAATCCATAAAAATGATACCAATATAAAAAGCTAAGGATGTTAGCTAGAGGAAAAAAATAACTCCAGACCAATCCAAGAACGTTCAGATCCCAAAAATTAATTAAACAATAACATAGGTCTGACTAGTCACCTGGTACTGGATAACAACTTAAAAAAATTAATATATCCTTCTCTAAACATTCAAATGAGGTGCTTTTAATTGATACAAGTCATTGGGAAGGTCTAGTTTCTTCTTGTAAAATTTTGTAGTAATTGGACATCATTTGCCTCATGAATGATGTAGAACAAATTTCAAACTATATGAACAGTACTAGTGGCCAAACCAAAAAAATTTTTCAATTTCAAAAATTCACCAAATATTCTATAGATCTCTAAATAATACCTATTTTAAATTTTCAAAAAACTCTCAACAAGCTCTAGATGCATGCCAAATTTTAGACCAAGAAGAGTTCATTTGAATAGAAACTAACATAGCTCACCAAAGTGGCCAATTTTGCCTCTCATAAAGTATCACTTTAGTCCAAATGGCCTTTCTTTGAATTTGGCACCTCTTGAGCAAGTTTAAAAATATGAATATGACTTGTAGATACTACCCAAGTGGTTTTAAACCTCATGCATCTTAATTGGATCATCCAACATCTATTAATGCATAGTTACATACAAGCCATCCAAGAGCCAATTTGCATAATTTCATGGATTTGGTGTCATATAAGGTCTACATCATATTCATACATCATTTTATATATGTTCATGGTCTTGCATCACAAAAATGATATGTACAAGCTCACTTTGATAACCAACAACAAAAAAGGTCACATAATATACAAAATGCAATCTCTCAAGTTCTTTAGCTTGCAATCCTTGCTTCTTGAACATCGCCTAGGCATTTCAATATAATGAAGAGAAGGGAAATGAGATTCCTAGAATCTCAATAGCTCACACACCCATTCACATACACGTTCAAGGCATATATGCATCAAAACATATGTATGGAAGATTTAACAATCATAAAGTATGCAAAGTCCTAATTTCCATACCACTTATTCACATTCAAGCCAATACCATGCTTTAGGGACTTTTGGTTTTGTCTCACCGCATTTTTAAGACATTTGAATTTGTCTCACTCTTGACCTAAGGACTTTTTGACTTGGCCTCACTCTTCCAAGAGACTTTTGGCATTGTCTCACCCATGCCATGAGACTTTTAGCATCTTCTCACCTTCATTAAGGGGCTTTTGCATCACCTCACTCTTATGAGCCATTTTCCATAACCATAGTCATTCAAGGAAACACATTGCTACCAATATAATGTCAAGGCATCAAGTGGCATGCCATCAAGTTACAAGAACACACACAAGCATACAATAACATACATATGCACACAAGGATGCAAGAAGAATGAGGTGGAGAGCTACCTTTCAATGGATGCAAGCTTCCTTTGTTTTACTCTCTCCCTTTCTTAGCCTCACAAGGACACTTAGGTAGGTGGATGTTGTTGGCCTAGATACCACACATTCCTAACTTGATTTCTATTAGTTTTTCTTGGAATTTCTTGCCATATTCCTCTTTCTCATGGTCTAAAACTCTAGTTCCTCTCTTATTTTTGGACAGAACATCTCCCCCCCCCATATGCTTCTAGTTTGGCCAAAATCATACACAAGGAGAAGTAAGAGGAGAAAGCAACATAAGCAAGAATTTACCTTAGATTCAAGTATATATTCAAGACTTTTTTTCCTTGGTTGGCCTCCTCTCAATTAATTTGAACTCTCCCCTTGTGTTTTGGACCAAAAATAGAACCAATTGTCTCAAGAAAGCCATAGGATGAAAGCAAAGAAGGAGGAGAGCAAGATTGGAAGAGAAAGAAGTATAAAATTCCATGAATTTACCTATCTTTTTTGCCTTTTTCTTCCCCCTTTTCTTCCTCTTCTTGTGTGCCTAAGAGAGTAGGTCATTTTTTGTATTTTGGGCAGAGGAAATCGTACTTAAGAAGGTGGGAGAAAAAGGGAGAAGTGTGTGGAAGTTTCAAGAAACACACTTTTTCAAAAATTTTAATTTCATCCTTCCGTAATGGCAATTTTATTTCGGCTCTATTTTAGCTCTTTTTTGAAAACTGTCTTTCCCATTATAAAGTTTAGGATCCCAATTTAATAAAATGCCTTTAGAATCACTCAAATTGGAGTTAAAACCTTCCTGAACGAATCCATCAAAATTTGAGTTCACCAACGTTGAAAAACATACACTAGAGGAACTTTACCAGTTCCGGAGCTTTCCATGATTTTTGGGACCTCTGAGAACCTTAGGTAACTCAAATTTCTCATTTAAAAAGCCCTCCTATGTGTTTTTCCAAAAGTTACACTTATTTACGAAAATACCATTATGTTTCGTTAGTTTCTGTCACAAATTGTTTAACCATCATAACTCCATTTTTCTTTTCATTTGAGCTTGAAATTATCATTTTTAGGAGTTTAGGACTCTGCCAAAATTTTTTGGAACATTGTCTAGGTCATTTCATAGAATTGCTTTTATACGGCTCATTTTGTCGTTTTACGAAAATTACGTTCATTACAGATTATGTGGCAACCTTGGTTGTGAGTTGCTTTCCAATTGCTGGATCGAACTTGGCAACACCGTGAAATTTGTCTACTACTTTTTCTTCATACAAAAATGGATCAATATAGGACTGGTTGTTTTAGCTCTTTTAGCTTTTTTGAGAATGGCAACAAGATCATCTATGTTATGACCATCAACTACACCAATGTGGAGTCTAAGCTCTTCAAATAGCGTTGATCCATAACCACTGATTATGCCACATGCATACTCATCAACTTTAGCAGCAAACGTTAAAATATTTTAAATAAAAAAATAAGGTATTTTATATTTTGTTATTGGATATTTTAATATTAAAATATTTCAAGTTATTTGAATTTTAAATATTAAATATTCTAATTAATGGCTTGAAAATCAAGGAATTAGTTTTTCCAAATAATACGGGTGAGTGGCTTTAAAGATAAGTTATTATTGAATGACTAAATATATCACTCCATTTGATGAGAAGATATGATATATTTTCTATTTAATCTATTTTGATTGAGAGATTCTTTGACAAAAGAGAGTCTTTCAAAAGTCACTATCATTGAGATCTTTTATTTTGATTTCTACATTAAATTTATATGCATGATCCAGGTATTTGTGATATTTTATTGCTTCTAGTAAATTCTTGAATTGATATTTATGTAAGTGAAATTACATGATTAAATTTACATGTTATTAAAGCTTTAGGTTTTAAACCTCTACCTGCTGTATAAGAATTTTGAAGAACCTTAAATTTTTATGGAAGAAGAAAAATTGGGATTTTCTTATTAAAATGCAGTTAATTAATTCTAATTGTTTTAAGTACATTATTGGTGTATATGAAGTTCATATGATTGCTCATGATTAAAATTTATGGAATACTCATGTTGAAACCAAAAATGCAAAACATGTTTGAGCTTCGTTATTGTGCATTATTTTTCTTTGGATATGAACTTTTCATGCATATATTTTGAGTTTTATTGCTAAAAAATGATTCTGTATGCAAAATTTGATCATAATCACCATTGGAAGCACTCAAAATGTAAGATCTAGTGCTTTTATACTAGATTAGACTCTGAGGTAAAGATATAAAAAGTGATGAGACGATGTAAAAGCCCAATTGGATGAGAAAAGAGACTCAGAAAGGGTTAAAATCAAATTCAGGGGCAATCGAAAAGAATTCTCACAGTATAATAGGAGAAAATTATGAACTTAAAATTAGTTAGTAATATCTTAAGAGAGAAAGATACATCCCATTATTATGTGACTAAAATAAAGATGCCGAATTAACCAAAGGTAATGAAATTGGCTAGAACTTTGATTACACATAAATTAAGGTAACCAGTGGCATAGGTGTAAATGGAATTCTTTTAAGATATTCTAAGTCATTATGGACCCAGAGAATGATTATATGAGTAAGGATGTCGAAACATGTTATGCCTTAGAGTCATTCAGAAAGATTGAAGTTTTTGGGCAAAAATCAAAGTGAAATGAAAGTAGTGAAAAAATTATAATTTCGATCAAAATAGTATAGAAAACCAGAGTTTTGTTTTAAACGAAAAATAAATAGAGATGAGGATAATCTTCATTAGCTTAAGGTAAAAGAGTACTTAAAGTTTAACTAGAGGACCTAGTTTAGCCAAAGTCCCTAAAGTGTAATAGAGCAAGTAGTTAGGGGCAATATTGAAATGTGAAAGAAAATTAAGGATTTAAATATCATAATATTTAACATGAGAAACACATATCCCTCATCATAATATAATCAAATAAAATTAGTAGATTAACCAAATGAAGTCAAATTGATTAAAACCCTAATAGTGTACAAAATTAGGCTTCTCGATAGTAATATTTTAGACTAAATTTTTTAAAACTGTTTTAAGTCCTAAATCATCTAAGTAGATATTTTTAATGAAGTAAAGAGTCTAAAATTTAATATGGAAAATTTGTTTTCTAAAAAAAAAATGAAAAATGAGCTCAAACAGAGGAAATAAAGTGAAGGAATGTAATTGATATTTTTAAATTTATTAAAAATATCTTCCATTTTCTTTTATATTAGTCACAACAATTCTCCTTCTCATTAGAACCACTATTAAATAGCTGATTTTAGCCATAGTGATATGAACCAAGCTAGCTCAAAAGAACAAGTTAATTTAAAATTTTCAAATGATCCTTTATATCTTTTAATTGGACCTATCACAAGGGCAAGGGCCAAAAGACTTAAAGAAGCATTGAATAGACTTTTTCAAGAGACTTGGACTAAGTAAAATTTTGACAAATCTCATTCAAGTATTAATTAGGATGATGCAATAGCACTAAGAGACCTTGCTTAGCATAGAAGTGGACCTAATGAAGGATATGGTGCTAAGTTTCAAGCCCAAGGACATGATTTGCAAATTAAAACCCAAGAGTTTAAGTCAAATGTGCCTAAAGATCCATTGCAAGGCATGGGAGGCCCAATAATAAAAGTTAAGGCTAAAGCAATGAAAGAAGTCTTCAATTGTTTGATTCATAAGTTTCATAACTTAGAGCCCATTTATTTAAGTCAAGAAAGGGTCCAAGAAGATGTAAAAGGTGTGATAATGCTAACCATTCTATAAGAAGAGTGCTAAGGCCCAATTGGAGTCCAATTGTAAGAGATTAAGAATCATGTGTCAACCATGTGATTTTTAATGAAACATGAGCATCCCATGTGACTATTTAAAGGAGCTGATTAGTTTTGAGTAGAATTCTTTATGAATTTCATTTTTATTTATTTTTATTATTTTTAGGACTTGGTCAAAGATCTTATATTTGAGATTAAGTTAAAATTAGTATCTTAATCTTGTTCCTTGATTTTAGGCACCATTAAAAATATTTCTAATCAAATTTTAGAGTTTAACTTTTATTAAAATTTTAGACTTTTAGAAATGTTTGCCTATAAAAGGTTTCCTATTGCACTCTATTTTGGATTATGAATGTATTTGAGTATTATTCAATTCTCTGTGAGGCTTTTGCTTCTTTATGTTCTCTGAGAGTTTACATGACTTATCAAAAGATTAGTCTTCCTTTGTGGCGTCTTGAGGCTAGGGTTCTAAGAGACAAGTTCTTTTAGAATCTTTCTTTTGACCAACATTCTTGTATTCTAGTCAGTCCTGGGCAAAGTGTCATCTTGTTAAAGATTCTTAGGACAAGGTTCCTAGAGGGTCTTGCATCATTTAGTATCAGAGCTCTGATTCGCTAATGCAATACATCTTTGTGTTTCCCTTCTGTTATTCTCAATACTTTCTCTCCTTCCATTTGTATTATCTTTTTCATCTTCAGCTTTGTCTTCTATCTTCTTCCTTTTTCCATTGTTGTGTGCCTCTATACTCATTCCAAAAAAAAAAAAAGGAGTGTGATACTCCAAAAAAATTTTGAAAAAAAAATTAAAAAAAAGGTGAAAAAAAGAAAAGATTCAGATTGCAAAATTCAAAATTGCAAGTTGTGCCAATTTAAAGTTGGAGGCTTAAAAGCTTAGAGTTAATTTCTTAATTTTAGTTAGTTTCGTAATTGGAGTCAATTTCCTAATCGGAGTTAATTTCTTAATTGGAGTAAGTTTCCTAATTTGATTGCATTGAGTAGCTACCAAGTTATCTACTTTCCTATTTGCATTCAAGTAAGGATTTTTTTTTCCTAATTGTTCTAAACTTGAATTGCAAGTAGTTTCCTATTTTGATTAACTTGGTTTTCAAGTAGTTTCCTATTCTTAAAGTATCCTATTTTCAGATTTTCTCTTTCCTTCTCCTTCCTTCCAAGCCATCAAACCTCTCCTTCCTCCTTGTTTCCCTTTTAGTTACACATCTCTTTTTCTTCTTTATTTGATTCTTTAGGAATTTGCATTTTAGGATTCTAGTTTTTTTTTATTACCACTAGTTTGATCTTTTCTTTTGATTTGCTTGTGACTTGTTTAGAACACTTGTAAGAAGCAAATTGTCGAGTGGTAAAAGGCTAGAGTATACCATCTTGATAAAAGTCAAATTTTGAGAGTAAACACGAGTGAATTACTATTCTTGAGTGTAAACACGTAAGCTAGTGAGTTGCGAGGTCCTATATCTTTCTTTGCTTGGTTTTTTTGTACAAACTAATATTTCAGGATATCTGGAGAATCTGAGCACAGTGACTTTGACATGAAAGTCTGGGTAGAGCCATTCAAAGTACTCTTGAGAAATTTAGTGCTAGATTAGATAATGTGGAGTCTTCTTTCAATAGGAGGACTGATACAATATTAGTAGGCATGCCTATCGGAGCACTACAAGTTCGAGAAGCTCTCATCCATCAAGAAATCCAAATCATTCAAAGGCCTATGATTTGGCTCCAAATGGCTTATGAAAGGATGACCTATGCTCAAGAGGTCCAAATTTAGAGCCTAAGATCCATATTTGATTAATATCTCTTTAAAGTTGCAAAAGTGGAAGTCCAAGTGGAAGCCCAATTTTCTAAGAAGAGTCCATGGAGCAATTAAAGTCAATATCCAATATGTTAAAGGCCCAATGCAGTTATACACATATAAGAGGAGTGCCACTAGAGAACATGCCCTAGAGAACCTTTAACAATTCGAAACTTTGCTCGGGATCGGCTAGAAAACAAGAATGTTAGTCAAAGAAAAGACCTTAAGAGAACTTGTGATGCAAGACCCACTAGAAACATGCCCTAGAGAACCTTCAACAATTTAAAACTTTGCCCGGGATCGGCTAGAAAACAAAAATGTTAGTCAAAGGAAAGACCCTAAGAGAACTTCTCTCTTAGAACCCTAGCCTCGAGACGCCATAAAAGAAGACCAATCCTTTGATAAGTCACGTGAACTCTTAGAGAACACAAAGAAGCAAAAAACCTCACAAAGTATTGAATAATACTCAAATTCATTCATGATTTTTCAAAATAGAGTACAATAGGGGGCCTTTTATAGAAAAAGTTTCTAAAAGACTTAAAATCCTAATAAAAGTTGAACTCTAAAATTTGATTAGAATTATTTTGAATGATGCCTAAAATCAAGGAACAAAGATTAGGATATTAATTTTAACTTAATCTTCTAGATAAGCTCCTTCACCAAGTCCAAAAAATAATATAATAATAAAAAACGAAATTCAAAAAGAATCCTAGTCAAAACTAATTAGCTTCTTTAAGTAGTCACATGGGATGCACATGCTTCATTAAAAATCACATGGTTGACACATGATTTTTAATCTCTTGTAATTGGACTCCAATTGGGTCTTGGCACTCTTTTTGTATGTGTATAACTGCATTGGGCCTTTAACATATTGGATATTGACTTTAGTTGCTTAATGGACTCTTCTTTGAAAATTGGGCTTCCACTTGGAGTTCCACTTTTGCAACTTTAAGGAGATATTGATCAAATATGGATCTTAGACTCTAAACTTAGGCCGACGTCCAACATAAATATTATCTTGAACTCTTTGAGATTTTTGGACATATACTAGCACAATTTGGGCCTCTTGAGCATAGGTCATCCTTTTATGAGCCATTTTGACCTGAATCATAGGCCTTTGAATGATTTGGATTTCTTGATGGATGAGGGCTTCTCGAACTTGTAGTGCTCCGATGGGCATGCCTACTGATATTGTATCATTCCCTCCCTCTTTGAAGAGATTCATCCTCGAATCTTTGCCATTAGGTGGATTCTTAGGAAACAAATCTAAGCAATCCCAACTCTTTTCAATGCTAGTTGAAGATAATGGTCTATTGGGTGGCTTCTTTGAAAACAAATCTCCATATACCTGTAAGGAGCTAGAACCAACAATAGGCAAAGATAGGTTAAGATTGTTAGTAGATAAACAAATATCCTTACACATGCTCTCAACCTCTCTTTTTTCATCAAACTTGCTCACACTCATGCTTTTCTCACCTTTCTCACAACTTTCTTGCTCTTTCTTTTCACTCATGCTCTTTTCTTTTTCAATCTCTTCTTTTTCTCTCTTTAACCCATGTTCTCTCTCTTTTTCTTTTTCACTTTCTTTTTTTTTCATTTTATATGCTTGTGCTATTCTCATTTGATCCTCATAAACATCTATAGGATCAAGAGGTACCAATACATGATGTTTTTCATTGAATATAAATGAATAGCAATAGCAATATTTGTGTTTATGCTTAACATATTTAGCTTTTCTCGCATGTTTCCATAGTTTACCAAGCATAATATGTCCATCAAATATAGGAGCTACGTCACATAACACTTTATCATGATATTTACCAATTGAGAAAGAAATCAAAACTTGCTTATTAACCCTAAATTCAGCACTACCCTTCAACAAGGTATAGGGCCTAGGATGCTTTATAGTAGGCAAGTTTAATTTCTCAACTAGTAAGGTACTAGCAATATTTACATAGCTACAATAGCCATGCTGCACACTTTCTCTTTGATAAGGCATCTAGTATGGAAATCAGGAGATGACTTTTCCTTATCTTGTCTTGTAGAGTTGGAGTTGGATTGGAATGCATCTAACCATGCACAAGATTGCTTGAATTGCTCTTTGTTAGCCTCTTCAAAGAATTTGTACTCACTAGACATCTTGTCACCTGAAAAGTTAGTAAACGAAGAAATAGGACCTCACATACTTTTCTCACATGTTTACACTCAAAAGATGATAAGTTCACTCGTGTTTTCTTTTTAGCTTTTTCTTTAATGTTAATTGCACTCTTGCCTTTTACCACTCAACAATTTGTTTCTTACAAGTGTTCTAAGTAAGTCACAAGTAAATCAAATGAAAGATCATACTAGTGGTAATCAAAAAACTAGAATCCTAAAATATAAATTCCCGAAGAATCAAACAAAGGAGAAAAGAAGGGTATGTAACAAAAAGGTAAAGAGGAAAGGAAAACAAGGGGGGAGAAGAGGTTGGGATGGCTTGGAAGGAAGAAGAAGAAAAGGGAAAATCTGAAAATAAGAAACTTTAAAAATAGGAAACTACTTGGGAACCAAGTTCAAAATTAGGAAAGAAAACCCTTACTTGAATGCAAATAGAAAAGTAGATAACTTGGTGACCACTCAATGCAATCAAATTAGGAAACTAGCTTCAATTAAGAAATTGACTCCAATTAGGAAATTGAGTCCAATTAGGAAATTAATTCCAACTAGGAAACTAACTCTAATTGGGAAATTGTCTCCAATTAGGAAACTAACTCCACAACTTGCAACTCTTTTTTTTCACTCTTTCTTTCTCTTTTTTTTTCACCTTTTTTTATTTTTTTTTGAATTTTTTTCTCTTTTTTTTTCCTTTTCTTTTTTTTTTCTAACTTTTTTTTGGAGTATCGCACTCTTTTTTTTTTTGAGTGAATATAGAGGCACACAACAATGGAAGAAGGAAGAAGATAGAAGACAAAAATGAAGATGAGAAGATAACACAAATGGAAGGAGAGAAGGTATGAAGAACAGCGGAAGGGAAACACAAAGATATACCTTGCATTAGCGAACCAAAGCTCTGATGTCAAATGATGTAAGACCCACTAGGAACATGCTCTAGAGAACTTTCAACAATTCAAAACTTTGCCCGAGATCGACTAGAAAACAAGAGTGTTGGTCAAAGGAAAGACCCTAAGAGAACTTGTCTCTTAGAATCCTAACCTCAAGACGCCACAAAGGAAGATCAATCCTTTAATAAGTTACGTGAACTCTCAGAGAACACAAAAAAGAAAAAAGCCTCACAAAGTATTGAATAATACTCAAATTTATTCATAATCTTCCAAAATAGAGTACAATAGGGGGCCTTTCATAGAAAAAGTTTCTAAACGACTTAAAATCCTAATAAAAGTTGAACTCTAAAATCTGATTAGAATTATTTTGAATGATGCCTAAAATCAAGGAACAAGATTAGGATATTAATTTTAACTTAATCTCTTAGATAAGCTCTTTCACCAAGTCCAAAAAATAATATAATAATAATAATAAAAATTTAAAAAGAATCTTAGTCAAAACTAATTAGCTTTTTTAAGTAGTCACATGGGATGCACATGCTTCATTAAAAATCACATGGTTGATACATGATTTTTAATCTCTTGCAATTGGACTCCAATTGAATCTTAGCACTCCTCTTGTATGTGTATAACTGCATTGGGCCTTTAACATATTGGATATTGACTTTAGTTGCTCCATGGACCCTTCTTAGAAAATTGGACTTCCACTTTTGCAACTTTAAAGAGATATTGATCAAATATGGATCTTGGGCTCTAAACTTGGGCCGACATCCAACATAGATATTATGTTGAACTCTTTGAGATTTTTGGACATATACTAGCACAATTTGGGCCTCTTGAGCATAGGTCATCATTTCATGAGTCATTTGGACCTGAATCCTAGGCCTTTGAATGATTTGGATTTTTTGATGGATGAGGGCTTCTCGAACTTGTAATGCTCTGATGGGCATGCCTACTGATATTGTACTAAGGACCCATAGGAGGCAAGCTCAGGTGGAGCTTGATGATGATGCTGAGTCCGACTTTGAGGAGTCCCATACTCAGAGAGGCAAATAATCATCATCCAAGGATGGTGGTATTGTAAACATCAAGATGAAGATTCCCTCATTCCCAGAGAAAAATGACCCGGACCAGTACTTAGATTGGGAAAGAAGAGTGGAGCATGTGTTCGAGTGCCACTCTTACACTGAGACGAAGAAAGTAAAAATTGCTACAGTGGAGTTTACTGACTATGCTAGCATCTGGTGGGATTAACTCTTACTCACCAGAAGATGTACCGGTGAAGGTCCAATTCGTGATTGGCAGGAGATGAAAACCATCATGCCCAAATGGTTTGTCCCTAGTTACTATTATAGGGAATTAGATAAGAGGCCCTAAAAGCTGAAACAAGATTTTATGAGTGTGGAAGATTACTATCAAGAAATGGAGATTGCCATGATTAAGGCAAATGTGGAGGAAGACCGTGAAGCAACCATGGCCTGATTCATTGAAGGCTTAAATCCTGATATAGCTGCCCAAGTTGATTTATACAATTACCTGGATATGGAAGAGCTCTTGCATAGAGCTATCAAGGTGAAAAAGCAACTAAGGGCTCAACAAAAGCTGAAAGTGACATCTAGCTCGAGTTCTTGGAAGGATTCCAAAGTTCCCTTTAAGCCAAAGACTGATTTCAAGTCTAAGGAGGAAAGTAAGGAAAAACCCTTTCAGATTAAGGGTAAAACTGATTCAAAACCTTTCTCATCTTTTAACCCTATTGTTTCTTCTTCTAAGATTAGATGTTTTAAATGTAATGGTTTTGGTCACATTGCTTCACAATGTCCAAACAAATGAATTATGATTATTCTTGAGAATGGTGATATGACTAGTGCTAGTAGTGAGTCTGAGGAGGATAAGATACCACCCCTAACTGATGACTCAGATTTGGAGTTAACTGAAGCTGTAAATGGTGAAGCCCTTGTGGCTAGGCGTGCTCTCAACATTCAATCTAAAGAAGATCTCGAGGTAGAGCAGCATGAGCATATTTTCCATACTCGTTGCTTCGTCCACAAGAAGGTATGTAGTTTGATTATTGATGGTGGTAGTTGCACAAATGTAGCTATAGTACTTTATTTGTGAAAAAGCTGAACTTGCCTACTTTGAGACACCCTACCCCTTATAAATTACAATGGCTTAATGATAGTGGAGAGGTAAAAGTAACAAAATAGGTTCTCATCTCTTTTTCTATTAGTAATTATCATGATAAGATTCTTTGTGATGTAGCACTTATTACTTGGTAGGTTATGGTAGTTTGACAAAAAGGTAAAACATGATAGATATAAAAATTATTACTCCTTTGTTTTTAATGGTAAGACCATTGTGTTGACCCCTCTTTGTCCTGTTCAAGCATATAAGGATCAATTAAAAAAGAGAGTGTAAGAAGAGAAAGCTAGAAAAGAAAGGTAAAGTGAGTGTGAGTGTTGAGAATGAGAAGAAGCAAGAGAAAGGAAAGCTGAGTAGAAAGAAACAGAAAATTAGAGAAAAACATGAGGAAAAGAAAGTGAGTTTATTTTCAGGTAAAAGTGAGATCAAGAGAGCTCTTATTTGTGAAAATGCTTTCTTATTGCTTTATAAAGATGTTTATCTTACTATCGACGATCTTGATCACTCTCTGCTTGCTAGTGTTACGTCTTTATTGCAAGAATTCTGTGACTTGTTCTCAAAGGAAATACCTAATGGATTGCCCCCTTTAAGAGGCATTGAGCACCGTATAGACTTTATCCCAAGAGCATCTATCCCCAATAGACCTGCTTATTGAGCAAATCTAGAAGAGATTAAGGAAATACAACATCAAGTGGAAGAGCTCATGAAGAAAGGCTTTGTTCATGAAAGTCTGAGTCCGTGTGCTATCCCGATGATTCTGGTGCCCAAAAAGGATGGCAAGTGGCAGATGTGTGTGGATTGTCATGCCATCAACAAAATAATGATAAAATATCACTATCTTATCCCTAGGTTAGATGATATGCTTGATAAGTTGCATGGTGCATGTGTTTTCTCTAAAATTGATCTTAGAAGTGGTTACCATCAGATTAGGATGAAAGAAGGTGATGAATGGGGAACTACTTTTAAGACCAAGTTTGGGTTATATAAATGGTTAGTTATACCATTTGGCTTGACTAACGCACCTAGCACTTTCATAAGTTTAATGAACCATGTCTTTAGACCATTCATTGGTAGATTTGTTGTGGTTTTACTTTGATGACATTTTGATTTACTCTAAGAGTCTAGAAGAGCATGTGAGTCATTTGCATGATGTGTTTGTTGTGCTTAGGGAGAATAAGCTCTTGCCAATTTAGAGAAATGCTTTTTATTTGGATTCTGTGGTTTTTCTTAGATTTGTTGTAGGAGCTCATGACATACAAGTGGACAAGGAGAAGGTTAAAGCAATCTAAGAATGGCCAACTCCAAAGACTGTGAGTGAAGTAAGGAGCTTCCATGGATTGACAAACTTCTATAAGCGATTTGTGAAAGACTTCTCTACTCTTGCTGCTCCTTTGAATGATTTGGTAAGAAAGAATGTGATATTCAAGTGGGGTGAAGCACAATACGCGCTTTTAACATACTAAAGGAAAAACTAACTAATGCCCCTGTACTTGTGTTGCCTGATTTTACTAAGGTTTTTGAAATTGAGTGTGACACTTCTGTTATAGGCATAGGTGGTGTGTTGATGCAGGATTCTAAACCTATTGCATATTTCAGTGAGAAATTAAGTGGCCCTGCTTTAAATTACTCCACATATGATAAAGAGTTGTATGTCTTAAAACGAACTTTAGAAACTTAGCAACATTATTTGTGGCCTAAAAAATTTATTATCCATTCTGATCATGAGAGTCTTAAGTTTCTTAAGTCCTAGGGTAAATTAAAAGGCATGCAAGTTGGCTTGAATTTATTGAAACCTTCCCTTATGTGATTTAGCATAAGCAGGGAAAGAAAATGTTGTAGTTGATGCATTGTTTAGACATTACACTTTGATTACTTCCATGCATGCTAGATTGATAGGTTTTGAGATGTTAAAAGGCATGTATAAGTTTGATTTTGATTTTGCTGATATTTGGAAATCTTGTGAATCGTATGGTGCTAATGACTATTATAGGTTTGATGGGTTCCTTTTCAAAAAGAACAAGTTATGTGTTCCTATCTATTCCATTGTGAGCTTCTTGTTAAATAGACCCATGGTGGGGGATTGATGAGCCATTTTGGTGTAGAAAAGACTTTGGCTCTTTTAAATGAGCATTTTTATTGGCCTAGCATGAGAAAAGATGTGGTTGCTGTTTATTCTAGATGTATTACTTATAAGCATGCTAAGTCTAGAATTCAATCACATGGCTTGTATTCTCCTTTACCAGTTCCCTCTCACCCATGGATTGATATTTTTATAGACTTTGTCTTGGGTTTGTCTAAATCTTCCACTAGGAAAGATAGTATCTTCCACATTTTATTACTTATTCCAAAACTAATGATGCTATGTATGTGGCAAAATTGTTTTTTAAAGAGATTGTTAGGTTGCATGGTGTGCCAAGAACTATTGTTAGTGTGCCCCATGTCGAATTTGCTTATAATCGTGCTGTTTATTCTGCTATAAAATTCTCTCATTTTGAAATTATTTATGGTTTTAATCCTTTAACTCCATTAGATTTTCTTCCTTTACCTTCACATGAGTTTACTAACCTTGATGGTGCTAGGAAGGCTAAGTTTGTGTAGGCATGAGAAGGTGAAAGCCAACATTGAAAGAAGGAATGAACAAATTGGCAACCAAGTTAACAAGGGTAGAAGGCGTGTAGTGTTTGAACCCAGTGATTGGGTGTGCATTCACTTGTGAAAAGAACATTTCCCAGAGCAAAGGAAGTCAAAACTCCAACCCAGAGGAGATGACCCTTTTCAAGTTCTTGAAAGGATTAATGATAATGCTTATAGAATTGACTTGCCTAGTTCTTATGAAAATGTTAGTGCTACTTTTAATGTAGCTGATCTCTCTTCCTTTGAAATTGTAAATTTGAAGACAAATTCTTTCCAAGAGGGGGGGGGGGAATGATGCAATAGCACCAAGAGACTTTGCTGAGCATAGAAGTGGACCTAATGGATATGGTACTAAGCTTCAGGCTTAAGGACATGATTTGCAAATTAAAACCCAAAAGTTCAAGTCAAATGTACCTAAAGATCCATTGCAAAGCATAGGAGGGACTAACAAGAGCTAGGGCCAAAGTAATGAAAGAAACCTTCAATTGTTTGATTCATAAACTTCATAACTTAGAGCCCATTTATTTGAGTCAAGAGAGGGCTCAAGAAGATGTAAAAAGTGTGATAATGCTAACCATTCTACAAGATGAGTGCCAAGGCCCAATTGAAGTCCAATTGCAAGAGATTAAGGATCATGTGTCAACCATATGATTTTTAATGAAGCATGAGCATCCCATGTGACTATTTAAAAGAGATGATTAGTTTTGAGTAGGATTCTTTATGAATTTTATTTTTATTTATTTTTATTATTTTTAGGACTTGGTCAAAGATCTTATCTTTAAGATTAAATTAAAATTAGTATCCTAATCTTATTCTTTGATTTTAGGCACCATTTAAAATATTTTTAATCAGATTTTAGAGTTTAACTTTTATTAGGATTTTAGACTTTTAGAAAATTTTTCCAATAAAAGGTTTCCTATTGTACTCTATTTTGGGGATTATGAATGAATTTGAGTATTATTCAATTCTCTGTGAGGCTTTTGTTTCTTTGTGTTTTCTGAGAGTTCACGTGACTTATGAAAGGATTGGTCTTCCTTTGTGGCATCTTAAGGTTAGAGTTCTAAGAGACAAGTTCTCTTAGGGTTTTTTCTTTGACCAACATTCTTGTTTTCTAGCTGGTCCCGGGCAAAGTGTCATCTTGTTGAAGGTTCCTAGAGGGTCTTGCATCATAGGGTATCCTCAATATTATTTGGGCTAAAGATAGAGGTGCTAAAACTATTTTGAGTTATAATATTACCAATTAAAAAGCTTGGACCAAAGCCATGATTGACTCATTTGGATATAAATAATGTTATTATGGGCTTAATATGCTGACTTCTAGAAGCCTTATGTATTTGGATGAAAATTAGAATTAATTAGATAAAGCCTCTTTCCTTTTCTGTTTTTAAAAAGATTTGATTATTTGTATTCCTAATTTCTATATCTTTTAGTTAGGATTATGAACTTAATTTTCTAGTTTTCCTCTAACAAGCAGATTTGACTTACATTGTAAATACATTTATTCTACCTCCATTTGTAATCAGATTGAAAATAATATAATTATTCTAAATGTTTCTCTAATTGTGAGAATATTATCCTTCTTTTGCTCTTGTGAAATATTTGTCTTATCAACCTAGTCTTAGGTTGGTAATTTAAGTTCGTAAAAGCCCCCTAAATTCTTACTTCAACCCAAGTGCATTATTGTGTGGGTTAGTTCATCATGTTCGTAGTTGGGCATATTGATTAAGTAGTAGGTCAATGTTCTTATAACATTGGTTAGCTATTTGCTTTTGTTAGGTCTCGAACCATTATCTATCCTTTAACCTATGCTGTGAAGATCGAGTTTGATGTGAGACCCTCTAGGAATCTTCAACAAGATGACACTTTGTCCGGGACTAGCTAGAAAACAAGAATGTGGTCAAAGGAAAGACCCTAAGAGAACTCGTCTCTTAGAACCCTACTATTAAGACACCACAAAGGAAGACTAATCCTTTGATAAGTTATGTAAACTCTCAAAGAACACAAAGAAACAAAGGCCTCACAAAGAATTGAATAATACTCAACTTCATTCATCTTCTCCAAAATAGAGTACAATAGAAAGCCTTTTATAGGTAAAGTTTCTAAAATACTAAAATTCTAATAAAAGTAAAACACTAAAATCTGATTAAAAATATTTTAAATGGTGCCTAAAATCAAAGAATAAGATTAGGATACTAATTTTAATTTAATCTTAAAGATAAGATCTTTGACCAAGTCCTAAAAATAATAAAAATAAATAAAAATAAAATTCATAAAGAATCCTACTCAAAACTAATCATCTCTTTTAAATAGTCACATGGGATGCTCATGCTTCATTAAAAATCATATGGTTGACGCATGATTCTTAATCTCTTGCAATTGGACTCCAATTGGGCCTTGGCACTCCTCTTGCATGTGTATAAATACATTGGGCCTTCAATGTGTTAGAGATTGACTATAGTTACTCCATGGACCTTCTTAGGACATTGGGCTTCCACTTGGACTTCCACTTTTGCATCTTTAAGGAGATATTATGTCCAAAGTCCAATTTAACTCCAAGATCAGTATGCTTGACATGTTGCTTCTTACTAGCTCTATCTTGTGTTTGGAAGCTCTGATAAGAATGATTTCAAAATGAGGTAAAAGCTGAGGGTTTAAAATTCAAGATTGACCCATTAGTCATTTGAAAATTTCGTGAAACGATGATGAAATCATTCACCAAAATTAAGTGACGTCTAGCATGTTCTAAACTAATCAAATATGGATCTTGGGCTCTAAACTTGGGCTGACGTCCAATATAAAAATTATCTTGAGCTCTTTGAAGTTCTTGAACATATACTAGCACAATTTGGGCCTCTTGAGCATGGGCCATCTCTTCATGAGCTATTCAGACATGAATTATGCCCTTTTGAATAATTTAGATTTCTTAATGGATGAGGGCTTTCAAACTTGTTGTACTCCAATGGGCATGCGTATCCATCATTTGGTACCCATAATTGTATCAGAGTCACCCAATGATTTCGTATCATTTGGTATCAGAGCTTTAGTTTACATGGTAGGTTACCCATCATTAACCATCTTTTTTTCCTTCTAGCCTCCATAATTTCCTATTTACCATATCTCTTCTTTACCACCCTTTAATACAAAAAAAAAAAAAATACTTTCTACCTTTTCTTGTTTCCAGATTTGATCCTTAATGTGTAAGATTTGATTTCATAACTATATAAGAGCCATTCATTTTATAATCTAGAAAATTTCCTTATCTAGATGATGCAATAGCACCAAGAGACCTTGCGGAGTATAGAAGTAGACCTGATGAAGGATATGGTATTAAGCTTCAGTCTCAAGGATGTGATTTGCAAATTAAAACCCAAGAGTTCAAGTTAAATGTGCCTAAAGATCCATTGCAAGGCATAGGAGACCCAATAATAAGAGCTAGGGCAAAAGTAATGAAAGAAGCCTTCAATTATTTGATTCATAAGCTTCATGACTTAGAGCCCATTTATTTGAGTCAAGAGAGGGCCCAAGAAGATGTAAAAGGTGTGATAATGCTAACCATTCTACAAGAGGAGTGCCAAGACCCAGTTGGAGTCCAATTGTAAGAGATTAAGAATCATGTGTCTACCATATGGTTTTTAATGAAGTATAAACATCCCATGTGACTACTTAAAGAAGCTGATTGGTTTGGGTTAGGATTCTTTATGAATTTCGTTATTTATTTATTTTATTATTTTTTGGACTTGGTCAAAGATCTTTTCTTTAAGATTAAGTTAAAATTAATATCCTAATCATATTCCTTGATTTTAGACACCATTTAAAATATTTCTAATCAAATTTTAGAGTTTAACTTTTATTAAGATTTTAAACTTTTAGAAACTTTACCTATAAAAGACTTCTTATTGTATTCTATTTTCAAATCATAAATGAATTTGAGTATTATTCAATTCTTTATGAGGCCTTTGCTTCTTTGTATTTTTTAAAAGATCACGTGACTTATCAAAGGATTGGTTATTCTTTGTGGCGTCATTGGCTAGGGTTCTAAGAGACAAGTTCTCTTAAGGTTCTACCTCCGACCAATAATCCCTTTGTGTGCTTCCGTTTTCGTGTGAGATGTAGCCAATCTTGAGTAATCAATTTCTGTGCCAAGGTTCCTAAAGGGTCTTATATCACTAGATGTTTTTTTTTTATTTCTTACCTGTTTGACCTCTTTTTGTTTGAGTTTTTAGATGATTGATAGATGTTTCTTAAAGTTTAGAATTTCAACATTCATGTCGTTTTGGAATTGTTCCAATCAGAGTTCTCTACATCGAGATATATTAGGTTTTAATTGGTAACATTTTTTGATTCACAAATATGATTTGTCTAGCTTGTTTCCTATTTTGTGATTTTGTGAGCTTTTGGTTATTTCATCTGATCAAGTTAGAAGAGAAAAGCCAAAAACAAAAAAACCAAAAAACAAAAAAATTGTTGATCAGATAACTTTCCATTCTATATGTTTCCTATTTCCTTTGATCTTGTGTTATGCACTTTCCTATTTTGATTTGCCTTTGTTTCCTTTTTTTTTCTTTGTTTGAACTTTCTTATTTTGATATTGCATTATTTCTTCATAGTTGAAATTTTTCAGAATTGCATTACGTGTGGCTCTTTGGGATTTTAAACTTCATCTTGCATTACTAAGTGGTTAAATCTTTTCACTTCTCTTTGGAACCCACCAAGCCTAACCAAATCCTAACGTTAATTGTGACTTGTATGCGCCAATCACAACTTTTCAGACCACCACCTTCACATACTTTGTTGAACTAAGAATTGACAATATTGGATCACTTAACGAGGTTTTAAGTAACATAAGAGTTGAGGATTAATATTGAGAGGTAAAAGGCAAGAGTGGATAAGATCATTATAGAAAAATGCCAAAGAGAGAGAGAGAGAGAGAGAGAGAGAGAGAGAGAAAGAAACATGAGTGGGAGTGTTATTCTTAATTAAGTGAAACTAGGGCTGTTCATAGGTAGGATTGGACCGAACATCTAGTATGCTCAATGCCCGGCCCGATTAAGGCATCGGGCTTGTTTCATGCTCGTGGCCTGACTCGGCCCAAACAAGCCCGATTTTATGTTGGGCTTGGGCGGGTTAGGGCTACCTAGGCCATTCTTTTCTTTATGAACTGTTATAATATAAAAATGTTTTTTTGCAAACTCATAAATATATACTTCAAAATAATAGGTTTTTAGAATTCTCATGTTTTTATCAATAACAAAAAAATAACTTGGTATTATCAAGTTTTATAAATTATACTAACATAATTAGCCCTCGATAAACATGTGTATTTTTATTATTTAACAAAAAGAAATATCAGTAAGCATCCACATAAATGATGAAAACAATTGAGAAGTAGAGAATGTTTAGGTAAGTAATAAAAGTTGTAGCAAGCAAAGAAAATTAGATGAAATAAAATAATATATATATAATGACAGATATTAATGATTAAAAAAAAAGAAACTACTAGGTAAGGGTGTACATCGGCTCATTTAGCCCTAGGGGCCCACCCTAACCTGGCCTAATTGAGCTGGGCCGAGCTAGATAAAAAATATAAATAGACAAAATTTTAAACAAAACTATATTAGGTTAGGCCGGGCCATGGGCGAAGCATGTTCTGCCCAACTTGCCCTAATAGTTTCTTTTTTTTTTTTTAATTATTAATATTGATGTAAGACCCTCTAGGAACCTTGTTTTAGGAACCTTCAACAACATGACACTTTGCTCGGGACCACTAGAAAACAAGAATGTTAGTTAAAGGAAAGACTCTAAGAGAACTTATCTCTTAGAACCCTAACTTCAAGACACCACAAAGGAAGATCAATCATTTGATAAGTCACGTGAACTCCCAAAGAACACAAAGAAGCAAAAGCCTTACAAAGTATTGAATAATACTCAAATTCATTCATGATCTAAAATAGAGTACAATAGGAAGCCTTTTTTTATAAGCAAAAATTTTTAAAGTCTAAAATCCTAATAAAAGTTAAATTTTAAAATCTTATTATAAATATTTTAAATAGTACCTAAAATCAAGGAATAAGATTAGGATACTAATTTTAACTTAATCTCAAAGATAAGATTTTTGATCAAGTCCTAAAAAATAATAAAATAAATAAAAACGAAATTCATAAGAATCCTAGTCATAACTAATTAGCTCCTTTAAATAGTCATATGGGATGCTCATGCTTCATTAAAAATCACATGGTTGACACATGATTCTTAATCTCTTACAATTGGACTCCAATTGGGCCTTGGCACTCCTCTTGTATGTGTATAACTACATTAGGCCTTCAACATGTTGGATATTAACTCTAGTTGCTCCATGGACCTTCTTAGGACATTGGGCTTTCACTTGGACTTCCTCTTTTGCATCTTTAAGGAAATCTCATGTCCAAAATCTAATTCAGCATGTTTTTGAATTGATCAAATATGGATCTTGAAGTCTAAATTTGGGCAACGTCCAACATAGATATTATCTTGAACTCTTTGAAATTTTTGGACATAGTGCACAATTTGGGCCACTTGAGCTCTTTGAAGTTCTTGATGGATGAGGGTTTCTCGAACTTGTTGTACTTCAATGGGCATGCCTATTGATATTGTATCTTTCCCTCCCTCTTTGAAAAGATTCGTGCTTGAATCTTTGCCTGTATCATATGGAAATAAATTAGATTTTCCAAAAATAATGATAACACTATATTCATCAAGTGGAAGAATCTTGTAAACTAATGGACTCCTTTCAAAGAGATTATCAATTCTTTGAGGCAACTTAGAATATTTCAAGTTGGGAAACACTTTGAAGTCGCTTTGAGTTAGGAAGTATTTCTTTCTCACATGCACCCAAATATAAATGATAATTTTGATCCCACATGCACCTGTAATAAATCCAAAGGCCATAACAAAATCCAAGTAATACAATAACCTTTTAACTGTAAAATTAATGTAATATGAATTCCTAACTACCAAAAAATTCATTAAACAATAAAAACTCAATGTGTGGTGTTCAATGCCTTTAAAAGGCAATAATTCATCAGGAATAACAAAATCTGTCAAATCAAAGCACTTTTGATAGCATATTAAAGATTGGAAACCATTAGGTGGATTCTTAGAAAACAAATCTAGGCAATCACAACTCTTTTCAATGTTAGTTGAAGATGATGGTTCATTGGGTGGCTTCTTTGAAAACAAATCTCCACATACCTGCAAGGAACTAGAATCAACAATAGGCAAAAATTGGTTAAGATTGTTAGTAGATAAACAAATATCCTTATATACTCTCTCAACCTCTCTTTTTTCATCAAACAAGCTCACACTCATGTTTTTCTCACAATTCTCTAGCTCTTTCTTTTCACTCACATTCTTTTCTTTTTCAATCTTATCTTTTTTTCTCTCTAACTCATGTTCTCTTTCTTTTTCTTTCATTTTGTATGCTTGTATTATTCTCATTTGATCCTCATAAGCATCCATAGGATCAAGAGGTACTAATACATGATTTTTTTTTTCATTGAATACAAATGAATAGCAATAGCAATATATGTACTTATGCTTAACATATTTAGCTTTTCTAACATGTTTCCATGGTTTACCAAGCATAATATGTCCCTCAGACATAGGAGCCACATCACGTAACACTTTATCATGATATTTACCAATGGAGAAAGAAATCAAAACTTGCTTATTAACCCTAAATTCAGCACTACCCTATGACAAGGTATAGGGTCTAGGATGCTTTATAGTAGGCAAGTTTAATTTTTCAACAAGGTACTAGCAACATTTACATAGCTACTATTATCAATAGCCATGCTGCAGACTTTCTCTTTGATAAGGCATCTAGTATGGAAATCAGGGGATGCCTTTTCCTTATCTTGTCCTGTAGAGTTGGTATTGGATTGGAATGCATCCAACTTTACACAAGATTGCTTGAATCGCTCTTTGTTAGCCTCTTTAAGGAATTTGTACTCATTGGACAAAAGGTTAGTCAAAGAAAGAAAGAAGGAATAGAATCTCACACACTCATCTTACATGTTTACAATCAAACTAGTGGCAATCAAACAAAACTAGAATCCTAAAATGCAAATTCTCAAAGAATCAAACAAAAGAGAAAAAAAAGGGTGTGTAACTAAAAGGGAAACAAGGAGGAAGGGGAGGTTTGGATGGCTAGGAAGGAAGGAGAAAGAAAGGAAAGGAAAAATCTGAAAATAGGAAACTTTAAGAATATGAAACTATTTGGAAACCAAGTTAATCAAAAATAGGAAACTACTTGCAATTCAAGTTTAGAACAATTAAGAAAGAAATCAATGCAATCAAATTAGGAAACTAACTCTAATTAAGAAATTAACACCAATTAGGAAACTAACTCCAATTAGAAAATTAACTCCAATTAAAAAACTAACTCCAATTAGGAAATTGACCCCAATTAGAAAACTAACTTCAATTAGGGAACTAACTCCAAGCTTTAATCTTTCAACTTTCAATTTGCACAACTTGCAATTTCCTTTTTCTGTTTCTTTTTTTTTCACTTTTTTTTCGATTTTTTTTGAATTTTTTTTTAGTAGATCACTCTCTTTTTTTTTTTGAATGAGGATGGAGGCACACAACAATGGAAGAAAGAAAAAAATGGAAGACAAAGGCGAAGATGAAAAAGGTAACACAAATGAAACGAAAGAAAGTATGAAGAACAACGGTAGGGAAACACAAAGATATACCTTGTACTAGCGAACCAAAGCTCTAATACCAAATGATGCAAGACCTTCTAGGAACCTTGTCCTAGTAACCTTCAACAAGATGACACTTTGCCCGAGATCGGCTAGAAACAAGAATGTTGGTCAAAGGAAAGACTCTAAGAGAACTTGTTTCTTAGAACCCTAGCCTCAAGATGCCAAAAAGGAAGACCAATAATTTGATTAGTCATGTGAACTCTTAGAGAATATAAAGAAGCAAAAGCCTCACAAAGTATTGAATAATATTCAAATTCATTCATTCATGATCTAAAATAGAGTACAATAGGAAACCTTTTATAGGCAAAAATTTCTAAAAGTTTAATTCCTAATAAAAGTTAAACTCTAAAATTTGATTAGAAATATTTTAAATAGTGCCTAAAATCAAGGAACAAGATTAGGATACTAATTTTAACTTAATCGCAAAGATAAGATCTTTGATTAAGTCCTAAAAAATAATAAAATAAATAAAAACGAAATTCATAAGAATCCTAGTCATAACTAATTAGCTCCTTTAAATAGTCATATGGGATGCTCATGCTTCATTAAAAATCACATGGTTGACACATGATTCTTAATCTCTTACAATTGGACTCCAATTGGGCCTTGGCACTCCTCTTGTATATGTATAACTACATTTGGTCTTCAACATGTTAGATATTAACTCTAGTTGCTTCATGGACTTTCTTAGGACATTGGGCTTCCACTTGGACGTCCACTTTTGCATCTTTAAGGAAATCTCATGTCCAAAGTCAATTCAACATGTTTTGAATTGATCAAATATGGATCTTGGGCTTTAAACTTGGGCCAACGTGATGCGAAATTAAGGGGTGCCCTAATCTTCCCAACGTAGGTTGATGGATAGATGATGGTTCAAGACCCGACAGAAGCAAATAGCCAACCAACGTTATAAGATTGTTGACCTGCTACTTAGACAATGTGCCTAACAACGAACACAATAAACCAATCTACACAACGACGCACTTGGATCGAAGCACGAATTGGGGGCTTTTGTGAATTTGAATCACTAACCTAAAAATAAGTTGACAAGACAAAGGTTTCACAAAAGCAAAGAAAAGATAAGATTCTCACAATTAGAGAAACACTCAGAATAATTCTATTACTTCCAATCTGATTCAAATGAAGGCAGAATATATATATTTATAGTGTAACTCAAACCTATCTACTGGAGGAAAAGTAGGAAACTAACTACATAATCCTAACTGAAAGATCTAAAAAATAGGGATACAAAATCAAATCTTTTTAAAAACAGAAAATGAAAGATAATCAGCCTAATAGAAGCTAATTAATACTAATGGGTTGAACATCTTGCATTTGAAGTACTATTCACGTCCTCTAACTTCAATGGGCTCTTTAAGCATTAATTTGGGCTTGAATAAGCATGGTTAAAGCTCCATTTGGTTCCTCAATGCATGCACTAACATTATGGGCTTCTAATTCAGCAAATTGAAGCCCAATTGCTCTTTGAAGATGCTTAACTCTTCCGCTTGTCATTGGGCCATCTATCATCAAGTCCTTCTCCTCACAAGCATCCTTCCCCACATGAATCTAGTTCATATCATCCTCCCCCTCTTGAAAAGGAGTCGTCCTCGACTCTTCAAAGTCTGCACCAAAATAAGGGGAAAGGTCAGAAACATTAAAAGTAGCACTTACACCATACTCACCTGGTAAATCTGTCTTGTAGGCATTATCATTAATTCTCTCTAGCACGCGGAAAGGCCCATCTCTGCGAGGCATAAGTTTAGACTTTCTTTTGTCAAGAAACCTCTCTTTTCCAAGGTGCAACCAAACCAAATCTGTTGGTTCAAAGACAACCCTCTTTCGCCCCTTATGATATGAACCAGGTTCATGTGGGGAAGGATGCTCGTGTGGAGAAGGACTTGATGATAGATGGCCCAATGACAAGAGGAAGAGTTAAGCGTCTACAAAGAGCAATTGGGCTTCAATTTGCTGAATTAGAAGCCCATAATATTAGTGCATGCATTGAGGAAGCAAATGAAGCCTTAATCATGCTTATTCAAGCCCAAGTTGATGCTTAAAGAGCCCATTGAAGCTAGAGGACGTGAATAGTACTTCAAATGCAAGATGTCCAGCCCATTAATATTAATTAGTTTCTATTAGGCTGATTATCTTTTCTGTTTTCAAAAAGATTTGATTTTGTATCCCTATTTTTTAGATCTTTCAGTTAGGATTATATAGTTAGTTTCCTACTTTTCCTCCAGTAGATAGGTTTGAGCTACACTATAAATATATGTATTCTGCCTTCATTTGAAACACAATTGGAAGTAATAGAATCATTTTGAGTATTTCTCTAATTGTGAGAATCTTATCTTTTCTTTGCTCTTGTGAAACTTTTGTTTTGTCAACCTATCTTTAGGTTGGTGATTCAAGTTCACAAAAGCCCCCAATTCGTGCTTCAATCCAAGTGCGTCGTTGTGTGGGTTGGTTTATTATGTTCATGGTTAGGCGCGTTGTCTAAGTAGCAGGTCAATGTTCTTATAATGTTGGTTGGCTATTTGCTTCCGTTAGATCTCGAACCATCATCTATCCATCAACCTACGTCGTGAAGATTGGGCCACCCCTTGATTTCGCATCATTTGGTATCAGAGTTTCGGTTTACACGGTAGGTTGTCTATCATACATTCATCATCCACCATTCTACTTTCTTTCTAGCCTCTATATTTTTTTTCCCTTTTCCATATCCGTTCATTGCTACCTTTTATTATAAAAAAAAAATACTAAATTTTCTACCTTCCCTTGTTTCCAGATTTGATCCTTAGTGTGCAAGATTTGGTTTTTATACTACAAGAGCCATTCATTTTGTAATCTGAAAAATTTTTGTTGTTCTGGACATTGTTATTTTCCCTTATTTGTTCAACCCCTTTTCTTTTGAGATTTTGGACTATTAATAGGTCAATCCTAAGTTTCAGAATCTCAACTTTCATTTCGTTTTAGAATCATCAAATTTGGAGTTCTCTAGAGGAAGTTATTGTCATTTTTAGTGGTAACGTTTTCTGATCTGATTTGTTTCCTATTGTGTGATCTTGTGATTCTCTTTCATCTGATCCAAAAAAAAAAAAGAGGCAAAAAAAAAAAGAGAAAAAGAAAAGGAATAGAAAAGAAAGGCAAAAAAAAAAAGGGTTCGCCATAAAAAAAAAGAGTGAAAATAAAATGAAAAAAAAAATTGATCAGATTTCTCTCATTTGTGATCAGCATTATTTCCTCTTCCATTTGTTTCCTAATTTTTGTGATCCATTTTCCTATTCCTTTGATTTGAACATTCCTAATCTAATCCTCCATTGATTTCTCATATCTTAGGTTTGTAGAATCATTGCAATTGGCGCTTTGGTATTTTAAACTTGATTTTGCATTGCTAGGTGGTTAAATCTTCCCTTTTTTGTATTGGAACCCTAGCCTAACCAAACCCTTACCTTTACTTGTGACTTGTATGTGCCAATCACAACTCTTCATACCATCCACCAGCACATACTTTGGTGAATCGAGAATTGGCAGTCCTTGATCACTTGACGAGGTCTTAGGTAACATAAGAGCTTGGGATTTGATATTGAGAGGTAAAAGGCAAGAGTGGATAAGATCATTGCAGAAAAAGCCAATAAGAGAGAGTAAACACGAGTGAGAGTGTTATATCTCAATTGAGTGAAACACATGAGGAAATATTTGTGAGGTCCTATATACTTTTGTTTCTTTTTCACTAACATGGCAGATAATATAGAAAAGGGGGCACATGAAAGTGATAATGATGATCACAATTCATTTGGAGTAGCGCTTTTGCAAATGAAAGCGCTAGTGAGTCATTTTGAAAGGATGCTTGACAAGAAGTTGGAAGGACTCCATGAACGCTTAGATCGAGTGGAGAGTAGAACCTCTAGCCAAAGGACTACTCAAACTAACCAAAGACAAGCTCATGCTACACGCCCACAACACCGTGAATATGCGGAAGACATGTGATGGAGGTGAGATAGGAGATTTGAAGAAGCTTGAACAAAATCAAGAGCTTGGAAACAAAAGGACTGGATGTGACTCTAAAAGATGGCCAACTAAAGATCCATTGCAAGGTATGAGAGGCCCATCACAAGATCAAGAGCCAAAGCTATGAAGGAGGCCTTGAATGGAGTGATCCAAAAACTAATAGACTTGGAGCCCATAGTCTTAGCTGAATATGAAGCCTAAAAGGAACAAATTAGCATAAAGATTATTTCATTCCCACAAGATGCTAGCCCAAGCCCAAAGGGAGCCTAATTGAAGGAGTCTAACCATTTTCCACAAAATTCTTAGTTTTATTTTGTTTTAATCTGATTGTTGCTGTTTCAGATTTCTAGGCACCATTCTTGGTGAATTTGTTTAGATTTAAATTTTTTTTATGTAACCTAGGAATTATTCTGTTTAGGATTTTATTTTTCAAATGCCTATATAAGGCCCACTTGTACTCCAAGAATGGCAGATTGAATGAATCAGAATCATTTCTAATTTGTGAGGTTTCTCTTGTGTCCTTTGTGTGCTGGAGAAAATCTTTGACTTATCAAAGGAGTGGTTTCCTTTGTGGCATCCTGGATTAGGGTTCTAAGAGTCGGGTTCTCTTAGGGTTCAATTCCATTGACCAACATCTCTTCTTCTTCTTCTTCTTCTTCTTTGTTCCTTTTCTTTGTTCTTTGTTCTTTGTTCTTTGTTGCTTATTGTCCATATTATTTGTTATTGTGCTGCACGTCAAAATTCAATCACTGATCCGTGTAATTTGGGGTTCCTAGAACGGGTTTCTATGGAGTCTCACATCATCTGGTATCAGAGAGTTGAGGTTAGCTTCATCCACTTTTTCTTTGTTCTTTTCCCTTATTTCGTTTGATTAGTTTCGATTCGTCCTCATTTTCGTGCGGCTATTTGGGAATGATGGAGGTGAGATAGGAGATTTGAAGAAGCTTGAACAAAATCAAGAGCTTGGAAACAAAAGGGCTGGACGTGACTCTAAAAGATGGCCAACTAAAGATCCATTGCAAGGTATGGGGGGCCCATGCACAAGATCAAGAGCCAAAGCTATGAAGGAGGCCTTGAATGGAGTGATCCAAAAACTAATAGACTTGGAGCCCATAGTCTTAGCTGAATATGAAGCCCAAAAGGAACAAATTGGCATAAAGATTATTTCATTCCTACAAGATGCTAGCCCAAGCCCAAAGGGAACCTAATTGAAGGAGTCTAGCCATTTTCTGACTTGTGAAGTTTCTCTTGTGGCCTTTGTGTGTTGGAGAAAATCTTTGACTTATCAAAGGAGTGGTTTCCTTTGTGGCGTCCCGGATTAGGGTTTTAAGAGACGGGTTCTCTTAGGGTTCAATTCCATTGACCAACATCTCTTCTTCTTCTTCTTCTTTGTTCCTTTTCTTTGTTCTTTGTTCTTTGTTCTTTGTTCTTTGTTGCTTATTGTCCATATTATTTGTTATTGTGTTGCTTGCCAAAATTCGATCACTGATCCGTGTTATTTGGGGTTCCTAGAGCGGGTTTCTACGGAGTCTCACATCATCTGGTATCAGAGCTTTGGTTGAGGCTAGCTTCATCCACTTTTTCTTTGTTCTTTTCCCTTATTTCGTTTGATTAGTTTCTGTTCGTCCTCATTTTTGTGCGGCTGTTTCTGGTGTTTTCCTTCGTATTTTTGGACGTGTAATAGGTCTTTCTTGTGTCTCAAGATCTCTTCTTTCTTCTCATTTTAGAATCACGTCAATCCGATTTTTCTAGAGCAAGTTATAGCTGTTTCTTGCGTGCATGTCATTCTGATCTTTCAGAAATGTTGTGTTCTGTTTGCAAATTTCAGCACCTTTGAGATTCAAAAAAAAAAAGAGAGTGAGTATATTACAGCGAAAAAAAAGGGAAAAGAAAAGAAAAGAAGAAAAAGTTGCAAAAAAAAAAGAAAAAAAAAGGGAAGTCAAAATCTGTGAAAAAGAAAGTTGTGCTGGAAATTATAAATTGTTGACTTAAATTGCAATTGCTGAAGATCATTTATTCTTGGAATTACCATTTTTTATTCCTTGAGTTGATTTGGTCATGAAATGTCACATTGTGCATAATTCATAAAAGGAAATTTGCATTCATTCACCTTGTTCTAAATTTCAAATTTCTGATTGCTTCATTATTGATTTCAGATTCTAATTTCCTTTCCATCATTTCCTCTTAATAATTAATCATTTAACCATTTATTCTCCCATAATCTGCCACATACCATTTGTTCCATAAATTCATCGACTTCATTTCCTTTCCTAGTCACTTGCTGTATTTTCCATTGGTTGCACCTACGAATTTTTTTTTTTAAATGTTGGACTTTTGTTGTCTCTTGGAGAACTTTGCATCTTGAATTCTAATTTGAGATTGCCACTTTAGTTGCTACTTCTTTTGATTTGTTGGATTTAATTTAGTACACTATAGGAAGCAAGTGGAGAGGAAAAAGGCAAGAGTGTTTTCATCATTGTAAAAGCCATTACAAGTGTGAAACACGAGTGAATTTGCATCATTTAGAGTGAAACACGAGAGGGAGTGGTCAGGTCCTTTCTCTTGCTATTCACTAACATTTCAGGTGCCAATCATGTCTGAAAGTGAAGATAACCAAGTTGACCTTAAATTGTTTATCAAATCTATTCAAGAACAATTCAAGAGGCTGTGTTTGGTGAGGTTCTAATGTCAAGGCATGCTCTTAGCATTCAACCTAAAGAAGAGCTTGAAAAAGAACAATAAGAGCATATCTTTCACACTAGGTGTTTTATTAACAACAAGGTATGTAGTCTTATCATTGATAATGGGAGCTGCACTAATGTTGCTAGTACCTTGTTAGTTGAAAGCTAGGTCTGCCAACTAGAAAACACCCCACTCCTTATAATTTGTTGTGGTTCAATGATAATGGGGATGTTAAAGTTACTAAACAGGTTGTTGTAGCATTTTCCATAGGAAGTTACCATGATGAGGTTTTGTGTGATATAGCTCCTATGTATGCTGGACACTTATTATTGGGAAGACCTTGGCAATTTGATAGGAAAGTTAAGTATGATGGTTATACTAATAGGTATTCTCTTGAGTTTAATAAGAAAACCATTATGCTAACCCCTCTCAGACCCTTGCAGGCATATGAGGATCAAAAGCGAATCACTCAAGAATGCAAGCTAAGAGAGAAAGAAAAGAAAGTGCATGAGAAAGAAAGAAAAGAAAGTGAAATGGAGAAAAAAGGAAAGAGAGCTACTGAAAAGAAAAGTCAAGAGAGTGAAGAAAAGAAAGTAACATTATTTTCTGGTAGAGGAGAGATTAAGAGGGCTTTATGTAGTGAGACATCTTTTGTACTCTTGTATAAGGATGTTTATCTAACCCTTAGTGACCTTGATGAATCTCTTCCTTCTAATGTTTTGAGTTTGTTGCAGGAATATAATGACTTGTTTCCAAAAGAGGTACCAGATGGATTGCCTCCCATAAGAGGCATTGAACACAGGATTGATTTTATTCTTGGAGCATCTCTTCCTAACCGACCTGCTTATAGGGCAAATCCAAAAGAGACTAAGGAAATTCAGAGACAAGTGGAAGAACTCATGAAAAAGGGGTTTGTGCGAAAGAGCCTTAGTCCATGTGCTGTTCTGGTAATACTTGTGCCCAAGAAGGATGGCAAATGGAGGATGTGCGTGGACTGCCGAGCCATTAACAAAATCACAGTTAAGTATAGATATCCCATTCCTAGACTTGATGACATGCTTGATGAGTTGCATGGTACTTGCTTGTTTTCAAAAATAGATCTTAGGAGTGGTTATCATCAAATTAGGATGCAAGAGGGTGATGAGTGGAAGACTGCATTTAAGACTAAGTTTGGTTTGTATGAATGGCTTGTTATGCCCTTTGGCTTAACTAATGCTCCTAGTACATTCATGAGCTTAATGAATCATGTGTTTCGCCCTTACATAGGAAAGTTTGTTGTTGTGTATTTTGATGACATTCTTGTGTTTTCTAAGAATCTAGAAGAGCATGTTAAGCATTTGCATTCTGTGTTTATTATTTTGAGAGAAAATAAACTCTTTGCAAATTTAGAGAAATGCTCTTTCTGCTTGGATTATGTTGTTTTCCTTGGTTTTGTTGTAGGTACTGATGGCCTCCGGGTGGATGAAGAGAAAGTAAAGGCAATTCGGGAGTGGCCAACACCTAAGAATGCTAGTGAGGTGAGGAGTTTCCACGGACTTGCAAGTTTCTACCGACGTTTTGTAAAGGACTTCTCAACCCTTGCTGCACCTTTAAATGAGCTGGTAAAGAAAAATGTTGTCTTTAAATGGGGTGAGGCACAAGAGGCGGCTTTTAATACTTTGAAAGATAAATTGACCAATGCCCCTCTACTTATTCTTCCTGATTTCTCTAAAGTTTTTGAAGTTGAATGTGATGCCTCTGGAATTGGTATTGGTGCTGTTTTGATGCAAGAGTCTAGGCCTATTGCTTACTTTAGTGAAAAGCTTAATGGTGCTTGTTTGAATTATTCAACTTATGACAAGGAATTGTATGCTTTAAAAAGAGCTCTGGAACATTGGCAACATTATTTATGGTCTAAGGAATTTGTTTTGCATTCTGATCATAAGAGTCTTCAATACCTAAAGACCCAAGATAAGTTGAATAAGAGGCATGTTGTGTGGCTTGAATTCATTGAGTCATTTCCTTATGTACTTAAACATAAAAAGGGGAAAGAAAATGTTGTGGCTGATGCTTTGTCTAGGAGGTATAGTCTCATTACATCTATGCAAGCTAGGTTAATTGGTTTTGAATCTTTCAAAAGCATGTATGAATGTGATGCTGATTTTGCTGAAACTTGGAAGTTGTGTGAAAAACATGGTGCTCATGATTTCTTTAGATTTGATGGTTTCTTGTTTAAAGGAAATAAATTGTGTGTGCCTGTTTGTTCTATGCGTGAGCTTTTGGTTAAAGAATCTCATGGGGGTGGTTTGATGGGACACTTTGGGATAGAAAAGACTTTATCCATGTTGAAGGAACATTTTTATTGGCCTCATATGCGTAGGGATGTGATTGCTATATGTAAAAGATGCATTGCATGCAAGCACGCTAAATCTAAGATGCAACCATATGGTTTGTATACTCCTTTACCTATTCCTTCTCATCCTTGGGTAGATATTTCAATGGATTTTGTGCTTGGATTGCCTAGAACATCTAGTGGAAAGGATAGCATATTTGTTGTTGTTGATCGATTTAGTAAAATGGCTCATTTCATTGCTTGCTAAAAAACAAATGATGCTGTCCATATTTCTGATTTGTTTTTCAAGGAGATTGTTAGATTGCATGGTTTGCCCCGATCTATTGTGAGTGACCGTGATGTTAAATTTGTTAGTCACTTTTGGAAAACTTTGTGGGCTAAGCTGGGTACAAAGCTTTTGTTTTCTACGGCTGCACATCCTCAAACGGATGGATAAACCGAAGTGGTGAATCGAACACTTTCTTCCTTATTACGTGTTGTAATTCAAAAAAATTTAAAGAATTGGGAAAAGTGTTTGCCTCACATTGAGTTTGCATATAATCGTGCCTTGCATTCTACAACTGAGTTTTCTCCTTTTGAGATTGTATATGGTTTTAATCCTTTGACTCCCTTAGATCTACTTCCTTTACCTTGTAATGAGTTTGCTAACCTTGAAGGTGCAAAGAAAGCTAAGTTTGTGCAGGATCTTCATGCTAAGGTTAAGGCGAACATTGAGCGCAAGAATGAGCAATATGCTCAACATGCTAATAAAGGCCGAAGGAAGGTTATCTTTGAACCAGGAGATTGGGTGTGGGTTCATTTGAGGAAAGAAAGGTTTCCTGAACAAAGGAAATCCAAATTACACCCAAGAGGCGATGGTCCTTTCCAAGTGTTGGAAAGAATAAATGATAATGCATATAAAATTGATTTACCTAGTTCTTATGGAAATGTAAGCGCAACTTTCAATGTGGCTGACCTTTCTCTTTTTGATATTGCAGATTCGAGGACGAATCCTTTTCAGGAGGGAGGGAATGATGGAGGTGAGATAGGAGATTTGAAGAAGCTTGAACAAAATCAAGAGCTTGGAAACAAAAGTGCTGGACGTGACTCTAAAAGATGGCCAACTAAAGATCCATTGCAAGGTATGGGAGGCCCATGCACAAGATCAAGAGCCAAAGCTATGAAGGAGGCCTTGAATGGAGTGATCCAAAAACTAATAGACTTGGAGCCCATAATCTTAGCTGAATATGAAGCCCAAAATGAACAAATTGGCATAAAGATTACTTCATTTCTATAAGGTGCTAGCCCAAGCCCAAAGGGAGCCTAATTGAAGGAGTCTAGCCATTTTCCACAAAATCAGCCATTTTCCACAAAATTCTCTTAGTTTTATTTTGTTTTAATTTGATTGTTGCTGTTTCAGATTTTTAGGCACCATTCTTGGTGAATTTGTTTAGATTTAAATTTCTTTTATGTAACCTAGGAATTATTCTGTTTAGGGTATTATTTTTCAAATGCCTATATAAGGCCCATTTGTACTCCAAGAATGGCAGATTGAATGAATTATCTTTTCAGAATTATTTCTGATTTATGAGGTTTCTCTTGTGGCCTTTGTGTGCTGGAGAAAATCTTTGACTTATCAAAGGAGTGGTTTCCTTTGTGGCATCTCGGATTAGGGTTCTAAGAGGCGGGTTCTCTTAGGGTTCAATTCCATTGACCAACATCTCTTCTTCTTCTTCTTCTTCGTTCCTTTTCTTTGTTCTTTGTTGCTTATCGTCCATATTATTTTTTTCTTGTGCTGCATGCCAAAATTTGATCACTGATCCGTGTAATTTGGGGTTCCTAGAACGGGTTTCTAGGAGTCTCACATCAAAAACCCTAACCATAAGACGCCACAAAGGAAGACCACTCCTTTGATAAGTCCGGGTTGAATTCACTCCATCGCTCAAGGAGCAAGAGGAACCTCACTAAAACAGAACATAAGTCCTGAAAAGAAAATTCTATTTATTCATCTCATTTCCTTTAATTGAATACAAAGATAGCCTATTTATAGGCAAAGGAAATACAAAACTTGAATACTAAGTAAACCCTAAAAGTAAAACTTAAGAAACTTCCTAAAACATAATTCCCAATGTTGTGCACTGTTCACGTGCACTGTTCATCCGGAAATAGAAAGAAAATAACCTAAATAAATGGAAACAACTCAACCCCTAAAAGAAATGGAAACAAATAATTATGAAATAATAAGGAAATAAAACTTTCTAAAAACTTAATTGACCACATGGCCTTATTCAAATCATTAAAATAGAAACTAATTATTCCGGGTTTGGTCTGAAAATTGATGTTCACGTTCAGCAACTTGCCCAAGCTTTCCTTGATGGTTACGCCACGCATGGTCTCTTTGAAGATGGTCATTGAAGCTCCGTGGTACTCTATCAGTTGTGGCTGGGTAAATGATTCTTGGGTAGTCATTAGCATTTTAAATTCCTTGGGTACTGATTATGACTATTAATGATGAATTAGAGTAGTAATTCTATGATGCTATGGTTATAGGGGGATTTCTGCACCATTGGTGATTGTTGCAAGTGTCTACAAGTGAGGTAACCGGGTTACATTAATTCCATTTATATATCTGTGTTAATTTCATATTTTGCTGTACATGAATGATTTGAAATGTTGAATAAATTGGTTGGCTATCTGTTAAATTATGATTGGACCTTGTGAGTCCACGGTGGAGCTGTGGTGCGGCTGCCACCCGTGCATGTGCTTTGATCGAGCACCGGGTTATGATCAAACCCCAGATGCACTGAGCCCCGGTTGTGCTCAATGAGGAGTAGGTGCCATGGACGGGCCTCTCCGGTGTTAATGGCCTTTAACATGTGATAGTATGATTGCTAGTATGGGATAATAATCATGATAGCCTAATTATTTCATTTACTGATATGAATGGTCTACTGTTGGTGTTTATGTGAAATTATGCATGTATGTGAATTAATATGAAGTATATGATGGAATTGCCTTGGTTACTGAGATTCATATCTCATCCCGTCTTATGGGATTAACATTTCAGGTGAGGGTTCTTCGAGTAAGGATAAGGGTAAGCAAGTGGATAAACATCCATGAGCAGAGGCCCGGTGTGGGGAGCTACACTTGGTCTGAGTAGAATAGGGTAGATGCTAATTTTGTTAAGTCTTGTATAGCATCATCATGTATCTACATTGCCAAGTGTAGAAGTTGTATTTTGTTAACATAGAATGTAATCCCATGATATGTTCCTTATACACTTGACTATTAATGCAAGAAATACCTAGTGAAATATGATTGAATGACCATTGTGGGAGATTTATAATTTGATGACGTAAAATCGTATAGATGAGTAGGAAAATCCACATCTAAATGCTAAAAGGGTAATGATAGATTAGTTGGGTAATTAAGGTACATAATTACCACTAAAGTTGCATAAATTAAGGTAAAATGGCCCTAGAGTGATATTGGAGGGAAATTGGAGAGCATAAGATGAAATCTTGGGAGTTGTAGGAACAGAAGGGAATTGGCCGCGGCCAATATTTAATTGGCCTAGGCCAAATAGTAACAGAGAAGAATTGGCCGCGGCCAACATTTAATTGGCCTCGGCCAAATGTGGCGAACCTGCCAGGGAAGACAACAGAGAGCAATTGGCCGCGACGAATAGTGACGTTAGCCGCGGCTAAGCCTGAGAGGCAGATCTGGGGGTGTTCCAGAAGGTATTTGGCCGCGGCGAAAGGGGTATTTGGCCGCGGCGAAATGTGAAAAATTTGTGAAGACGTAAGGAGTTGAACCGAGAGTAATTGGCCGCGGCGAAATTGCTCTATTTCTCATATTCACCTAGAAACCTTAGTTTCTCTTAAGGTAATGCTACGGAATGATTTAGAAACACTTGTAGGAGAATTTTATGAGTTGGAAATGATGGATGGGAGTATCAAAGGCTTCTCATTAATAATTAAATTCGCTCACGCGTTCGAATAATTGTGGTTGTCTAGCTAATGACCCTAGCAACATTAAGGTTTTAAAATTCCCTCACTTGTTCCCGATGTAATTAATTTTAATGACTTCAAACCTTGATATATGATTATTAATCATGTACTTAACCTTAATTACTATAATTGGAAGTTAGGGTCGTTACAGTTTGACCAAATGATGCAAGACCCACTAGGAACATGCCCTAGAGAACCTTCAACAATTCGAGAGTTTGCCCGGGACCGGCTAGAAACAAGACTGTTGGTCAAAGGAAAGACCCTAAGAGAACTTGTCTCTTAGAACCCTAGCCTCAAGACGCCACAAAGGAAGACCAATCCTTTGATAAGTCACGTGAACTTTCAGAGAACACAAAGAAGCAAAAGCCTCTCAAAGTATTGAATAATACTCAAGTTCATTCATTCATGATTTTTTTAAAATAGAGTACAATAGGGGGCCTTTTATAGGCAAAATTTCTAAAAGACTTAAAATCCTACTAAAACTAAAACTCTTAAAATCTAATTAGAAATATTTTAAACAATGCCTAAAATCAAGGAATAAGATTAAGATATTAATTTTAACTTAATCTCCTAGATAATATAATAATGAAAAACGAAATTCAAAAAGAGTTCTAGTGAAAACTAGAGTCCTAGTCAAAACTAATTAATATTAATGGGCTGGACATCTTGTATTTGAAATACTATTCACGTCCTCTAGCTTCAATGGGCTCTTTAAGCATCAACTTCGGCTTGAATAAGCATGATTAAGGCTCTATTTGCTTCCTCAATGCATGCACTAACATTATGGGCTTCTAATTCAATAAATTGAAGCCCAATTGCTCTTTGTAGACGCTTAACTCTTCTTCTTGTCATTGGGCCATCTATCATCAAGTCTTTTTCCACACGAGCATCCTTCCTCACATGAGTCTGGTTTATATTACTTGGTGTTATTGCATCACAGTTGGTATCAGAGCAATGGTTCAGGCAAATGTGGTTGTTTTATAGCTTTGTGGTTAGAAAACTTGGCAATCATGATGCATGCATGATAGGAATAGAAGCATTATGACTTAGAGATAACTCTCATACATACATATACCTGCCATGGGTGGAGTCGTGTATTATTGCCTTGGGCTGTAGCTTAATGGAGGATGCTTGTGGTTGTGCTTGTAGCATTGCAGAGCTAAGATGGCTACACGCAGAGAAACAACTGAGATGCTAAGAGAGATGCAAGAGGCCATGGCTGCAATGGCTAACCGAATGAGAGAACAAGCTGAGGCCCATGAAACTACAGTTAGAGCAATGACTGACCGGCTTCAAGAGCAAGCCGAGGCTCATGCAGCGACTGTACAAGTACTGCAACAAGAGGTGTCGATGGAAAATCATGTGGGGGCTGGTCATAACCCTGGTGTGGGACACCAAGGGGAGGATGGTGACCTCTCTATTGCATTGGCCAAATTCCGAAAAGCTGATCCTCCATCCTTTTTGGGGGATTTAGACACTGAAAATTTTACAAATTTTTTGTAAAATTGACCAAAAGCTGTTCGTTGTCTTATAATGAGTATTGCAAAACTTCTAGACATGTCAAGGAGTTTAGCTACAGTGTGTGGATAAAGTAAAACTCATTACTACATCAGCCTTGGTTCTAGATTGATTAGGATGACAGCTCGTTTGTCTCTCTAGACTTTGTTAGTCGAAATTGCTGAGGTTAAGAGCCTGTTCGGCTTAGTTGGGAAGAATGAATTATTTTTTTTAAATGTAAGAAAAAAGTTAGAAGTTTGAGTTTTCTCAGTTAAAGAGAATTAGCACTGTTCAAGCGGGATACAACCAGCAGACTGACCCGTTTAACTTGCCTATTGGGGAAATATGGTCTAGAGATTTTTGGCCCCTTTAAATGTGGGCTTAAATGGACCAGATTGACAAGTGGCCCAAACAAGCTGGCGCTGGCAATTTGTGAATGAGAAAATAAAAGAAAAATAAAAATGGATTTTTAAGGATTTTTTATATTATTTTATTAAATACACATTTATATTACATTTTTATATATCTTTATGAAAATCTTTATCATTAATTAACCTAAAACTACTTTTCCCATGAAAAAATTAAATTAAAAAGTACACAAATCGAGACGAACCCATTTATCCCACAAGATCAAATGGATGGCAAAGGACTTTTATCTTCTAGCTTGTTTAATAAGTAGGTTTGCACACCCCAGCCCGTTTAGGACTAGCCCACGATGGGCCAGGCCAACTCATTTGAGTACTAGCAAAAGCAAAAACTCAATTTCCTTTTTTTGAACAAAAGTATCCCCTCTGAAAAAAATAAAATTATCTACCCTTGTAACAGTCAAACTAACTTTCATCTCTCTCTCTCTCTTCATTTTATATTTTATTTTTATTACATAGTTTACTTATATTTGTTGTAATTTTATTTCTTACATTTCATTTATAAAAATTCAAAACTTGATTGAATTTATCATAGTGAACATTTAGAACTATTTCTCCAGTGAAAGGTACGGATTATCAATGTAGTTCTAAATATACCTTTTCAGTAATCTTATAGTAAAAATACTTTTGTAAAAATGGCAAAAACTAACACCATTTTTTAAAAAAGAATGCTTATTGGATGATTCGACCAAATTTTAATCGCTTTTTTACAGCATTTTTTGGGAAACTCATTTTGGGGGAAAAAGTGTGCCATTTTAGAAAACCTGTCCACCATAACAAAAATAGAGTCCCTCCCCCTCTTAGACCTAGGTAATCCCACAATAAAATTGATGCGATCTATCAAAGGGAGCAACCTGTCTCAAATACTTGGAATGATCCTCTACAAATTCCAAGTGGCCCAATGACAAGAGCACGAGCTAAAAGAAAGAGAGAAGCCTTAAGTGCACTTGTTCAAGAGACCTGGACTAAGCAAATAGTAATTGAAGCAACAAAAGTCAAGCGAGATCCATACATTTCTAATGTGGACATCCTCAACATCATATGGCCTGAAGATGGAGTTGCTAAGGCTAAATTGGGCCAAAATATTATAAATTGAAGTACTTGAACCATGGACCATCCATTAGTGGGCTCATTTAGGGCTAAATAATGCCATTTTGGGCTTAATAAGCTGATTTGTAGAACCCTAATGTATTTGGACGAATTTAGCTTATTTAGGGGGATTTATTTCCTTTTTAGTTTTTAAGAGAATTTGACTTTTATAATTCTGATTGCATAGGTCATTAATTAGGATATTTGCCATTAATTTCCCTAGTTTTCCCTTTCGATGATGAGCGTTGAAGGCAGATTTGACTTACACACTATATAATTGTACTCTGCCTCCCATTGTAACCAGATTTGAATGAATAAAAATTGTATTTTCTGGAAATCCTAGACTTGAGAGGAGTGCTCTCTAGGGTTCTTCATTGAACTTGTAGACTTATCAATTATCAAGGCTTGATCAACCTTGTGGCATCATCTAACATTCGGGGTCCTTGTCTCTTCATATTCAGGGGTTCTAATTGGATCGTTTAGACTTGATTTAGCTTTCTTGGGGTGTGTGTATTTGGGATCGGTTGTGGGTTCAAGGAGACTTGACTCCTGGGTTCGTGATATGAACCAAATTCATGTGGGGAAGGATGCTCGTGTGGAAAAAGACTTGATGATAGATGGTCCAATGACAAGAGGAAGAGTTAAGCGTCTATAAAGAGCAATTAGGCTGCAATTTGCTGAATTAGAAGCCCATAATGTAAGTACATACATTGAGGAAGCAAATGGAGCCTTAATTATGCTTATTCAAGCCCAAGTTGATGCTTAAAGAGCCCATTGAAGTTAGAGGACGTGAATAGTACTTCAAATGCAAGATGTCCAGCCCATTAATATTAATTGGTTTCTATTAGACTGATTATCTTTCCTTTTCTGTTTTTAAAAAGATTTGATTTTGTATCCCTATTTTTTAGATCTTTCAGTTAGGATTATGTAGTTAGTTGCCTACTTTTCCTCTAGTAGATAGGTTTGAGCTACACGATAAATATATATATTTTTCCTTCATTTGAATCAGATTGGAAGTAGTAGAATTATTCTGAGTGTTTCTCTAATTGTGAGAATCTTATCTTTTCCATGCTCTTGTGAAACTTTTGTCTTGTCAACCAATCTTTAGGTTGGTGATTCAAGTTTGCAAAAGCCCTCAATTCGTGCTTTGATCCAAGTGCGTCGTTATGTGGGTTGGTTTACTATGTTCGTGGTTAGACGCATTGTCTAAGTAGCAGGTCAACGTTCTTATAACATTTGTTGGCTATTTGCTTCCGTCGGGTCTCAAACCATCATCTATCCATCAACCTACGTCGTGAAGATTAGGCCACCCCTTGATTTTGCATTTGTTCCCACCATCTTGGTATCAGAGCTTCGATCCCTAAATCAGGTCATATTCGTTTGTTTTTGTAATTTTTTCAGATTGTGTGATACAATAACACCAAGTAATATGAACCAGACTCATGTGAGGAAGGATGCTCGTGTGGAAAAAGACTTGATGATAGATGGCCCAATGACAAGAGGAAGAGTTAAGCGTCTACAAAGAGCAATTGAGCTTCAATTTGCTGAATTAGAAGCCCATAATGTTAGTGCATGCATTGAGGAAGCAAATAGAGCCTTAATCATGCTTATTCAAGCCCAAGTTGATGCTTAAAGAGCCCATTGAAGCTAGAGGACGTGAATAGTATTTCAAATACAAGATGTCCAGCCCATTAATAGTATTTCAAATACAAGATGCTTAAATATGATTCCCAATTATCTAGAAATAGAGATATTAAATGTTTCAAGTGTTTGGGAACAGGTCATATAGCTTCACAATGCCCCAACAAGAGAGTAATGATCATGAAGGACCGTGAAGTGGTGACTGAAAGTGAAAGTGATGATTCCATGCTGTCACTTGAAGATGCTAGTGATGATGGGTTTGAGTATGCTGTAGAAGGAGAAGCACTTGTGACTAGAAGAGCTTTGAATTCTCAAGTTAAGGAAGATGACATGGAGCAACAAAGAGAAAACATCTTTTATACTCGCTGTCTCATAAGCAATAAGGTATGCAATATGATTATTGATGGTGGGAGTTGTACCAATGTTGCTAGTACCACTTTAGTTGAGAAATTAAATTTGTCTACCATTAAACACCCTAGACCATACAAGTTACAGTGGCTGAGTGAATGTGGGGAGATTAAGGTTGATAGACAAGTTCTTGTTTCATTCTCAATTGGAAGATATTGTGATGAGATTTTATGTGATGTTGTTCCTATGCATGCTGGACATATACTTTTAGGTAGACCTTGGGAATTTGATAGGAAGGTGACAAAGGATGGGTTTACCAATAGATATTCATTTGTAATGAATGACAGAGTCGTCACTCTTGTACCATTAAACACCCAAGCAAGTGTATGAAGACCAGCTCAAAATGAAACAAGAGAGAGATAAAAGAGAGGGTGATAAAAAAAATAGAAAAGAGAGATAAAAAAGAAATGAGAGTGAGAAAGAAAGAAAATCTGAGAGCTTAAAAAAAGAGATTCAGAAGAAAGAAAAGAAAGTGGAGAGAAAAGAAAGAGAAAAAGTGAGTTTCTATACAAAAGAAAGTGAGGTGAGGAGTGTATATCTTACTGAACAGCCTTTACTTGTACTTGTTTACAAGGAGACCACTTTAGGCACTAATGACCTTGACTCTTCATTTTCGAGTGTTGTTAGTTCTTTGTTGCAGGAATTTGAAGATATATTTCCAGAAGATATCCCTAGCAGATTGCCACCCATAAGAGGCATTGAGCATCAAATTGACTTATTCTTGGAGCAGCAATTCCTAACCGGCCAGCTTATAGAACTAACCTTGAGGAGACAAAAGAGCTTCGAAAGCAAGTTGAAGAGCTCATGGCAAAAGGGTATGTTTGAGAAAGCTTGAGTCCATGTGCTGTACTAGTCCTCTTAGTACCAAAGAAAGATAGATCTTGGAGGATGTGCATTGATTATAGATGATATGAACTAGACTCAGATGGGGAAGGATGCTTGTGTGGAGAAAGACTTGATGATAGATGGCCCAGTGACAAGAAGAAGAGTTAAGCGTCTACAAAGAGCAATTGAGCTTCAATTTGCTGAATTAGAAGCCCATAATGTGAGTGCATGCATTGAGGAAGCAAATGGAGCCTTAATCATGCTTATTCAAGCCCAAGTTGATGCTTAAAGAGCCAATTGAAACTAGAGGACGTTAATAGTACTTCAAATGCAAGATGTCCAGCCCATTAGTATTAATTAGTTTTTATTAGGCTGATTATCTTTCCTTTTCTGTTTTTAAAAAGATTTGATTTTGTATCCCTATTTTTTAAATCTTTCAGTTAGGATTATGTAGTCAGTTTCCTACTTTTCGTCCAGTAAATAAGTTTGAGCTACACTATAAATATATGTATTCTGCCTTTATTTGAATCAGATTGGAAGTAATAGAATTATTCTGAGTGTTTTCTCTAATTGTGAGAATCTTATCTTTCCTTTGCTCTTGTGAAACCTTTGTCTTGTTAACCTATCTTTATGTTGGTGATTCAAGTTCACAAAAGCCCCCAATTCGTGCTTCGATCCAAGTGCGTCGTTGTGTGGGTTGGTTTATTGTGTTCGTGATTAGGCGCGTTGTCTAAGTAACAGGTCAACGTTCTTATAACGTTGGCTGGCTATTTGCTTCTGTCGGGTCTCAAACCACCATTTATCCATCAACCTACGTCATGAAGATTGGGCCACCCCTTGATTTCGCATCATTTGGTATCAGAGCGTTGGTTTACATGGTAGGTTGTCTATCATACATTCATCATCCACCATTCTACTTCCTTTCTAGCCTCCATTTTTTTTCTTTTTCCATATCCATTCATTGCTACCTTTTATTATATACAAAAAAAAAATGCTAAACTTTCTACCTTCCCTTGTTTCCAGATTTGATCCTTAGTGTGCAATATTTGGTTTTTATGCTACAAGAGCCATTCATTTTGTAATCTATAAAATTTTTGTTGTTATGGATGTTGTTATTTTTCCCTTATCTGTTCAACCCCTTTCTTTTTGAGATTTTGGACGATTAATAGGTCAATCCTAAGTTTCAGAATCTCAACTTTCATTTTGTTTTAGAATCATCAAATTCGGAGTTCTCTAGAGGAAGTTATTGTCATTTTTAGTGGTAACGTTTTTCTGATCTGATTTGTTTCTTATTGTGTGATCTTGTGATTCTCTTTCATCTGATCCAAAAAAAAAAAGACAAAAGGAAAATAAATAGAAAAGAAAGGCAAAAAAAAAAGGTTAGCAAAAAAAAATGTGAAAAAAAAATGAAAAAAAAATTGTGATAAGATTTTTTTCATTTGTGATCAGCATTGTTTCTTCTTCCATTTGTTTCCTAATTTTTGTGATCCACTTTTCTATTCCTATATTGTTTCCTTTTATCTTGTGATTGTGGACTTTCCTATTGTGACTTCAACTTGTTTCCTATTCCTTTGATTTGAACTTTCCTAATCTAATCCTCCATTGATTTCTCATATCTTGGGTTTTAGAATCATTGCAATTAGCTCTTTCCATTGCTAGGTGGTTAAATCTTCCCTTTTTAGTATTGGAACCCTAGCCTAAGGAAACCCTAACCTTTACTTGTCACTTGTATGCGCAAATCACAACTTTTCATACCATCCACTAGCACATACTAAGGCCCAATTGGAATCCAATTACAAAAGATTAAAATCATGTGTCAACCATGTGATTTTTAATCAAGCACGTGCATCCCATGTGACTACTTAAAGAAGCTAATTAGTTTTGACTAGGATTCTTTTTGAATTTCGTTTTTTATTATTTTATTATTTTTTGGACTTGGTCAAGGAGTTTATCTAGGAGATTAAGTTAAAATTACTATCCTAATCTTGTTCCTTGATTTTAGGCATTATTTAAAATATTTCTAATCAGATTTTAGAGTTTTAGTTTTATTAGGATTTAAGACTTTTTTTAGAAATTTTCCTATAAAAGGCTCCCTATTGTACTCTATTTTTGGAAGATCATGAATGAATGAATTTGAGTATTATTCAATACTTTGTGAGGCTTTTGCTTCTTTGTATTCTCTGAGAGTTCACATGACTTATCAAAGGATTGGTCTTCCTTTGTGGCGTTTTGAGGCTAGAGTTCTAAGAGACAAGTTCTGTTAGAGTCTTTCCTTTGACCAACATTTTTATTTCTAACCGGTCCCAGGCATAGTTTCGAATTGTTGAAAGTTCTCTACGGCATGTTCCTAGTGGGTCTTGCATCATTCATGACTTGGTCCATCAAGCTGCCAAGATAGAGAGACAACTGAAGAGGAAGAATATAGTAAAGAAGAGCTCTAATTTTATTTCAACTTATGGAAGTATAACTCAAAGAATGATATTCCCTCTTCCTCAAATTGAAAGGAGAATGAATCTAAGAAAGGTGAAGAGCTAGTTGCCCCACCCAAGTTTAAAGTGGATCTAGTTCTTCAAAAAACTGAGACATAAGATGCTTCAAGTGCCAAGGAAAAGGACACATTTCTAGTGAATATCCTAATGAGTGAACCATGACTATCAACAGCCTTGGTAAGTGGGAAACTAAAGGAGAAACAACTAAAGAAGAAGGAGAAGATCTATTCATAGAGAATGAAAATGGAGAATATACAGAAGAAGGAGAACTCCTTATGACAAGGAGAGCTTTTACTGCCCAGATAATGATGGAAGAAAATGAGCAAAGAGAGAACTTGTTCTATACTTGTTGCCAAATCCAAGGGAAAATATGTGGTGTAATCATAGATGGAGGAAGTTGCTACAATGTCGTAAGCACTAAGCTAATAGAGAAATTGAATTTATTTACCTTCAAGTATCAACGGTTATACAAGCTTCAATGACTCAATGAATGTGGAGAGTTGAAGATAACAAAAAAAGTAAAGGTAATGTTTTCTATTGGTAAATATAAAGATGAAGTACTATATAATGTTATACCAATGAAAGCATGTGATACGATACCAATAGGCATGCCCATTGGAGCACAACAAGTTCGAGAAGCCTTCATCCATCAAGAAACCCAAATCATTTAAAAGGGCATGATTTAGGTCCGAATGACTCATGAAAGGATAGCCCATGCTCAAGAGGCCCAAATTGTGCTAGTATATGTCCAAGAACTTCAAAAAGATCAAGATAATCTCTATCTTGGACGTCGACCTAAGTTTATGATGTAAGACTCTGTAGAAACCCATTATAGGAACCCCAAATGACAAGGATCAGTGATCGAAATTTGGCTACAACACAAGAACAAGCAAATACACAAATCTGGACAACAAACAATGAAGAACAAAGAAAGGAATGAAGAAGAAGAAGAAGAGATGTTGGTCAATGGAATGAACCCTAAGAGAACCCGTCTCTTAGAACCCTAATCCGAGATACCACAAAGGAAACCATTCCTTTGATAAGTCAAAGATTTTCTCTAGCACACAAAGGCCACAAAAGAAACCTCACAAGTCAAAAATATTCTGAAAAAGATAATTCATTCAATCTACCAATTCTTGGAGTACAAGTGGGCCTTATATAGGTATTTGAAAAATAAAACCTTAAACACAGAATAACTCCTAGGTGGCACCTCTTACATGATGGAAAAATAAAAAAAAAAAGTTAAGTTTGGACAAATTTACCAAGAATGGAGCCTAATAAAGCTAAAAATCTGAAAGAGAAATAATCAAATTAAAACAAAATAAAACTAAGAAAATTTGGTGAAAAATGGTTGGGCTTCTTCCATTAGGCTCCTTTTGGGCTTGGGCTAGCACCTTGTAGATATGAAGTAATCTTCATGCCATTTTGTTCCTTTTGGGCTTCACATTTAATTAAGAATGTGGGCTCCAAGTCCATTGGCTTTTGGATCACTCCATTCAAGGTCTCCTTCATAGCTTTGGCTTTTGATCTCGTCATTGGGCCTCTCATACCTTGCAATGGGTCTTTTGTTGGCTATCTTTTAGAGTCACATCTTGCCCTTTTGTTTCCAAGTTCTTAATTTTGTTCAAGCTCTTTTAAGTCTCCTAGCTCACTTCCATCATTCCCTCCCTCCAAGATTCACCCTCGAATCTGCAACATCAAAAAGAGAAAGATCAGCCATATTGAAAGTTACTGATGCAAGACCCTCTACCTTGTTCTAGGAATCTTCAACAATTTGAAACTTTTCTCGGGACCGGCTAGAAAACAAGAATATTGGTCAAAGGATCCCTAAGAGAACTTGTCTCTTAGAATCCTAGCCTCAAGATGACACAAAGGAAGATTAATCCTTTGATAAGTCACGTGAACTCTCACAGAACACAAAAAAGCAAAAGCCTCACAAAGAAGTATTGAAGAATACTCAAATTTATTCATTCATGATCTAAAATAGAATACAATAGGAAGTCTTTTATAGGCAAAAATTTCTAAAAGTCTAAAATCCTAATAAAAGTAAAACTCTAGAATCTGATTAAGAATATTTTAAATAGTGCCTAAAATCAAGGAACAAGATTAGGATACTAATTTTAACTTAATCTCTAAGATAAGCTCTTTGACTAAGTCCTAAAAATAATAAAATAAATAAAAAAAATTATTAAGAAATCCTAGTCAAAACTAATTAACTCTTTTAAATAGTCACATGAGATGCTCATACTTCATTAAAAATCATATGGTTGACACATGATTTTTAATCTCTTGCAATTAAACTCCAATTGGGCCTTGGCACTCCTCTTGTATGTGTATAACTACATTAGGCCTTCAATATATTGGATATTGACTCTAGTTGCTCTATGGACCTTCTTAGGACATTGGACTTCCACTTTTACATCTTTAAAGAGATCTCATGTCTAAAGTCCAATTTAGCATGTTTTAAATTGATTAAATATGGATCTTAGGCTCTAAATTTAGGTTGACGTCCAATATAGATATTATTTTGAGCTCTTTGAAATTTTTGATCATATACTAGCACAATTTAGGCCACTTGAGCTCTTTGAAGTTCTTGATGGATGAGGGTTTCTCGAACTTCTTGTGCTCCAATGGGCATGCCTACTGGTATTGTATCATTCCCTCCTTCTTTGAAAAGATTCATCCTCGAATCTTCTCCATTAGGTGGATTCTTAAGAAACAAATCTAGGCAATCAAAACTTTTTTCAATGTTAGTAGAAGATGATGGTCCATTGTGATGGAGGTGAGATAGGAGATTTGAAAAGCATGAACAAAATCAAGAACTTAGAAAAAAAAGGGCTAGATGTGATTCTAAAAGATGGCCAAATAAAGATCCATTGTAAGGTATGGGAGGCCCATGCACAAGATCAAGAGCCAAAGCTATGAAGGAGGCCTTGAATGGAGTGATCCAAAAACTATTGACTTGGAGCTTATAGTCTTAGCTGAATATGAAGTCCAAAAGGAACAAATTGGCATAAAGATTATTTCATTCCTACAAGATGCTAGCCCAAGCCCAAAGGGAGCCTAATTGAAGAAGTCTAGCCATTTTCCACAAAATTCTCTTAGTTTTATTTTGTTTTAATTTGATTGTTGTTGTTTCATATTAGGAAACTAACTCCAAGCTTTTTGAATTTGCACAACTTGCAATTTCTTTTTTTTTTCTTTTCACTCTTATTTTTTCACTTTTTTTTTTATTTTATTTTTTATTTTTTTTGAAAATTTTTTTTATTTTTTTTGGAGTATCACACTCTTTTTTTTTAATGAGTATAGAGGCACACAACAATGGAAGAGGGAAGAAAATAGAAGACAAAGATGAAGATGAGAAGATAACACAAATGGAAGGAAAGAAAATATGAAGAACAGCGGAAGGGAAACACAAAGATCTATCTTGCACTAGCGAACCAAAGCTTTGATACCAAATGATGCAAGATCCACTAGGAACATGCTCTAGAGAACCTTCAACAATTTGAAACTTCGCCCAGGACCGGCTAGAAACAAGAATGTTGGTCAAAGGAAAGACCCTAAGAGAACTTGTCCCTTAGAACCCTAGCCTCAAGACGCCACAGAGGAAGACCAATCCTTTGATAAGTCACATGAATTCTCAGAGAACACAAAGAAGTAAAAGCCTCATAAAGTATTGAATAATACTCAAATTCATTCATTCATTATCTTCCATAGAGTACAATAGGGAGCCTTTTATAGGCAAAGTTTCTAAAAGATTTAAAATCTTACTAAAAGTTGAACTCTAAAATCTAATTAAAATTATTTTGAATGATGCCTAAAATCAAGAAATAAGATTAGGATATTAATTTTAACTTAATCTCCTAGAAAAACTCCTTAACCAAGTCCAAAAAAATAATAAAATAATAAAAAACGAAATTCTCAAGGAATCCTAGTCAAAACTAATCAACTCTTTTAAATAGTCACATGGGATACTCATGCTTCATTAAAAATCACATGATTGACACATGATTTTTAATCTCTTGCAATTAGACTCCAATTGGGCCTTGCACTCCTCTTGTTTGTGTATAACTACATTGGGCTTTCAACATGTTAGACATTAACTCCAGTTGCTCCATGGACCTTCTTAGGACATTGGGCTTCCACTTGGACTTTTACTTTTGCGTCTTTAAGGAGATCTCATGTTCAAAGTTCAATTTAGCATGTTTTGAATTGATCAAATATAGATCTTGGGCTCTAAACTTAGGCTGACGGCCAACATAGATTATCTTGAACTCTTTGAGATTTTTGGACATATATTAGCACAATTTGGGCCTCTTGAATATAGGTCATCCTTTCATGAGCCATTTGGGCCTAACTTATACGCTTTTGAATGATTTGGATTTCTTGATGGATGAGGGTTTCTCGAACTTGTTGTGCTCCAATAGATATGCCTACTAGTATTGTATCACTAGAAGACGTGAATAGTACTTCAAATGCAAGATGTCCAGCCTATTAGTATTAACTAGTTTCTATTAGGCTGATTATCTTTCCTCTTCTGTTTTAAAAAAGATTTGATTTTGTATCCCTATTTTTTAGATCTTTCAGTTAGGATTATGTAGTTAGTTTTCTACTTTTCCTCCAGTAAATAGGTTTGAGCTACACTATAAATATATGTATTCGGCCTTCATTTGGATCAGATTGGAAGTAGTAAAATTATTCTGAGTGTTTCTCTAATTGTAAGAATCTTATCTTTTCTTTACTCTTGTGAAACCTTTGTCTTGTCAACCTATCTTTAGGTTGGTGATTCAAGTTTGCAAAAACCCCCAATTCGTGCTTCGATCCAAGTGCGTCGTTATGTAGATTGGTTTATTGTGTTCGTGGTTAGGCGCATTGTCTAAGTAGCAGGTTAACGTTCTTATAAGGTTGGTTGGCTATTTGCTTCCATCGGGTCTCGAACCATAATCTATCCATCAACCTATATCGTGAAGATTGGGCCACCCCTTGATTTTACATCACTCTATTTCTAGATGATTGGGAATCAGACTTACCTTTGTTCTTAGATGAAGCTTCCTCTTTGCCTTTTGAGACTTCTCTTTGAACATCTTTTTCTTCCTTCTTCCATTTTGGTCTCATTGAAGAACTAGAGCCTGAAAGGTACCTTGCTGTTCCTTTTTGTTTAAGTTGCCTTCAACCTTCATTGTCATGTGCACCATGTCTTCTAACTCCACATAATGTTGCAACTCCATAGTATTTAGCAATTTCTTTACTCAACCTATTCAAGAATCGAGCCATTGTTGCTTCCTTATCCTCTTTGACATTTTCTCTAATCATAGCCACTTCCATCTCTTTGTGATATTCCTCTACACTCTTAGAGCCTTCTGTAAGGGACTACAACTTTTGAAAGAGGTTTCTATAGTAATGACTGGATATAAACCTCTTCCTCATGAAAGCCTTCATCTCCCTCCATGTTTTTATGGGTCTCTCACCATTCCTCCTCCTCTCTAGGACCAATTTATCCCACCAAATTAATGCATAATCCGTAAATTCAATGACTGCCAATTTCACCTTTTTTGCTTCAGAATAATTATGGCACTAAAAAATGAACTCAATTTTCTTCTCCCACTTCAAATAAGCTTCAGGATCATTTCTACCTTGGAAAGAAGGTATCTTCATCTTAATATTTCCAAGATTTCCATCCACCCTGATATGAACCAGTTCATGAAAATGCTAATTCAAAATCTTCAAATGATCCTTTACATCTTCCAATTGGACCTATTACAAGGGCGAAAGCCAAACAACTTAAAGAAGTATTAAGTGGACTTATTCAAGAGATTTGGACTAAGCATATTTTTGAATCTGATTCAAGTATTAATCAAAACATGCTCAATGTTATTTGGGCTAAAGATGGAGTTATTAGGGCTAATTTGGGTTACAATGTTGTAAATTAGAGAGTTTGGACCAAGGGCGATACATAGATTGACTTATTTGGGCCTAAATAATGATATTATGGGCTTAATATGCTGATTTCTAGAAGCTTTATGTATTTGGATGAAAATTAGAATTAACTAGGCTAATTATCTTTCCTTTTTTAAAAAAAAAAAGATTTGATTTTGTATCCCTAATTTTTAGATTTTTCAGTTAGGATTATGTAGTTAGTTTCCTATTTTTCCGCCAGTAGATAGGTTTGAGCTACACTATAAATACATGTATTTTGCCTTCATTTGAATCAGATTTGAAGTAATAGAATTATTCTGAGTGTTTCTCTAATTGTGAGAATATTATCTTTTCTTTGCTCTTGTGAAACCTTTGTCTTGTCAACCTATCTTAAGATTGGTGATTCAAGTTTGCAAAAGCCCCCAATTTGTACTTCGATCCAAATGCATCGTTGTGTGGGTTAGTTTATTGTGTTTGTGGTTAGGTGTATTGTCTAAGTAGCAGGTCAATATTCTTATAACGTTGGTTGGCTATTTGCTTCTGTCAGGTCTCGAACCATCATCTATCCATCAACCTATGTCGTGAAGATTGGGGCACCCCTTGATTTCATATCATTTGGTATCAGAGCTTTAGTTTACATGGTAGGTTACCCATTATTATCCAATACCTAACATTTAAATTTTCTTATTTACCATATCTTTTCTTTGCCACCTTGAATACCAAAAAAAAACTTTCTATCTTGTTTCCAAATTTAATTCTTAGTGAGCAAAATTTGGTTTTTATACTATAAGAGCTATTAATTTTGTAATCTGAAAATTTTTCTTGTTTGAACATTCTATTTCATTTCTTATCTATTCGACCCCTTTTCGATTGAGGTTTTGGATGATTGATAGGTGTTTCTGAAAGTTCATAATCTCAACTTTCATCTCGTTTTGGAATCATTCCAATTAGACTTTTCTATGTTAAGATATATTAGGTTTTACTTGATAATATTTTTTGAATCTCTCAAATCTAATTTGTTTAGTTTGTTTCTTATTTTGTGATTTTGTAAGTTTTGGGCTATTTCAGTAGATCAAGTCAGAAGAGAAAAGCCAAAAAAAAAAGCTCAGAAAAAAAAAAAAACAAAAGCAAAAAAAAGCTTAGGAAAAAAAACAAAGGCAAAAAAAAGCAAAAAAAAAGCAGGAATTGCTGATCAGATACTTTTTTTTTTCTATTTTACCTTATTTCCTTTAATATTGTATTGTGCACTTCCTTATTTTGATTTGCCCTTGTTTCCCTTTTTTTTTTTTTCCTTTATTTGAACTTTCTTATTTTGATCTTGCATTTTCCTCATAGTTGAAATTTTTAGAATTACATTTGTGACTCTTTGGTATTTTAAACTTGATTTTACATTATTAAGTAGTTAAATCTTCCTTCTTCTCTTTGGAACCCAAGTCTAACCAAACCCTACCCTCAATTATGTCTTGTGTGTGCCAATCACAACTCTCAAACCACCCATCTACTTGGTTGAACTGAGAATTAGCAAACCACCCATCTACTTGGTTGAACTGAGAATTAGCAATATTGGATCACCCAACGAGATCTTAGGTGAGGTAATAATACAAGATTGATACTGAGAGGTAAAAGGCAAGAGTAGGTAAGATTATTATCTAAAAAAAAAATCAAAAAGAGGGAGAAAGTAAACACGAGTGAGAGTGTTATACCTCAATTGAGTGAAACACTTGAGAAAGTATTTGTGAGGTTTTATATACTTTTGTTTCTTTCATTTCTTTTTCACTAACATGGCAGATAATCGAGAAAAAGGAGTTGCACATAAAAGTGATAATGATGATCACAATTCATTTGGAGTAGCGCCTTTGCAAATGAAAGCACTAGTGAGTCATTTTGAAAGGATGCTTGATAAGAAGTTGGAAGGACTCAATGAATGCTTAGATCGACTGGAGAGTAGAACCTCTAGCCAAAGGACTACTCAAGCTAACCAAAGACAAGCTCATGCTGCATGCCCATAACACCGTGAATATGTGGAAGACATGGAGAGCCATAATGAAGATTATAAAGGCGAGGAGACTCAGCCAAGAAGAAGGCCACTCAACATACAAAGAAGACCACTGAGAAGGCCTAGAGATGAAGAAGAAGGCCTTGGAGGAGTCAAAGTCAAAATTCCTTCCTTTCAAGGCAAGAGTAATCCGAAAACATACATGGAGTGGAAAATGCGTGTAGAGCAAATCTTTTCATGCCATAACCACTCTAAGGGTAAGAAGGTCAAAATTGCTGCTCTTGAGTTTACTAATTATGCTCTTATTTGGTGGAACTAGATGCAAAAAGAGCAAATTAGATATAGAGAGCATCCCATCTTAACATGGGAAGAGATGAAGGCTATCACGAAGACGCAATTCATTCCATACTATTTTTTACGGGAACTTCACAATAAGCTTCAACGCCTCACTCAAGGATCTAAGAGTGTGAATGAGTACTACAAGGAGATGCAAATAGCCATGATTAGAGCTAATGTAGAGGAGGATCCAATATCAACAATGGCTCACTTCTTAGATGGGCTCAACCGTGACATAGCTGATATTATGGAGATGCACCACTATGTGGAGATTCATGACTTAGTCCATCAAGCTGCCAAGATAGAGAGACAACTTAAGAGAAATAATTTTGTAAAGAAGAACTCTAATTCAAGTTCTTTCAACACATGGAAGAAAAACTCAGAATGATATTCGCTCTTCTTCAAATTCTAAGGAGAATGAAGCTAAGAAAGGAGAAAAGTTAGCTGGCCCACCCAAGAAGGTTCAAAGTGGACCAAATCCTTCTAAAAATCTAGACATATGATGCTTCAAGTGTCAAGAGAGAGGACATATAGAAGTGAATGTCCTAACAAGTGAACCATGACTATCAACAACCTTGGTGAGTGGGAAACAGAAGGAGAAACAACTAAAGAAGAAGAAGAAGAAGATCTATTCATAGAGAATGAACATGGAGAATATGCAGAAGAAGGAGAACTCCTTATTATGACTAGGAAAGCTCTTAGTGCCCAGATGATGGTAGAAGAAAATGAACAAAGAGAGAACTTGTTTCATACTCACTGTCAAATCCAAGGGAAAATATGTGGTGTCATCATAGATGGAGAAAGTTGCTGCAATGTGGCAAGCACTGAACTAGTAGAGAAGTTGAATTTATCTACCTTCAAGCATCAACAGCTATATAAGCTTCAATGGCTTAATGAATGTAGAGAGTTGAGGGTAACAAAACAAGTAAAGGTAATGTTTTCTATTGGTAAGTATAAAGATGAAATACTATGTGATGTTGTACCAATGAAAACATACCATCTTTTATTAGGTAGACCTTGGCAATATGATAGGCATGTTACACATGATAGTTTTTTAAACCGTTATTCTTTTGTACTTAGAGCGGAACCTATAACTCTCCTTCCTATGTCACTGAAACAAATATTAGAAGATCAAATCAAGAAGGAAAAGAAAAGAGAAAGTGAGAGTATAAAGGTGTCTAAAAAGGAAGGCAATGAAAATGGGAGAGGAAAAGAGAGTAAGCCAAGAGGAGAGAGAGAAAAGAAAGAAAAATCTAAAGGCAAGAAAGAAAATGAGGGAGAAGGAGAGAAAAGTTTTAGTGGCAAAAAAGAGTGAAATCAAGCAAGCTTTGTTTTCTCAACAAAACCTTATAGTATTTATCGACATAGAAGCTACGATAAACACTAACGACTTAACCTCTACCTTGCCTAGTGTTGTTAAGTCTCAATTACAGGAATATGAAGATGTCTTTTCTGAAGAAATACCTTCCAGATTGCCACCAATTAGAGGGATAGAACATCAAATTGACTTTATACCTGGAGCACCTCTACCAAATCGCCCAGCATACTGTACCAACCCTGAAGAGTCGAGGATGACTCCTTTTCAAGAGGGGGAGGATGATATTTGCATTTGATGAAAATATTCTTCCACACTCATAGATTCTTGCTTGATTTTGTGGAGCTTCTTGTGCACATCCCTAAAGTAATGGGTAGGGACAAATCTCTTCCTTATGAGAGCCTTCATTTCTGGCCAAGACTGAATTAGACCCTCTCCAGAACGCCTCCTACTAGTGGTTAATTGATCCACCATAGGCTTGCATAATCTATAAACTCCAAAGCAACTAATTTCACTTTACTTTCCTCTGAAAAAGATTGGCAGTCAAATACAAACTCAACCTTTCTTTCACATTCAAGATATACATCAGGATCAGCTTTCCCTTGAAAGGAAGGGATTTTCATCTTGATGTTACTAAAGGCATCTTTCTTTTGAGGTGGAAGTCTCCTAAATCTTTTATGTTAGTTTTCCTCCTCAAAATTAGATTCATCTCCTCCTAAAACAACATTTTTACCACGCCTTGCCTTGTTATTGGAAGAAGAAGAAGCCATTTGATCCAACCTAGTATTTAACCTCTTGAATTGTTCTTGAACATATTTGATGAACAATTTAAGGTCAACTTGGTTATCTTCACTTTCAGACATGATTTGATGCGATCCATCAAAGGGAGCAAGCTGTCTCAAATACTTGGAATGATCCTCTACAAATTCCAAGTGGCCCAATGACTAGAGCACGAGCTAAAAGAATGAGAGAAGCCTTAAGTGGACTTGTTCAAGAGACTTGAACTAAGCAACTAGCAATTGAAGCAACAAAAGTCAAGCGAGATCCAAACATTATAAATTGAAGTACTTGAACCATGGACCATCCATGAACCATGGACCATCCTAGGTGGCGCCTTTTACATGGCTGGAAAATAAAAGAAATTTAAGTCTGGATAAATTCACCAAGAATAGTGTCTAATAAAGCTAAAAATCTGAAACAAAAACAATCAAATTAAAACAAAATAAAACTAAGAGAATTTTGTGGAAAATGGCTGGGCTCCTTCAATTAGACTCCTTTTGGGCTTGGGCTAGCATCTTGTAGATATGAAATTATCTTCATGCCATTTTATTTTTTTTGGGCTTCATATTCAGCTAAGACTATGGGCTCCAAGTCCATTACTTTTTGGATCACTCCATTTAAGGCCTCCTTCATAGCTTTGGCTCTTAATCTTGTGCATGGGCCTCTCATACTAGTTGGTTGATACGATATTAATAGGCATGCCCATTGGAGCACTACAAGTTTGAGAAGCCCTCATCCATCAAGAAACCCAAATTATTCAAAAGTCTATGATTCAGGTCCAAATGGTTCATGAAAGGATGGCCTATGCTCAAGAGGCCCAAATTGTGCTAGTATATGTCGAAAAATCTCAAAGAGCTCAAAATAATATCTATGTTGGACATCGGCCTAAGTTTAGAGCCCAAGATTCATATTTGATCAATATCTCTTTAAAGATGCAAAAGTGAAAGTCCAAGTGGAAGCCCAATTTCCTAAGAAGAGTCCATGGAATAACTAAAGTCAATGTCCAATATGTTAAAGGCCCAATGTAGTTATACACATACAAGAGGAGTGCTAAGGCCCAATTGGAGTCCAATTGCAAGAGATTAAAAATCATGTGTCAACTATATGATTTTTAATGAAGCATGTGCATCCCATGTGACTACTTAAAGAAGCTAATTAGTTTTGACTAGGATTCTTTTTGAATTTCATTTTTTATTATTTTATTATTTTTTGGATTTGGTCAAGGAGCTTATCTAGGAGATTAAGTTAAAATTAATATCCTAATCTTGTTCCTTAATTTTAGGCATCATTCAAAATAATTCTAATCAGATTTTAGAGTTTAACTTTTATTAGGATTTTAAGTCTTTTAGAAACTTTGCCTATAAAAGGCCCCCTATTGTACTCTATTTTGGAAGATCATGAATGAATGAATAAATTTGAGTATTATTCAATACTTTGTGAGGCTTTTACTTCTTTGTGTTCTCTGAGAGTTCACGCGACTTATCAAAGGATTGGTCTTCCTTTGTGGCGTCTTGAGGCTAGGGTTCTAAGAGACAAGTTCTCTTAGGGTCTTTCCTTTGACTAATATTCTTGTTTTCTAGCAGGTCCCGGGCAAAGTTTTGAATTGTTGAAGGTTCTCTAGGGCATGTTCCTAGTGGGTCTTGCATCATTGGCCATCTTTTAGAGTCACATCCAGCGCTTTTGTTTCCAAGTTCTTGATTTAGTTTAAGCTCTTTCAAGTCTCCTAACTCACCTTCATCAAGATAGGCCTTTCTGAGTACTAGAGAGAATCAATGATAATGCTTCAAGATTGATTTACCAGGTAAGTATGATGTAAGAGCTACTTTCAATGTTTTTGACCTTTCTCCTTGCTTTGGTATAGATTTTGAGTTGAGGATGACTCCTTTTTAAGAGGGGGAGGATGATATGAACTAAGTTTATACAACAATAACAAAGCCTTTTCCCACTAAGTGAGGTCGGCTACATAGATCAATCGACGTCATAAACACTTATCGTAAATCATATTTTTAGACAAACCATTTAAATGTAAATCTCTCTTAATAATTTCTCCTATAGTTTTTCTTAGTCTTCCTCTACCTCTAATTATTGGACTGTTCTCCATCTCATCTACTCTCATAACTGGGGCTTCTATAGGTCTCTTCTCGACATGACCGAACCATCTAAGTCTTGATTCTACAATATTTTCCACAATAGGTGCGACTTCCACCTTCTTTCTAATGTATTCATTTCTAATTCGATCTCATCTAGTGTGTTCACTCATCCAACGCAACATTCTCATCTCTGCAAATATTAAACTTATTCTCTTGTTGACTTTTTATTGCCTAACACTCAGTTCCATATAACATTGTAGGTCTTATAACTGTATGGTAGAATTTACCCTTAAGTTTGAGTAGTACTCTTCTATCACAAATAACACCCGAAGCACTCCTCCACTTCATCCACCCCATTTGAATCCTATGTGTTATGTCTTCTTCTATTTTCCTGTTATGTTGTATGACAGATCCAAGATATTTAACTCGTGTAACTTGTGGTATATGAACTAGGTTCATGTGGATACTAATTTAAAATCTTTAAATAATTTTTTGCATCTTCCAATTGGATCCATTATAAGGGTGAAGGCTAAAAGCCTTACAAAAGCATTGAGTGGACTTATTCAAGAGATTTAGACTAAATAGAGTTTTAATAAATCTAAATCAAGCATTAATCAAGACGTCCTCAATATTATTTGAGCCAAAGATAGAGCTACTAGAGCTAATTTGGATTAGAATGTTGTAAATTAAATGGTTTGGACCAAAGGCCATACATAGATTGAGTCATTTGGGCTTAAATAATAATATTATGGGTTTGATATGCTGATTTTTTAGAAACTTTATGTATTTGGACAAAAATTAGAATTAATTAGGTAGATTATCTTTCATTTTCTATTTTTTTAAAAAAATTTGATTTTGTATTCTTAATGATCATTTAGTTAGAATTATGTAGTTAGTTTCTTACTTTTCTTCCAATAGATAGGTTTGAGTTATACTATAACTACATATACTCTACCTCCATTTGAATCAGATTCAAAGTAATAAAATTATTCTCAGTGTTTCTCTAATTGTGAGAATATTATCTTTCTTTTTTTTAAAACCTTTGTCTTGTTTATCTATCCTTAGATTGGTGATTCAAGTTCGCAAAAAAGTTCCCAATTCATACCTCGACCTAAGTGCACCATTGTGTGGGTTAGTTCATCATGTTTGTGATTGGGTGTGTTGTCTAAGTAGCAAATCAACATTCTTATAATGTTTGTTAGCTATTTGCTTCTGTTAGGTTTTAAACCATCATCTATCATTCAACCTACGTCGTGAAGATTAGACCACCCCCTTGATTTTGCATCACTTAGGTATTAGTATCAAATTATAAGTGATATAAGGTCTAACTTCCTATTAGTTACATCATTGATTAAAAAATATTAAAATACTTACACTTGGCAATATGAGTGCACAATGATGCTATACAAAATAAATCACAAAAATTAATATCTACTCTAAGTCAAAATGGTCCAAGTGTAGAAATCTTACACAGACCTCAAATCAAGAATATTTATCCATTTGCTTCCCCTTTTCTTTACCCAATGAACTTTTACTTGAAATTATTAGCATATGAAATAGGGTGAGATGTAAATCTCAATAACAAAAAAAAAATTCCATACATATGTATAATTTAATCCACATAAATGTATATTAAACATAGTTACCAAAATCATCATCATAATCAATAAATGAACTAGTTGGACCATCAATGACCACTATCTCATACTAGCAATCATATTTATCATGTTAATGGCCAATAACACAAGGAAATACCCATCCACAATGCCAACTCCCTCTTGAACACACTCTGGGTTCAATGCATTCATAAGTCTAATCACAATTTAGTACCCGATCGAAGCATAATAATGCATGAGTGACAGCCGCATTACAACTCCACCAAGGACACGCTTATAGTCCACAACCATAATCAAGTACCCAACTAATCATTTAGCACAGCAAAACATATTATGTAGCAAATATCAAATTAACAATGCACATATACAATAAATTAGAATTTAACCCCAATTACCTCACTTTGTTAAGTCAAGTTATGAAGCCAAACGTAAATTCCCACACTCTAAATGTCCTAAATTGGTAAAACAACTTTTTAGTTCATTACTCACTATAGAAATTAATTCATTTTAGTACTAAGAACTGCTCAAAATCACTTACCTAGCCTCAAATGAACTTAAATTCTGATGTGAGCCATCCCATACTAGAAACTTCAATGTCTCACTCCTGCATATTTTTGCACAAAATCAGAGCCCACTATATAAGCCAGCTATTGGGGCTACTAATCAACAAAAATTATATCAAAATGAGGAGAATATGCTTATCTAATAACCCCTCTACTAGCCTCAACTTTTGAAGATTAGCAAGAACCCATCAAAATAACAAAAGATTAAAATCCTCTAAATAACAAACTAATCGAACCAAAACATAATGAAGAATGAGAAAAACAAGTTTTATATACGTTTACCCTGGCCAAATCTTCCTCTATAAGTGAGAAATGGTGGAAAAATGTAAAAAAACCTTGACCTCCTATCTACCTATACGAAAATGTTTTTTTCTTTTTGTTTTTCAACACCAAAGGTTTTTGCCTCTAATTTTAGTGTGGCTGCAGAACCCTTAAGGTTTTAAGGTCATATGGGCTGATCCACAAGCATATTATCCAATTGGTCCAGAAATCTACATATTGAGCCATGGGACTAAGAGTTAAGTTGATGTAAATGAGTTGGACCATCATAAAAACTAAAGTTGGGCTTCTATAGTTGATTCTTGTCATCACTAAGCTAATCTTATGACCCAATTATTTATTGTCCAGTTTCTCTTAATTAATTAAGCCCAGACCCAAAAATTAATTTATTTTTACCCAAATGACCAGAAATTATTATTTATCTCCAAATGCCTAAAGTGGATCCATTTCCTTGAGAATTCTTATTTCTATAATTCAGTTAAATCTCCCTCTATAATTCCATAATTCTTCATAATTATTCTCAATTAATTTTGAGGTGTTATAATGCACAAGAACCTTCATGCATCTCATATAGGAATTCTTGCATGACTGGCCAATTTTTATGTCAAATTGACATATATATTGGTGCTCAAGATTACACATGGGTTTCCATTACAAAACCTTGTCATATACATCACAAGTCATAACATGTAGTTGTGCTTTCTATCCATTAAAGGCTCATGTACATTAAATATATTTACATTACAAAATCCCTAATTACAACACTTTCTAGAGCTTAACTCCTCTCCACTTCTTTTCCTTTATTAGGAGAACCTGAAATGGTTAGTGGGATAGATAGATGAGATTTTTGGGAGAATCTCATTAGCTAATTTCAACCAAATCCATACATACAAGAATGTTATAAGAAAATACAATGCATGTGGTGCAAGCATGTGATTCTTATACATCATGAAACTTGAATGTAATTTTAGCATGAAAGCTCATTTCTCAACAAGCCATGGCATCTAAACATACTAGTTGGACTCAACCCTAAACTACGGAAGAGCTATTGATGGAGGTGAGATAGGAGATTTGAAGAAGTTTGAACAAAATCAAGAGCTTGGAAACAAAAGGGCTGGACGTGACTCTAAAAGATGGCCAACTAAAGATCCATTGCAAGGTATGGGAGGCCCATGCACAAGATCAAGAGCCAAAGCTATGAAGGAGGCCTTGAATAGAGTGATCCAAAAACTAATAGACTTGGAGCCTATAGTCATAGCTGAATATGAAGCCCAAAATGAACAAATTGGCATAAAAATTATTCCATTTCTACAAGATGCTAACCCAAGACCAAAGGGAGCCTAATTGAAGGAGTCTAGCCATTTTCCACAAAATTCTCTTAGTTTTATTTTGTTTTAATTTGATTGTTGCTGTTTCAGATTTTTAGGCACCATTCTTGGTGAATTTGTTTAGATTTAAATTTCTTTTATGTAACCTAGGAATTATTCTGTTTAGGGTTTTATTTTTCAAATGCCTATATAAGGCCCACTTGTACTCCAAGAATGGCAGATTGAATGAATTATCTTTTCAGAATTATTTTTGATTTGTGAGGTTTCTCTTGTGGCCTTTGTGTGCTGGAGAAAATCTTTCACTTATCAAAGGAGTGGTTTCCTTTGTGGCGTCCCGGATTAGGATTCTAAGAGACGGGTTCTCTTAGAGTTCAATTCCACTGACCAACATCTCTTCTTCTTCTTTGTTCTTTGTTCCTTTTCTTTGTTCTTTGTTCTTTGTTCTTTGTTGCTTATTGTCCATATTATTTGTTCTTGTGCTGCATGCCAAAATTTGATCACTGATCCGTGTAATTTGGGGTTCCTAGAATGGGTTTCTACGGAGTCTCACATCATCTGGTATCAGAGCATAGGTTGAGGTTAGTTTCATCCACTTTTTCGTTGTTCTTTTCCCTTATTTCGTTTGATTAGTTTCTGTTCGTCCTCATTTTCGTGCGGCTGTTTCTGGTGTTTTCCTTCGTATTTTTGGACGTGTAATAGGTCTTTCTTGTGTCTCAAGATCTCTTCTTTCTTCTCGTTTTGGAATCACGTCAATCCAATTTTTCTAGAGTAAGTTATAGCTGTTTCTTGCGTGCATGTCATTCTGATCTTTCAGAAATCTTGTGTTCTGTTTGCAAATTTCAGCACCTTTGAGATTCGAAAAAAAAAAAGAGTGAGTATATACAGTAAAAAAAAAGGAAAAGAAAAGAAAAGAAGGAAAAGTTGCAAAAAAAAAAAAGAAAAAAAAAGGGGAAGTCAAAATCTGTAAAAAAGAAAGTTGTGCTGGAAATTATAAATTGTTGACTTAAATTGCCATTGCTGAAAATCATCTATTCTTGGAATTACCATTTTTGATTCCTTGAGTTGATCTGGTCATTAAATGTCATATTGTGCATAATTCATAAAAGGAAATTTGCATTCATTCACCTTGTTCTAAATTTCAAATTTCTGATTGCTTCATTATTGATTTCAGATTCTAATTTTCTTTCCATCCTTTCCTCTTGATAATTAATCATTTAACCATTTATTCTCCCATAATCTGCCACATACCATTTGTTCCATAAATTCATTGACTTTGTTTCGTTTCCTAGTCACTTGCTGTATTTTCCATTGGCTGCACCTACGAATTTTTTTAAATGTTGGACTTTTGTTGTCTCTTGGAGAACTTTGCATCTTGAATTCTAATTTGAGATTGCCACTTTAGTTGCTACTTCTTTTGATTTGTTGGATTTAATTTAGTAAACTATAGGAAGCAAGTGGAGAGGAAAAGGCAAGAGTGTTTTCATCATTGTAAAAGCCATTACAAGTGTGAAACACGAGTGAATTTGCATCATTTAGAGTGAAACACGAGAGGGAGGTGGTCAGGTCCTTTCTCTTCCTATTCACTAACATTTCAGGTGCCAATCATGTCTGAAAGTGAAGATAACCAGTTGACCTAAATTGTTCATCAAATCTGTTCAAGAACAATTCAAGAGGCTAAATACTAGGTTGGATTAAATAGATTCTTCTTCTTCCAATAGCAAGGCAAGACGTGGTAAAAACGTTCTAGAGGAGATGAATCTGATTTTGAGGAGGAAAGCCAACATGAAAGAGTTAGGAGAGCTCCACCTCAAAAGAAAGATGCATTTAGTATATCAAGATGAAAATCCCTTCCTTTCAAGGGAAAGCTGATCCTGATGTATACCTTGAATGGGAAAGATAAGTTGAGTCTATATTTGACTGCCAATCTTTTTCAGAGGAAAGTAAAGTGAAATTAGCTGCTTTGGAGTTTACAGATTATGCAAGCCTATGGTGGGATCAATTAACCACTAGTAGGAGGCATTCTGGAGAGGGTCCAATTCGGTCTTCGCTAGAAATGAAGGCTCTCATGAGGAAGAGATTGTCCCTAGCCATTACTATAAGGATGTGCACAAAAGGCTCCACAAATCAAACAAGGATCTATGAGTGGAAGAATATTTTTAGCAAATGCAAATTGCCATGATCAAAGCTGACATTGAGGAAGATTTAGAAGTTACAATGGCAAGATTTCTCTCGGTGGCTTAGACCCTGAAATTGCTACAGAAGTTGAATTGCAAACTACCTTGATATGGAAGAGTTGTTGCATAAAGCCATTAAGGTGGAGAAGCATTTTAAAGCAAAACAGAAATTGAAATCACATGCTAGTTCCAACAAAGACTTCAAGTCCTCCTGCAAGTTTAAGGGAGAGATGCCTAAAGAGGAGAATAAGTTGAAGATGAAAACACCTACTTCTAAAGGTAAATCTGAACCTAAATCTTCTTCTAGTTCCTTCTAAAATTAAATGCTTTAAATGTCAAGGTTTTGGTCACATTGCTTCACAATGTCCAAATAAAAGGACTATGATTTTGCTTGAGAATGGTGTTGTTACTAGTGAAAGTAGTGGTGATGAAGAAGTGGAAGCTGAGTTGAGCCCCAATGGAGGTGATGAAATCTGATGTGGAGGTAGCTGAAGCTGTATTTGGTGAGGTTCTAGTGTCATGCGTGCTCTTAGCATTCAACCTAAAGAAGAGCTTGAAAAAGAACAACGAGAGCATATATTTCACACTAGGTGTTTTGTTAACAACAGGTATGTAGTCTTATCATTGATAATGGGAGCTGCACTAATGGTTGCTAGTACCTTATTAGTTGAAAAGCTAGGTTTGCCAACTAGAAAAACCCCCGCTCCTTATAATTTGTTGTGGTTCAATGATAATGGGGATGTTAAAGTTACTAAACAGGTTGTTGTAGCATTTTCCATAGGGAAGTTACCATGATGAGGTTTTGTGCTATCCTATGTATGCTGGACACTTATTATTGGTAGACCTTGGCAATTTGATAGGAAAGTTAAGTATGATGGTTATACTAACAGGTATTCTCCTGAGTTTTAATAAGAAAACCATTATGCTAACCCCTCTCAGACCCTTGCAGGCATATGAGGATCAAAAGCAAATTACTCAAGAATGCAAACTAAGAGAGAAAGAAAAGAAAGTGCATGAGAAAGAAAGAAAAGAAAGTGAAATGAGAGAAAAGGAAAGAGAGCTACTGAAAAGAAAAGTCAAGAGAGTGAAGAAAAGAAAGTAACATTATTTTCTGGTAGAGGAGAAATTAAAAGGGCTTTATGTAGTGAGACATCTTTTGTACTTTTGTATAAGGATGTTATCTAACCCTTAGTGACCTTGATGAATCTCTTCCTTCTAGTGTTTTGAGTTTGTTGCAGGAATATAAAGACTTTTTTCCGGAAGAGGTACCAGATGGATTGCCTCCCATAAAAGGCATTGAACACAGGATTGATTTTATTCCTGGAGCATCTCTTCCTAACCGACCTGCTTATAGGGCAAATCCAGAAGAGACTAAGGAAATTCAGAGACAAGTGGAAGAACTCATGAAAAAGGGGTTTGTGCGAGAGAGCCTTAGTCCATGTGCTATTCCGGTAATACTTGTGCCCAAGAAGGATGGCAAATGGAGGATGTGTGGACTACCGAGCCCTTAACAAAATCACAGTTAAGTATAGATATCCCATTCCTAGACTTGATGACATGCTTGATGAGTTGTATGGTGCTTGCTTGTTTTCAAAAATAGATCTTAGGAGTGGTTATCATCAAATTAGGATGTAAGAGGGTGATGAGTGGAAGACGGCATTTAAGACTAAGTTTGGTTTGTATGAATGGCTTGTTATGCCCTTTGGCTTAACTAATGCTCCTAGTACATTCATGAGCTTGATGAATCATGTGTTTCGCCCTACATAGGAAAGTTTGTTGTTGTGTATTTTGATGACATTCTTGTGTTTTCTAAGAATCTAGAAGAGCATGTTAAGCATTTGCATTCTGTGTTTATTATTTTGAGAGAAAATAAACTCTTTGCAAATTTAGAGAAATGCTCTTTCTGCTTGGATTATGTTGTTTTCCTTGGTTTTGTTGTAGGTACTGATGGCCTCCGGGTGGATGAAGAGAAGGTAAAGGCAATTGGGAGTGGCCAACACCTAAGAATGCTAGTGAGGTGAGGAGTTTCCACGGACTTGCAAGTTTCTACCGAAGTTTTGTAAAGGACTTCTCAACCCTTGCTGCACCTTTAAATGAGCTGGTAAAGAAAAATGTTGTCTTTAAATGGGGTGAGGCACAAGAGGCGGCTTTTAACACTTTGAAAGATAAATTGACCAATGCCCCTCTACTTATTCTTCCTGATTTCTCTAAAGTTTTTGAAGTTGAATGTGATGCCTCTGGAATTGGTATTGGTGCTGTTTTGATGCAAGAGTCTAGGCCTATTGCTTACTTTAGTGAAAAGCTTAGTGGTGCTTGTTTGAATAATTCAACTTATGACAAGGAATTGTATGCTTTAAAAAGAGCTCTGGAACATTGGCAACATTAGTTATGGTCTAAGGAATTTGTTTTGCATTCTGATGATAAGAGTCTTCAATACCTAAAGACCCAAGATAAGTTGAATAAGAGGCATGCTGTGTGGCTTGAATTCATTGAGTCATTTCCTTATGTACTTAAACATAAAAAGGGGAAAGAAAATGTTGTGGCTGATGCTTTGTCTAGGAGGTATAGTCTCATTACATCTATGCAAACTAGGTTAATTGGTTTTGAATCTTTCAAAAGCATGTATGAATGTGATGCTGATTTTGCTGAAACTTGGAAGTTGTGTGAAAAACATGGTGCTCATGATTTCTTTAGATTTGATGGTTTCTTGTTTAAAGGAAATAAATTGTGTGTGCCTGTTTGTTCTATGCGTGAGCTTTTGGTTAAAGAATCTCATGGAGGTGGTTTGATGGGACACTTTGGGATAGAAAAGACTTTATCCATGTTGAAGGAACATTTTTATTGGCCTCATATGCGTAGGGATGTGATTGCTATATGTAAAAGATGCATTGCATGCAAGCACGCTAAATCTAAGATGCAACCACATGGTTTGTATACTCCTTTACCTGTTCCTTCTCATCCTTGGGTAGATATTTCAATGGATTTTGTGCTTGGATTGCCTAGAACATCTAGTGGAAAGGATAGCATATTTGTTGTTGTTGATCGATTTAGTAAAATGGCTCATTTCATTGTTTGCTCAAAAACAAATGATGCTGTCCATATTTCTGATTTGTTTTTCAAGGAGATTGTTAGATTGCATGGTTTGCCCCGATTTATTGTGAGTGACCGTGATGTTAAATTTGTTAGTCACTTTTGGAAAACTTTGTGGGCTAAGTTGGGTACAAAGCTTGTGTTTTCTACGGTTGCACATCCTCAAATGGATGGACAAACCGAAGTGGTGAATCGAACACTTTCTTCCTTATTGCGTGTTGTAATTCAAAAAAATTTAAAGAATTGGGAAAAGTGTTTGCCTCACATTGATTTTGCATATAATCGTGCATTGCATTCTACAACTGAGTTTTCTCCTTTTGAGATTGTATATGGTTTTAATCCTTTGACTTCCTTAGATCTACTTCCTTTGCCTTGTAATGAGTTTGCTAACCTTGAAGGTGCAAAGAAAGCTAAGTTTGTGCAGGATCTTCATGCTAAGGTTAAGGCGAACATTGAGCGCAAGAATGAGCAATATGCTCCTAATAAAGGCCGAAGGAAGGTTATCTTTGAACCAGGAGATTGGGTGTGGGTTCATTTGAGGAAAGAAAGGTTTCCTGAACAAAGGAAGTCCAAATTACACCCAAAAGGCGATGGTCCTTTCCAAGTGTTGGAAAGAATAAATGATAATGCATATAAAATTGATTTACCTAGTTCTTATGGAAATGTAAGCGCAACTTTCAATGTGGTTGACCTTTCTCTTTTTTATATTGCAGATTCGAGGTTGAATCCTTTTCAGGAGGGAGGGAATGATGGAGGTGAGATAGGAGATTTGAAGAAGTTTGAACAAAATCAAGAGCTTGGAAACAAAAGGGTTGGACGTGACTCTAAAAGATGGCCAACTAAAGATCCATTGCAAGGTATGGGAGGCCCATGCACAAGATCAAGAGCTAAAGCTATGAAGGAGGCCTTGAATGGAGTGATCCAAAAACTAATAGACTTGGAGCCTATAGTCTTAGCTGAATATGAAGCCCAAAATGAATAAATTGGCATAAAGATTATTTCATTTCTACAAGATGCTAGCCCAAGCCCAAAGGGAGCCTAATTGAAGGAGTCTAGCCATTTTTCACAAAATTAACCATTTTCCACAAAATTCTCTTAGTTTTATTTTGTTTTAATTTGATTGTTGCTGTTTCAGATTTTTAGGCACCATTCTTGGTGAATTTGTTTAGATTTAAATTTCTTTTATGTAACCTAGGAATTATTCTGTTTAGGGTTTTATTTTTCAAATGCCTATATAAGGCCCACTTGTACTCCAAGAATGGCAGATTGAATGAATTATCTTTTCAGAATTATTTTTGATTTGTGAGGTTTCTCTTGTGGCCTTTGTGTGCTGGAGAAAATCTTTCACTTATCAAAGGAGTGGTTTCCTTTGTGGCGTCCCGGATTAGGGTTCTAAGAGACGGGTTCTCTTAGGGTTCAATTCCACTGACCAACATCTCTTCTTCTTCTTCTTTGTTCTTTGTTCTTTGTTGCTTATTGTCCATATTATTTGTTCTTGTGCTGCATGCCAAAATTTGATCACTGATCCGTGTAATTTGGGGTTCCTAGAATGGGTTTCTACGGAGTCTCACATCATCTATTATGCTCAATTCCCCCCATACTAAGAGTCGAAAACATACTCATGCAAAAAAAATCATGATGAAAAGCATATCAAAGCATAGCTCAAGAATACATCTAACAACTATGTACACAAGTATCTCAACTCATTTCAACATTCAAACGCATGCAATATAAAGAGATAAAGGTACCTTATGACTCTGGAGACTTAGAACTACCACTAACCCCTTGTTGGTCCTCTTTATCTGGGCTTTCTTTAACTTGACAGCACAATTTGGCAAGCTTAGGTTAGCTTGGCTTACATGTTGTATTTGCAAGACAAAATGAGATATTAGGATCCATTTTTACCCTTATTATCATCACCTAATTCTATTAGGACTTAACATGCTACTTTAGGTCACTTTTAGGTTCCTTAAGAAGCAACTCTTGGAATTCCTTTTCTAGGCTCCAAATTCTCACTTGTTATGAGCCATATAACCCTAATAGAATTTATTTGGACCATCATAAGTTTGATTAAACAAGCCTAAGACCAACTTGCTTTCTTAGGTCTATTTGAACCCTAAAATTTCCACTATCAATTTAGAGCTCATAAATTAAATCCAATAGTTTCATTAGTATTTATTCCTCTCATATAAACCTCTTAAATCATTATAACCCATCAAAACATTTCCTAGGTGCCCTAAACTATCCCTTGGCCGAGACCATGACACAAGGAAGGACCATGGGAGTTTTACTCATTTCTTTTGGGATTTTGATGGATGTGGAGGTTCTTTAGCTTCTCTCTAGTATAATTATGATCTAATATAGCTTAAAATATCCTCCTAGGGTTCCAAATCTTTCAAGGTGCAATCAAAACCCTAATGACTTTATCTTGCATTCTATAGCTTTTCAATTGATTCTCTTTGTTCCATCTTATTCTCCACACTCCTAAACCCCTAATACTACCATGTTTCAACCAAAAACAAATCCCCTTTAATTTCACCCTATGTTGGTCGTACCATGAATGATGCAAGACCCACTAGGAACATGCCCTAGAGAACCTTCAACAATTCGAAACTATGCCCGGGACCGGCTAGAAACAAGATTGTTGGTCAAAGGAAAGACCCTAAGAGAACTTGTCTCTTAGAACCCTAGCCTCAAGACGCCACAAAGGAAGACCAATCCTTTGATAAGTCACGTGTACTCTCAGAGAACACAAAGAAGCAAAAGCCTCTCAAAATATTGAATAATACTCAAGTTCATTCATGATTCAAAATAGAGTACAATAGGGAGCCTTTTATAGGCAAAATTTTTAAAAGACTTAAAATCCTAGTAAAACTAAAACTCTAAAATCTGATTAGAAATATTTTAAATAATGCCTAAAATCAAGTAACAAGATTAGGATATTAATTTTAACTTAATCTCCTAGATAAGCTCCTTGACCAAGTCCAAAAAATAATATAATAATGAAAAACGAAATTCAAAAAGAGTTCTAGTCAAAACTAGAGTCCTAGGCAAAACTAATTAATATTAATGGGCTGGACATCTTGTATTTGAAATACTATTCACGTCCTCTAGCTTCAATGGGCTCTTTAAGCATCAACTTGGGCTTGAATAAACATGATTAAGGCTCTATTTGCTTCCTCAATGCATGCACTAACATTATGGGCTTCTAATTCAGCAAATTGAAGCCCAATTGCTCTTTGTAGACGCTTAACTCTTCCTCTTGTCATTGGGCTTTTTACATGTTGGATATTAACTTTAGTTGCTCCATGGACCTTCTTAGGACATTGGGCTTCCACTTGGACTTCTACTTTTGTATATTTAAAGAGATGTTGATCAAATATGGATCTTGGGCTCTAAACTTGGGCCGACGTCCAACATAGATATTATTTTGAGCTCTTTGAGATTTTTGGACATATACTAGCACAATTTGATCCTCTTGAGCATAGGCCATCCTTTCATGAGCCATTTGGACCTGAATCATAGGCTTTTGAATGATTTGGGTTTCTTGATGGATGAGGGCTTCTCGAACTTGTAGTGCTTCAATGGGCATGCCTATTGATATTGTATCATTCCCTCCCTCTTTGAAAAGATTCATCCTCGAATCTTTGCCATTAGGTGGATTCTTAGGAAACAAATTTTGGCAATCCCAACTCTTTTCAATGCTAGTTGAAGATGAGGGTCCATTGGATAGCTTCTTTGAAAACAAATCTCCACATACTTGCAAGAAGTTAGAACCAACAATAGATAAAGATAGGTTAAGATTGTTAGTAGATAAACAAATATCCTTACACACAATCTCAACATCTCTTTTTTCATCAAACAAGCTCACACTCATGTTTTTCTCACTTTTCTCACAACTCTCTAGCTCTTTCTCTTCACTCACATTCTTTTCGTTTTCAAACTCATCTTTTTCTCTCTCTAACTCATGTTCTCTCTCTTTTTCTTGTTCTTTCTCTAACTCATATTCTCTCTCTTTTTCTTTCATTTTGTATGCTTGTGCTATTCTCACTTGATCCTCATAAACATCCATAGGATCAAGAGGTACTAATACATGATTTTTTTCATTGAATACAAATGAATAGCAATAGCAATATATGTGCTTATGCTTGACATATTTAGCTTTTCTAACATGTTTCCATGGTTTACCAAGCATAATATGTCCCTCATACATAGGAGTCACATCACATAGCACTTTATCATGATATTTACCAATGGAGAAAGAAATCAAAGCTTGCTTATTAACCCTAAATCCAGCACTACCCTTCAACAAGGTATAAGGCCTAGGATGCTTTATAGTAGGTAAGTTTAATTTCTCAACAAGTAAGGTACTAGCAACATTTACATAGCTACTATTATCAATAGCCATGCTGCACACTTTCTCTTTGATAAGGCATCTAGTATGGAAATCAAGAGATGACTTTTCCTTATCTTGTCTTGTAGAGTTGGAGTTGGATTGGAATGCATCTAACCATGCACAAGATTGCTTGAATCGTTCTTTGTTAGCCTCTTCAAGGAATTTGTACTCACTGGCCATCTTGTCACCTAAAAAGTTAGTCAACAAAGAAATAGGACCTCACACACTTTTCTCACGTGTTTACACTCAAAAGATGATAAGTTCACTCGTGTTTAACTCTCTTTTTGGCTTTTTTTTTTAATGTTAATTGCACTCTTGCCTTTTACCACTCAACAATTTGCTTCTTACAAGTGTTCTAAGCAAGTCATAAACAAATCAAAAGAAAATATCAAACTAGTGGCAATCAAAAAAAAAAAAAAAGAATCCTAAAACGCAAATTTCCAAAGAATCAAACAAAGGAAAAAAAAAAAGGGTGTGTAACAAAGAGGTAAAGAGGGAAAGGAAAACAAGGGGGGAGAGGAGGTTGGGATGGCTTGGAAGGAAGGAGAAGAAAAGGAAAAATCTGAAAATAAGAAACTTTAAAAATAGGAAACTACTTGGGAACCAAGTTAATAGGAAACTAACTCTAATTAAGAAATTGACTCCAATTAGGAAATTAACTCCAACTAGGAATCTAACTCCAATTAGGAAATTGAGTCCAATTAGGAAATTAATTTCAACTAGGAAACTAACTCTAATTAGGAAATTAATTCCAACTAGGAAACTAACTCTAATTAGGAAATTGTCTCCAATTAGAAAACTAACTCCACAACTTGCAACTTTTTTTTTTCACTCTTTCTTTATTTTTTTTATTTTTTCGAATTTTTTTTTTGAATTTTTTTTTTCGAATTTTTTTTTGAATAAGGATGGAGATACACAACCAATGGAAGAAAGAAGAAGATGAAAAGGTAACACAAATAGAAAGAAAGAAAGTATGAAGAACAGTGGAAGGGAAACACAAAAATATACCTTGTACTAGCGAACCAAAGCTCTGATACCAAATGATGCAAGACCCACTAGGAACATGCCCTAGAGAACCTTCAACAATTCGAAACTATGCCCGGGACCGGCTAGAAACAAGATTGTTGGTCAAAGGAAAGACCCTAAGAGAACTTGTCTCTTAGAACCCTAGCCTCAAGACGCCACAAAGGAAGACCAATCCTTTGATAAGTCACGTGTACTCTCAGAGAACACAAAGAAGCAAAAGCCTCTCAAAATATTGAATAATACTCAAGTTCATTCATGATTCAAAATAGAGTACAATAGGGAGCCTTTTATAGGCAAAATTTTTAAAAGACTTAAAATCCTAGTAAAACTAAAACTCTAAAATCTGATTAGAAATATTTTAAATAATGCCTAAAATCAAGTAACAAGATTAGGATATTAATTTTAACTTAATCTCCTAGATAAGCTCCTTGACCAAGTCCAAAAAATAATATAATAATGAAAAACGAAATTCAAAAAGAGTTCTAGTCAAAACTAGAGTCCTAGGCAAAACTAATTAATATTAATGGGCTGGACATCTTGTATTTGAAATACTATTCACGTCCTCTAGCTTCAATGGGCTCTTTAAGCATTAACTTGGGCTTGAATAAACATGATTAAGGCTCTATTTGCTTCCTCAATGCATGCACTAACATTATGGGCTTCTAATTCAGCAAATTGAAGCCCAATTGCTCTTTGTAGACGCTTAACTCTTCCTCTTGTCATTGGGCTTTTTACATGTTGGATATTAACTTTAGTTGCTCCATGGACCTTCTTAGGACATTGGGCTTCCACTTGGACTTCCACTTTTGTATATTTAAAGAGATGTTGATCAAATATGGATCTTGGGCTCTAAACTTGGGCCGACGTCCAACATAGATATTATTTTGAGCTCTTTGAGATTTTTGGACATATACTAGCACAATTTGATCCTCTTGAGCATAGGCCATCCTTTCATGAGCCATTTGGACCTGAATCATAGGCTTTTGAATGATTTGGGTTTCTTGATGGATGAGGGCTTCTCGAACTTGTAGTGCTTCAATGGGCATGCCTATTGATATTGTATCAATGAAGGATGTGGAAGGGCAAGGAAAAGTAAGCTTTCTACATGATATCATACCTTGTTTCAATCCTTGTCAACTAGAGAATTTTATGCCACAATTGGTTTACTCAAATTCCCTCCTTTTCCCAAGTTACTAGCCACCAAAATGGTTCTTTTAAGAAACAAAAACCATCAATAGAAAGAGCTTAGGGAGAAGGAGAAGATTTCTAACTACCATGAGATGAAAAATGCAAGTTTCCTTACCTTCCTTGCCTTTTCTTTGTCCCATTTCTCCCTTCTGTTGGACATGATTTAGTTGCTATTCAAAGTAGTTCTAAGTTGATTTATGGGCTATCGATGGTGTGACTAAACCTATATAAAGGGAAAAAGAATGTTTTAAAATAATTTTCAAGATACTGATTACGTCTTGAAATTTTAATTTCTCTATTTGAGCTTATTCTGTATTACTTTTAAATATCTGGAGCGAACCCACAAGGATTAGAATCCTTTAAACCCACAACCAATGCTAAAGCATACGCACCCCAAAAAAGCTAAACAAAGGTCTAGTGATCCACTTGGAAACCTTGAACACAAATGAAAAAGGACCCCAAGTGTTGGAAGACGCCACAAGGTTGATCAAACTTTGATAAATCTGATAGTTTTATGAAGAACCTAAAGAAAATCACTCACAAGTCTGGAATTTACCAAAATTAAAGCTTCATTCATTCATCCAATCTGATTACAAATGGAGGCAGAATACATGTATTTATAGTGTAAATCAAATTTGCTTGTTGGAGGAAAATTTGGAACTAATTGCATAATCCTAACTGAAAGACCTAGAAATTAGGAATACAAAATAATCAAATCTTTTTAAAAACAGAAAAGAAAAATAATCCGCCTAATTAATCTTAATTTTCGTCCTAATACAAAAAGCTTCTAGAAGTTAACAATTTAAACCGATAATAGCATTATTTAAGCCCAATTGAGCTAATCCATATATGGTCTTTAGCTTAAGCTCTTTATTTTTCAATACTCTAACCCAAAATAACTCATGTAGCTCCATCTTTAGGCCAAATAATATTAATGACACCCAGATTAATAATGCTTGGATCAAATTTATCAAAATTTTGCTTAACCCAAGCCTCTTGAACTAGTCCACTCAGTGCTTCTTTAAATCTTTTAGCCCTAGCCTGTGTGATAGGTCCAATTGAAAGATGTAAAGGATCATTTGAAAATTTTGAATAAGCTTGTTTTTTTTGAACTAACCAACTTTGTTCCATAATTCGCATCAATATTGGCAGTTCCATATGAAGATTTAGACTCTCTATGATGTGAGACTCCATAGAAACCCATTCTAGGAACCCCAAATAACACGGATCAGTAATCAAATTTTGGCAAGCAACACAAGAACAAATAATATGGATAATAAGTAACAAAGAACAAAGAACAAAGAAGAAGAATAAGAAGAGATGTTAGTCAATGGAATTGAACCCTAAGAGAACCCGTCTCTTAGAACCCTAATCCGGGACGCCACAAAGGAAACCACTCCTTTTGATGCGAAATCAAGGGGTGGCCCAATCTTCACGACGTAGGTTGATGGATAGATGATGGTTCGAGACCCGACGGAAGCAAATAGCCAACCAACGTTATAAAAACGTTGACCTGCTACTTAGACAATGCGCCTAACCACGAACACAGTAAACCAATCCACACAACGACACACTTGGATCGAAGCACGAATTGGGGGCTTTTGCGAACTTGAATCACTAACCTAAAGATAGGTTGACAAGACAAAGGTTTCACAAGAGCAAAGAAAAGATAAGATTCTCGCAATTAGAGAAACACTCAATAATTCTACTACTTCCAATCTCATTCAAATGAAGACAGAATACATATATTTATAGTGTAGCTCAAACCTATCTACTGGAGGAAAAGTAGGAAACTAACTACATAATCCTAACTGAAAGATCTAAAAAATCGATACAAAATCAAATCCTTTTAAAAACAGAAAAGGATAGATAATTTGATCACTGATTAATACTAATGGTGGGCTGGACATCTTGCATTTGAAGTACTATTCACGTCCTCTATCTTCAATGGGCTCTTTAAGCATCAACCTGGGCTTGAATAAGCATGATTAAGGCTCCATTTGCTTCCTCAATGCATGCACTAACATTATGGGCTTCTAATTCAGCAAATTGAAGCCCAATTGCTCTTTGTAGACACTTAACTTTTCCTCTTGTCATTGGGCCATCTATCATCAAGTCCTTCTCCACACGAGCATCCTTCCCCACATGAGTCTGGTTCATATCATCCTCCCCCTCTTGAAAAGGAGTCGTCCTCGACTCTTCAAAGTCTGTACCAAAATAAGGGGAAAGGTCAGAAACATTAAAAGTAGCACTTACACTATACTCACCTGGTAAATCTATCTTGTAGGCATTATCATTAATTCTCTCTAGTACGCGGAAAGGCCCATCTCTGCGAGGCATAAGTTTAGACTTTCTTTTGTCAGGAAACCTCTCTTTTCTAAGGTGTAACCAAACCAAATCTCCTGGTTCAAAGATAACCCTCTTTCGTCCCTTATTAGCACGTTCTACACATTGTTGAGTCATCCTCTCAATGTTTTGTTTTGCTTTCTCATGGATTTGCTTAACAAACTCAGCACGTTTCTGTCCATCCATATTGATTCTTTCCTGCAAAGGCAAAGGAGCTAAGTCAATGGGTGCAAGAGGATTAAAACCATATATAATCTCAAATGGTGAATATTTAGTAGTGGAATGAACAGCCCTATTGTATGCAAACTCGACATGTGGGAGACACTCCACCCAATTCTTCATGTTCTTTTTAACCACAGTTCGAAACAAAGAAGATAGTGTCCTATTAACAACTTCAGTTTGTCCATCAGTTTGCGGATGACAAGTAGTAGAGAATAACAATTTAGTTCCAAACTTGCTCCACAAAGTCTTCCAAAAATAGCTTAGAAACTTAGCATCACGATCTGACACTATAGTCCTCGGAATCCCATGAAACCTCACAACTTCCTGAAAGAACAAATTAGCAATATTAGAAGCATCATCAACCTTATGACATGCAATGAAGTATGCCATTTTAAAAAACCTGTCCACAACAACAAAAATAGAGTCCCTCCCCCTCTTAGACCTAGGTAATCCCACAATAAAATCCATGGAAACATCTTCCCAAGGTACACTAGGAATAGGGAGAGGAGTATACAGTCCATGGGGATTTAATTTAGATTTTTCTTTATGACATACAACGCATCTCCCCACAAGCTTTTGAACATCCCTACGCATCTTAGGCCAATAAAAATGCTCATTCAAGATATCAAATGTTTTAACAATGCCAAAGTGTCCCATTAAACCTCCTGAATGTGCTTCCTTCATCAATAACATACGCAGAGAACAATTAGGATTGCAAAGCTTATCAACACGAAACAAGAATCCTTGATGCAAGTAAAATTTGTCCCAACCAACTCCAGGCTTGCAATAGTTAAAAGCTTCACCAAAATCAACATCATTTGTATATAATTCCTTGATGAACTTAAAACCAAGAACCTTAGAGTCTAACATGGAAAGAAGAACATACCTACGTGAAAGTGCATCAGCAACAATATTGTCCTTACCTTTCTTATGCTTAAGCACATATGGGAAAGATTCAATGAATTCAACCCAACTAGCGTGTCTTCGATTCAATTTGTTTTGGCTCTTAATATGTTTTAGAGCCTCATGGTCAGAATGTATGACAAATTCTTTAGGCCACAAATAATATTGCCAAGTTTCCAACACTCTAACTAAAGCATACAGCTCCTTATCATATGTAGGATAGTTAAGAGTAGGACCACTTAGCTTTTCGCTAAAATATGCAATGGGCTTACCTTCTTGCATGAGTACACCTCCTATGCCAATTCCACTAGCATCAGCATCACATTCAACCTCAAAAATCTTACCAAAATCTGGAAGGACTAATAAAGGTGCATGTATGAACCTCTCCTTGATGGTTTGGAAGGCTTTCTCTTGAGCTTCTCCCCACTTGAATGGAACATTCTTCTTTGTCAACTCATTCAAAGGAGCTGCCAGTGAGTTGAAGTCCCTCACAAATCTCCTATAAAAGCTTGCAAGTCCATGGAAGCTCTTCACTTGTCCGATGGTGGTAGGGGTTGGCCAATCTTGAATGGCTTTGATTTTCTTTTCATCAACCTCAACCCCCTCAGCACTCACAACAAAACCAAGAAAAACAACTTTATTAGTACATAAATCACACTTATTCAAATTGCCAAACAATCTTTCTTTTCTTAAAACCTCTAGGACTTGTCTCAAGTGATCTACATGCTCATGCAAAGTCCTACTGTATACAAGGATATCATCAAAGTAAACTACCACAAATTTACCTATGAATGCACTCAAGACATGATTCATCAACCTCATAAATGTGCTAGGTGCATTAGTGAGACCAAAAGGCATAACTAACCATTCATAAAGTCCATGTTTAGTCTTAAATGTAGTTTTCCATTCATCTCCTTCTTTCATCCTAATTTGATGGTAGCCACTTTTTAAATCAATTTTAGAGAAGATAATGGAGCCATTTAATTCATCAAGCATATCATTTAACCTAGGGATAGGATGACGATATCTTACGGTTATATTATTGATGGCTCGACAATCAATGCACATTCTCCATGTGCCATCCTTTTTAGGCACGAGCAACACTGGTACTGCACATGGGCTAAGGCTCTCCCTCACATATCCCTTTTCTAGCAGCTCTTGCGCTTGTCTTTGAATCTCCTTGGTCTCTTCAGGATTAGCTCGGTAAGCTGGACGATTGGGCAAAAGTGCTTCAGGTATAAAGTCAATTTGATGTTCTATCCCTCTAATTGGTGGCAACCCAGGTGGTACCTCTTCGGGAAAGACATCTCCATATTCCTGCAAAAGAGACATAACAAGACTAGGGAAAGTAAAGGTTAAGTCGTTAGTATTCAACATAGCCTCTTTATAGATAACTACTAGGAGGTTTTGTTGAGAAAACAAAGCTTGTTTGATCTCACTCTTTCTTGCTACTAACAAACTTTTCTCTCTTTCTCCCTCTTTCTCTCTTTTACCTTTAGCTCTCTCTCCTTTTCCTCTCTCTTCTCTTGGCTTGCCCTCTTTTCTTTTCTCAATTTTACTCTCCTCTTTTTCAGACACTTTTACACACTCACTTTCTCTTTTCTTCTCTCTCTTGATTTGATCTTCTAACACTTGCTTTGGTGACATAGGAAGGAGGGTTATAGGTTCCCCTCTAAGTACAAAAGAATAATGATTTAGAAAACCATCATGTGTAACACGTCTATCATACTGCCAAGGCCTACCTAACAAAATATGACATGCTTTCATTGGTACAACATCACAAAGCACTTCATCCTTATACTTGCCAATTGAAAACATTACCTTAACTTGCTTGGTTACTCTCAATTCTCCACATTCATTGAGCCATTGGATTTTGTAAGGCCGTTGACGCTTGAAAGTAGACAAATTCAACTTCTCCACTAGCTCAGTGCTTGCCACATTGCAGCAACTTCCTCCGTCTATAATCACACCACATATCTTTCCTTGGATTTGGCAACGAGTATGGAATAAGTTCTCTCTTTGTTTATCTTCGTCTGCCATCATCTGGGCACTAAGGGCTCCCCTAGTTACAAGGAGTTCTCCTTCTTCTGCATACTCTCCATCTTCATTTTCCATGAATAGCTCTTCTTCTTCCTCTGTTGTTTCTCCTTCAGTTTCCCACTCACCAAGGTTGTTGATATTCATGGTTCGCTTGTTAGGACATTCACTAGAGATGTGTCCTCTCCCTTGGCACTTGAAGCATATAATGTCTCGATTTCTTGAAGGATTAGGCCCACTTTGAAACTTCTTGGGTGGTGGAGCCAGCTTTTCTTCTTTCTTTATTTCATTTCCCTTTGAATTTGAAGTAGAGGGAATATCTTTCTTTGGGTTGTTCCTCCATGAGTTGAAAGAAGTTGAACTGGAGTTCTTCCTTGCAATATTCTTCCTTTTGAGTTGTTTTTCCACCTTGGCAGCTTGGTGGACTAAGTGATGAATCTCAACATAGTGGTACATCTCCACAACATCGGCTATGTCATGATTAAGCCCATCTAAGAAACGAGCCATTGTTGCTTCTGGATCCTCCTCTACATTAGCTCTAATCATGGCTATTTGCATTTCCTTGTAGTACTCATCCACACTCTTGGATCCTTGAGTGAGGCGTTGAAGCTTATTGTGAAGTTCCCTTCGAAAATAGGATGGAATGAATCGCCTCCTCATGATAGCCTTCATCTCTTCCCATGTTGAGATGAGGTGCTCTCCATATCTAGTCCGCTCCTTTTGCATCTGGTCCCACCAAATAAGAGCATAATCAGTAAACTCAAGATCAGCAATTTTGACCTTCTTACCCTCAGAGTAGTTATGGCATGAAAAGATTTGCTCTACACGCATCTCCCACTCCAGGTATGTTTCTGGATCACTCTTGCCTTAAAAGGAAGGAATTTTGACTTTGACTCCTCCAAGGCGTTCTTCTTCATCTCTAGGCCTCCTCAGTGGTCTTCTTTGTATGTTGAGTGGCCTTCTTCTTGGCTGAGTCTCCTCTCCTTCATAATCTTCATCATGGCTCTCCATGTCTTCTGCATATTCACGGTGTTGTGGGCGTGCAGCATGAGCTTGTCTTTGGTTAGCTTGAGTAGTAGTCCTTTGGCTAGAGGTTCTACTCTTCACTCGATCTAAGCATTCATGGAGCCCTTCCAACTTCTTATCAAGCATCCTTTCAAAATGACTCACTAGCGCTTTCATTTGCAAAGGCGCTACTCCAAATGAATTGTGATCATCATTATCACTTTCATGTGCAACTCCTTTTTCTCGATTATCTGCCATGTTAGTGAAAAAGAAACAAAAGTATATAGGACCTCACAAATATTTTCTCACGTGTTTCACTCAATGATCTATCCACTCTTGCCTTTTCCCTCTCAATATCAAATCCCAAACTCTTATGCCTAAGACCTTGTCAAGTGATCAAGGACTGCCAATTCTCGGTTCACCAAAGTATGTGCTGGTGGATGGTATATGAAACGTTGTGATTGGCGCATACAAGTTACAAGTAAGGTTAGGGTTTTGGTTAGGCTAGGATTCCAATATGAAAAAGGGAAGATTTAACCACTTAGCAATGCAAAATCAAGTTTAAAATACCAAAGAGCCAATTACAATGATTCTAAAAACCCAAGATATGAGAAATCAATGGAGGGTTAGATTAGGAAAGTTCAAATCAAAGGAATAGGAAACAAGTTGAAGTCACAATAGGAAAGTCCACAATCACAAGATAAAAGGAAACAATATAGGAATAGGAAAGTGGATCACAAAAATTAGGAAACAAATGGAAGAGGAAACAATGCTGATCACAAATGAAAGAAATCTGATCACAATTTTTCTTTTTCGTTTTTTTTTTCACTTTTTTTTACTAACCTTTTTTTTTTTTTGCCTTTCTTTTCTATTCCTTTTCCTTTTCCTTTTTTTTTTTTTGCCTCTTTTTTTTTTCGATCAGATGAAAGAGAATCACAAGATCACACAATAAGAAACAGATCAGAAAACGTTACCACTAAAAATAACAATAACTTCCTCTAGAGAACTCTGAATTTGATGATTCTAAAACGAAATGAAAGTTGAGATTCTGAAACTTAGGATTGACCTATTAATCGTCCAAAATCTCAAAAGGAAAGGGGTTGAACAAATAAGGAAAAAATAACACGTCCAGAACAAAAATTTTCCAGATTACAAAATGAATGGCTCTTGTAGCATAAAAAACCAAATCTTGCACACTAAGGATCAAATCTGGAAACAAGGGAAGGTAGAAAGTTTAGTATTTTTTTTTTATAATAAAAGGTAGCAATAAACAGATATGGAAAAGGAAAAAAAATGGAGGCTAGAAAGGAAGTAGAATGGTGGATGATGAATGTATGATAGACAACCTACTGTGTAAACCGAAGCTCTGATACCAAATGATGCGAAATCAAGGGGTGGCCCAATCTTCACGACGTAGGTTGATGGATAGATGATGGTTCGAGACCCGACGGAAGCAAATAGCCAACCAACGTTATAAGAACGTTGACCTGCTACTTAGACAATGCGCCTAACCACGAACACAGTAAACCAATCCACACAATGACGCACTTGGATCGAAGCACGAATTGGGGGCTTTTGCGAACTTGAATCACCAACCTAAAGATAGGTTGACAAGACAAAGGTTTAACAAGAGCAAAGAAAAGATAAGATTCTCACAATTAGAGAAACACTCAATAATTCTACTACTTCCAATCTCATTCAAATGAAGGCAGAATACATATATTTATAGTGTAGCTCAAACCTATCTACTGGAGGAAAAGTAGGAAACTAACTACATAATCCTAACTGAAAGATCTAAATAATAGGGATACAAAATCAAATCCTTTTAAAAACAGAAAATGATAGAAAATCAGCCTAATAGAAACTAATTAATACTAATGGGCTGGACATCTTGCATTTGAAGTACTATTCACGTCCTCTGTCTTCAATGGGCTCTTTAAGCATCAACCTGGGCTTGAATAAGCATGATTAAGGCTCCATTTGCTTCCTCAATGCATGCACTAACATTATGGGCTTCTAATTCAGCAAATTGAAGCCCAATTGCTCTTTGTAGACGCTTAACTCTTTCTCTTGTCATTGGGCCATCTATCATCAAGTCCTTCTCCACACGAGCATCTTTCCCCACATGAGTCTGGTTCATATCACCTTTGATAAGTCAAAGATTTTCTCCAGCACACAAAGACCACAAGAGAAACCTCACAAATCAGAAATGATTCTGAAAAGATAATTCATTCAATCTTCCATCCTTGGAGTACAAGTGGGCCTTATATAGGCATTTGAAAAATAAAACCCTAAATAGAATAATTCCTAGGTGGTGCCTTTTACATGGCTGGAAAAATAAAAGAAATTTAAATCTGAACAAATTCACCAAGAATGGTGCCTAAAAATCTGAAACAGTAACAATCAAATTAAAAAAAAATAAAACTAAGAGAATTTTGTGGAAAAATGGCTGATTTTGTGGAAAATGGCTAGACTCCTTCAATTAGGCTCCCTTTGGGTTTGGGCTAGCATCTTGTATGAATGAAATAATCTTTATGCCAATTTGTTCCTTTTGGGCTTCATATTCAGCTAAGACTATGGGCTCCAATTCTATTAGTTTTTGGATCACTCCATTCAAGGCCTCCTTCATAGCTTTGGCTCTTGATCTTGTGCATGGGCCTCCCATACCTTGCAATGGATCTTTATTTAGCCATATTTTAGAGTCATGTCCAGCCCTTTTGTTTCCAAGTTCTTGATTTTGTTCAAGCTTTTTCAAATCTCCTATCTCACCTCCATCATTCCCTCCCTCCTAAAAAGGATTCGTCCTCGAATCTGCAATATCAAAAAGAGAAAGGTCAGCCACATTGAAAGTTGCGCTTACATTCCCATAAGAACTAGGTAAATCAATTTTATATGCATTATCATTTATTCTTTCCAACACTTGGAAAGGACCATCGCCTCTTGGGTGTAATTTGGACTTCCTTTGTTCAGGAAACCTTTCTTTTCTCAAATGAACCCACACCCAATCTCCTGGTTCAAAGATAACCTTCCTTCGGCCTTTATTAGCATGTTGAGCATATTGCTCATTCTTGCACTCAATGTTCGCTTTAACCTTAGCATGAAGATCCTGCACAAACTTAGCTTTCTTTGCACCTTCAAGGTTAGCAAACTCATTACAAGGCAGAGGAAGTAGATCTAAGGGAGTCAAAGGATTAAAACCATATACAATTTCAAAAGGAGAAAACTCAGTTGTAGAATGCAAGGCACGATTATATGTAAACTCAATGTGAGGCAAACACTTTTCCCAATTCTTTAAATTTTTTTGAATTACAACACGCAATAAGGAAGAAAGTGTTCGATTCACCACTTCGGTTTGTCCATCCGTTTGAGGATGTGCAACCGTAGAAACCACAAGCTTTGTACCCAACTTTGCCCACAAAGTTTTCCAAAAGTGACTAACAAATTTAACATCACGGTCACTCACAATAGATCAGGGCAAACCATGCAATCTAACAATCTCCTTGAAAAACAAATCAGAAATATGGACAGCATCATTTGTTTTTGAGCAAGCAATGAAATGAGCCATTTTACTAGATCGATCAACAACAACAAATATGCTATCCTTTCCACTAGATGTTCTAGGCAATCCAAGTACAAAATCCATTGAAATATCTACCCAAGGATGAGAAGGAACAGGTAAAGTATACAAACCATGTGGTTGCATTTTAGATTTAGCGTGCTTACATGCAATGCACCTTTTACATATAGCAATCACATCCCTACGCATATGAGGCCAATAAAAATGTTCCTTCAACATGGATAAAGTCTTTTCTATCCCAAAGTGTCCCATCAAACCACCCCCATGAGATTCTTTAACCAAAAGCTCACGCATAGAACAAACAGGCACACACAATTTATTTCCTTTAAACAAGAAACCATCAAATCTAAAGAAATCATGAGCACCATGTTTTTCACACAACTTCCAAGTTTCAGCAAAATCAGTATCACATTCATACATGCTTTTGAAAGATTCAAAACCAATTAACCTAGCTTGCATAGATGTAATGAGACTATACCTCCTAGACAAAGCATCAACCACAACATTTTCTTTCCCCTTTTTATGTTTAAGTACATAAAGAAATGACTCAATGAATTCAAGCCACACAGCATGCCTCTTATTCAACTTAGCTTGGGTCTTTAGGTATTGAAGACTCTTATGATCAGAATGCAAAACAAATTCCTTAGACCACAAATAATGTTGCCAATGTTCCAGAGCTCTTTTTAAAGCATACAATTCCTTGTCATAAGTTGAATAATTCAAACAAGCACCACTAAGCTTTTCACTAAGTAAGCAATAGGCCTAGACTCTTGCATTAAAACAGCACCAATACCAATTCCAGAGGCATCACATTCAACTTCAAAAACTTTAGAGAAATCAGGAAGAATAAGTAGTAGGGGCATTGGTCAATTTATCTTTCAAAGTGTTAAAAGCCGCCTCTTGTGCCTCACCCCATTTAAAGACAACATTTTTCATTTAAAGGTGCAGCAAGGGTTGAGAAGTCCTTTACAAAATGTCGGTAGAAACTTGCAAGTCCGTGGAAACTCCTCACCTCACTAGCATTCTTAGGTGTTGGCCACTCCCGAATTGCCTTCACCTTCTCTTCATCCACCCGGAGGCCATCAGTACCTACAACAATACCAAGGAAAACAACAGAATCCAAGCAGAAAGAGCATTTTTCTAAATTTACAAAGAGTTTATTTTCTCTCAAAATAATAAACACAGAATGCAAATGCTTAACATGCTCTTCTAGATTCTTAGAAAACACAAGAATGTCATCAAAATACACAACAACAAACTTTCCTATGTAAGGGCGAAACACACGATTCATTAAGCTCATGAATGTACTAGGAGCATTAGTTAAGCCAAAGGGCATAACAAACCATTCATACAAACCAAACTTAGTCTTAAATGCAGTCTTCCACTCATCACCCTCTTGCATCCTAATTTGATGATAACCACTCCTAAGATCTATTTTTGAAAACAAGCAAGCACCATGCAACTCATCAAGCATGTCATCAAGTCTAGGAATGGGATATTTATACTTAACTGTGATTTTGTTAATGGCTCGGCAGTCCACACACATCCTCCATTTGCCATCCTTCTTGGGCACAAGTATTACCGGAACAGCACATGGACTAAGGCTCTCTCGCACAAACCCCTTTTTCATGAGTTCTTCCACTTGTCTCTGAATTTTCTTAGTCTCTTCTGGATTTGCCCTATAAGCAAGTCGGTTTGGAAGAGATGCTCCAGGAATAAAATCAATCCTGTGTTCAATGCCTCTTATGGGAGGCAATCCATCCGGTACCTCTTCCGGAAACAAGTCTTTATATTCCTGCAACAAACTCAAAACACTAGAAGGAAGAGATTCATCAAGGTCACTAAGGGTTAGATAAACATCCTTATACAAGAGTACAAAAGATGTCTCACTACATAAAACCCTCTTAATCTCTCCTCTACCAGAAAATAATGTTACTTTCTTTTCTTCACTCTCTTGACTTTTCTTTTCAGTAGCTCTCTTTCCTTTTCTCTCCATTTCACTTTCTTTTCTTTCTTTCTCACGCACTTTCTTTTCTTTCTCTCTTAGCTTGCATTCTTGAGTAATTCGCTTTTGATCCTCATATGCCTGCAAGGGTCTGAGAGGGGTTAGCATAATGGTTTTCTTATTAAACTCAAGAGAATACCTGTTAGTATAACCATCATACTTAACTTTCCTATCAAATTGCCAAGGTCTACCCAATAATAAGTGTTCAGCATACATAGGAGCTATGTCACACAAAACCTCATCATGGTAACTTCCTATGGAAAATGCTACAACTACCTGTTTAGTAACTTTAACATCCCCATTATCATTGAACCACAACAAATTATAAGGAGTGGGGTGTTTCCTAGTTGGCAAACCTAGATTTTCAACTAACAAGGTACTAGCAACATTAGTGCAGCTCCCATTATCAATGATAAGACTACATACCTTGTTGTTAACAAAACACCTAGTGTGAAAGATATGCTCTCGTTGTTCTTTTTCAAGCTCTTCTTTAGGTTGAATGCTAAGAGCACGCCTTGACACTAGAACCTCACCAAACACAGCTTCAGCTACCTCCACATCAGATTCATCACCTCCATTGGAGCTCAACTCAGCTTCCACTTCTTCATCACCACTACTTTCACTAGTAACAACACCATTCTCAAGCAAAATCATAGTCCTTTTATTTGGACATTGTGAAGCAATGTGACCAAAACCTTGACATTTAAAGCATTTAATTTTAGAAGAACTAGAAGAAGATTTAGGTTCAGATTTACCTTTAGAAGTAGGTGTTTGCATCTTCAACTTATTCTCCTCTTTAGGCTTGGTCTCTCCCTTAAACTTGAAAAAGGACTTGAAGTCTTTGTTGGAACTAGCATGTGATTTCAATTTCTGTTTTGCCTTAAAATGCTTCTCCACCTCAATGGCTTTATGCAACAACTCTTCCATATCAAGGTAGTTTTGCAATTCAACTTATATAGTAATTTCAGGGTCTAAGCCACCAAGAAATCTTGCCATTGTAACTTCTGAATCTTCCTCAATGTCAGCTTTGATCATGGCAATTTGCATTTGCTGAAAATATTCTCCCACACTCATAGATCCTTGTTTGATTTTGTGGAGCCTTTTGTGCACATCCCTATAGTAATGGGTAGGGACAAATCTCTTCCTCATGAGAGCCTTCATTTCTAGCCAAGACCGAATTGGACCCTCTCTAGAACGCCTCCTACTAGTGGTTAATTGATCCCACCATAGGCTTGCATAATCTGTAAACTCCAAAGCAGCTAATTTCACTTTATTTCCCTCTGAAAAAGATTGACAGTCAAATATAAACTCAACTTTTCTTTCCCATTCAAGGTATACATCAGGATCAGCTTTCCCTTGAAAGGAAGGGATTTTCATCTTGATATTACTAAACGCATCTTTCTTTTGAGGTGGAGCTCTCCTAACTCTTTCATGTTGGCTTTCCTCCTCAAAATCAGATTCATCTCCTCCTAGAACGTTTTTACCACATCTTGCCTTGCTATTGGAAGAAGAAGAATCTATTTGATCCAACCTAGTATTTAGCCTCTTGAATTGTTCTTGAATAGATTTGATGAACAATTTAAGGTCAACTTGGTTATCTTCACTTTTAGACATGATTGGCACCTGAAATGTTAGTGAATAGCAAGAGAAAGGACCTGACCACTCCCTCTCGTGTTTCACTCTCAATGATACAAATTCACTCATGTTTCACACTTGTAATGATGAAAACACTCTTGCCTTTTTCCTCTCAACTTGCTTCCTATAGTGTACTAAATTAAATCCAACAAATCAAAAGAAGTAGCAACTGAAGTGGCAATCTCAAATTAGAATTCAAGATGCAAAGTTCTCCAAGAGACAACAAAGTCCAACATTTAAAAAAAAATTCGTAGGTGCAGCCAATGGAAAATACAGCAAGTGACTAGGAAAGGAAATGAGGACAATGAATTTATGGAACAAATGGTATGTGGCAGATTATGGGAGAACAAATGGTTAAATGATTAGTTATCAAGAGGAAAGGATGGAAAGGAAATTGGAATCTGAAACCAGTAATGAAGCAATCAGATATTTGAAATTTAGAACAAGGTGAATGAATTCAAATTTCCTTTTATGAATTGTGCACAATATGACATTTAATGACCAGATTAACTCAAGGAATCGAAAATGGTAATTCCAAGAATAGATGATCTTCAGCAATTGCAATTTAAGTCAACAATTTATAATTTCCAGCACAACTTTCTTTTTCACAGATTTTGACTTCCTTTTTTTTTCTTTTTTTCTTTTTCTTTTTCTTTTTTTTTTGCAACTTTTCCTTCTTTTCTTTTCTTTTTTTTTTCACTGAAATATACTCTCTCTTTTTTTTTTCGAATCTCAAAGGTGCTAAAATTTGAAAACAGAACACAAGATTTCTGAAAGATCAGAATGACATGCACGCAAGAAACAGCTATAACTTGCTCTAGAAAAATTGGATTGACGTGATTCCAAAACGAGAAGAAAGAAGAGATCTTGAAACACAAGAAAGACCTATTACACGTCCAAAAATACGAAGGAAAACACCAGAAACAGCCGCACAAAAATGAGAATGAACAGAAACTAATCAAACGAAATAAGGGAAAAGAACAAAGAAAAAGTGCTTGAAACTAACCTCAACCAATGCTCTGATACCAGATGATGTGAGACTCCATAGAAACCCGTTCTAGAAACCCCAAATAACACAGATCAGTGATTGAATTTTGGCAAGCAACACAAGAACAAATAATATGGATAATAAGCAACAAAGAACAAAGAACAAAGAAGAAGAATAAGAAGAGATGTTGGTCAATGGAATTGAACCCTAAGAGAACCCGTCTCTTAGAACCCTAATCCGGGACACCACAAAGGAAACCACTCCTTTGATAAGTCAAAGATTTTCTCCAGCACACAAAGGAAACAAGAGAAACCTCACAAATCAGAAATGATTCTGAAAAGATAATTCATTCAATCTTCCATCCTTGGAGTACAAGTGGGCCTTATATAGGCATTTGAAAAATAAAACCCTAAATAGAATAATTCCTAGTGGTGCCTTTTACATGGCTGGAAAAGTAAAAGAAATTTAAATCTGAACAAATTCACCAAGAATGGTGCCTAAAAATCTGAAACAGCAACAATCAAATTAAAAATAAATAAAACTAAGAGAATTTTGTGGAAAAATGGCTGATTTTGTGGAAAATGGCTAGACTCCTTCAATTAGGCTCCCTTTGGGTTTGGGCTAGCATCTTGTATGAATGAAATAATCTTTATGCCAATTTGTTCCTTTTGGGCTTCATATTCAGCTAAGACTATGGGCTCCAATTCTATTAGTTTTTGGATCACTCCATTCAAGGCCTCCTTCATAGCTTTGGCTCTTGATCTTGTGCATGGGCCTCCCATACCTTGCAATGGATCTTTATTTGGCCATATTTTAGAGTCATGTCCAGCCCTTTTGTTTTCAAGTTCTTGATTTTGTTCAAGATTTTTCAAATCTCCTATCTCACCTCCATCACTCTAGTTTATTAAGAATGTTTACTTCCAAATTTATAGATTTTAAAACAATCCAAAATGACTCAATTAAAGTTTTAGTCAACTAATACCTTAAATCATATATTAGAAGGGTTTTAGTATTTCTGATGATTCCTATAATTTTCAAGGGTTCTAAAAACCCTAATAAACTTAACTTTATCATTTAAAACTTTCTTTTTTGAGTCTCTAATATTTTTCCTAAAATTACGATTTTACCACTGTATATTTCCTTTAATCCGTTTAGCTATTTTGGCTCTAGTTTCGATATATTCTTGATTTTCTATTATCATTCTTGGATGCTTTGATTATTATTCTATTCTTGCTTAGCTGTGATTCATAATAATCTTACTAGTTCTAGTTCAATGTTAGAAGGATCATATGTTACATTTAGGCTATGCCAAAATTTAATTATTATAAACAACTTAAAGCTACAAAAATAACAAGTAAGAAGAGTTGAGAATTTTGGTATATATTTTTCCATAATTGGTAATAATTTTTATACCTAGCACTAACCAAATGAGGTATTATTTCATCTGTAAATAACACGTCACACTGACTTCCTCACATCAATAAATTAAGACGTGCTAAAGAGATAGGATTTATGGGAGGTTTGAGAGAAGAAACACTATAGCTTTGTACCTTTTATTTAAGTCTATTTTTGTTCATTCCATTCACTGGACTCATTATCATTAGAGAGAGAGACAGAGAGAAAGAGAGAATAAAAAAGGGATGAGATAGAAAGGAAGAGAATAAGTGCAAAGAAGAAGAATGAAGAGGCAGGAAAAGATAAAGGAAAACTACAACAAACTTAAGCCAAATTCCAAGCTCTAACTTGAGCCAAAAATGCCTCCTTCCAAGCAAATTAGAGCTTCAAAGTCTAAGAACCTAAGCTTTCTCCCTTCTCTATGTTTTCTATCTTTCTATGTGCTCTTTCTTTTTTTTCTCCTGGTTGTACATGTGTGTGGTTGAATTAGGGAGGGAGGCCAGTTTAAAGTGAGTTAGATCATAGGTCATGGTTCTAGGTCATTGGCTTCCTTATTCTTAATGAGTTTCAACTTATTTTTCACTTTAGGGCCCTTTTAATCATGTTTTAACTAACCTTTAAGGGACAGTGGGCTCTAATTCATTTCTTAAGGTCACTTACTAATTTTCACTTAATCAATTTAAAACCCCTAAATAAATTTATTTTTCTTAAAATTTCCTATTTTATTTATTTTTTCTCTATAATCTATATCAAATATTTTTAGGAAACATCTAACTTAATAACTTTAGTATACTCACTGAAGAAAAGAGTCTACTTCTCTATAGTTAGTTAGCACATACTAATGTGCTTGTAATCTCTCCTTAAGCGAAAGAGTGAAGTATTTCAAAATCACCAACCAATTCCCAATTGTTGGAAACGCCGAGCCTTTATTAGCTGAACCAACATTAGGTTGATCATCAACAAATCCAAGTTGATCAAATCCTACCTCCACTCCATCCAAATTCCTCAAGTAAAAAGTTAAAACCTCTTTAGCTAAGTAACTTTTGACTATTGTGCTCTCTGACCAAGCCCTATTTCATACATTAAAATGATCCATTCAAGTCATTGGTACAAATAAAAATATTTAAAAGAATTGAGAAGTTTGAAAGTTATGTATATACTAACCTTTTATGGAATACATCCATTGATATTAGACAAGGCCTCTAAGTTTGGCTTCTTTGGCTAAGTGTACAATCAAATTAGCCATGAGTATGAAGAACAAAGGTAGGAATATCATTTCTAGATGACAATGTCTAAGGATAACTCTGATTTGGAGCTAGTCAAGTTATGCACATTTGACACTTTATTACACAATTACTTAAATAATGAACACAAATCAATTAGTACCATAGACACTTGATTAGAAAGTGTCTTTCTTATGGCTAAAAGTAGAAATTCTCCATAAGAACATGTGAGTATTAACTTTTTAATCCTCCAATCTTGCATTAACTAAAATCAATGCATATAGAAATGTTACTTGAATATCCATCAAGTCTGGTGATATACTTTAAAGTCAGGAGAAAGATAGTCTTGTTTGCTTTTATCGATGTGAACAAAGCTTGTAGATATCTATCATTGTCATTAGGCCAGAGCTCAAACCAAATGCCCATTTCTTATTCTCTTTGTGCATATAAACGGTCTTTTGATCTTCCAAATTCAATAAGCAAAGTGAATATCATATTATCATAGACATTCTTCTTAATATATATCACGTTAAGACTGTGGGTTAACAAATTTTTAGTCCAATAGGGAAGTTTAAAAAATATAATCTTCTTCTATCATTATTAAGTGTCACCATCGACACTATTAGCTCTTCGAGGTCTTCTTCTCTAGCATTCAGCTTTATCCTTTTTCCAAATATAACGTCAATGTTTTTAAGTTGTCTTATGATTTTTGAGTTAGTTGTTGCTACTAAAGGATTTCTCTTCTCTTCCCTTTGATCAAACTGACTTAGGGCTAATCTAAATTGATGTCTTGGGTTTAAAAAATAATGATGACCTATAAAACTCCACTTCTCACTAGGATAGAAAAAAGTTAAGTCAATGTTAAAAGATGAATAAACTAACACAATATGTACATTCTAGATAGATAATGTTCTAAGCCTTGAAGAATCACTAACAATCAACATCATAGTTACACACATATTTAAGACTTCATTAGTGTAAGAATAAAAAATCTCAATCCCTAAATTTCATAAATCTATTAACTCTACTATTACAAGTAGTAAATAGACATCTATATCATTCCCTAGTGCTCACCTTCCGAGAATTATTATTGAAAGAAAGAATGAATTATATTTCATTCACATTTAAGGAGGAAGGTTGTGAGGCACCATTGGCCAGATGTTGTAACTAGTACTTAAGTTGCCAAATAGATTGAAGCCATTGGTAGCTAACCCTAGGTGTAAATTTCAAGGATATGAAGCAAATTCAGGATTTATTATGTGAAATCTCCTTCATGCCTCTAAGTCTTTGAATGCCTCATCATGTTATCACTATTCTTATCCATGGCATGCCATCTCATGTGTTCAACAATTTTAGAGGATATAAACAACCTTTGCAATTGAGGCTTCAATGGAAAGTATTTGAAGATTTTTACAGGCTTCTTCTTTCACTTTTCACCTTTGCTTTTTAGTTTCCATTTAGATGTGTTGCACATTTATACACATTATCGTTCGTATCCTCCCCCCAATATAGCATATAATCATTTAGATGTGCTTGAATTTTTATGTAGTTGAGTCCTAATTTATTAATGGTTTTCTTGGTAGAAGGAAGTGGAATCTTTGCATATTCAAAAGCATCTACTCCAGTATCATAGATAAGCCTTATTATTTGTTCCATACATATACTTAATGTGATATAATGTTACCAAAAAAGAGAAATTTGAGTACTTATTGCACCCTTCATACCATTTCTATTACCTATCCTTGATTAATTTGTAAAACTTTTTATCATCTTCATTATGTCCTGGTAAGAGGGTGCAACTGAACGTTTAACATTATCCACACTTTCATTTTCATTATGAACCCCAAATACATTACAAACCATGTCATACACAAGGTTATCTCTACAAATCCATTCTTTTCTCACTCGTGGCCCTAATATAAATTTTGCAAGAGGCTCTTCTTTAACCCATCTCTCTTTGTGCCTAACCCAAAAAGTGTACCATTGTGGAAATGGTTTAACAATCAAGTGGTCACTTTTGTTGGCAAATACAAATTTTAAAAATCCTTCAAGTCTCTCTAAATATTCTCAATTATTTTAAAGCTTAACTTTCCAAGTTTTTATCCATATGTAAAAGACAATAAGTTTATACAATATTGATCTAATTAAAAATTAGTGAATAGTTTTTATACTAAATAAATTTAAAAAGACAATAAGTCTTCAATTACAACTGAAAAAACTAAAATTGCTCCGTTCAATAAATTATAAGGACTAAACTTACAACTAAGCTTCTAATTTAATTTTCACTAATTTTTAGTAAGTTGGAAAACTAAAGTTTAAAATGTAATGACTAACACTCCATTACAACAAATGAAACTATTAACCTTCTTGATTATTGATGAAGGGGCCTGTGAGCTTGTAGACAAGGGAGCATGGTGTAATGACCTAAAAGAGCATGGAGGGTGTGCAAGAGAGCCCAACATGCAAATGAACCCATTACAAGGCATAAGAGGCCCAATGACTAGAGGAAGAGCTAAAGTCATGAAGCAAGCTTTGAGTTGTATTGTCCAAAAAGTTCAAGAGCATCAATTTGAAGAGTTACAAGGCCCAAGGGACTTGATCCTCATTGTCCAAGCCCAACAAGACATGCTGCAAGGTCCAAATAAAGTCCAACTTGAAGAAATCAATTAACAAGCATGTGCAAATCACATGGGCAACAAAAGTGACGTGAATAGGAGTTTTAAATCTTATTAGGATGTCTTTTATTTGCTTTTCATTAGTTTCCATTTCCATTGGTTTGAACAAGGCCATTTAATCAAGACTTAGGATTTAAGTTTCAGATTTTGTTTATTTCCATTTTCGTTAGTTGCTGAAAACTTATTACTTCTTTCCTTTTCTTTAGGATTTCTTGTAGTAAATGGCATCATCTCCTCCCACCAAAATCGGATTCTTTGTTTCCTATTTCTTGGAGGAGAATTCTTAGAGATTAAGTTAGGTTTAGGGTTTTCTTTTATGCCTATTTAATAGGCCACCTATTGTATTTTTGGGAGATTGGAATGAATTCAGAATTTTATTTCTCATTGTGAGAATTCTTGCTTCTATGTGTTCTTCTTTAGAATACAAGTGACTTATCAAAGGAGTGGTCTTTCTTTCTGGCGTCTCAAGGCTAGGGTTCTAAGAGACGAGTTCTCTTAGGGTCTTATCCACTTGACCAACATTTCTTGTTCTTAGCCGGTCCCGGGCAACATATCATCTTATTGAAGGTTCCTAGAACTTATTCCTACGGGGTCTCTCATCAATTATCACCCAGTCATATATAAAAATATCCAAAATAATTCTTCATATGTAACATGTCAAAGACCTTTTAACCAAGCAAATGACAACAAACAAGAAAAAAATCAATAAGAATTCTTTATATGTGACATCATCATTGTTTAATGGCCTAATGTAATCAACTTATGATACTTAGTGTGTCACAAAATTGCAATTTATACCAGGCTAGCCTAAGCAAACAAATCAACAAAATTCTCAAGTCCAACAGTTAATAAATCCTAAGTAAGAGATGCATTAGCACAAATCCTAGTCCCATTTCAAAAATTCCCACAAATATATTAATTCAAATAAGAAGGAGTATTACAAAAGAAAGGTATGAAGAAATTGTGAAGAAAAGAAAAAAAATAATTATCAAAGCATTGCAAGCATAACATCTTAATGTCTCAAAGTAATTTCTTCAAGCAAGAAAAAATACTTCTACCCATTAACAAGCATTAGCTTCACAAGCAGCATAAGAGATCTAAAATATTGCAAAAGGAAGACAAATCAAAGGCTATTGAAGGGAAAAAAAACTTCTTCATGGTGGCAAGAACCCTGGTGGACAAACACTAGTATGTAGTGAGCTAAACAAAATAGCTTTTTGGAACAATATAGCAAATGGTGAACAATAGGGTTGATAATTGGCATGTCATTGGTTGGTTAGTTGATGTCCTTTGTCATGCCCTCAGTTGTTGACAACCATTTGTGGGTTTGTTGGAGCTTCCTCTCTCTTGCTAGTGTTGTGAAGTTTTTGTCTTTTGGGGGGGGGGGGGGGGAGATGGGTCTAATACCATTTTTGAGTTAAGGCCGTGGTTCCCTTAGAATTGGGGTTAGGACTATAAACCTAACTACAGTTTATATAAATCACGGTTTGGTCAAACAAGTCTAATTGTGGTTTATATAAATTAGGATTAGAACTATGCTTTTACTGCATTGATGAACCAATCCAATTAATCCACAAATCCTAATTGTGATTAAATTAATAGTTGGTTTTAAAAATCAAATCAAATTAGCAGGTTCAACTAAGAACTAGTCCCTAATTCGATTTGGTTAGTCTAGAAAACAGATAATCTAAAAAATCGGTCAAAACAATTTGAACTAGTCCGAACCAATTTTATTTTTTTAATTTTTTTATATAATGATAAATGTTAGGAGCTTTTTGAAATTATGCTGTAAGACATGAAAACTCAAGAAATTTTCCACCAACATATCATTAGCAATCATTTTAATCATTAATTCTCTCCTTAAACATATATTTATAGGTGTATTAATTCTTTAGCATAAGTTAAGAAAGTGTATTAGTGAATGGCTTGTTATTATGTTGGTGATGATTATTATAATATGTTGGTAATGATACTTTAAATAGCTAACTACCAATAAAGAAATCGTTACTATTTATATACTTAAAGTGTTTATAATTATATATTATTATTCTTAATAGTTAGTTACTAACACATTAACTAAACATTATTAATACATTATAACAACCATTAGACCAACGCATTAAAAAGTCACTGTTAATATGTTGGTGCACCTAATTCCTTAATTTTGGTTATATAAATTCTACCAAACACATATTTATAGCCTCAACAAGAAAAAGTTTTAAGCCATCATGTAGCATATAGGTAGATTATGATCCTCTTTAATTAAATACAATTGCAAAGAAAAGACACATATAATAAACCCTCAAGGAGTTCAGTTTTATCACTTCCTTATTTCTTTTTTTTTTTATGCTTGCTTTTTATTATATTTCATTTCCTAATGATATTTCTTTTAAATATCAAGATACTTAGCTAAAATTACTATTTATTTTTTATTTTTTAATGATAAGTAAGATCTTAATATAATTTAGAAATTTTAAAAATTTAATATTAAATACTGTTAACTTTTAATCATAGATAATTTTTGTAATATTTTAAGAAATATTGAATTAGTAATCAAATATTTAAAATTTACTAATATTTATTTATTAAATTAAAATTTTAATATATAATTTTTTTAAAAAAATTATACTTAATTATTACCAATTAGATTACGGTTCGACTAATAAATTATGAACTAGTACCTCCATTGGTTCAATGACTGGTTCAATTTTAAAAACATTAGTAATTAGGACCTAGAATTGTTGTGAAATTAAGCCACCATGGTAATCTGTTTATTTTTTAGTAGTGTCATTTATGTTTAAAGTATATACAAACCTCCCTGTAAATGAAAAATTATGTTACATTATAGTTCAATTTAAAATTTTTTTATTAAAATACCCTTTATTAAACTAAATATATATATATAAATCTATTAGATTCAATAAAAGCAAAATCTACTCTTTTTATTTTTATTTATGCATATTTGAAAAAAAAACTCTTTTTTTTACTTGTATGTATTTGAATATAATACATATTTATATAAGTTAATAGAGGGTATTTTAGGTAAAATGTTTAAATTAAACTAAAGTGTATATTTTGAAAGTAAAACAAAATTTGTATAATTTTAGTAAAACTGATAGGAGATCCATATAATTTATTTTTTTTATAAAGGTAAAAATATTATATATTTTATATATTTATTATTTTTTTGCCAAATAAATTTATTAGTTTATATAAATATATTTTCCCATACCTGAACCCTATATCATTTTAAAAAGTTGTCATTCCCTACTAGTGCAGAATGTAATGACCAAATATATAATTTAACCAAAAAACCATAACAACTTGACTTGACTCTCAAAAGACCTAATTGGATAGGAATGTTTAGATTAAAGAAAATAGATAAAAAGGGAAGAGAAGTAAAATTTTTAATTTAACATTTTCTGTGATCTAAATTTAAATAAACATTTTGTTCTCTCATTCCTTTACCATTCATTATCCTCAATTCCAATGTATTTGAAGAGAAAAGATGTTAAATTTTAATATTAATGAAAAACAGCATTATTTTTCCTGTAATTTTTTGAGTCCAAACATACTCAAGGATGCTAACGATACCAATCATAATTGCTGCTCATCTTTTTTGTTTATAATTAGCCAATAACTTAATGAATGATAAGAAAGCATGTAGTAGAATGACTTCATTACTAAACTAACATATAGGCTCGGAAACTTATCAATTTTATTTCTTAAAAAAATTATCATAATTTTAGCTCATTAATATGATCATGTTTTAACTTATATGAACTATCAATTTAATTGATAACTGGACCATATTATTGTATTATTGATATTTTTAAGCATAATAATAATAATAATCAATTCCTAAAGGCTAAATTGATAACGTAAGTTACTTAATTAATAATTTACTTTAATTTCATTGAATATCTATAATATTAATTTCTGAAGGGGTATCAACTATTTTTTCAGTCAAACATTTTTTGGGGTTGGCAGCCTTTGGGCCGTATTTTTCATGCCGTAATTAATATCACTTATTCACTTTTAATCTCCCATTTCTATAGCTTCGGCAAATGCGGTTGATAATTAAATGATATATGCACACTTTTTTCCCCGTGAATGACACGATTCTTTCCACTCGCCAACAACCCACTAGTTAACTTGCGAGTGTGCCCTTTTGAATCATCAAAAAATTATCCAGTAGAGATAAATTATTATTAAATAATTATATATTTTTCATGTTTTGATTGATAAAGTTGATAATAAAAATATAAAAAAATTGTAAGCAAATTTTTTTAAAAAAATTATTTCTTTTTCCTCAAACTGTTAGTTAAAAAATGTACTATATATAGAGTTTTGAAAAGACCGATGGTCGTAGGTTGTTTAATTGTTTTACTTTATATATCTTTAAGTGGATGCATACCATCGATTGTTTGGTATCAAACCATACAAACTATATCGGAAAAATGCATTAAACCTTGATCATATGTTATATACAGCATTCCAAATTTCAAGCTCACGATTTGAAACCTCCCTAATTTTGCCCTCCACTTTTTCACATGTCCTTAATTAAATCTTAGTGGTATTTTATTTTTTACATGTACTTTTCACTAAAAACACATGCATCAGGAAGTCCTTCAAAAATTAATGTAATCAAATTCTAAGAGGTAATTAGAGTCATTTGATATACCATAATTTTTATTATGATATTTTTTATATCAAAGGATATTCAAGATATCTGTGTTTAGTATGCTAGTTAGTATTATAAAATGTCAGCGGATCAAATTATATTTCATACAACAAAAAATAATCGTGAAGATCTTACATTTGTTTTTTAATATTTTTGACGCTATTAATTTCTGTAAATTTACTAATCGTAGATTTTTCCTTAAAACAAATGGCAAAAGCCAAGTATAAATTTTCAGTTGTTTCAATTAATGATAGAAGACATCTTAGGAAAAGTTAGTCAAATTGACAACGGGATGATGCTTATCCAGAAAGAAAATAATATTTAAGAACTTCATTAAAAGGCCAGGAGGATGATGGGATGATGTTTCCTCTCTGTTGTCTGAACAAGCAAGATAACAGACAGAAGGGTAATGGAAACCTTGTTAGGGAAAGTGTGTTAATTAAAACACAATTAATCAAACCTTGAAGCACGTTCTGTATCTCTACCAAATCCTCCACTTTGGCTTGGTGATGTAAATGTAATATACCACAATTAAGATTAATAATGCCAATTGTTAGACAAGCATGTTAATTTTTTTCTTTTGGTAAAATGAATTTATCTAAAAATTTCTCTATATCTGATTAGTACATATAATCAAGAAATAATCACCTTTCCCATCTCAAATCTTTGTCCCTAGAATATACCTTTTTTTTTGGTGGCCTTGTGTCTCAATCTTCTTCAATCTCTTCATTAATTGGAAAACAAAAAGTTGGAAGAAGCTTCCAATGGTAGCTATAGATTCAAAAGTGATGGCCATATTCTAATGGAGTGATCCGAGACTCCACTAAACCCCTTGAGGGCTTTCGCGATCGTTGATCTCTTTTGATAAGGTGGGTATTGTTTTTGTTTTTTTTTTCTTTTTGGGGACATTAACCAAATTAAAGTACATAACATCCAAAATGACATTTGCTTCTTCTTAAATTCTATGTCGGATGGTTATATGCTGACAAGGATAACCTCAAAACAATTGTGTCCTACTAATTAAAAATAATTCTTCCAAAAGGATCTCATACGCCACACATGAAGACTGGTCATGATCACTTGTATCTTCCAAGCAAAAATCAACACTTTAAAAGGGATTAAAGTATAGCTATGCATGTATTGGCACACTGTTGATGTGTTTACATAGGGCACAATGGTGGAGGTCCTAGGACAAGGGATGAGATGGCAAGCCAAGCCTTTCTCAATAGGATTGTACATGAGTTGGATTAGTCGAGTTAGACTTTGGCTTAACTTGATGTTTAATCTAATTTTTATTAAGTTTCAAAATTAAACCTCAATACCCAAGCCTAATGCTCTCAGGTTGGCCAAACCTTTTTTTAAAACAAGTTTTTAGTAAAAATTATAAAATAATTCTTATAAAAATTTATATAAATTTTTATAAAATTCTTTTGAATAAGAAAATTAAGTTGGATTGAACCATACTGGCTCTAGAGCCTGCTCACCCCAATCCTAAAATTTTTTTTTTGGTCTACCCAACCTAGCATTGTAGCTAGGCCAGTTGGGTCATGAATTACCCTATGTCTTAATAGAGAGATTTTCAATAGAATTAATTTACATAATATAAATAAAATCAATTATAAATGTTTAAATCTTGGGCCAATATATAAGGAAATTTATTCTAAATACATTAAGTTAACGTGCATGTTTTACTGTTAATTAAAATTATTTGAAAGGGACTTAATCTCCGTTGATGCATAAACTTACTTGAGGATACCATTACTGTACAATGAAAAAAATAATTATAATTAAATATATATATTGAAAAGGAAAAATGTTTGATAAAACTGTATACTTATTTTCTATCAATTCATCGAATAAAATAAAGTAAACTACCATATTAGTCCTTAAAAATTATTATTATTATTATTATAGCCTTTAAAAGTTTCCTACCATCAATTCAATATTAATAATTTTAACAATAAATTATTTTAGTTTTAATCTTAACTATATCACCGCTTAATATGGAATGTATTTGTTAAATCTGAACTAAAATGATATATTCTTTAAAATGCTATGAATAAATTGATGACAATAAATTTTTAAAAATTAAATTAATAGCGTATTTTGTATATGGATTCCCTTCAGTTAGAAAACTTAAAGTAAGGGTAAAGTTAGACTTCGAGAGAGAGGCCTCCCCTTCTCTCTAATTCTTTTTTTGTTTTTTGATCAACTTCTCTCTAATTCTAACTTTACCCTTACATTTAAGTTTTTTAGAACTTTTAATTAATTATAAATACATAAAATATTGAATTTACTAAAACGGATACTTTTAACATATGTACCTCTCTATTAATAATCAGATTAATTTATTTACCTTATAATTGGCAGAGTCAATATTTAAAAATTATAGTAACGAGAAAAGGCATGTGAGTGAGATTGTGTCAAAACGGTGCGGCAATCGTGAGCCTTTTCCACATTACTAACGCAAAGGATGACGTGGGAAAAACAACAACACTCACTCCTTGGGAAATTGCAATCTCCATTTCCCCCATAAATACCCTTCACCCACACACATCACAAACACAATTAAACACCACGTAGACCTCCTTCCTTCTCTCTCGCTATCTCGATTCTCAATCCTAATTCCAGCTGGTGGCGCTGCCGCTTGTGGTGGTGGTGACAATGATGATGACGAAGATGGATGTATGGAATGTGATGCATGGCTTAAAGCCGTCGATGTTGATGGTGGGAGTGCAGATAGCATTTGCTGGTGTCAATGTGCTGTACAAGCTCGCCGTCAATGATGGCATGAACTTGAGAGTGGTCGTTGCCTACCGCTTTATTTTCGCCACTGTTTTCATTGCACCTCTTGCTCTCATTTTGGAAAGGTTAATTCATTATCCCCTACTTTATCGTGCCCCATACCTGCATAAACACAACAATATTTTGAATTGCATGAGTACAATATATCATACTGTGTCTTGAATTGGTTTGTTTTACATATTTCTTTTTATGACGCACTAATGCATCAAAATCAATATCGTATCTCATTTACTACGTATCTTATATTTTAACTATGACATGACTCTTCATACTGCGTTGTATTCTGTGTTCGTGCCTTTTTAAAGGTTTTTTTTTTCCTTGAACATTTATCCGTCATGATGATCAAGTATATTTTTTATAATCTGGGTTACACACACACACACACACACACACACACAACTATGAATCTAAGAAGTACATATTTAAACCATGCATACAATAATAATAATTTTCTTGATTATAAAGCTAGAAATACCCTTAAGAATGATATTATTATTAAGGTAGTGCGAGATATATATAGCAAGTCAAATGAAAATGATTATAGATTTAGGTTTCTGTCAGTTCAAAGCTTTGTAGTGATAATGGAAATCTTCTATTTGAGCTAGATGATGAAATTATTGAGCCCCCACTTGAGTTGTGCAATATAGATTATTATATTACTTTGAGAAGGTTCATGGTGAGGGAATATATCAAGATTTCATCACCCTTTTGAGAGAATTCACGAAGCAGTCGCAATAGCAAAACCCCGTCAGAATAAAATTAATATTAAAATATAACTAAAAAGAACGATGATGGAGGGGAAAAATAAAATGAAAGAAAGAAAGAGGAAAAGGTCCTCTTCGTGGTACAATATACTTAAGAAACTAAGGAATTAAGAGCTTATATTTTATCAAAGCTTTACTAAAATGACTGTTGGTCAATCATTTGCAGGAAGAGAAGACCAAAGATGACTTGGACCATACTGTTTCAGGCGTTTCTATGTGGGTTATTTGGGTATGAATCAAAACATTATTAATTAGTAATTACTCTATATATGTGCTCATTTATAAGTAGCTAGCTCCATTGTTTCATATTGCTCTTTATACCTGGGAAGAGGCGGTCTTAGACGGAATTAAATGCAGAGTTAAGTATGGGAAAGCCAACTGTGCAATGCGCATAGAATCGTAACGATGCATGACTCTTTCTCCATCCTCCATTTTTAACTTTACGTGAACTATGTAGTATTTTCTAGACCTCCTCAAATTAAACATCCTCTAGCTTCTCTGTCTCTCCCCATTAAAATAATTTTTTTAAGAAAATAGAAGATATTATTTTATTTTATTTTTCCTCCTCAAGTCAATCGGTTGTGTATTTAAGACACTATTTCTATAAAAAATTATTGGGACATTTCTTTTTCATCAATTTGATGTTTACTTCCATATATAATTGACATGCATTAATACTTGCATTTCATTCATTTCAGATAAAATTATTCAGATTATGCTTGTTAATTAATTATGCACAATTACTTATATGATAAGATTAAAGGTTAAATTAGTATTTTAGTCCTTTAACTTTATTTAATGTTTCAAATAGTTCCTTTAATTGTAAAGTGTTATTTCAAAATGATTCTTTAATTTTATTTAACATTTTAAATTGATCCCTTAATTTTAAAATATTTCAAAATGGTCTTTTAACTTTATTTAATATTTTAAATTAATCTCTTAACTTTGAAATATTTCAAATTAATCTCTTAACTTTTAAAATTTTATTTTATTTAATGTTTCAAATTGAAATATTTATTTTAATATGAAATATTTAAAACAAGTAATTTAAAAATATATAAATTTTTTTTACAAATAAAATTATTGAAAAGGTCATGTAGAAGTACTTTTTTAATTTAATCACTTTGAAAAAAAAACACGTATTATAAAATTTTAAAAATTATTTCACTAAAATAAAATAATCTAAAAAATAATATTATTTTTGTTCATATTAAAATATTTATTTTAATTCACTATAATATTATTAGCGATGGATGGATTTTCATATTAAAATAAACATTATTTTGTAAAATATTTTATTTTAGTGAACTTTTTAAGCATTTTCTAATTTTTAAGATTTTATAATAAATATTCTTTTATTCAAGTGATTAAATTAAGAAATTTTTTTATAATAAGTGAACTTTTTAAGAAACTATTTTAAAATATTTCAAAGTTAAGGGATCAATTTAAAATGTCAAATAAAATTAAAGGATCATTTTAAAATATTTCATAGTTAAGAGACCAATTTAAAATATTAAATAAATTTAAGGAACTAAAAAATACTAATTTAACCAAGATTAAAATATAATTTTATAAAGAGTCATACTGATTTAATTTTTTTAATCGCTAGTGGCATTTTAAAATTTTTAGTCTAACTTTTTAAATATTAAGATGAGAACCTCAAGTTCAAAATCTAATGGTAAATACAATCATATGTGTGATTTATTCAATTTAGTAATTAAATTTTATTATTTTTCATAAAATTATTCATAATCTATTTTAAAAGTAATTTGATGATGAACAATTTAGATAGTTTATATAATCTTTTTAATTTTAATCATTTACGTAGTTGTGTACCAAAAAAAAGTTAGTCTAATTCTATCATTTTGTTTTTTGTAAAAGAAATTTCTTAACATGTATTTGCTAGATATAGTTCTCAGATATTATTTTAAGTAACAACTAAATATGATTAATTAATTAATATTATGATATATAATTATTATGCAGAGGAGTATTGGCGCAAAACTTTTACTTGGAGGCATTGGCTTTAACATCAGCAACGTTTGCTTCGGCTATGGCCAATCTTATTCCAGCCGTCACCTTTGTCATGGCCGTCTCCTTCCGGTGAGTTTCATTGCAATTATGCATCTATACTTTTTTCTTTACTTTTTTTTTATTATAATTAGTTTGAATCTTTTTCTGTTTGTTTGTTTGTTTTCCTCACAATTATAACCTGGCTAGGTGCAATGATCATTTGCCTTTTAACTTGTAACACATTTCCAATTTCGCCTCCACAAAAGTTTTCCTTTTATGGCTTTATTTAACTTTTTTTTTGTTTTTCCCTAAAAGCAACTTTTATATATAGTATACTGATGTATAAATTATATTTGAGTACTGGGTCTCTAATTTGGAAAAACAAATGTTATCGTATATATAGGAAAAAAATAATGATTGAAAATGAAATTAATAACTTACTTTTATAACATAATAATAATTCAAGAGATTATGAATTTATAAATTTGATTTAAAACTGTGCAAATTATAATCATAAAACGACATTCATTTGTGTTTAGTATTCAAAATAGAATAGAGTATCTAAATGATAAGAAACATGAGATCATTACTATTGCAGAAAGGTCATAAAATCTGTTTTACACTCCTATACTTTTAATTTTGTTAATTTTTATAAAAATTTAATATTTTTATATTTTTGTGACAATTTCTAACTTTCAATTCTTTGTAGTTAACATTAGATAGTGAAAGCTTTTTGAATAATATCTTATACACATAAAATATAAAAAAAATGAGCGTTACATTCCTATACTTTTAATTTTGTTAATTTTCATAAATTATTAATATCTTTATTTTTTATGACAATTTTAAACTATCAATTCTTGTTTTTTAGGCTCGTCTTTGCTTCTTCCACCAAAAAAAAAATTGAACTTTCGATTTTAAACACCAAAATACTATATATTTTGACATCCTATACCACGAAATTGAAGATACCAGGAAAAAAAAAAAAAGAAATAAGAGTGTACTGCCTAATGGCCCATTTAGTGTGTAAAATGTCAAAGGAATACAATCCCAATAGAAAAAAAAAAAAGTAATTTTGACAATAAAAATAATCTTTGTACTCTTACTTTAGAAAAAGTAATAAAAAATATTATGATATTGTTGAGTATAATTATAAAAATATAATAAACATTACATAAGAATTATATAAAGACAATCCCTTCACATAATTAAAAATTATCAAACACCTCTATCTAAATCCTAACCACCACAAAAGCTTCAATACACCTCAAAGTTTGAGTCATCTTTCTCTTGGACCAAACTTTTTGAATAACCTCTTAAATTTCTCCAATTTATTTTATGAGCAAATTATATTGATTTCTTTGAGTGTTATTGAAATTATATAGACTTTATTTTTATTTTCAAAATATATACATATTTTCTTTGAAATAAAAAATTGTGTATACACTTCAGTCTAATTTTAAATTTTTTTGACTAAAATATCCTCTATTAACATAAATAGATAAATATATATTGGTTAAATTTAATGAAAGTAAAATCTATTCTTTTTTAATTTTATTTATGTATATTTGAAATGAAAAGACAAAATTTACTCCTTTATTTTTATTTGTACATATGTGAACATGATACATATTTGTATATTTAGATTAATAAAAAATATTTTAAGAAAAAATTAAAATTAGATTAGAGGATATATTTTTAAAATACAAAAATATTTGTGTAATTTTAATAAAATTTAAAGGATATCTATGTAATTTATTTATTTATTTATTTTTGATAAAGAAGAAATTGAAACCCTTTTGTGGTGCGTTTAAATTTGTGATTAGTTTGGAAAGACTGAATTTGAAAACAGCGGCGGGAAAGGCCAAGATCCTTGGAACATTAACAGGAATAGGTGGGGCCATGATTCTAACTTTCTTCAAAGGTACAGAAATAGACACCGGCTCCTTCCACGTCACCCTCTTGCATCACCATAACGGCCATGTGGCATCACCACACTCTTCCTCTGGTGGTAGCACCCTCTTGGCTGCTCTCTGTGCTCTGGGAAGCTGCTTCTCTTATGCTTTGTGGCTCATCATACAGGTCTCTCTCTGATTGACCCAACTGTTGTTTTATTTCTTCTTGTTGTCGTTGCCGTTTACTGCAAATTTAACATTCTTTTGTTATTGCGGTACAGTCTAAGATGAGTGAAAGATACCCATGTCATTACTCAAGCACAGCTTTGATGTCTCTAATGGGGTCACTGTTTTCTATTGCTTTTGCTCTTTGCCTTGAGAGGGATTGGAGTCAATGGAAGTTGGGTTGGAATGTAAGGCTTCTCACTGCGGCTTATTCGGTATGTGATTAATTTGAATATGAGAATATTTTATTTATAAAAAAATTATTAGACTAAATTAATCATGAATGTTATATAGTATAAGTGAGATTATTGAACAACTATTAATACGCTTGCAAATTCATTCATGGTTTTTTCTTTTTCTAAATTGAACTTATCCAAGACAAATGAATTTTTCTGAAAAATTTCTCTTTTCTTTAGTCATAGAATTACTGTAGCATACAATGCTTTATCTGGCTTTAATTTGTTGATATATCAATTAATTTGACTGAGACTTAATCATGTGAATTAATTATAAATATAGGGAATAGTGGTTTCTGGAGTAATGGTGGTAGTGATGGCATGGTGTGTGCACATGAGAGGCCCTCTTTATGTCTCCGTTTTCAACCCCCTATTGCTTTTGATTGTGGCCCTTGCTGGATCTTTTATGTTGGACGAGAAGCTACACCTTGGAAGGTATCTGCCTGCCCTTCACAGGCTCACGCAATGAATTACACAATTTTTTTTTATTAAAATTATATAGATTTCTCTTAAAATAAAATATTGTATTATATTTTGGCCTTATTTTAAATTTTGTTATCAAAATATTCTCTATTTACTTAAAATATATTTTTAATTAAAACAAAATATATTCTTTTTTATTTTTATTTGTACATATTTAGGTATAACTCTCACTTACACACACATATATAAATTTATTCTCAAATTAGTTTTTTCCTTTTCTTTTTTGCAAACAACTAACTAACCTAATCTAAATTTATAAATTTGATTTAATTTATAACTGGGTTTTGTAAATCTGATGCATGTATGCAGTATAATTGGAGGGGTGTTGATAGTGTGTGGATTATACGTGGTTCTATGGGGCAAAGGCAATGAGATGAAGAGGATAAACCAACTGGTGCCTTCACAGAGCCTTCACGAAATCATAGTGAGATCTCCAGCGGAAGATAAAAGCAACCACCACAACAATAGTGACGCAGAAGTTGTTAGAGATCATGAAGATTCCTCAGAAATTAATAGAAGTGAAGTAGTGCACGAGAGCCAGAATAAAAGGAAGAAAGAGGAGGAGGAAGAAAAAGTAATATCAAGAAATGTCTCGAATACCTAAACGTCCTATATTCAGCTCTATGGATACAGGTAATTAAAGGTAGTGTTGTTAGCATATGCCATCCTTTTCCAAAAAGCCCACACACTTGTTATCGGCATTTTTATTTTATTTTATTTTATTTGTTTTTAAATTCCATCAGCAAAGCATATTTCCAATTGTAACATAAAAGGTTGTTATAAATGCTAACGTTTGTTTTTTTTTTTTGGTTTACTGTATGATTATATTTTTTAAAAAAAAATTGTAACATAAATAGAAGTGTTTTGAGTTTTGACCAAAAAAATAGGGCTAAAACACTCACCACCTATGTGAGAAGTGGTTTAATTACATGATCGTTTTTTCTATTATTATAAATATATAAGTGAAGTCATGCTAAAAAAAAAAAATGCTTTACAACTAAACCCATTCTAAACTGGACCTACTATAAGAAAACCATTTCCTTCATATAGAGTTGGTTTGTAATTTGAAGAGAGAAGTGTTACAGAAAAGCAGCAAGAAATTTAAAGAATCTGATTAAAAATTTTCTTATTATTATTCTTTATTTTGTTTATTTTTGTACCTATTGGTGGATTAAAAAAAAGTGCGCTAATTAATGGTCATCTAGTCCAATTTCACATGATTAATGACTACTGACACTATGGGTAGATACAAAATAAGTTTAATTGTATGATATTTTTAGTTTCTAAGAAAACGTGTGTATTTTTTATAATAATTAAAGAGAAGAGTTATGTACTTAAAATATCTTTCAGGAAAAAAAATATTAATTTACTAAAAAAATTATAACCCACGTAAAGTCTTCAGGTACTAAATACAGTTTGTAAAGGGTGATGCACCTTTCTTTTATATGATAAAATGCTTACTTTTATTTTATCTAAAAAAAAACTTACTTTTAAAATGTAGCTTGGGCAAAAAATCCAAATAAAAAGCATAAGAAATTGTAAAAGACATTTCGGAAGCAAAGTTTAGTGGAAAAACCTATACATTTGATTTCTTTTCACTTCCTAGTCCTCTCTATCCAACAATGGAAAGGGCAAATATATGTTGAAATTTTGGCAGATAAGATGTGGACACTTGCTTTTTTCTCTTTCCTACACAAGATTGGTTTTTTTTTTTGGCTTAATATAAAAGATGGTCACTCATTGAATTTATCAAATTTACGTTTTGTACATAAAAAATTGTGTTAACTCATTTTATAGACTTGGACTCAATATAATTTTGGGTTGACTCGCATCCGATTTAGACAAACTTGATTGACTTAATGTTTTTGACTTGAGTTTTGGTGAGTTATTACATGACTTATTCAAACTAAGTTTTAAAAAGAATTCCTAATCACAACCCAATTTAATAGCCAAGAAAGATAATAATAATAATAATAATAATAATAATAAGCAAAGCCTTGTCTATTTGACATCTTTGCTTTAGAGTTTTGCACCATGCCGTTCTCTATTCTACCTTCTGTGTATTTGAGAGAGAGAGAGAGAGAGAGAGAGAGCATCATGGCAGGTTCACGGCATTCTTTGTTTTGCCTTCTTTGTCTTTGAGAGAGAGAGCATCATGAGGAAGGAAGGTGATCCTTCTCTGATCTACACCTAAAAGAGTGTGAGACAGAGAGAATAGGCGAGAGTGAAAGAGAAGGATCCACAGCCCATAGGTCCTTTTGAACATCATGATTTGGTTTCTAGGAAAGTCATAGGAAAAATGGAGAAAAAAAGAGAGAGAAATATATAAAAGTAGAGTTTGAATTTTAAATCATAATAAAAAGATAAAAAAAAAAAATTTCGAGGTATGTGCTTTTTTATTAGTTGAAATTTCAACTACTGAATCATGGGTTTATGGCCTCTTTTTTCTTTTCTTTTTTTAAAAAAACTTTTTTAAGGTATTATTATCCTAATCAAAATTATTATATTCTTATACTTTTTGTAAAGTAAAAATTTGAACTTGACAAAATAATTTTTAATGTACTAGTTGTGATGATGATAATTAAATTTTTAAAAAAATTTATTTATATTTTTGAGATTTGATTATATTGTTTGTTTATTTACGTATCAATTTGATTGAAGTTTTTATATTGAGTACTATAAATTATGAAATATGGATATATTATTTTGAAATAGGATGATTTAAATTGTATTTAAATAAATTTTTGACCGTATATGATATTTTAATTATATAATTATATATTTAAATAGCTATATCTTAACAAAAATAAACATTTATAAATTTACAATATGAGTCCATCTTATGAGTCCATTTTCTTTGTACGAGTTTATTTAAATTTGTGAGTTTAACAACTTTGATCTCTTCCTCATTTTTTTTTAATTTTTGATAAATATATATTAATTAAATATTGTACAATTCCTAATTCATAATAATTTTTTTAAATCGTTAGACTAATAATATCTCAACTATATCTAATTTTGATGACATCTAATTAGTGGTGAGTAATTTTTATTTGATAATAAGAAGTTTTTGTCATAAAAAGCTCAATACCTTTTTAAGAGGTTAATTTTTTTACTTTTTAAGTTTGCGCATGTATGTGCCTGTGTGTGTGTGTTTTTTTTAATGTGTGTTATTTTATTTGATAAATAAATCATTTAAACAAAAATATATTAATATTCAATAGTTTTATTTTAAATGTTGGTGACTGTAAAGTGAGAGCTCAATATTTTGCCTGAGAAAGATATACAACCACCTTAATTTGAATGTATTACTTGAGGTTAATACACGTTCGGTTTGATTAATTTTGAAGGACCTGACCAGCTGATCCCAACTGTTTTGGAGGAGGGTAGTTTGGTTTGATGAATCTAGTTTAGGCCTAAAATCTGAAGCAAACTAGACCTGCTAATTAAGAGCTTGGTTCGGTTAATTCAATCACACGTGAGGAGAATAATACAAAAATTGATTCAATGATCAATGTGAAAGAATTGCGTACTTGATAAAATTTTCACTTGATTACTTGTAAAATCATTTAAGTAGACTTTGCGTTTTGATTTTACAGCAAGTACATTCAGTAATCTAGAGGAAGTAATCTAGAGGAAGTGGCTACATTCTGACTTTGTGTGTTTCTCATATTTTTCTATTAGAATTAAACTATTACCTTAATTCCCTACTTATATATTTCTTAAAAAGAGACACTACACCAAGAGAAGGCTTTATTGGTGGTTATTTTTTACATTCATTGGTGGATAGTAACCGCCAATAATGTAATCACCAACAAAGCTAACTAGCTAACGGCCAACAAATAATGGATTCTTTGTTGTCAGTTAATTAAAAACCACCAACAAAAAAGGATTCTTTATTGGCGGTTAATTACACACTGCCAACAAAGGTCTTATTTTAATCGCCAATAAAAATCCATTTTTATTGGCGATTATTCTTAATAACTACCAACAAATGTAAATTTGTTGTTTGGCATCGCCAACTTTTTAGAAATATTATTTTAAAATAAATTGTATATCAAAGAACTACCAACTTTTTCTTTTTCTTATTTCAACATACAATTTATGCACCTGGAGCGCCATTTGGCACTTGGTTTGTCCTTATTCTTTATTTGATTTCAACTATCAATATTCAGATACTCAAAACAATCAAAGAACTTTTATTCTTTTAAGAAGAAGAATTATAAAAAATAATTATAGTTATTTAATTAGAAAAACTATTATTTCTTTGTAATCAATCAAAGAACAATTACAATCAATAATCAAATTAAAACAAAGCTAAAAATTAACACAAGCTAATACTAAACCAATATACATTGTTGGAACATGTATTGAGACTACTCTTCACTGGGTTCATCTATTTAAGTATCAAAGTATTATTTGCAATATGAATTCGGGAAGTACTACAAAATAAAATAAGAACAATTTGCAGTTAGATAATTGGAATTTAGTCAAATTTTAGAAATATTATTTTAAAACAAATTGTCTATTAAAGAAAAATTAGCAACAAAATGGCTTAAAAATAAAGATTCCCTAATCTTAAGCCCTCTCTTTATAGCTAATAGCAATAAATTATATAATAATATCAACAAATACAACTAGTACCAGCAAATTACTAACAAAATAAGCAAAATCAGTTCAAAGATTAAAAGTAAAAATATTTAAGACATTCAAGGGGATACAGAAGGATATTGAAAAATAAAAAAAAAAAGCATACATGTTTAAATCAATCTTTTTCTTTTTTAGTCTAATTTAGACTTCTTTGCCTCTTCTTTAGAATCCAAATACCTTCTTTATGACCATCTCTCATATACAGGACATCATCTTTAATGGAATTACTTTCAAGCTATGTCTCCAAAAAAGAGATCATCCTCAACATCAATATCATGATCATGTTGAACATCATTTTTGTTCTCATTCATTTTGTTTATCAACAGAACAATGGACCACTTCTTAATACCAAGATCAAGGACATAGAACACTTGTTAAGTTTAGAATACAAAAATAAAAGGCTCATCTTTATACCCCACTTTATGAAGATCCACCTAGATAAACCTTGACTCATCAATTTGAAGGTCGTTCTTATTGTCAACCCACTTACAACCGAAGATCAGCACCGAAAACAAAATGTAGTCCAACTTCCCTATGTGTTCAATTATCTCAAAGTATGACATATTTGCATAGATAGGATTTTTGTCTTTAACACTAGAAATATACATAGATTGAGCTATAAGAGTTACATCACTATTTTGCACTGTGCTCCAATTATCATATGCTTTTGTATAGAATGTGTAGCCATTGATGAGATAATCAGTATAAGAGAGGACATGTAGGCTTGGACCTTTTGCCAACCATCTCAATTTTTCAGAGATTGCACCAGGATTCACTTATAACTCTTTAAAAATGTGATTTTTGAACCAATTTATAAAAAGTCAATTATGTTCTTTTGATATCCAACTTGGGGTTCAAACTTCTAAATATCTCTTTATACTTCCATATATATGGCTCAACCTCATCAAAGTTATGGAAAACATATAGTTATGCTTGCTCCCACTATGTACTTGAAATGCTAACTATTTCATTTCCCATAATCCCTTCCCCAATAGTTCTTCCCATGTGTCGAGATACTGAAAGCCTAATATTATCGACATTGGATAAGTATTCAATATAGAATTCAACAACTTCTTTGACTATGTACCTTTCAATAATGCAACCCTCTAATCAACTTTGATTTTTCACATACCCTTTTAATATCTGTATGTAATGCTCAACTGGATACATCCACCTCAAATAAGCTCGGCCACACATCTGTGTCTCCCTAACTAAGTAAATAATTAGGTGAACCACCACGTCAAAAAACAAAGGCAGGAAATACATCTCAAGCTCACACAAAGTGATCATAATTTTATCTTTGCAATGCTAGTAATTTCAGAGCATCAATTACTTTGTTGCAAATAGACTTACAAAAGAAGCATAATTTAGTGATTGTCCCTTGCACCTTTTTGGGAAAAATGGAGCATAAAGCCACTAGAATCAAATGCTCCATTAGAACATGACAATTATGAGACTTGAGACCCTTTAATTTCAGATCTTTCAGTGATACAAGCTTTCTAATGTTTGAAGAATTCTCTAGAATCTTGACTTTGTCAAGGAATTAACAAAAAGCAAATTTTTTTCTTTTCTAGATAGAGTATGAGCTATAAGAGGTAGATAAGTACAATGTCCCTCCTTTACTAGTGCCAGTTCTTCTCTTATTCAAGTCCAATTTGATACGAGACCCACTAGACGACTAGCTTTAGGAACCCCAACCAACATAAGTCACGCCCAAGGATCGGCTAGAAAACAAGAAGACGGTAAGAGCTACTTAGATCTAGATAATAGAAAGGAAAGAATGAAGAACACAAAAGAAAGACAAGGAAAGATCACACCTTAACTTGCAAACTTAGAGCTCTGATACCAAATGATATGGGATGCCTATGAAACCTTAGGTACCTCTTTTTTTTTACAACATTACCTAGATTGTGCAAGATTCAAGAACAAAATCACATAAACAAAAATCAATCACGAAGAAAAAGAAGAACATGCATAAATAAAGATAATTGGTCAAGAGTGTAAACCCCAAGAGAACTTAGCCTTTGGGACGCCACAAAGGGTAGCAATCCTTTGATAAGTCTGGGTTGAATTCACTCCATGCACTCAAGGAGGAAGAGGAACCTCACAAGAACATAACATAATTTCTGAAAAGAAAATTCTCTTGATTCATCTTATTGCTCTCTTTCTAAGTACATATGAGGCCTTTATACAGGTAAGAGGAGACCTAAAATTTTATAAAAATAATTCCCTAAAGGTGGCACCATTTATTATAAGAATTTGAAAAGCTAAGAATGGCGCTATAAAAAAAAAGGAAAGAAACTAACTTATTTTTGAAGCATAAGTTTTGACTATATGGCCTTATTCAAACAACTAAAATAGAAACTTCTTATATGGTCTAGAAATTGATGATCACATGTTAGTCACATGAGACTTCAAGTGAGCTCTTCGAATTGGACTTCTATTGGGCCTTCAACACCTTGTAATGGATCTTTAGACACATTGGACTTGAATTCTTAGATTTTAATCAATGAATTTCATTCAACTCCTTGGCCTTCTTGTTCAAACTTCATTTTAGCTCTAACATGATGCTCTACATGTCCCAAACATGTCTCACATATTCAGTAAGTTGCCCAAGCTTTCCTTGATGGTTACGCCATGCATTGTCTCTTTGAAGGTGGTCATAGGAGCTCTGATAATACTTTATCACAATCTTGTCTTGATGCCATCTTTGGTCTTTCCTAGCACATTGAGTAATGTACCAATTACATTGTTACATATATTTTTCTCGATATGCATTACATCAAGGAAATGGCTCACATACAAGGACTTCTAATATGGCAATTCAAAGCAAATAGACCTTTTCTTTCGCCTGCTTGTCCCACGGTGTCCCGCAAAAGATTTGCCAAAATAGTTATGCAAATCCTTTACCTTTTTGTACAGTTGCTCACTAGTTAAAAGCAAAGGTACACTACCTTCCTTTGTATTTCCATTGAAAGCTTTTCTCCACCACTGGTAATGATGTCTTGAAGGCAAAAATCTACAATGCTTGAGGAAGACATTCTTCATACAATGTTGCAACCATATGATATGTGTGCCCTCCTTGCGAATAGGGCATCCGCAATGTCTTTTGATATTATATCCTGACAAATTACCATACGCTGAAAAGTCATTAATTATCCCAAATCGCATTGCTCACAAATTGAATCTTTCCTCCCTATACGCATCATATTCCTCCCCTCCCAACTTCCATATTATCTTCAACTCTTTAATTAGAGGAGCCAATTATATGTTTATATCATTCCTTGGTTGCTTAGGCTTAGAAATTAGCATAGACAACATCATAAACTTGTGCTTCATACAAAACCATGGAGGTAGGTTATAAATCACCAACATCACCGGCCATGTACTGTGGGTACTACTTTGGACACCATGTAGGTTCATTCCATCGATAACTAGTGCAAGGTGTAGGTTTTGGTCTTCTTGCCCAAAGTTAGGATACTTATAATCAATTTTTTTCTATTGAGGAGAATTTGCAGGATGCCTAAACTTGCCATCTTGAATCCTTTCATCCGCATGCTATGTCAAGTGCTTCCCATCTTCTGCACTACTATACATGCTTTTGAATTTGGGTATGATGGGAAAATACCACACTACCTTCATTGGAGTCAATTCTTTCTTCTTATATCGTGAGGCTTTACATTTAGGACACTTTTCTAACAATGTATACTCATTTCGAAATAAAATGCAACTATTGGGACAAGTGTAACACTGTAATGTGTTAACCTCAACTAATCTATACTCAAACTTGATTCCATGAAATTCCAAAGAAAAAGAGTAAAACAGTGGTATTTTAAGGCATTATGTCAGAGTTTAAACAGTCATATTTCGTCCCGTAGGTCTCATGAACCTATCAATTATATTCTCTACTCAAACTTCATTCATACAACTCATATATAGCATAAATCAATTTATAAACCATGGATATGAAGCCAAAAACTAGACAAATGCAATTTCTTTCATGGGTTTAAAAGTTAGATTTTTGGCTCAAACTTTGAAAAATCGTAATTAATTTTAGAAAAATGAAAATTAAGAAAATCATAGCTTTCTGAAAAAATTTATACTAAAAATAATTCTAAATCACATTCTCAGCATTTGGACCACGTTTGACAACAGAAAACTCGAAAGGTCAGATTGCCTAACGTTTCTAATATAGATTTTTGATATGAAATTCAAAAATTCATAATTAATTCCATGAAAATCCAAATTGAGCAAACTATACTAATTTGAAAAGCTACAGATGTTAAATAGAGGGAAAAAATAAGTTCAAACCAGTTTAGTAGACTTTAAGTCTCGAAAACTGATGAAACAATAGCCAAGGTCAGCTAACATTCCTATTGCTAATATGGAGATTTAGAAAATTATTTCTCCCTTTACAGGCTGGTGTTTCTAGTTTATAGGTCACTATGAATGTCTATTTTCTCCCTATAAAATTTTATAGTAATTGGATATCATTTGCCCCATGAATGATACAGCTTTATTTTTGGACTAATTGCACAGTGCACTGACCAAAATTAAAAAAAAAATTTAACTTCAACAATTCACCAAAAATTTCACAGACCTCTAAATAATACCCACTTTATCTTTCTAAAAAGCTCTCAATGAGCTCTAGATGCATGCCAAATTTTAGATCAAGAAGAGCTCATTTGGACAAAAAGTGATACAACCCACCAATATGGTCACTTTTACTTCTCATAATGTAACTCTTTGGTCCAAATGACCCCTTTTAGTATTTGGCACCTCTTAGGTAAGTTTAAAAGCACTATTACATCATATATGACTTGCTCAAGTGGTCCAAACCATCACGTATCTCAAACTCACTATGCTATAGGCAATAATACATTATTAAGAGTGAGTTACCAAGTGGGAGAATTATACATTCTTAATGCTTTGGCTCTAATATTGATATATACAATGTATTCACATACTTTTACATTTGCTCCAAGGTTTACATTTCAAAAATAACATATACATATGAATATTGACATCTCTTTACATCAAAGGCCGTACAAAACTATACAAAGTGCCAAGAGATGGCCATTTATACTTCATGGCCTTTAATCTTTGGCTCTTGAGCTCCACCTAGACCATATGAGATGGGAGAAGGAAGGGGGGTGAGATTCATGGAATCTCAATAGTTCATGCACTCATTCAATGAAGTAATCAAGGCATATAAATACGTCAAAGCATGCAAGTAGGCATCCAACTATTCAAAATCATACAACATATGATTTACATGCTATGAATATCATATCAATGCCAAGAATAAGCTTTAAGGACTCTTAGTCTAGCCTCACTTATTTTAGGGACTTTTGGATTGACTTTACCCTTGGTCTAGGGACTTTTGACTTAGTCTCACTCATCCATGAGACTTTTGGCCTTGTCTCACCTATTCCTAGGGACTTTTAGCACCATCTCACCCATCATAAGAGACTTTTGGCACCACCTTATCCATTAAGAGCAATTTTCACAACCTAAAATATAAGTATATTGGTACCAATGCATCAAGACAACATCAAATGGCATGTATCACAATACAAGTGTACACATAAGCATACAATGACCATCATGCATCCAAGAATGTTACAAGAAAAAGTGAAGAGCTATCTTACAAGCCAACACAAGCCTTTCCTTTTAATTTCTCTTTTCCCTTCTCGGTCTCACAATCACAACTAGATGGAGCTTGATCTTTTTGACCTAAACACAACAAATAGCATGTAATTACTCTCTTAGAACAAGCCAAGGCATCAACCACATATTTAAGAAGCATACTTTATCTATGCTTCCACAAAAGGTCTAATGAAGCTTCTAAATTTTTCTTGAAGAGAAAGGCACTTGGGAAGCTTCCTAAGGGTCTTAATTATTCAATGAAACACTCATATAAGTTAGGGGATTCATTCATAAAATCAGAAATTACAAAGTGTTCAACAATCCCTAGTTGCTCCCTTTTGAATTTCACTAGCTGCTCTTCTACTTCCTTTGCATTTCCTAACTCCCCATACTCTAATTCAAGGGTTTCATACTTGTTCTAGGTCATAACTTCCTCCCTCTATCAAGCTCTCTCATTAACTGAAATATCACACATGAAGAGCAAGGGAAGAAGAGCAAAAGCAATTATGAATCATACCTTGGTTTCCTTGCTTCTTCAAAACCTTTCCCCCTTTGCCTTAGCCTTCTCTAGGAATTTCTCAACTTCTCCCCTTTGCTCATGGCTCAAAATAGAACAAATTCAACAACCAAGACTTTGAAAAGGGAGAGGAGGAGAAGAAGAATGAATTTGTCAAAGAAAGAAGCTTGAATCTCAAGAATTCTCTTACCTTTCTCCTTGTTCTTTCTTGGTTCTCCTTGAATTTCCCTTGTCTCTCACTCTCTTAAGTAGAGCTCCTTTAAGTTTTAACCAACCTAAAGTTAATTAAAGGAAGAGAAAAGAATCTAGACTCTTTAAGAAGCCAAATTCTCCTTTTTCACGCTTTTTCCGGGCTAAGTCTCGCTATAGTGGAAAATAACCCTCGCTACGACGAGCATGTATCAATCCCAGGCCCCTGTTCTCACTACAGTGTGTGCACTATTGCGAGAAACTCCCTAGTTTTTGTATGGGACACCTGAACTTACTATGGCTAATTGCATTCTCACTATAGCGAATTGGTACATTTGTTATAGCTCGCTGTAGCGAATTGGCACACTCGTTATAGCCAACAGAGGTCCTGGCTATAACCAGTAGACTTAAAAAAATTTCAGAAATCTTGGTTGTTACAACAAGCATGTATCCTCTTATAACTTATGCCAATAGGGTATAACATTTGTTTAGCCTTATATGTTCAGCTAGGAAGCTCATTATCCTCTGGTAGCATATCTTTTAAAAGAGTAAGCAATTTTGTAAAGCTCTTATCACTCTATCCATTTCCTACTTTACATTTGTATAACTTCAATATCACTGAAAATCTTGTGAATTTAGTACATCTAGAATACAATGGCTTTTCTGCATCAATTTTCAACCTCTCAAATATTTTAGGACAATCTTGAAGAACCTCTTCAACCACATTTGCTATCTCTTTACGCCTTATATATACTTGTGTCGAACTTGTTTGAGAGACAACTCCCATTATACTCCCAGTTACTATGTGCATCCTTTGTCTCACCATGCTTTGTCTAACATGTATAACTTTGGTCAATTTCATTACACACTAAATGATCTTTCAACTCAACTACACTAATTTGTTTCACATGGTAGAAATTTAAACAAGGACATATAATTTTACTTGAGTCTTTTGCATGCTTAACTGCAAACTTAATAAACTTTTTCACTCTATCCTTATATTCCTTAGACAAATGATTGATAGACATCCATCTTCGGTCCATACCTTTTGGATCTAGCAAGAACCAATTTGAGTAGAATGTGGTTAGTAACTCCTAATATGCTTGGACTCCTACCTATAACTTTACTAAATATTACCCAATTGTAAGCTTTCAAATTATTCTTTTTTTTCAATCTATATCTTAAAGAAAAATCGGTAGCATAATGGCTTAAAAATATAATTTTCCCAAGCTAAGCCCTCTCTTCATACTAAAATTATAATATTCTAGCAGTCTATAATAACAACGCAATGATAGGAAGTGTTAAGAAACTCATGCTTTATAATTTTTACATAAAATGGGCTTTGACAACGACAAGGGAGCTGATGTTTTATTTCAACTCGGCAACACACACAAAAGCCAAATAATTTATGCATGTTTTATTTCAACTCTGCAATACACACAAAAGCTAAACAATTAACTAAGAACTTGCTACTTGATATGTTCTATACACATTCTAGAAAATGTTAGTGAATAATGCATTTGTGGCATGAACAACAACTAGAAAATCATTCGAAATTAAAGAACAAAAAAAAAAAGAAATTTACATATAGGGTAGAAGGAGAGTCAAGAATACCTTTGTATGCCTAATAAGACAATGAGTGAGGAGGAACAAGCTGCGAAGGAGGCTGAATAAACTAGTGGGGTGCGAAACTGATGCCATTGGTGTGGAAGCTATAGGAAAAGGAGGAAAGCCACCGAAAAATGGGGAGAAAACTATTGAGGAATAGCACCAAAGATAATGGGATGGTTATGGCTGTGCACGAGCTTCTGCCTGGAGAACACTAGAAATAGGGTTTTATAAATTATTTTGATAGAAAAAATGATTTTAAAATGACCTTACTTGGCAGTTTTACCAAAAATCGCCAACTTTAATATGATTTTAGTTGGTAGTTATAAAAAAATTGCCAACATTGATCAGGTTTTATTTAACGGTTAATACAAAGCTGTCAATTAGACTCAATTACATTTTTAAATATTCTTTTATAAAAAATTGTATAATTGGTAGTTTTTTAAGAACCGCAAACTATAATAATATAGTTGGTGATTCTCTAAGAACTGCCAACTAAATTCAATATTTTTGTTGGCAATTTTTTTAATAACTACTAACAAAAGTGTTTCGTTGGTAGTTTTTAAAGAACTGCCAATGAATATGCACCAACATATCTTTTTTTTTTGTGGTAGTGAGATATAATAAGATATTAATAACTTATTTTTGAAGTGATAAAGATAAGATATGACAATCCATCTTAAATTTCCAAAATTCAAAATCTAAATAATTATTAGATTATAATTAATTATTTTCATTTTTTAAGATAATAATTAATTATCCTAACAATTTAAGATAATTATTATCCTAAAACTTTAAGATAATAATTATCCCAATAATTTAATTAATCCAAATAATTAAATTAACAAGTTGGATCGAGTTATATATTGGTTAGTCTATCATAGGTATTCCAAAATCCAAAATCTCCTAATCGTTTGTGATGAGATGATTTTATAAAGCATTTTTCTTAAAAAGGAAATTTCTACATTGATAAGTTCCTTAATTATTAGTGTGTAATTACTAATCAAGGAATTTTTATGGTTTTTGTCTCATTTGCATCATTTTCATTATATTTTGAATTTAAAGCATTTCAAGTGTATTTGAGAAAAATTATGTATTAAATTCTTAACTTAGGACTAAAGTACATTAATTTTGTATTTGTGGTTAAGTATATAATTTCCCAAGTTTTATGGTGGGTTTGATGTTTAATTGTAGCCTTAGCTACTTCTTTTATTAGGAATGATTAAGATTAGTTTATAATTTTCGTTTTAGTTTAATTTGCATTTTCAATGATTGTGCAATCTAGTTTGTGGTTTGTAGGACTTAAGATGCCTTGTTATATACCAGTTACTAATTAGCGAGGCATTTTTTTTCTTTTCCTAATTCTTCGCTAACTGTTTTTGTTGAAAAATTTGCTAACTTTTTTTTTTTAAAAATCAATTTAGAGAGGGAATTGTGAGAAAATATCCCTTACTATATGAAGTAATTATGAGGAACTTTTCTTGCTAAAGGAAAAAAAAAAAGAAATTGCTTAAAAGGAGACTCAAATTCTTCCCTTTCATTATTGACACTAACAGGTTACTAAATGTTTCAATATATGTCTATATTAAGTAGAGCTATGAATGGCCAAAAAGAAAAAGAAAAGAGTAGTGCAATTAAAATGCTTTTGGCCAAAATACATAGAATTCTTTAAAAAGATAGGTCATGTGTATATAACTTTTTAAGTTTCAAAATTTTAAAATGATTTCTCCAAATTTGAAATTTTATGTGAGTGATTCTTACTACCAATGAGTTTATTATTTTACTAATGGAAGTATGATATGTCAATGGGTTAATCTGCACATATCTCAAAGTTTATGGGGTTTATTTGCATTAAAAAAAAATAGAATTTCGAAGTCCATTTAATGAGATATATCACCTTTCCATTAATAAATTAATGGATTCACTAATGGCTCGAGTTATTTACATAAAAAAATAGAATTTGGGGCTTCTATTTTCAAGTTTAAAAGTCAAAGAGATTGTTTAAACGTAATTCAAAATCCAAAAAAATTATGTATATTTTTGGTAAATAGTTTTTTTCAAAGAAATGAGAGTACTTTAATTTTTTTTGTGTAAGTATATCGCAAAACCTAGCTTTAGTGAAGTGCTTAAGAACTAAATATCGTTAGTTTTTATTGGGTAATGTACCTTATCTTTTATAAGATAAAATGCTTACTTTTAAAAAGCTGGTTGTCTATCTAATAAAAGCAAAAGATTTCCAAATAGAAAGCATAAAAATGGAAAAGACATTGTAAAATACATTTTGGAAGCATCTGGTTTGTGGAAAACTATTACATTTTGTTTCTTTTCACTCCCTAGTCAGATCACAAGATAAGTAGGTGTTTTTTTAAATTTGGATAATCTAAATTTGATATTTATTTTTTAATTTAAATTATCATTTTTTTAAATTGACAATTAAAATATTATTTTTATTCTTCATCATGTATTCTTTTAAATAAAATAAAATCAAAATATAAAAGCTAAAAGAACAAATATAACTCGGATTAGAATGAGTGGGGAATGAATAAAAGGAGTATAAGCAGGGGAGCCAATTACCTTCCTACTCTCTATCTGACAATGAAAAAAGCAAATATGTGTTGAAATTTTGGTAGATAAGATGAAGACACTGAGCTTTTTCTCCCTATATAAACCGCACGTAAGGTTCACATCCTAATGCTAAAAGGGCTTTCTTTTTCTTCTTTCTTTTTTTTTAATGATTTTTAGTAAAATTACTTAAACATTGTACAATTTCTTTTTTATTAATTATTATTTTTATATATTTCAAGTAATAGTATGTCAAATATGTCTAATTTTTATGATATCTTATTTGTGGTGGCTAATTTTTATTTGATAAATAAAAAACGTTTTATCATGAAAAGCTCAATATCCTCTTGAGAAGATAAGCCTTTTCACTCTTAATTTTTTTCATTTTTTTCTCCCTAAATATGTTTGTTATTTTATTATATGATAATAAAAATGTTTAAACAAAAATTTAAGTTTAATGTTTTTCTATATCAACACTCAATAAAAATAAAAAGTAATGACAACATTTTACGCTAGAAAGTTAGAACACCTTAATGGGAATGTATTGTTCTAAAAATGTTCACAAATTTTTTTTTAGTTTTTTTTTTTTTTGAACTTTTAGATATGTGAAGAGGTTGGCACTACTCTTTGATGATAAGTTGGAGTAAATGTTTGTTCCATTAATTTAGTTTTGAAAGATTGATTAGTCAATCCACAATTTTTGAAAAGTACGCCAATTTGATCTTATCATAAGTTATGAGCTAATCTCATACTAATAGTGATGCGAGACCCACTGGGAACATGCCCTAGAGAACTTTCAACAATTTGAAACTTTGCCTGGAATCGGTTAGAAAATAAGAATGTTGGTCAAAGGAAAGACCTTAAGAGAACTTGTCTCTTAGAACCCTAGCCTCAAGACGCCACAAAGGAAGACCAATCCTTTGATAAGTCACGTGAACTTTTAGAAAACACATAGAAGCAAAAGCCTCTCAAAGTATTGAATAATACTCAAGTTCATTCATGATCTTTTTTAAAATAGAGTACAATAGGGGGCCTTTTATAGGCAAAATTTCTAAAAGACTTAAAATTCTAATAAAACTAAAACTATAAAATCTGATTAGAAATATTTTAAATGATGCCTAAAATCAAGGAACAAGATTAGGATATTAATTTTAACTTAATCTCTTAAATAAGCTCCTTGACCAAGTCCAAAAAATAATATAATAATAAAAAAAGGAATTTAAAAAGACTTCTAGTCAAAACTAATTAGCTCTTTTAAATAGTCCACATGGGATGCTCATGCTTCATTAAAAATCACATGGTTAACACATAATTCTTAATCTCTTGCAATTGGATTCCAATTGGGCCTTGACATTCTCTTGTATGTGTATAACTACATTGGGCCTTCAACATTTCCATGGACCTTCTTAGGACATTGGGCTTCCACTTGGACTTCCACTTTTGTATCTTTAAAGAGATTTCATGTCTAAAGTCTAATTCAGCATATTTTGAATTGATCAAATATGGATCTTGAGCTCTAAACTTGGGCCGACGTCCAACATAGATATTATCTTGAGCTCTTTGAAATTTTTGGACATATACTAGCACAATTTGGGCCTTTTGAACATAGGCCATCCTTTCATGAGCCATTTGGACCTGAATCATATGCTTTTTAATGATTTGGATTTCTTGATGGATGAGGGCTTTTTGAACTTGTTGTGCTCCAATGGATATACCTACTGATATTGTATCAAATAGAGCTGACAAGAAATTTATTGTAAAAACACTAGCCCTGTGAACTATCGAGCCGCTTGTTAACAAAAATTGGTGGCATTTTGACAAGCATCCTTAGATATGTTGCCACCGCTTTTATCCCCACTTTAAAATCCAAAGTGCCATTTTTTTTAAAGCGCCTCGTCGGATATGTTTCTAACCATTCATTTTAATCACTAATGTTCCATATTGGAGAATATTAGTTCATGTAGACAACAACTATTAATATGAGACTAATTAACAGAACTCCAGGAAGGATCTTCTTCTGTGCAGAATTGTGTGCGCAGTTTTTTTTTCTTATTTTTTAAAATATAACTATATCTTTTTATTAATAATATTTGTAATATTTTACATGTATACTGTTTGTTTTAAAAAGATCTATGAGAAAAAATAATTCAAAATTAAAAAAATACACAATACACAATAGTTCTTACCAGTAATTCTATTTTGAGATATTCTTTTAATAAATTTTATTAGATTAAATAATATACATGTCAAATATAGCAGATCTTATTAATATGCAAATTAACTATATTTAAAAAAAAAAAGTTGTTCACTACATGCGCAACACAAGATCCTTCCTCACAGAATTCGAAGTAAGACTGATTTATTTTTTCTTTTTTAAATTCTTTAGACTTAAAATTGAGTTAATGACAGGACAAGTATCTTTAAGGAGCAAAAATGGAAATTTTCTTACAATTAAAATCCATAATTCTATAGTAATGTTGATTTAGCTGTATTCCTTTTAATTTAATCTGTTTTCAAATATATATATATATATATATATATATTATAAGGATTAACTCAAAATTTTCTATTCTAGTTTGTTCCCTTCTAGAAAGTTTGAAATTGATTAAAGAAAGAAGTAAAGAGGAAGTAGTTAAGCCCAATTTGAACTCTAATTAAATATAGTGGTCCTATGTGTACCCCGCAAAACAATTCTTTTCTTTTCTTTTTTGTTTTGGTTTTAAATCATTAGTCAATTAATTGTATTAAACTAAGGTACCTTTAAAGGAATCAACAGAACACTGTCCTTTAGTCGTAATAATATGAACGGATCGAGAATGATGTTATATAGTTGCATATATAATTTCCTTTTTATTTTATCATTTTCTCAAATGAAATATAACTGTATTTAAATTCAGGTTATGAATTTATATAAAAAGTAAAATTTAAAAAATTAATATCATTAGTCAAATTGATGAAAAAAATTATAGAATAAAAAATCGTTGTGAAAGTAACATATATATTTCTATGAACCTGGGTGCCGTGTATGTAACCCTGGCCCCTGCATGCAATCTAATATATGAATACGATACATTGGTTTTGACTTTTTGACTTGCTTCGTTTTTGCCTTTGGTCGTATTGAAGTGGAAGAAAAAATTCACGTCTTCATCAATAGTCTCATAAAGTGTGCAAAATTTCACTCTGTGGATTTGAAAGCCAGTTTTTTGGCAGACACAATAGTACTGATCACACAAAATAAAAGTTTTTATAATCTTTTCTTAAAATTTATACATGACTTTAACAATAAAAAATTAATGCCATTTTAACTTGTTAAATTAATCATTACAAACTAACTAGTTTGTGACAACTCATTTCTCTAAATTACTACTTCTTGGATACATGATGGTGTGGTGCTTCAAAATATAAAATACTCAAATTTTTTTCACATATTTAATGATCTTGATTGTGTATGTAACATTGATCATATATATATATGCATTTTCTAAATGACTACGAACAAGCTTTTCAAATAATTTATGACATCAGTTTTTTTTAAATGAATCAATAATAAACTGCTAAGTTAGAAATAATACTATATATTGTATTTTTATGAAAAAAATTCAACAACGAAATTTGAATAGACTGTATCTAAATTTTGTCTTTAAATTACATAATTTTGAAGGTATACGGGGTAGGCATATTGCAATTTCTTTGAAGCTAGCTTTATAAAACAGAAAAATAGCAGAAGCATCAGACTTGAACTTCAACGTGTACATGACCTTGAAGATGGTTCAACTCCCTCCAAATTTGAAGCAAAACTATGAACCACATTCAAAAGAGGAAGGTTGTCCCAAATTCAACAACTTAGATTCACCCGCATCACATGTCAACAAAAGCGTGTTTTTCTTTAAAAATTGTGACTGTTTTTGAAACCTAAATTATATTCTTCATTCATTCATTGCCCATTATAATTATTATAAGTACCCCTTTTGCTTCCCCACAACTTTCATATAGATTCCTTCAATAGCTCAAAGACTCAAACCCATTTTGCAGAAGCTTGATTAAGTTGAAAGCAATTAATTACTGTGTAAAGGATGAAAAATATATGGAAAACAGCGGATGGGTTGAAGCCAGCCTTGTTAATGTTGAGTGTACAGATTGCATTTGCTTCTGTGAATGTTCTCTACAAGGTTGCTATTAACCATGGAATGAGCGTCAGGGTTCTCACTGCCTATCGCCTCATTTTTGCCTCAGCTTTAACTATTCCTCTTGCTCTTGTTTTTGAAAGGTACGTTTATTTCTCCTGCAACTTCTTTCATTTCTAGTTTCTAAAATTTCTCATTCCAATGGGGGTAGATATTATAATTATGTATGAGTTTAAGTTTACTCAACAGTTTAAATTTTTTTAGTTGAAATGATATATTTAACTTGGTAACAGGGCCTCTTTATGACCAAAGAGTCAGCAGGTTAATCCTTACGACTTGTAGTTCTGTTCTGTACTTCAACCAATACACTTCATGAATAAGAGATTTTCTCCAGTATTACTTGATTAATATTGGCTTAAAACTTTTAAGTTTAAACAACCCTTAACTACTAATAACATTAGTACAAGGAAATTTTGGGGTTCTTATTTGAACCAAGCCAGTTAGGGTGATATATATATACAAGATTAATTTGGCTAACACCTTTTCTTTTTTTCCTCCCTTCTTTTTATTTGCAGGAACAAGAGACCAAAGCTGACTTGGAGGGTGCTTTTTATGGCATTTCTTTGTGGCCTATTTGGGTGGGGATTTAATTAATCATTAGATTTTCCCTTCTTGACCCTTTAATATTTTGCCTTATTGAATATCATATATATAGCTTTAAATTGATAAACAAAATTTCCTATGGGTTACGTTATAATGATATTGCAGGGGAAGTTTGTTTCAAAACCTTTACTTTGAGGGCCTGGCTTTAATTTCTGCAACGTTTGCTTCTGCGGTCTATAATCTCATTCCGGCTGTCACATTTATCTTGGCCCTCTGCTGCGGGTAGCTTTCCACTTCTATTTATATCTTGGATTTCTGGACTCTGACATTTTGGTTCTCAATTATGGCAAGTGTTATTCAAAATATTAGGGTCTTATGATAAGATTACGCCATTTTGGATAATATAACACTAAAGAATTATGGGATCTCATATCACATATTTTTTAACTTTGTTAACTTATATACAGAATACTATTTGTCTCTTTTCTAGAATAATTTTTAATTGTTATACCAAATATAGATATGTTAAATACCATAATATGTTATACTTTGGTTTCTTATGCATGGTATTTTATATCATGATATCCAAAATATCATAGAAAGATAAAAATATTCCAACCCCTCACCAATATACAAGGTTCTCAAATTTGTATCATTTAATAAATGACTAATTTGACCAAGATTCATAAATTCCTTCAAATTTTAGAGTGCTAGATCTGTTATTTATTTATTTTTCAAATAAAAAATATGAGTAAAATTGTGTTTTTTAGAATTTATAAAAAAACATTTTGATAATATGTTTTTAATTTTTGTCTAGTTTTCTACTCAATGATAAGTGATATTTTTACAAATTTATAAGAAATTATTAGTACGCTCTTATTGTCAAATCACAAAATCAAGTATGATGTAAAATTAAAACTGAAGAAAATTTTGACTTCACAAAAGAAACAATTTTTTAAGTAATAACAACTTACAAATAAAAATAGAAAAAATTAAAGATATTTTAAGAAACCAAAAGGATTCTCAACTCAACTTTTTCAATAAACAAATTTCAAACTAATCTTATATTTTGTTGCAAGAGCAAAAACCCAGCCGACTTGATTTCAAAGAGTCTTAAACTTATAATTGTAAATTTTTTAATATAATTAATATGCAGCAAAAGAGTGAAAACTTACATCTATACTTGTCCCAACTCATATCAATTTTTTATTTATCTACTTCTTTTTTGGGGTCTAGTTTTGAAAGATTAAATTTGAATAAGGCAGCGGGGAAGGCCAAGCTGTTAGGAACAATAATAGGAATTGGAGGGGCAATGATGCTAACGTTCATGAAAGGCATAGAAATTAACATTTGGTCCTTTCACATTCACCTTTTGCGTCACAACGTTGCAACATCACATGGTAGCAAATTGCTGGGTGTTCTCTGTGGTATTGCAAGCTGCTTCTGTTTTGCACTTTGGCTCATCATTCAGGTCAGCTTCATTAATTATTTGTTCCTTTTCTCCAAAACCAATAATTGTTGCAGTTCCATCGTTCGCCAATTCTTTTAGCTTCTAGTCCTTTAATCACCCTAAAATAATTATTTGATTCTTAAATTATTAATTAGTTCTATTTTAGTTTTAATTATCAAAATTAATAATGTATAAGTTAATTTATAATAATAAACTTGTTACAAATTGATTTTTTGTCAAATGATTCATGAAAACTGAAAAAATTAACATGTAACAAATTTATTATTATTATTGAAAAATAAACTCCTAAACTCACTAACTTTTAAAATATTCAATTAAACAAGTCTAAAAATCTATGAATTTTACTTTTTAATTGTAAAATTGTAAGTTGTTTAACTTGCGTTGCTTCATGTCAATATTGATGATAGCGCAGGCAAAGATGAGTGAAGAATACCCAACTTATCATTCAAGCACCGCTTTGATGTCTACAATGGGAGCAATGCAGGCCACTGTGTTCGCTCTTTGTGTTGAAAAGGATTGGAGCCAATGGAGATTGCACTGGAATGTTAGGCTTCTAACTGCGGCTTATTCGGTATATATACGTACTTGCATAACTTAAAATTAGTCAGATCAGTTAATTAAAAGTACTCGAGTTAATTAAGATTTTATATTCCTCATGTGCAAGGTTAATTTGAATTTGTTTCTTCAATTAATAATCTTGATGATCAATCATTTTTGGAGAGATCTTGTATCGGAGATTAGTTGAATAGCTTTTTGTGGGAAGATAATTCTCAGAGGTTTGAGCATCTGTATCCTTTTGGAATCTTAGATATGTATAAAATAGTTTTGAAGAACTTGTCTTTACTATCATTTTATTTACTAAAAAAATCAGATCTATTTTTAAGCAAGTTTTAAGCTTTATTTCGAATTAAAAAATTATTGAATTGTATGTTGGATTTAAAAAATTACCAAAAATCAAACTCACAACACATAAGACATGATCACTCTAATTGATGCCCCATTTGATTTATAGAATAGAATGACATAAAATGGGAAAAAAAAAAAGGAAAAGGCGATTCCAATGATAAAAAATTATCATTGTATCTCTATTTTTAAAAAATAATCAAAAAATAAAAATTATTTAGTAATGATTATAAATATGTACCAGACATTGTGAAAAAAGAAGAAGAAGAAAAGAATGAAATTCCATTCCTTTCCTAGCTACCCACCAAACGGGGCATGATATTACGCTTAATTATATGAATTATGATGAAATCAAGGTGGGCTCATGATGTGAATATTAAATGTTTTGCAGGGAATTGTGGCCTCTGGGGTAATGGTAATTGTGATTGCATGGTGTGTAAGGATGAGAGGCCCACTGTTTGCCTCTGTTTTCAACCCTCTCATGCTTGTGCTTGTGGCCATTGCTGGTTCATTGATGTTGGATGAAAACCTATACTTGGGAAGGTATATACACTAGCGCACTAAATACTTTTTCACCATAATATATATAATTATGAGTAAATTATGTTCATAATTCACTTGATGGTGGTTTTTGAAACCTACACTTACATCCTCTTTAGTGTCAATTTTTCATGATTACATCTTTTTTATTTTTAAAACATCATCTTGGTTTAGTTTTTTATATAATATTTCAAAACACTGCATTCAATTAATTATGCATTGGGTGTTTCTAAGGGAGAAACCCGGTAAAAGTGCGTAGGATATAAACTTTTTGTCAATAATTTATAAATTGAAATCAGAAGATGATTTTAGGTTTCAAAAACTTCAAGGAGAACATAATTCACTCTACAAATTTGTGATATGGTAACTTTAGATACTTAGTTGATAATTTTAAATCTATAAGAAACATCAAATAATCATTTTTCCTATTCTGTTTAATTTTGGAACCTCTAACATGATGAAATAACATGCCGCGATAAAAGATATATTAGACAATAAATAATTATTCACAAAAAGATCATTAATCCACGTAATTTTCTCTCTTTCCATGATTATGATATCACATGATAGGGTTCAAATTGGTTGAAGATATTTATATTGATAATTTGATTTTGGGAACATATATATGTACGTATAGTGTGCTTGGAGCAGTGCTGATAGTGGTTGGGTTGTACATGGTGTTATGGGGAAAGAGCAAAGAAGTGAAAAGGATGACTCAGTCAGTGCCATCGGATCAAATCGCCCAAGAATCTGGAGCAATTGTGGTTGTTGTAGATCATGATCAAGCCAACCAGGTTGACGATGGTCCATCAAAGAGTGAACATGAAGAACTTGACATTCACAATAAGAGGAAAGATGACGTACCGTCTAGTCTGTAACAAATTAATGTCTCACGTATTTTATTGCCTAACTATGCACTATATGCCTTCTTCTACATTTTTAGTAGCAATTTTAGTTATATTAAGAACAAATATAGCTAAAGCTATTATTTGGGCAATCTGTGTATTCTATGTTTTATCCTTAAGTATTTTGTCCTGCAAAATAAAATTATAATAAATCAATTTATCCAGACAAGTAATTATAAAATTCCCTTCAATTTTGATAATTTACATTACATAATAACTTATTGAATAAACTAATTAAAAATTTAGTCTATAAATTATTAAATCTATGTGATTCTTAAAATTAGCAAATACATAAGTTGGTCTTAAAAAATAACAAATTAAACTCATTACCTGTCATCATATTTGCTAATTTCATTTAAATAGATTAATAGAAGGATATTATTGATAATATTTTATTTGTGAGATATTAAATTAAAAAATAATTTTATAAAAAACTAAATTAAAAAATAACTTATTTACAAGAGACCAAAATGAAGTTTTACTCTTTTATTTTTCCTTTGTCAAACACTGTTATTAATCAACCCATTCAGATACAACAAGATATTATAGTGCCCTCAAGTACACAAGATCCATCGTAAAGCTAAATTACATATCACAACAACCACAAGAATGCTAGAAATGAACTTGAGATGTAGTCACTTCTCTTTAGCTTGGTAAGTTGGGTTCACGCCGCCCTTTATTTTTAAAGTAAATTAATGATTTAACTTTTGAAAGTTACTCTTATTTCAATTTGATGTTTTCAAAAATTGATAATAAGCTTTTCAATTTAATTTTTGAAAGATTATTCTCCTATTAATTTTGTCCTTTTATCTTTCAATTTAGTCTCTCAAATATTTTCTTACAATCAAAATGACCATTTTATTATGCAAAAAACAGGATCCACGCCACTAGCCATTAACTAATATATGGACTAAGCTTTGTATCTTTAACCCCAAAATGATGCTTCTTTTGTATCAAAGTTAAATTTCACTGTGCCAAAGAACCATAAACGTTTCTTGAAGGGATCATTTTAATTGAAACAAAATAAATGAGGACTAAATCAAAAGACTTTATTTTTAAAAGATTGTTAACTCTCCATTATTCAAGTTATGTTGCACATTTTTGCTAGGATTTTAGGGTTAATTGACTATTTTTAGAATTAAAACAATTAATTTTAGGCAAAATGTGTAGACATGTTGTATATAACTCCATGCTTATATTTTGATGCTGCAAATGACAAATTTTGGCTTGAATTTGGTAAATTCAATAATTGATTATAATTTGACTATTTTCATAGGTTATAAACACAAGAAAAATTAAGCCGATGTCATCTTAGAGCAAGATTACTAGAAGCTAGAAGTTAAGAGGCCTAAAAAAGGGAATTATTAAGGAAAAGAGTTATGGCGCAATGACCTTAGAAAGCCAAGTTGTGACCCCACACAAATGAAGAGTTATCCTATATCTAGTATGTTAAGGAGCTGAGGCACCCAAAGCTGGCACTGTGTGAGAAACTACTATATTCTTTATTATCCAATATGCGAGGGCACCACAACAAAGTCACAGTACCTTTTGGATAAATAAGAACAATGTCATTTTAAGTGCTGATTTTTATTAGGTTTTAAGCCATATAACCCCATTCTCTATTCTTGGTCATCGTTCAAGGACTCTTAAAGGTTTGGAGTAGCTGTAAGGTGACTCTTGGTGATACAATACTAGTAGGCATGCCTATTGGAGTACAATAAGTTCGAGAAGCCCTCATCTATCAAGAAACTCAAATCATTCAAAAGCGCATGATTTAAGTCCGAATGGCTCATAAAGGGATGGCCCATGCTTACAAGGCCCAAATTGTTCTAGTATATGTCCAAGAATTTCAAAGAGCTCAAGATGATCTCTATGTTGGATGTAAGCCTAAGTTTAAAGCCTAAAATCCATATTTGATCAATTCAGAACATGCTGGACATCACTCAATTTTGGTGAATGCTTTCATTATCATCTCACGGGAGTTTTCAAATGATTAATGGGTCAATCTTGAATATTAAACCCTCAGCTTTCACCTCATTTTGGAATCACCCTTATCGGAGCTTCCAAACACGAGATAGAGCTAATAAGAAGCAACATGTCAGGCATGCTGATCTTGGAGCTAAATTGGACTTTGGACATGAGATCTCCCTAAAGATGCAAAAGTGGAAGTCTAAGTGGAAGCCCAATATCCTAAGAAGGTCCATGGAGCAACTAGAGTCAATATCCAACATGTTGAAGGCCCAATGTAGTTATACACATACAAGAGGAGTGTCAAGGCCCAATTGGAGTCCAATTGCAAGATATTAAGAATCATGTGTCAACCATGTGACTTTTAATGAAACATGAGCATCCTATGTGACTACTTAAAGAAGCTGATTGTTTTGGAGTATGATTCTTTATGAATTTCGTTATTTGTTTATTTTATTCCTTTTAAGACTTGGTCAAAGAGTTTATCTTGGAGATTAAGTTAAAATTAGTATCCTAATCTTATTCCCTGATTTTAGGCACTATTTAAAATATTTCTAATTAGATTTTAGTGTTTTACTTTTATTAGGATTTTAGTCTTTTAGAAATTTTGCCTATAAAAGGCTTTCTATTGTATTCTATTTTGAAAGATCATGAATGAATTTTGAGTATTAATCAATTCTCTGTGAGGCTTTTGCTTCTTTTGTGTTCTTTGAGAATTCATGTGACTTATCAAAGGATTGGTCCTCCTTTGTGGCATCTTGAGGATAGGGTTTTAAGAGACGGATTCTCTTAGGGTCTTTCCTTTGACCTATATTCTTATTTTTTAGCCAGTCTTTGGCAAAGTGTCATCTTGTTGAAAGTTCCTAGGACAAAGTTCCTAGAGGGTCTTGCATCACTTGGAGCAAGGAAAAGCCAAGAATAATCACTAGTTTCCTTTATTTCTCCTCTTTTCTTTGCATTTCTATGATGTTGCTATTACATACTTTGGTTTTATTGATAGTTAATCTTTTAATGAGTAGTTAATCACCTCAATCTAAGGTTATTATGAACCTTTATATAGATTAGAGTTTGTTTACCCTCTTTATTTTTGTTTAATGGTAAATATATGTTGAGTTAACTTTATGCTTTGTGCTTTCTGGTTAATTGGGCACTAATTGGAATGATTTGTTGCTCTAGTTGAACTTGGAAGTGGGATGTTAGAGTTAGGATTTGAGTTTATTGTGTGGGTACTTGAAACTTACTTGGATATGTGGATAGTTTAGTTAATGAGATAGGAATGTATTTGTTAGTCTTACGTAACTAAATTAGGGATTGTACAATTGATGTGTGTTTGGTTAATATTATAAGAGATTGTGAAATTAATTAGGAAAATATATGTAACATCTTTAAAATATTTAATATGGATTTTAGAGGAAAAATAATTAAAATAAAGGATTATTGAGGAAAAATAAATAAATTAGGACTTATTGAAGAAAAATGGATAAATAGTGAATTATTAAAAAATTATTTATTTAGGAATTATTGAAAAAATAAATTTATTTATGAGTTTAAAATTAAGTGAGTGAAAAATTATAAGTGACTTTAAGAAAAATTAGTTAAAGCCTATTATCTCTTAAGGTTTTGCTAAAACATGTTAAGTATAACATTCAAAAATTAATTAAGAGGGATTATAGAAAATTCAGCATTTAATTTGGAAAAATAAGGGATTATTATGAGAAATTCAGAAAAATTATGAAAAATAAGAATTTTTTAGGAAAATAATTATTTTTGAGTATTTTGAGGCAAATAATAATTTTTGGGCAATTTTTGGCAAGAAACTAAATTTAATTGTAGATTAGGATTTAATTGGAGGAAATTTAATTAAAGTTCCATAAATTATTATACAAGCTTAATTTAAGTTTTGATAAAGATCCAACCCAATCGGGCCTCTTTAACCATGACCTAACTATGGAGACAAGATCTACTTGGACAAAAATGCCCTTAGGTTAACCACCCTTTTTTAAAACCCTAAATTATGAGTTGAACCCCATATAACTCCAGTTGAAACATTGAGTAGCCAAGGGAGAATATAATTTTTTCACATAGATGGAGAGGCTAGGGTTCTTCATCAATTTGGCTTAATCTACACACCTAAAGGGAGATTTAGTCAAGGCAAGTTATACAAAAGTTAATCCTCTTATTTTTCTCTTCATTTTAGTCGATTAGTTCTTTATTTGGTGGATTTTCATCTAAACCCTAAATTTGAAAATGGGTGTTTTGGTAATTTTTTGCATGATTTTTGAAACTTTAATTTAGAGAAATTATTGAGTAAGTATTTCTCTCCCTTTCGATGCATGAATATGCTGAAACGTGGCCCCTATGACTAATTTTTATTTTGAGTTTTGTTCATATGGGAAATTACAAAGAATTGGTGTGACCCATTGTAGTTTCTAGGTTTGGAGGGCTCAAATCTATATCTTGAAGTTATTGGAGACTTAGGTAGGTGTTTGCTAAGGGATTTTTTATGATTGGGATGAATGAGTATAATTCTTGTAATGGATAATGACTAAAAGTTGGATTTCAATTGATTTAGGATACTTAGGGTGTTTGACACTTGTTGATAGCTTTTAAGAAAATTAGCTATTAAGTGAGGTAACCAGGGGTTTTTATTCCATATATATATATATATATTAATCTTATAACGGTAGCATATATATGTTTTTCATGATAAATGATTAGTTTGGCTACTTGTTATCATTGGATTGTTATGATGTCCTTATGTGGAGCTGTGATTGTCATACCATAAGTAGCTAACATTTATTTTGCATCACAAATGGCTAAAAGTGTTTATTTTTATGAATTTAGCACTTTTGGCAGTGGAATTTACTATCATTGAAAGCTAAATTAATTCATTCTTGGCTTAATGAACCATGTGAGTTTACCAAACTTATTTTCCATCCCTAACACATTTGTTCAATTAGAAATATCACAATTTGAAGCTTAAAACTCAGGTTTAAGGTCTAGAACACAATTTCACATTACATCTGCATTTTCCTTTAAGTTCCACATTCTGATATGAATTTTGAAAATTCATAACTAATTCTAGAAAAATCCAAATTATGCAAATTATGGCTTTCTAAAAAGCTCAAGATGTCATCTAGCTACGATAAATATTTTAGATCAAAACAATCACATTTGGCCCACAAAATGGCAATGGAATAGTAATTGGGTCATTAGTTCAGACAACAGCAGACCTGGAACTTCAAAATTTTATTTCTCCCTCTACAAAGCTCCAAATTAGGTGCTCTCAATGGATATAGCTTATGATGTATGCTATATGCCTATAAAATGTTATTAGTATTGGACTTTATTTGGCCCCTAAATGACATCAAAAAGCAAACTAATTATATAAACAATAAACAGTAACAATTTCTACATAATTTGGTCAACTTTGAAAAATTATAATAAATTCTTTAGAGCTCCAAAAATAGTGCTCTTTATCTCTGTGAAAAGCTATAAGATCTATATTTTTGTCAAATTTCATGTAAAAACTTATTTATTTGGTTAGATTTTGGTTTAGGGCATCAAAATGGCCAAAAATGGAATCATAATGGGTTCAAATGATGCCAAATAGACTAACTGTACCATGACCATTTGAACACATCTAAAAGCTCACATATAGCCTATAGAAACATTTCAATAGGCCCAAATCATCATGGAACTCAAAATTACCTTCTTAGTTATTCATATACACATGTACATCAAAGTCATGAATGTAAAAGACTCACATACTCAACATTTGGTTCCAAATTTAATTAATACATCATAATTACATACTTTTACTTGTGCTTAAGGGATTACATCTCATAATTATCATATACATACAAACTTTGACATCAAAATACATAAATTCCTATTCTATTGTCAAAGCCTCATTCTTCAAGTCCCTTGGCTTCTATTTTTTGCTCCATGAGGCTCACTTAGACATGGTTAAACATAATGTAGTGAAGAGTGAGATTCAAAGAATCCTAATAGCTCTTTTACCCTTTCAAGCATACATATATGACATATTTTCATGTTAAGGAATGCAAGCATGCAATGAAAGTGATGGAGGTGAGATAGGAGATTTGAAGAAGTTTGAACAAAATCAAGAGCTTGGAAACAAAAGGGCTGGATGTGACTCTAAAAGATGGCCAACTAAAGATCCATTGCAAGGTATGGGAGGCCCATGCACAAGATCAAGAGCCAAAGCTATGAAAGAGGCCTTGAATGGAGTGATCCAAAAACTAATAGACTTGGAGCCCATAGTCTTAGCTGAATATGAAGCTCAAAAGGAACAAATTGGCATAAAGATTATTTCATTCCTACAAGATGCTAGCCTAAGCCCAAAGGGAACCTAATTGAAGGAGTCTAGCCATTTTCCACAAAATCAACCATTTTCCACAAAATTCTCTTAGTTATGTTTTGTTTTAATTTGATTGTTGCTGTTTCAGATTTTTAGGCACCATTCTTGGTGAATTTGTTTAGATTTAAATTTCTTTTATGTAACCTAGGAATTATTCTGTTTAGGGTTTTATTTTTCAAATGCCTATATAAGGCCCACTTGTACTCCAAGAATGGTATATTGAATGAATTATCTTTTCAGAATTATTTCTGACTTGTGAGGTTTCTCTTGATGTGCTGGAAAAAATCTTTGACTTATCAAAGGAGTGGTTTCCTTTGTGGCGTCCCGGATTAGGGTTCTAAGAGACGGGTTCTCTTAGGGTTCAATTCCATTGACCAACATCTCTTCTTCTTCTTCTTCTTTGTTCCTTTTCTTTGTTCTTTGTTGCTTATTGTCCATATTATTTGTTATTGTGTTGCATGCCAAAATTCGATCACTGATCCGTGTAATTTGGGGTTCCTAGAACGGGTTTCTATAGAGTCTCACATCATCTGGTATCAGAGCATTGGTTGAGGTTAACTTCATCCACTTTTTCTTTGTTCTTTTCCCTTATTTTGTTTGATTAGTTTCTATTCGTCCTCATTTTCATGCGGCTGTTTCTGGTGTTTTCCTTCGTATTTTTGGACATGTAATAGGTCTTTCTTGTGTCTCAAGATCTCTTCTTTCTTCTCGTTTTGGAATCACTTCAATCCGATTTTTCTAGAGCAAGTTATAGCTGTTTCTTGTGTGCATGTCATTCTGATCTTTCAGAAATCTTGTGTTCTGTTTGCAAATTTCAGCACCTTTGAGATTCGAAAAAAAAAAGAGTGAGTATATTACAGTGAAAAAAAAGGGAAAAGAAAAGAAAAGAAGTAAAAAGTTGCAAAAAAAAAAAAGAAAAAAAAAAGAAGTCAAAATCTGTGAAAAAGAAAGTTGTGCTGGAAATTATAAATTGTTGACTTAAATTGCAGTTGCTGAAGATCATCTATTCTTGGAATTACCATTTTTGATTCCTTGAGTTGATCTGGTCATTAAATGTCATATTGTGCATAATTCATAAAAGGAAATTTGCATTCATTCACTTTGTTCTAAATTTCAAATTTCTGATTGCTTCATTACTGATTTCAGATTCTAATTTCCTTTCCATCCTTTCCTCTTGATAATTAATCATTTAACCATTTATTCTCCCATAATCTGCCAGATACCATTTGTTCCATAAATTCATTGACTTCGTTTCCTTTCCTAGTCACTTGCTGTATTTTCCATTAGCTGCACCTACGAATTTTTTTTTTTTAAATGTTGGACTTTTGTTGTCTCTTGGAGAACTTTGCATCTTGAATTCTAATTTGAGATTGCCACTTTAGTTGCTACTTCTTTTGATTTGTTGGATTTAATTTAGTACACTAAGCAAGTGGAGAGAAAAAAGGCAAGAGTGTTTTCATCATTGTAAAAGCCATTACAAGTGTGAAACACGAGTGAATTTGCATCATCTAGAGTGAAACATGAGAGGGAGTGGTCATGTCCTTTCTCTTGCTATTCACTAACATTTCAAGTGCCAATCATGTCTGAAAGTGAAGATAACTAAGTTGACCTTAAATTGTTCATCAAATATGTTCAAGAACAATTCAAGAGGCTAAATACTAGGTTGGATCAAATAGATTCTTCTTCTTCCAATAGCAAGGCAAGACGTGGTAAAAACGTTCTAGGAGGAGATGAGTCTGATTTTGAGGAGGAAAGCCAACATGAAAGAGTTAGGAGGGCTCCACCTCAAAAGAAAGATGCATTTAGTAATATCAAGATGAAAATCCCTTCCTTTCAAGGGAAAGCTGATCCTGATGTATACCTCGAATGGGAAAGAAAAGTTGAGTTTATATTTGACTGCCAATCTTTTTCAGAGGAAAGTAAAGTAAAATTAGCTACTTTGGAGTTTACAGATTATGCAAGCCTATGGTGGGATCAATTAACCACTAGTAAGAGGCGTTCTGGAGAGGGTCCAATTCGGTCTTGGCTAGAAATGAAGGCTCTCATGAGGAAGAGATTTGTCCCTACCCATTACTATAGGGATGTGCACAAAAGGCTTCACAAAATCAAACAAGGATCTATGAGTGTGGAAGAATATTTTCAGCAAATGCAAATTGCCATGATCAAAGCTGACATTGAGGAAGATTCAGAAGTTACAATGGCAAGATTTCTTGGTGGCTTAGACCCTGAAATTGCTACAGAAGTTGAATTGCAAAACTACCTTGATATGGAAGAGTTGTTGCATAAAGCCATTAAGGTAGAGAAGCATTTTAAAGCAAAACAGAAATTGAAATCACATGCTAGTTCCAACAAAGACTTCAAGTCCTCCTTCAAGTTTAAGGGAGAGACCAAGCCTAAAGAGGAGAATAAGTTGAAGATGCAAACACCTACTTCTAAAGGTAAATCTGAACCTAAGTCTTCTTATAGTTCTTCTAAAATTAAATGCTTTAAATGTCAAGGCTTTGGTCACATTGCTTCACAATGTCCAAATAAAAGGACTATGATTTTGCTTGAGAATGGTGTTGTTACTAGTGAAAGTAGTGGTGATGAAGAAGTGGAAGCTGAGTTGAGCTCCAATGGAGGTGATGAATCTGATGTGGAGGTAGCTGAAGCTGTGTTTGGTGAGGTGCTAGTGTCAAGGCGTGCTCTTAGCATTCAACCTAAAGAAGAGCTTGAAAAAGAACAACGAGAGCATATCTTTCACACTAGGTGTTTTATTAACAACAAGGTATGTAGTCTTATCATTGATAATGGAAGCTGCACTAATGTTGCTAGTACCTTGTTAGTTGAAAAGCTAGGTCTGCCAACTAGAATACACCCCACTCCTTATAATTTGTTGTGGTTCAATGATAATGGGGATGTTAAAGTTACTAAACAGGTTGTTGTAGCATTTTCCATAGGAAGTTACCATGATGAGGTTTTGTGTGATATAGCTCCTATGTATGCTGGACACTTATTATTGGGAAGACTTTGGCAATTTGATAGGAAAGTTAAGTATGATGGTTATACTAATAGGTATTCTCTTGAGTTTAATAAGAAAACTATTATGCTAACCCCTCTCAGACCCTTGCAGGCATATGAGGATCAAAAGCGAATTACTCAAGAATGCAAGCTAAGAGAGAAAGAAAAGAAAGTGCGTGAGAAAGAAAGAAAAGAAAGTGAAATGGAGAGAAAAGGAAAGAGAACTACTGAAAAGAAAAGTCAAGAGAGTGAAGAAAAGAAAGTAACATTATTTTCTGGTAGAGGAGAGATTAAGAGGGCTTTATGTAGTGAGACATCTTTTGTACTCTTGTATAAAGATGTTTATCTAACCCTTAGTGACCTTGATGAATCTCTTCCTTCTAGTGTTTTGAGTTTGTTGTAGGAATATAAAGACTTGTTTCAGGAAGAGGTACCGGATGGATTGCCTCCCATAAGAGGCATTGAACACAGGATTGATTTTATTCCTGGAGCATCTCTTCCTAACCGACATGCTTATAGGGCAAATCCAGAAGAGACTAAGGAAATTCAGAGACAAGTGGAAGAACTCATGAAAAAGGGGTTTGTGCGAGAGAGCCTTAGTCCATGTGCTGTTCTGGTAATACTTGTGCCCAAGAAGGATGGCAAATGGAGGATGTGTGTGGCCTACCAAGCCATTAACAAAATCACAGTTAAGTATAGATATCCCATTCCTAGACTTGATGACATGCTTGATGAGTTGCATGGTGCTTGCTTGTTTTCAAAAATAGATCTTAGGAGTGGTTATCATCAAATTAGGATGCAAGAGGGTGATGAGTGGAAGACTGCATTTAAGACTAAGTTTGGTTTGTGAAACCTTTGTCTTGTCAACCTATCTTTAGGTTGGTGATTCAAGTTCGCAAAAGCCCCCAATTCATGCTTCGATCCAAGTGCGTCGTTGTGTGGATTGGTTTACTGTGTTCGTGGTTAGGCGCATTGTCTAAGTAGCAGGTCAACGTTCTTATAACGTTGGTTGGCTATTTGCTTCTGTCGGGTCTCAAACCATCATCTATCCATCAACCTACGTCGTGAAGATTGGGCTACCCCTTGATTTCGCATCATTTGGTATCAGAGTTTCGATTTACACGGTAGGTTGTCTATCATACATTCATCATCCACCATTCTACTTTCTTTCTAGCCTCCATATTTTTTTTCCCTTTTCCATATCCGTTCATTGCTACCTTTTATTATAAAAAAAAAAATACTAAACTTTCTACCTTTCCTTGTTTCCAGATTTGATCCTTAGTGTGCAAGATTTGGTTTTTATGCTACAAGAGCCATTCATTTTGTGATCTGAAAAATTTTTGTTGTTCTGGACATTGTTATTTTCCGTTATCTGTTCAACCCCTTTTCTTTTGAGATTTTGGATGATTAATAGGTCAATCCTAAGTTTCAGAATCTCAACTTTCATTTCGTTTTAGAATCATCAAATTCGGAGTTCTCTAGAGGAAGTTATTGTCATTTTTAGTGGTAACGTTTTCTGATCTGATTTGTTTTCTATTGTGTGATCTTGTGATTCTCTTTCATCTGATCCAAAAAAAAAAAAAGAGGCAAGAAAAAAAAGAGAAAAGGAAAAGGAATAGAAAAGAAAGGCAAAAAAAAAGGGTTCGCCAAAAAAAAAAAGAGTGAAAAAAAAACAAAAAAAAAAAATTGATCAGATTTTTCTCATTTGTGATCAGCATTATTTCCTCTTCCATTTGTTTCCTAATTTTTGTGATCCATTTTCCTAGTCCTTTGATTTGAACATTCCTAATCTAATCCTCCATTGATTTCTCATATCTTAGGTTTTTTAGAATCATTGTAATTGGCTCTTTGGTATTTTAAACTTGATTTTGCATTGCTAAGTGGTTAAATCTTTCCTTTTTCATATTGGAATCCTAGCCTAACCAAACCCTAACCTTCCTTGTAACTTGTATGTGCCAATCACAACTTTTCATATACCATCCACCAGCACATATTTTGGTGAACCGAGAATTGGCAGTCCTTGATCACTTGACAAGGTCTTAGGTAACATAAGAGCTTGGGATTTGATATTGAGAGGTAAAAGGCAAGAGTGGATAGATCATTGTAGAAAAAGCCAATAAGAGAGAGTAAACACGAGTGAGAGTGTTATATCTCAATTGAGTTAAACACGTGAGGAAATATTTGTGAGGTCCTATATACTTTTGTTTCTTTTTCACTAACATGGCAGATAATCGAGAAAAAGGAGTTGCACATGAAAGTGATAATGATGATCACAATTCATTTGGAGTAGCGCCTTTGCAAATGAAAGCGCTAGTGAGTCATTTTGAAAGGATGCTTGATAAGAAGTTGGAAGGGCTCCATGAACGCTTAGATCGAGTGGAGAGTAGAACCTCTAGCCAAAGGACTACTACTCAAGCTAACCAAAGACAAGCTCATGCTGTACGCCCACAACACCGTGAATATGCAGAAGACATGGAGAGCCATGATGAAGATTATGAAGGAGAGGAGACTCAACCAAGAAGAAGGCCACTCAACATACAAAGAAGACCACTGAGGAGGCCTAGAGATGAAGAAGAAGGCCTTGGAGGAGTCAAAGTCAAAATTCCTTCCTTTCAAGGCAAGAGTGATCCAGAAACATACCTGGAGTGGGAGATGCATGTAGAGCAAATCTTTTCATGCCATAACTACTCTGAGAGTAAGAAGGTCAAAATTGCTGCTCTTGAGTTTACTGATTATGCTCTTATTTGGTGGGACCAGATGCAAAAGGAGCGGACTAGATATGGAGAGTACCTCATCTCAACATGGGAAGAGATGAAGGCTATCATGAGGAGGCAATTCATTCCATCCTATTTTCAAAGGGAACTTCACAATAAGCTTCAACGCCTCATTCAAGGATCCAAGAGTGTGGATGAGTACTACAAGCAAATGCAAATAGCCATGATTAGAGCTAATGTAGAGGAGGATCCAGAAGCAACAATGGCGAGTTTCTTAGATGGGCTTAATCATGACATAGCCGATGTTGTGGAGATGTACCACTATGTTGAGATTCATGACTTAGTCCACCAAGCTGCCAAGGTAGAAAAACAACTCAAAAGGAAGAATATTGCAAGGAAGAACTCCAGTTCAACTTCTTTCAACTCATGGAGGAACAACCCAAAGAAAGATATTCCCTCTACTTCAAATTCAAAGGGAAATGAAATAAAGAAAGAAGAAAAGCTGGCTGCACCACCCAAGAAGGTTCAAAGTGGGCCTAATCCTTCAAGAAATCGAGACATAATATGCTTCAAGTGCCAAGGGAGAGGACACATCTCTAGTGAATGTCTTAACAAGCGAACCATGAATATCAACAACCTTGGTGAGTGGGAAACTGAAGGAGAAACAACAGAGGAAGAAGAAGAGCTATTCATGGAAAATGAAGATGGAGAGTATGCAGAAGAAGGAGAACTCCTTGTAACTAGGAGAGCCCTTAGTGCCCAGATGATGGCAGACGAAGATAAACAAAGAGAGAACTTATTCCATACTCGTTGCCAAATCCAAGGAAAGATATGTGGTGTGATAATAGACGGAGGAAGTTGCTGCAATGTGGCAAGCACTGAGCTAGTGGAGAAGTTGAATTTGTCTACTTTTAAGCATCAACGGCCTTACAAACTCCAATGGCTCAATGAATGTGGAGAATTGAGAGTAACCAAGCAAGTTAAGGTAATGTTTTCAATTGGCAAGTATAAGGATGAAGTGCTTTGTGATGTTGTACCAATGAAAGCATGTCATATTTTGTTAGGTAGGCCTTGGCAGTATGATAGACGTGTACATGATGGTTTTCTAAATCATTATTCTTTTATACTTAGAGGAGAACCTATAACTCTCCTTCCTATGTCACCAAAGCAGGTGTTAGAAGATCAAATCAAGAGAGAGAAGAAAAGAGAAAGTGAGTGTGTAAAAGTGTCTGAAAAAGAGGAGAGTAAAATTGAGAAAAGAAAAGAGGGCAAGCCAAGAGAAGAGAGAGGAAAAGGAGACAGAGCTAAAGGTAAAAGAGAGAAAGAGGGAGAAAGAGAGAAAAGTTTGTTAGTAGCAAGAAAGAGTGAGATCAAACAAGTTTTGTTTTCTCAACAAAACCTCCTAGTAGTTATCTATAAAGAGGCTATGTTGAATACTAATGACTTAACCTCTACTTTGCCTAGTCTTGTTATGTCTCTTTTGCAGGAATATGGAGATGTCTTTCCTGAAGAGGTACCACCTGGGTTGCCACCAATTAGAGGGATAGAACATCAAATTGACTTTATACCTGGAGCACCTTTGCCCAATCGTCCAGCTTACCGAGCTAATCCTGAAGAGACCAAGGAGATTCAAAGACAAGTGCAAGAGCTGCTAGAAAAGGGATATGTGAAGGAGAGCCTTAGCCCATGTGCAGTACCAGTGTTGCTCGTGCCTAAAAAGGATGGCACATGGAGAATGTGCATTGATTGTCGAGCCATCAATAATATAACGGTAAGATATCGTCATCCTATCCCTAGGTTAGATGATATGCTTGATGAATTAAATGGCTCCACTATCTTCTCTAAAATTGATTTAAAAAGTGGCTACCATCAAATTAGGATGAAAGAAAGAGATGAATGGAAAACTGCATTTAAGACTAAACATGGACTTTATGAATGGTTAGTTATGCCTTTTGGTCTCACTAATGCACCTAGCACATTTATGAGGTTGATGAATCATGTCTTGCGTGCATTCATAGGTAAATTTGTGGTAGTTTACTTTGATGATATCCTTGTGTACAGTAAGACTTTGCATGAGCATGTAGATCACTTGAGACAGGTCCTAGAGGTTTTAAGAAAAGAAAGATTGTTTGGCAATTTGAATAAGTGTGATTTTTGCACTAATAAAGTTGTTTTTCTTGGTTTTGTTGTGAGTGCTGAGGGGGTTGAGGTTGATGAAGAGAAAATCAAAGCCATTCAAGATTGGCCAACCCCTACCACCATCGGACAAGTGAGGAGCTTCCATGGACTTGCAAGCTTTTATAGGAGATTTGTGAGGGACTTCAGCTCACTGGCAGCTCCTTTGAATGAGTTGACAAAGAAGAATGTTCCATTCAAGTGGGGAGAAGCTCAAGAGAAAGCCTTCCAAACCATCAAGGAGAGGCTCATACATGCACCTTTATTAGTCCTTCCAGATTTTGATAAGATTTTTGAGGTTGAATGTGATGCTAATGGAATTGGCATAGGAGGTGTACTCATGCAAGAAGGTAAGCCCATTGCATATTTTAGCGAAAAGCTAAGTGGTCCTACTCTTAACTATCCTACATATGATAAGGAGCTGTATGCTTTAGTTAGAGTGTTGGAAACTTGGCAACATTATTTGTGGCCTAAAGAATTTGTCATACATTCTAACCATGAGGCTCTTAAACATATTAAGAGCCAAAACAAATTGAATCGAAGACACGCTAGTTGGGTTGAATTCATTGAATCTTTCCCATATGTGATTAAGCATAAGAAAGGTAAGGACAATATTGTTGCTGATGCACTTTCACGTAGGTATGTTCTTCTTTCCATGTTAGACTCTAAGGTTCTTGGTTTTGAGTTCATCAAGGAATTATATACAAATGATGTTGATTTTGGTGAAGCTTTTAACTATTGCAAGCCTGGAGTTGGTTGGGACAAATTTTACTTGCATCAAGGATTCTTGTTTCGTGTTGATAAGCTTTGCTTTCCTAATTGTTCTCTGCGTATGTTATTGATGAAGGAAGCACATTCAGGAGGTTTAATGGGACACTTTGGCATTGTTAAAACATTTGATATCTTGAATGAGCATTTTTATTGGCCTAAGATGCGTAGGGATGTTCAAAAGCTTGTGGGGAGATGCGTTGTATGTCATAAAGCAAAATCTAAATTAAATCCCCATGGACTGTATACTCCCCTCCCTATTCCTAGTGTACCTTGGGAAGATGTTTCCATGGATTTTATTGTGGGATTACCTAGGTCTAAGAGGGGGAGGGACTCTATTTTTTTTTTTTTGTAGATAGGTTTTCTAAAATGGCACACTTCATTGCATGTCATAAGGTTGATGATGCTTCTAATATTGCTAATTTGTTCTTTCAGGAAGTTGTGAGGTTTCATGGGATTCCGAGGACTATAGTGTCAGATCGTGATGCTAAGTTTCTAAGCTATTTTTGGAAGACTTTGTGGAGCAAGTTTGGAACTAAATTGTTATTCTCTACTACTTGTCATCTGCAAACTGATGGACAAACTGAAGTTGTTAATAGGACACTATCTTCTTTGTTACGAACTGTGGTTAAAAAAGAACCTGAAGAATTGGGAGGAGTGTCTCCCACATGTCGAGTTTGCATACAATAGGGCTGTTCATTCCACTACTAAATATTCACCATTTGAGATTGTATATGGTTTTAATCCTCTTACACCCATTGACTTAGCTCCTTTGTCTTTGCAGGAAAGAATCAATATGGATGGACAGAAACGTGCTGAGTTTGTTAAGCAAATCCATGAGAAAGCAAAACAAAACATTGAGAGAATGACTCAACAATATGTAGAACGTGCTAATAAGGGACGAAAGAGGGTTATCTTTGAACCAGGAGATTTGGTTTGGTTACACCTTAGAAAAGAGAGGTTTCCTGACAAAAGAAAGTCTAAACTTATGCCTCGCGGAGATGGGCCTTTCCGCGTACTAGAGAGAATTAATGATAATGCCTACAAGATAGATTTACCAGGTGAGTATGGTGTAAGTGCTACTTTTAATGTTTCTGACCTTTCCCCTTATTTTGGTACAGACTTTGAAGAGTCGAGGACGACTCCTTTTCAAGAGGGGGAGGATGATATGAACCAGACTCATGTGGGGAAGGATGCTCGTGTGGAGAAGGACTTGATGATAGATGGCCCAATGACAAGAGGAAGAGTTAAGCGTCTACAAAGAGCAATTGGGCTTCAATTTGCTGAATTAGAAGCCCATAATGTTAGTGCATGCATTGAGGAAGCAAATGGAGCGTTAATCATGCTTATTCAAACCCAGGTTGATGCTTAAAGAGCCCATTGAAGATAGAGGACGTGAATAGTACTTCAAATGCAAGATGTCCAACCCATTAGTATTAATTAGTTTCTATTAGGCTGATTATCTATCCTTTTCTGTTTTAAAAATGATTTGATTTGGTATCCCTATTTTTTAGATCTTTCAGTTAGGATTATGTAGTTAGTTTCCTACTTTTCCTCTAGTAGATAGGTTTGAGCTACACTATAAATATATGTATTCTGCCTTCATTTGAAGCAGATTGGAAGTAGTAGAATTATTGAGTGTTTCTCTAATTGTGAGAATCTTATCTTTTCTTTGCTCTTGTGAAACCTTTGTCTTGTGAACCTATATTTAGGTTGGTGATTCAAGTTCGCAAAAGCCCCCAATTCGTGCTTCGATCCAAGTGCGTCGTTGTGTGGATTGGTTTATTGTGTTCGTGGTTTGGCGCATTGTCTAAGTAGCAGGTCAACATTCTTATAACGTTGGTTGGCTATTTGTTTCCATCGGGTCTCGAACCATCATCTATCCATCAACCTACGTCGTGAAGATTGGGCCACCCCTTGATTTCGCATCAAGAAACTACTTGGGAACCAAAGTAATAGGAAACTGCTTGCAATTCAAGTTCAAAACAATTAGGAAAGAAAATCCTTACTTGAATGCAAATAGGAAAGTAAATAACTTAGTGGCTACTCAATGCAATCAAATTAGGAAACTAACTTCAATTAGGAAATTAACTCCAACTAGGAAACTAACTCCAATTAGGAAATTAACTCTAAGTTTTAAGCTTTGAATTTACACAACTTGCAATTTCCTTTTTTTTTTCTTTTTTTTCACTCTTTCTTCTTTTTTTCACTTTTTTTTTTTATTTTTTTTGAAATTTTTTTTTGAATTTTTTTTTGGAGTATCACACTCTCCTTTTTTTTTGAATGAGGCTGGAGGCACACAACAATAGAAGAAAGAAGAAGATGGAAGACAAAGGCAAAGATGAAAAAGGTAACACAAATGGAAAGAAAGAAAGTATGAAGAACAACGGTAGGGAAACACAAAGATATATCTTGTACTAGTTAACCAAAACTCTGATACCAAATAATACAAGACCCTCTAAGAACCTTGTCCTATGAACCTTCAACAAGATGACACTATGCCCGGGGCCGACTAGAAAATAAGAATGTTAGTCAAAGGAAAGACCTTAAGAGAACTTGTCTCTTAGAACCCTAGCCTCAAGACGCCACAAAGAAAGACCAATCATTTGATAAGTCACGTGAACCCTCAGAGAACATAAAGAAGCAAAAGCCTCACAAAGTATTGAATAATACTCAAATTCATTCATTCATGATCTTCAAAATAAAGTATAATAGGAAGCCTTTTATAGGCAAAGTTTCTAAAAGTCTAAACTCCTAATAAAATTTAAACTCTAAAATCTGATTAGGAATATTTTAAATGGTGCCTAAAATCAAGGAACAAGATTAGGATACTAATTTTAACTTAATCTCTAAGATAAGCTCTTTGACTAAGTCTAAAAAATAATAAAATAAATAAAAAACGAAATTCATAAAGAATCTTACTCAAAACTAATTAGCTTCTTTAAGTAGTCACATGAGATGCTCATGCTTCATTAAAAATTATATGGTTGACACATAATTCTTAATTTCTTGCAATTGGACTCAAATTGGGCCTTGGCACTCCTCTTGTAGAATGGTTAGCATTATCACACCTTTTACATCTTCTTAGGCCCTCTCTTGACTCAAATAAATGGGCTCTAAATTATGAAGCTTATGAATTAAACAATTGAAGGCTTCTTTCATTGCTTTGGCCCTAGGTCTTGTTATTAGGCCTCCTGTGCCTTGCAATAGATCTTTAGGCACATTTGACTTTCTCTTGGGTTTTAATTTGCAAATCACATTTTTGGGCTTGAAACTTAGTACCATATCCTTCATCAGGTCCACTTCTATACTCAACAAGGTCTCTTGGTGTTATTGCATCATTCCCCCCTCTTAAAAAGGACTCATCCTTGAATCTGCAATATCAAAGGAAGAGAGATTAGCTACATTAAAAGTAGCACTAACATTTCCATAAGAACTAGGCAAGTCAATCCTATAAGCATTATCATTAATCCTTTCAAGAACTTGAAAGGGGCCATCTCCTCTAGGTTGGAGTTTTGACTTCCTTTGCTCTGGGAAACGTTCTTTTCGTAAGTGAACCCACACCCAATCGCCAGGTTTAAACACCACACGCCTTCTACCCTTATTAACTTAGTTGGCAATTTGCTCATTCCTCCTTTCAATGTTGGCTTTCACCTTCTCATGCAAATCGTAGCACAAACTTAGCTTTCCTAGCACCAAGGTTAGTAAACTCATGTGGAGGTAAAGGAAGCAAATCTAACAAAGTTAAAGGATTAAAGCCATAAACAATTTCAAAATGAGAGAATTTTATAGCAGAATAAATAACACAATTATAAGCAAATTTGACATGGGGCAAACACTTCTCCCAATTCTTAAGATCCTTTTGAATTATAGCTCTTAATAAAGTAGAGAGGATTCTATTAACAACCTTGATCTGCCCGTCAGTTTGTGGATGTGCTATAGTAGAAAATAAAAGTTTAGTGCCAAGTTTATTCCACAACATTTTCCAAAAATAACTCAAGAATTTCATATCTCTATCACTAACAATAGTTCTTGGCACACCATGCAACCTAACAATCTCCTTGAAAAACAATTCTGCCATATATATAGCATCATTAGTTTTAGAACAAGCAATAAAATGTGCCAATTTTACTAAACCTATCCAGAACAACAAAGACACTATCTGATACAATATTAATAGGTATGCCTATTTGAGCACTACAAGTTTGAGAATCCCTCATCCATCAAGAAACCCAAATCATTTAAAAGTCTATGATTCAGGTCTAAATGGCTCATGAAAGGATGACCTACGCTCAAGAGGCCCAAATTGTGCTAGTATATGTCCAAAAATCTCAAAGAGCTCGAGATAATATATATGTTGGATGTCGGCCCAAGTTTAGAGTCCAAGATACATATTTGATTAATATCTTCTTTAAAGATGCGAAAGTGGAAGTCCAAGTGGAAGCCCAATTTCCTAAGAAGAGTCCATGGAGCAACTAAAATCAATATTCAATATGTTAAAGGCCCAATGTAGTTATACACATACAAGAGGAGTGCCAAGGCCTAATTGGAGTCTAATTGCAAGAGATTAAAAATCATGTATCAACCATGTGATTTTTAATAAAGCATGTGCATCCCATATGACTACTTAAAGAAGCTAATTATTTTTTACTAGGATTCTTTATGAATTTCATTTTTTATTTATTTTATTATTTTTAGGACTTGATCAAAGAACTTATTTTTGAAATTAAGTTAAAATTAGTATCCTAATCTTGTTCCTTGATTTTAGGCACTATTTAAAATATTTCTAATCAGATTTTAGAATTTTACTTTTATTAGGATTTTAGACTTTTAGAAATTTTTGCTTATAAAAGGCTTCCTATTGTACTCTATTTTGGAAGATTATGAATGAATTTGAGTATTATTCAATACTTTGTGAGGCTTTTGCTTCTTTGTGTTCTTTGAGAGTTCACGTGACTTATCAAAGGATTGGTCTTCCTTTGTGGCATCTTGAGGCTAGGGTTCTAAGAGACAAATTCTCTTAGGGTCTTTTCTTTGACTAACATTCTTGTTTTCTAGCCAGTCTCGGGCAAAGTTTTGAATTGTTGAAGGTTCTCTAGGGTATGTTCCTAGTGGGTCTTGCATCATTTGGTATCAGAGCCTTGGTTCGCTAGTACAAGGTATATTTTTGTATTTCCCTTCTGTTGTTCTTCATACTTTCCCTCCTTCCATTTGTGTTACCTTTTTCATCATCTTCACCTTTGTCTTCCATCTTCTTCTTTCTTTCATTGTTGTGTGCCTCCATCCTCATTCAAAAAAAAAAAAAAAAAAGAAAGAGTGTGTGATACTAAAAAAAAATCCAAAAAAAGTGAAAAAAAAGAAAAAGGAAATTGCAAGTTGTGTAGATTCAAAGTTGAAAGCTTAAAGTTTGGAGTTAGTTTCCTAATTGGAGTTAATTTCCTAATTGGAATTAATTTCCTAATTGGAGTTAGTTTCTTAATTGGAGTTAATTTCCTAATTGGAATTAATTTTCCTAATTGAAGTTAATTTCTTAATTGGAGTTAGTTTCCTACTTTGGTTGCGTTGAGTAGCCACCAAGTTATCTACTTTCCTATTTGCATTCAAGTAAGGATTTTCTTTCCTAATTGTTTTCAACCTAAATTGCAAGTAGTTTCCTATTAACTTGGTTTCCAAGTAGTTTCTTATTTTTAAAGTTTCTTATTTTCAAAATTTCCCTTTTCTTCTCCTTCCTTCCAAGCCATCCCAACCTCCCTTTCCTCCTTGTTTTCCTTTCCTCTTTCTCTTTTTGTTAGATACCTCTTTTTTTCTTTTGTTTGATTCTTTAGGAATTTGCATTTTAGGATTCTAGTTTTGTTTGATTGCCACTAATTTGATTTTTTCTTTTGATTTGTTTGTGACTTGCTTAGAACACTTCTAAGAAGCAAATTGTTTAGTGGTAAAAGGCAAGAGTGTAATTAACATTAAGGAAAAAGCCAAAAAGAGAGTTAAACATGAGTAAACTTATCATCTTTTTAGTGTAAAAACATAAGAAGAGTGTGTGAGGTCTATTCCTTCTTTCTTTCTTTGACTAACTTTTCAGGTGATAAGATGTCCAATGAGTATAGACTCCTTGAAGAGCTAACAAAAAACAATTCAAGCAATCTTGTACAAGGTTGGATGCATTCCAATCCAATACCAACTCTATAGAACAAGATAAGGAAAAGACATCCCCTGATTTCCATATTAGATGCCTTATCAAAGAGAAAGTCTGTAGCATGGCTATTGATAATAGTAGCTATGTAAATGTTGCTAGTACCTTACTTGTTGAGAAATTAAACTTGCCTACTATAAAGCATCCTAGGCCCTATACCTTGTTGAAGGGTAGTGCTGAATTTAAGGTTAATAAGCAAGTTTTAATTTCTTTCTCTATTGGTAAATATCATGATAAAGTGCTATGTGATGTGGCTCCTATGTGTGAGGGACATATTATGCTTGGTAAACCATGGAAACATGTTAGAAAAGCTAAATATGTTAAGTATAAGCACAGATATTGCTATTGCTATTCATTTGTATTCAATGAAAAAAATCATGTATTAGTACCTCTTGATCCTATGAATACTTATGAGGATCAAATGAGAATAGTACAAGCATACAAAATGAAAGAAAAAGAGAGAGAATATGAGTTAGAGAAAGAAAAAGAAAAAGAGAGAGAACATGAGTTAGAGAGAGAGAAAGACGAGATTAAAAAAGAAAAGAATGTGAGTGAAAAGAAAGAGCTAAAGAGTTGTGAGAAAAGCATGAGTGTGAGCTTGTTTGATGAAAAAAGAGAGGTTGAGAGTGTGTGTAAGGATCTTTGTTTATCTACTAACAATCTTAACCCATTTTTGCCTATTGTTAGTTCTAGCTTCTTGCAGGTATGTGGAGATTTGTTTTCAAAGAAGCCACCCAATGGACGATCTTCAACTAGCATTGCGAAGAGTTGTGATTGCTTAGATTTGTTTTCTAAGAAACCACTTAATGGCAAAGATTCGAGGATGAATCTTTTCAAAGAGGGAGGGAATGATATAATATCAGTAAGCATGTCTAGCGGAGCACTACAAGTTTGAGAAGCCCTCATCCATCAAGAAACCCAAATCATTCAAAAGTTTATGATTCAGGTCCAAATGGCTCATGAAAGGGTGGCCTATGCTCAAGAGGCCCAAATTGTGCTAGTATATGTCCAAAAATCTCAAAGAGCTCAAGATAATATCTATGTTGGATGTTGGCCCAAGTTTAGAGGCCAAGATACATATTTGATTAATATCTCTTTAAAGATGCGAAAGTGGAAGTCCAAGTGGAAGCCTAATTTTCTAAAAAGAGTCCATGGAGCAACTAAAGTCAATATTGGTGCGAACCCACTAGGAGTCAAGTCTCCTTGAACCCACAACCGATCTCAAATATACACACCCCAAGAAAGCGAAATTAAGTCTGAACGATCCACTTAGAACCCCTGAATACGAAGAGACAAGGACCCCGAGTGTTAAAAGATGCCACAAGGTTGATCAAGCCTTGATAAGTCTACAAGTTCAATGAAGAACCCTAGATAGCACTCCTCTCAAGTCTGGGATTTCCAGAAAATACAATTTTATTCATTCAAAATCTGATTACAAAGGGAGGCAGAGTACAATTATATAGTGTGTAAGTCAAATCTGCCTTCAATGCTCATAGAAAAGGAAAACTAGGGAAATTAATGGCAATTATCCTAATTAATGACCTATGCAATCAGAATTATAAAAGTCAAATTCTCTTAAAGACTAAAAAGGAAATAAATCCCCCTAAATAAGCTAAATTCGTCCAAATACATTAAGGTTCTACAAATAAGCTCATTAAGCCCAAAATGGCATTATTTAGCCCTAAATGAGCCCACCAATGGATGGTCCATGGTTCAAGTACTTCAATTTATAATGTTTGGCCCAATTTAGCCTCAGCAACTCCATCTTCAGCCCATATGATGTTGAGAACGTCCACATTAGAAATGTTTGGATCTCGCTTGACTTTTGTTGCTTCAATTGCTAGTTGCTTAGTCCAGGTCTCTTGAACAAGTCCACTTAAGGCTTCTCTCATTCTGTTATGATACAATATCAGTAGGCATGCCCATTGAAGCACTACAAGTTCGAGAAGCCCTCATCCATCAAGAAACCCAAATCATTCAGAAGCCTATAATTCAGACCCAAATGGCTCACAAAAGGATGGCATATGCTCAAGAGGGCCAAATTGTGTTAGTATATGTCCAAAAATCTCAAGCAACTCAAAATAATATCTATGTTGGACGTCGGCCCAAGTTTAGAGCCCAACATTCATATTTGATCAATATCTCTTTAAATGTGCAAAAGTGGAAGTCCAAGTGGAAGCCCAATTTTCTAAGAAGAGTCTATGGGGCAACTAAAGTCAATATCCAATATATTAAAGGCCCAATGTAATTATACACATACAAGAGGAGTGCTAAGGCCCAATTGGAGTCCAATATCAAGAAATTAAAAATCATGTGTCAACCATGTGATTTTTTAATGAAGCATGAACATTCCATGTGGACAATTTAAAAGAGCTAATTAGTTTTGACTAGGAGTCTTTTTGAATTTCGTTTTTTTATTATTTTATTATTTTTGGACTTGGTCAAGGAGCTTATCTAGGAGATTAAGTTAAAATTAATATCCTAATCTTGTTCCTTGATTTTAGGCATTATTTAAAATATTTCTAATCTGATTTTAGAGTTTTAGTTTTACTAGGATTTTAAGTCTTTTAGAAATTTTGCCTATAAAAGGCCCCCTATTGTACTCTATTTTTAAGAAGATCATGAATGAATAAATTTAAGTATTATTCAATACTTTGTGAGGCTTTTTGCTTCTTTGTGTTCTCTGAGAGTACACGTGACTTATCAAAGGATTGGTCTTCCTTTGTGGCGTCTTGAGGCTAGGGTTCTAAGAGGCAGGTTCTCTTAGGGTCTTTCCTTTGACCAACATTCTTGTTTCTAGCCGGTCCCGGGCAAAGTTTCGAATTGTTGAAGGTTCTCTAGAGCATGTTCCTAATGGGTCTTGCTTCATGTTAGCTCGTGCTCTTGTCATTGGGCCACTTGGAATTTGTAGAGGATCATTCCAAGCATTTGAGACAGCTTGCTCCCTTTGATGGATCGCATCAAATATCCAATACGTTAAAGGCCCAATGCAATTATACACATACAAGAGGAGTGCCAAGGCCCAATTAGAGTCCAATTGCAAGAGATTAAAAATCATGTGTCAACCATGTGTGATGGAGGTGAGATAGGAGATTTGAAGAAGCTTGAACAAAATCAAGAGTTTGGAAACAAAAGGGCTGGACGTGACTCTAAAAGATGGCCAACTAAAGATTCATTGCAAGGTATGGGAGGCCCATGCACAAGATCAAGAGCCAAAGCTATGAAAGAGGCCTTGAATGGAGTGATCCAAAAACTAATAGACTTAGAGCCCATAGTCTTAACTGAATATGAAGCCCAAAAGGAACAAATTGGTATAAAGATTATTTCATTCCTACAAGATGCTAGCCCAAGCCTAAAAGGAGCCTAATTGAAGGAGTCTAGCCATTTTCCACAAAATCAGCTATTTTTCACAAAATTCTCTTAGTTTTATTTTGTTTTAATTTGATTGTTGCTGTTTCAGATTTTTAGGCACCATTCTTGGTGAATTTGTTTAGATTTAAATTTCTTTTATGTAACCTAGGAATTATTCTGTTTAGGGTTTTATTTTTCAAATGCCTATATAAGGCCCACTTGTACTCCAAGAATGGCAGATTGAATGAATTATCTTTTCAGAATTATTTCTGATTTGTGAGGTTTCTCTTGTGGCCTTTGTATGCTGGAGAAAATCTTTGACTTATAAAAGGAGTGGTTTCCTTTGTGGTGTCCCAGATTAGGGTTCTAAGAGATGGGTTCTCTTAGGGTTCAATTCCATTGACCAACATCTCTTCTTCTTCTTCTTTGTTCTTTGTTCTTTGTTGCTTATTGTCCATATTATTTGTTCTTGTGTTGCTTGCCAAAATTCGATCACTGATCCGTGTTATTTAGGGTTCCTAGAACGGGTTTCTACGGAGACTCACATCATCTGGTATCAGAGCATTGGTTGAGGTTAGCTTCATCCACTTTTTCTTTGTTCTTTTCCCTTATTTCGTTTGATTAGTTTCTGTTCGTCCTTATTTTTGTGCGGCTGTTTCTGGTGTTTTCCTTCGTCTTTTTGGACGTATAATAGATCGTTCTTGTGTCTTAAGATCTCTTCTTTCTTCTCATTTTGGAATCACATCAATCCGATTTTTGTAGAGCAAGTTATAGCTGTTTCTTGCGTGCATGTCATTCTGATCTTTCAGAAATCTGGTGTTCTGTTTGCAAATTTCAGCACCTTTGAGATTCGAAAAAAAAAAGTATATTACACTGAAAAAAAAGGGAAAAGAAAAGAAAAGAAGGAAAAGTTGCAAAAAAAAAAAAGGAAGTCAAAATCTGTGAAAAAGAAAGTTGTGCTGGAAATTATAAATTGTTGACTTAAATTGCAATTGCTGAAGATTATCTATTCTTGGAATTACCATTTTTGATTCCTTGAGTTGATCTGGTCATTAAATGTCATATTGTGCACAATTCATAAAAGGAAATTTTGCATTCATTCACCTTGTTCTAAATTTCAAATTTCTGATTGCTTCATTACTGATTTCAGATTCCAATTTCCTTTCCATCCTTTCCTCTTGATAATTAATCATTTAACCATTTGTTCTCCCATAATCTGCCACATACCATTTGTTCCATAAATTCATTGTCTTCATTTCCTTTCCTAGTCACTTGCTGTATTTTCCATTGGCTGCACCTACGAATTTTTTTTAAATGTTGGACTTTTGTTGTCTCTTGGAGAACTTTGCATCTTGAATTCTAATTTGAGATTGCCACTTCAGTAGCTACTTCTTTTGATTTGTTGGATTTAATTTAGTACACTATAGGAAGCAAGTTGAGAGGAAAAAGGCAAGAGTGTTTTCATCATTGTAAAAGCCATTACAAGTGTGAAACATGAGTGAATTTGCATCATTTAGAGTGAAATACGAGAGGGAGTGGTCAGGTCCTTTCTCTTCCTATTCACTAACATTTCAGGTGCCAATCATGTCTGAAAGTGAAGATAACCAAGTTGACCTTAAATTGTTCATCAAATCTGTTCAAGAACAATTCAAGAGGCTAAATACTAGGTTGGATCAAATAGATTCTTCTTCTTCCAATAGCAAGGCAAGACGTGGTAAAAAGGTTCTAGGAGGAGATGAATCTGATTTTGAGGAGGAAAGCCAACATGAAAGAGTTAGGAGAGCTCCACCTCAAAAGAAAGATGCATTTAGTAATATCAAGATGAAAATCCCTTCCTTTCAAGGGAAAGTTGATCCTGATGTATACCTTGAATGGGAAAGAAAAGTTGAGTTTATATTTGACTGCCAATCTTTTTCAGAGGAAAGTAAAGTGAAATTAGCTGCTTTGGAGTTTACAGATTATGCAAGCCTATGGTGGGATCAATTAACAACTAGTAGGAGGCGTTCTGGAGAGGGTCCAATTCGGTCTTGGCTAGAAATGAAGGCTCTCATGAGGAAGAGATTTGTCCCTACCTATTACTATAGGGATGTGCACAAAAGGCTCCACAAAATCAAACAAGGATCTATGAGTGTGGAAGAATATTTTCAGCAAATGCAAATTACCATGATCAAAGCTGACATTGAGGAAGATTCAGAAGTTACAATGGCAAGATTTCTTGGTGGCTTAGACCCTGAAATTGCTACAGAAGTTGAATTGCAAAACTACCTTGATATGGAAGAGTTGTTTCATAAAGCCATTAAGGTGGAGAAGCATTTTAAAGCAAAACAGAAATTGAAATCACATGCTAGTTCCAACAAAGACTTCAAGTCCTCCTTCAAGTTTAAGGGAGAGACCAAGCCTAAAGAGGAGAATAAGTTGAAGATGCAAACACCTACTTCTAAAGGTAAATCTGAACCTAAGTCTTCTTCTAGTTCTTCTAAAATTAAATGCTTTAAATGTCAAGGTTTTGGTCACATTGCTTCACAATGTCCAAATAAAAGGACTATGATTTTGCTTGAGAATGGTGTTGTTACTAGTGAAAGTAGTGGTGATGAAGAAGTGGAAGCTGAGTTGAGCTCCAATGGAGGTGATGAATCTGATGTGGAGGTAGCTGAAGCTGTGTTTGGTGAGGTGCTAGTGTCAAGGCGTGCTCTTAGCATTCAACCTAAAGAAGAGCTTGAAAAAGAACAACGAGAGCATATCTTTCACACTAGGTGTTTTATTAACAACAAGGTATGTAGTCTTATCATTGATAATGGGAGCTGCACTAATGTTGCTAGTACCTTGTTAGTTGAAAAGCTAGGTCTGCCAACTAGAATACACCCCACTCCTTATAATTTGTTGTGGTTCAATGATAATGGGGATGTTAAAGTTACTAAACAGGTTGTTGTAGCATTTTTCATAGGAAGTTACCATGATGAGGTTTTGTGTGATATAGCTCCTATGTATGCTGGACACTTATTATTGGGAAGACTTTGGCAATTTGATAGGAAAGTTAAGTATGATGGTTATACTAATAGGTATTCTCTTGAGTTTAATAAGAAAACTATTATGCTAACCCCTCTCAGACCCTTGCAGGCATATGAGGATCAAAAGCGAATTACTCAAGAATGCAAGCTAAGAGAGAAAGAAAAGAAAGTGCGTGAGAAAGAAAGAAAAGAAAGTGAAATGGAGAGAAAAGGAAAGAGAACTACTGAAAAGAAAAGTCAAGAGAGTGAAGAAAAGAAAGTAACATTATTTTCTAGTAGAGGAGAGATTAAGAGGGCTTTATGTAGTGAGACATCTTTTGTACTCTTGTATAAAGATGTTTATCTAACCCTTAGTGACCTTGATGAATCTCTTCCTTCTAGTGTTTTGAGTTTGTTGTAGAAATATAAAGACTTGTTTCAGGAAGAGGTACCAGATGGATTGCCTCCCATAAGAGGCATTGAACACAGGATTGATTTTATTCCTGGAGCATCTCTTCCTAACCGACATGCTTATAGGGCAAATCCAGAAGAGACTAAGGAAATTCAGAGACAAGTGGAAGAACTCATGAAAAAGGGGTTTGTGCGAGAGAGCCTTAGTCCATGTGCTGTTCCGGTAATACTTGTGCCCAAGAAGGATGGCAAATGGAGGATGTGTGTGGACTACCGAGCCATTAATAAAATCACAGTTAAGTATAGATATCCCATTCCTAGACTTGATGACATGCTTGATGAGTTGCATTGATGCAAGACCCACTAGGAACATGCCCTAGAGAACCTTTAACAATTCGAGACTTTGCCCGGGACCGGCTAGAAACAAGACTGTTGGTCAAAGGAAAGACCCTAAGAGAACTTGTCTCTTAGAACCCTAGCCTCAAGACGCCACAAAGGAAGACCAATCCTTTGATAAGTCACGTGTACTCTCAGAGAACACAAAGAAGCAAAAGCCTCTCAAAGTATTGAATAATACTCAAGTTCATTCATTCATTCATGATTCAAAATAGAGTACAATAGGGAGCCTTTTATAGGCAAAGTTTCTAAAAGACTTAAAATCCTACTTAAACTAAAACTCTTAAAATCTAATTAGAAATATTTTAAACAATGCCTAAAATCAAGGAATAAGATTAAGATATTAATTTTAACTTAATCTCCTAGATAAGCTCCTTGACCAAGTCCAAAAAAATAATATAATAATAAAAAACGAAATTCAAAAAGAGTTCTAGTCAAAACTAGAGTCCTAGTCAAAACTAATTAATATTAATGAGCTGGACATCTTGTATTTGAAATACTTTTCACGTCCTCTAGCTTCAATGGGCTCTTTAAGCATCAACTTGGGCTTGAATAAGCATGATTAAGGCTCTATTTACTTCCTCAATGCATGCACTAACATTATGGGCTTCTAATTCAGCAAATTGAAGCCCAATTGCTCTTTGTAGACACTTAACTCTTCCTCTTATCATTGGGCCATCTATTATCAAGTCTTTTTCCACACGAGCATCCTTCCTTACATGAGTCTGGTTCATATTACTTGGTGTTATTGCATCATTCCCCCCCTCTTGAAAAGGATTCGTCCTCGAATCTGCAATATCAAAGGAAGAGAGATCAGTTACATTAAAAGTAGCACTAATATTTCCATAAGAACTAGGTAAGTCAATTTTATAAGCATTATCATTAATCCTTTCAAGAACTTGAAAGGGACCATCTCCTCTAGGTTGGAGTTTTGACTTCCTTTTCTCCGAGAAACGTTCTTTTCGCAAGTGAACCCACACCCAATCGCCGGGTTCAAATACTACACGCCTTCTACTCTTGTTAACTTGGTTGGCAATTTGCTCATTCTTTCTTTCAATATTGGCTTTCACCTTCTCATGCAAATCCTGTACAAACTTTGCCTTCCTAGCACCATCAAGGTTAGTAAACTCATGTGAAGGTAAAGGAAGCAAATCTAATGGGGTTAGAGGATTAAAGCCATAAACAATTTCAAAAGGAGAGAATTTTGTTGCAGAATGAACAGCACGATTATAAGCAAATTCGACATGGGGCAAACACTTTTCCCAATTCTTAAGATTCTTTTGAATGATAGCTCTTAATAAAGTAGAGAGGGTTCTATTAACAACCTCGGTTTGCCCGTCAGTTTGTGGATGCGCTGTAGTAGAAAATAAAAGCTTAGTGCCAAGTTTATTCCACAATGTTTTCCAGAAATAACTCAAGAATTTTACATCTCTATCACTAACAATAGTTTTTGGCACACCATGCAACCTAACAATCTCCTTGAAAAATAATTCTGCCACATACATAGCATCATTAGTTTTGGAACAAGCAATAAAATGAGCCATTTTACTAAACCTATCCACAACAACAAAGACACTATCTTTCCCAGTGGGAGATTTAGGCAAACCCAAAACAAAGTCCATAGAAATATCAGTCCATGGGTGAGAGGGAACTGGTAAAGGAGAATACAAACCATGTGATTGAATTCTAGACTTAGCATGCTTACAAGTAATACATCGAGAACAAACAGCAACCACATCTTTTCTCATGCCAGACCAATAAAAATGCTCATTCAAAAGAGCCAAAGTCTTTTCTACACTAAAATGGCCCATCAATCCCCCACCATGAGTTTCCTTAACAAGAAGCTCACGAATGGAGCACATAGGAATGCATAACTTGTTCTTTTTGAAAAGGAATCCATCAAACCTATAATAGTCATTAGCACCATGCAATTCACAAGATTTCCAAATATCAGCAAAATTAAAATCAGATTCATACATGCCTTTTATCATCTCAAAACCTATCATCTAGCATGCATGGAAGTAATCAAAGTGTAACGCCTAGACAATGCATCAGCTACAACATTTTCCTTTCCCTGCTTATGCTTAATCACATAAGGAAAGGTTTCAATAAATTCAAGCCAACTTGCATGCCTTTTGTTCAATTTACCCTGAGACTTAAGAAACTTAAGACTTTGATGATCAAAATGGATAATAAATTCTTTAGGCCACAAATAATGTTGCCAAGTTTCTAAAGTTCGTTTTAAGGCATACAGCTCTTTATCATATGTGGAATAATTTAAAGCAGGACCACTCAATTTCTCACTGAAATATGCAATAGGTTTAGAATCCTGCATCAACACACCACCTATGCCTATACCAGAAGCGTCACACTCAATTTCAAAAACTTTAGTAAAATCAGGCAACACAAGTACAGGGGCATTAGTTAGTTTTTCCTTCAGTATGTTAAAAGCACGCTCTTGTGCTTCACCCCACTTGAATATCACATTCTTTCTTACCAAATCATTTAAAGGGGCAGCAAGAGTAGAGAAGTCCTTCACGAATCGCCTATAGAAGCTTGCCAATCCATGGAAACTTCTTACTTCACTCGCATTCTTTGGAGTTGGCCACTCTTGGATTGCTTTGACCTTTTCCTCGTCCACTTGTATGCCACGAGCTCCTACAACAAATCTAAGAAAAACCACAGAATCCAAACAAAAAGAACACTTCTCTAAATTGGTAAAAAGTTTATTCTCCCTAAGCACAACAAACACATCATGCAAATGATTCACATGTTCTTCTAGACTCTTAGAGTAGATCAAAATATCATCAAAGTAAACCACAACAAATCTTCCAATGAAAGGTCTAAAGACATGGTTCATTAAACTCATGAAAGTGCTAGGTGCGTTAGTCAAGCCAAATGGCATAACTAACCATTCATATAATCCAAACTTGGTCTTAAAAGCAGTTTTTCATTCATCACCTTCTTTCATTCTAATCTGATGGTAACCACTTCTAAGATCAACTTTAGAGAAAACATATGCACCATGCAACTCATCAAGCATATCATCTAACCTAGGGATAGGATAGCGATATTTTACCGTTATTTTGTTGATGGCACGACAATCTACACACATTCGCCACTTGCCATCCTTTTTGGGTACAAGAATCACTGGGACAGCACACGGACTCAGACTTTCACGAACAAAGCCTTTCTTCATGAGCTCTTCCACTTGATGTTGTATTTCCTTAGTCTCGTCTGGATTTGCTCGATAAGCAGGTCTATTGGGAATAGATGCCCCTGGGATAAAGTCTATCCGATGCTCAATGCCTCTTAGCGGGGGCAATCCATCAGGTATTTCCTCTGGGAACAAGTCACAAAATTCCTGTAATAAAGATGTAACACTAGCAGGCAAAGAGTGATCAAGATCATCGATAGTAAGATAAACATCTTTATAAAGTAATAAGAAGGCATTTTCACAAATAAGAGCTCTCTTGATCTCACTTTTACCCGAAAATAAACTCACTTTCTTTTCCTCATGTTTTTCTCTAATTTTCTTTTCCTTTCTACTCAGCTCTCCTTTCTCCTGCTTCTTCTCATTCTCAACACTCACACTCACTTTACTTTTCTTTTCTTGCTCTCTCTTCTTACACTCTCTTTCAATTTTTAACTGATCCTTATATGCTTGAACAGGACGAAGAGGGGTCAACACAATGGTCTTACCATTAAAAACAAAAGAATAATAATTTTTATATCCATCATGTTTTACCTTTCGGTCAAACTGCCATGGCCTACCAAGTAACAAGTGACCAGCATACATGGGTGCTACATCACAAAGAATCTCATCATGATAATTACCAATAGAAAAAGAGATGAGCACCTGTTTTGTTACCTTTACCTCCCCACTATCGTTAAGCCATTGTAATTTATAAGGGGTAGGGTGCCTCAAAGTAGGTAAGTTCAGCTTTTCCACAAGTAAAGTACTAGCTACATTTGTGCAGCTACCACCATCAATAATCAAACTACATACCTTCTTGTGGATGAAACATCGAGTATGGAAAATATGCTCACGCTGCTCTACCTCAAGATCTTCTTTAGGTTGAATGTTGAGAGCACGCCTAGCCACAAGGGCTTCACCATTTACAGCTTCAGTTAACTCTAAATCTGAGTCATCAGTCAGGGGTGGCATCTCATCCTCCTCAGACTCACTACTAGCACTAGTCACATCACCATTCTCAAGAACAATCATAGTTCGTTTGTTCGGACATTGTGAAGCAATGTGACCGAAACCATTACATTTAAAGCATCTAAGCTTAGAGGAGGAAGTAGTAGGATTAGAAGATGAGAAGGGTTTTGACTCAGTTTTACCCTTAACCTGAAAGGGTTTTACCTTACTTTCCTCTTTAGACTTGAAATCAGTCTTTGGTTTGAAGGGGACTTTGGAATCCCTCCAAGAACTCGAGTTAGATGTCACTTTCAGCTTTTGTCGAGCCCTTAGTTGCTTTTCCACCTTGATAGCTCTATGCAAGAGCTCCTCTATATCTAGGTAATTGTATAAATCAACTTGTGCAGCTATATCTGGATTTAAGCCCTCAATGAATCGGGCCATGGTTGCTTCACGGTCTTCCTCTACATTTGCCTTAATCATGGCAATCTCCATTTCTTGATAGTAATCTTCCACACTCATAGAACCTTGCTTCAGCTTTTGGAGCCTCTTATGCAATTCCCTATAATAGTAACTAGGGATAAACCGTTTGCGCATGATAATTTTCATCTCTTGCCAATCACGAATTGGACCTTCACCGGTACGTCTTCTGGTGAGTAAGAGTTGATCCCACCAGATGCTAGCATAGTCAGTAAACTCTACTGCAGCAAGTTTTACTTTCTTCACCTCAGTGTAAGAGTGGCACTCGAATACATGCTCCACTTTTCTTTCCCAATCTAAGTACTGGTCTGGGTCATTTTTCCCAGGGAATGATGGAATCTTCATCTTGATATTTCCGATACCACCATCCTTATTGGATGATGATTGTCTACCTCTCTGAGTATGGGACTCCCCAAAGTCAGACTCAGCATCATCATCAAGCTCCACTTGAGCTCGCCTTCTATGGGTCCTCTTATTGAAAGAAGACTCCACATCATCTAATCTGGCACTTAGTTTCTCAAGAGTACTTTGAACAGCCTTAACCCAGACTTTCATGTCAAAGTCACTATGCTCAGATTCTCCAGACATCCTGAAATATTAGTTTGTACAAAAAAAAGCAAAGAAAGCTTTTTATGCAAGACCCACTAGGAACATGCCCTAGAGAACCTTCAACAATTCGAGCCTTTGCCCGGGACCGGCTAGAAACAAGACTGTTGGTCAAAGGAAAGACCCTAAGAGAACTTGTCTCTTAGAACCCTAGCCTCAAGACGCCACAAAGGAAGACCAATCCTTTGATAAGTCACGTGAACTTTCAGAGAACACAAGAAGCAAAAGCCTCTCAAAGTATTGAATAATACTCAAGTTCATTCATGATTCAAAATAAAGTACAATAGGGAGCCTTTTATAGGCAAAGTTTCTAAAAGACTTAAAATCCTAGTAAAACTAAAACTCTAAAATCTGATATCCTAATAAAACTAAAACTCTAAAATTTGTTTAGAAATATTTTAAATAATCCCTAAAATCAAGGAATAAGATTAAGATATTAATTTTAACTTAATCTCCTAGATAAGCTCCTTGACCAAGTCCAAAAAAAATAATATAATAATAAAAAACGAAATTCAAAAAGAGTTCTAGTCAAAACTAGAGTCCTAGTCAAAACTAATTAATATTAATGGGCTGGACATCTTGTATTTTAAATACTATTCACGTCCTCTAGCTTCAATGGGCTCTTTAAGCATCAACTTGGGCTTGAATAAGCATGATTAAGGCTCTATTTGCTTCCTCAATGCATGCACTAACATTATGGGCTTCTAATTCAGCAAATTGAAGCCCAATTGATCTTTGTAGACGCTTAATTCTTCCTCTTGTCATTGGGCCATCTATCATCAAGTCTTTTTCCACACGAGCATCCTTCCTCACATGAGTCTGGTCTATATTACTTGGTGTTATTGCATCATTCCCCCCCTCTTGAAAAGGATTCGTCCTCGAATCTACAATATCAAAGGAAGAGAGATCAGTTACATTAAAAGTAGCACTAATATTTCCATAAGAACTAGGCAAGTCAATTTTATAAGCATTATCATTAATCCTTTCAAGAACTTGAAAGGGACCATCTCCTCTAGGTTGGAGTTTTGACTTCCTTTTCTCCGGGAAACGTTCTTTTCGCAAGTGAACCCACACCCAATCGCCGGGTTCAAATACCACACGCCTTCTACCCTTGTTAACTTGGTTGGCAATTTGCTCATTCTTTCTTTCAATATTGGCTTTCACCTTCTCATGCAAATCCTGTACAAACTTTGCCTTCCTAGCACCATCAAGGTTAGTAAACTCATGTGAAGGTAAAGGAAGCAAATCTAACGGGGTTAGAGGATTAAAGCCATAAACAATTTCAAAAGGAGAGAATTTTGTTGCAGAATGAACAACACGATTATAAGCAAATTCGACATGGGGCAAACACTTCTCCTAATTCTTAAGATTCTTTTGAATGATAGCTCTTAATAAAGTAGAGAGGGTTCTATTAACAACCTCGGTCTGCCCGTCAGTTTGTGGATGCGCTGTAGTAGAAAATAAAAGCTTAGTGCCAAGTTTATTCCACAATGTTTTCCAGAAATAACTCAAGAATTTCACATCTCTATCACTAACAATAGTTTTTGGCACACCCTGCAACCTAACAATCTCTTTGAAAAATAATTCTGCCACATATATAGCATCATTAGTTTTGGAACAAGCAATAAAATGAGCCATTTTACTAAACCTATCCACAACAACAAAGACACTATCTTTCCCAGTGGGAGATTTAGGCAAACCCAAAACAAAGTCCATAGAAATATCAGTCCATGGGTGAGAGGGAACTGGTAAAGGAGAATACAAGCCATGTGATTGAATTCTAGACTTAGCATGCTTACAAGTAATACATCTAGAACAAACAGCAACCACATCTTTTCTCATGCTAGGCCAATAAAAATGCTCATTCAAAAGAGCCAAAGTCTTTTCTACACCAAAATGGCCCATCAATCCCCCACCATGAGTTTCCTTAACAAGAAGCTCACGAATGGAACACATAGGAATGCATAACTTGTTCTTTTTGAAAAGGAATCCATCAAACCTATAATAGTCATTAGCACCATGCAATTCACAAGATTTCCAAATATCAGTGAAATCAAAATCAGATTCATACATGCCTTTTAACATCTCAAAACCTATCAACCTAGCATGCATGGAAGTAATCAAAGTGTAACGCCTAGACAATGCATCAGCTACAACATTTTCCTTTCCCTTCTTATGCTTAATCACATAAGGAAAGGTTTCAATAAATTCAAGCCAACTTGCATGCCTTTTGTTCAATTTACCCTGAGACTTAAGAAACTTAAGACTTTGATGATCAGAATGGATAATAAATTCTTTAGGCCACAAATAATGTTGCCAAGTTTCTAAAGTTCGTTTCAAGGCATACAACTCTTTATCATATGTGGAATAATTTAAAGCAGGACCACTCAATTTCTCACTGAAATATGCAATAGGTTTAGAATCCTGCATCAACACACCACCTATGCCTATACCAGAAGCATCACACTCAATTTCAAAAACTTTAGTAAAATCAGGAAACACAAGTACAGGGGCATTAGTTAGTTTTTCCTTCAATATGTTAAAAGCACGCTCTTGTGCTTCACCCCACTTGAATATCACATTCTTTCTTACCAAATCATTTAAAGGGGCAGCAAGAGTAGAGAAGTCCTTCACGAATCGCCTATAGAAGCTTGCCAATCCATGGAAACTTCTTACTTCACTCGCATTCTTTGGAGTTGGCCACTTTCGGATTGCTTTGACCTTTTCCTCGTCCACTTGTATGCCACGAGCTCCTACAACAAATCCAAGAAAAACCACAGAATCCAAACAAAAAGAGCACTTCTCTAAATTGGCAAAAAGTTTATTCTCCCTAAGCACAACAAACACATCATGCAAATGATTCACATGTTCTTTTAGACTCTTAGAGTAGATCAAAATATCATCAAAGTAAACCACAACAAATCTTCCAATGAAAGGTCTAAAGACATGGTTCATTAAACTCATGAAAGTGCTAGGTGCGTTAGTCAAGCCAAATGGCATAACTAACCATTCATATAATCCAAACTTGGTCTTAAAAGCAGTTTTCCATTCATCACCTTCTTTCATTCTAATCTGATGGTAACCACTTCTAAGATCAACTTTAGAGAAAACATATGCACCATGCAACTCATCAAGCATATCATCTAACCTAGGGATAGGATAGCGATATTTTACCGTTATTTTGTTGATGGCACGACAATCTACACACATTCGCCACTTGCCATCCTTTTTGGGTACAAGAATCACTGGGACAGCACACGGACTCAGACTTTCACGAACAAAGCCTTTCTTCATGAGCTCTTCCACTTGATGTTGTATTTCCTTAGTCTCGTCTGGATTTGCTCGATAAGCAGGTCTATTGGGAATAGATGCCCCTGGGATAAAGTCTATCCGATGCTCAATGCCTCTTAGCGGGGGCAATCCATTAGGTATTTCCTCTGGGAACAAGTCACAAAATTCCTGTAATAAAGATGTAACACTAGCAGGCAAAGAGTGATCAAGATCATCGATAGTAAGATAAACATCTTTATAAAGTAATAAGAAGGCATTTTCACAAATAAGAGCTCTCTTGATCTCACTTTTACCCGAAAATAAACTCACTTTCTTTTCCTCATGTTTTTCTCTAATTTTCTTTTCCTTTCTACTCAGCTCTCCTTTCTCCTGCTTCTTCTCATTCTCAACACTCACACTCACTTTACTTTTCTTTTCTTACTCTCTCTTCTTACACTCTCTTTCAATTTTTAACTGATCCTCATATGCTTGAACAGGACGAAGAGGGGTCAACACAATGGTCTTACCATTAAAAACAAAAGAATAATAATTTTTATATCCATCATGTTTTACCTTTCGGTCAAACTGCCATGGCCTACCAAGTAACAAGTGACCAGCATACATGGGTGCTACATCACAAAGAATTTCATCATGATAATTACCAATAGAAAAAGAGATGAGCACCTGTTTTGTTACCTTTACCTCCCCACTATCGTTAAGCCATTGTAATTTATAAGGGGTAGGGTGCCTCAAAGTAGGTAAGTTCAGCTTTTCCACAAGTAAAGTACTAGCTACATTTGTGCAGCTACCACCATCAATAATCAAACTACATACCTTCTTGTGGATGAAATATCGAGTATGGAAAATATGCTCACGTTGCTCTACCTCAAGATCTTCTTTAGGTTGAATATTGAGAGCACGCCTAGCCACAAGGGCTTCACCATTTACAGCTTTCGTTAACTCTAAATCTGAGTCATCAGTCAGGGGTGGCATCTCATCCTCCTCAGACTCACTACTAGCACTAGTCACATCACCATTCTCAAGAATAATCATAGTTTGTTTGTTCGGACATTGTGAAGCAATGTGACTGAAACCATTACATTTAAAGCATCTAAGCTTAGAGGAGGAAGTAGTAGGATTAGAAGATGAAAAGGGTTTTGACTCAGTTTTACCCTTAACCTGAAAGGGTTTTACCTTACTTTCCTCTTTAGACTTGAAATCAGTCTTTGGTTTGAAGGGGACTTTGGAATCCCTCCAAGAACTCGAGTTAGATGTCACTTTCTGCTTTTGTCGAGCCCTTAGTTGCTTTTCCACCTTGATAGCTCTATGCAAGAGCTCCTCCATATCTAGGTAATTGTATAAATCAACTTGGGCAGCTATATCAGGATTTAAGCCCTCAATGAATCGGGCCATGGTTGCTTCACGGTCTTCCTCCACATTTGCCTTAATCATGGCAATCTCCATTTCTTGATAGTAATCTTCCACACTCATAGAACCTTGCTTCAGCTTTTGGAGCCTCTTATGCAATTCCCTATAATAGTAACTAGGGATAAACTGTTTGCGCATGATAATTTTCATCTCTTGCCAATCACGAATTGGACCTTCACCGGTACGTCTTCTGGTGAGTAAGAGTTGATCCCACCAAATGCTAGCATAGTCAGTAAACTCTACTACAGCAAGTTTTACTTTCTTCGCCTCAGTGTAAGAGTGGCACTCGAATACATGCTCCACTTTTCTTTCCCAATCTAAGTACTGGTCTGGGTCATTTTTCCCAGGGAATGATGGAATCTTCATCTTGATATTTCCGAGACCACCATCCTTATTGCATGATGATTGTCTACCTCTCTGAGTATGGGACTCCTCAAAGTCAGACTCAGCATCATCATCAAGCTCCACTTGAGCTCGCCTTCTATGGGTCCTCTTATTGGAAGAAGACTCCACATCATCTAATCTGGCACTTAGTTTCTCAAGAGTACTTTGAACAGCTTTAACCCAGACTTTCATGTCAAAGTCACTATGCTCAGATTCTCCAGACATCCTGAAATATTAGTTTGTACCAAAAAAAAAAAAAAACAAGCAAAGAAAGATATAGGACCTCGCAACTCACTAGCTCACGTGTTTACACTCAAAAGATGATAAGTTCGCTCGTGTTTAACTCTTTTGGCTTTTTCTTTAATGTTAATTGCACTGTTGCCTTTTACCACTCAACAATTTGCTTCTTACAAGTGTTCTAAGCGAGTCACAAGCAAATCAAAAGAAAAGATCAAACTAGTGGCAATAAAAAAAGAACTAGAATCCTAAAATGCAAATTCCCAAAGAATCAAACAAAGGAGAAAAAGAGGTGTATAACAAAGAGGAAAGGAAAACAAGGGGAGAAAAGGGAAAAATCTGAAAATAAGAAACTTTAAAAATAAGAAACTACTTGGGAAATTAGGAAACCAACTTTAAGAAAATCTGAAAATTAGAAATTGAGTCTAATTAGGAAATTAATTCCAACTAGGAAACTAACTCTAACTAGGAAATTGTCTCCAATTAGGAAACTAACTCCACAACTTGCAACTTTTTTTTTTCACGCTTTCTTTTTTTTTTCACTTTTTTTTTCGAATTTCTCTTTTTTTTCACCTTTTTTTTTTCGAATTTCTCTTTTTTTTTTTCTTTTTTTTTCACTTTTTTTTTTTGGAGTATCACACTCTCCTTTTTTTTTTTGAATGAGTATAGAGGCACGCAACAATGGAAGAAGGAAGAAGACAGAAGACAAAGATGAAGATGAGAAGATAACACAAATGGAAGGAGAAAAGGTATGAAAGAACAACGGTAGGAAAAACACAAAAATATACCTTGTACTAGCGAACCAAAGCTCTGATACCAAATGATGCAAGACCCACTAGGAACATGCCCTAGAGAACCTTTAACAATTCGAGACTTTGCCCGGGACCGGCTAGAAACAAGACTGTTGGTCAAAGGAAAGACCCTAAGAGAACTTGTCTCTTAGAACCCTAGCCTCAAGACGCCACAAAGGAAGACCAATCCTTTGATAAGTCACGTGTACTCTCAGAGAACACAAAGAAGCAAAAGCCTCTCAAAGTATTGAATAATACTCAAGTTCATTCATTCATTCATGATTCAAAATAGAGTACAATAGGGAGCCTTTTATAGGCAAAGTTTCTAAAAGACTTAAAATCCTACTTAAACTAAAACTCTTAAAATCTAATTAGAAATATTTTAAACAATGCCTAAAATCAAGGAATAAGATTAAGATATTAATTTTAACTTAATCTCCTAGATAAGCTCCTTGACCAAGTCCAAAAAAATAATATAATAATAAAAAATGAAATTCAAAAAGAGTTCTAGTCAAAACTAGAGTCCTAGTCAAAACTAATTAATATTAATGGGCTGGACATCTTGTATTTGAAATACTTTTCACGTCCTCTAGCTTCAATGGGCTCTTTAAGCATCAACTTGGGCTTGAATAAGCATGATTAAGGCTCTATTTGCTTCCTCAATGCATGCACTAACATTATGGGCTTCTAATTCAGCAAATTGAAGCCCAATTGCTCTTTGTAGACACTTAACTCTTCCTCTTGTCATTGGGCCATCTATTATCAAGTCTTTTTCCACACGAGCATCCTTCCTTACATGAGTCTGGTTCATATTACTTGGTGTTATTGCATCATGCATGGTGCTTGCTTGTTTTCAAAAATAGATCTTAGGAGTGGTTATCATCAAATTAGGATGCAAGAGGGTGATGAGTGGAAGACTGCATTTAAGACTAAGTTTGGTTTGTATGAATGGCTTGTTATGCCCTTTGGCTTAACTAATACTCCTAGTACATTCATGAGCTTAATGAATCATGTGTTTCGCCCGTACATAGGAAAGTTTGTTGTTGTGTATTTTGATGACATTCTTGTGTTTTCTAAAAATCTAGAAGAGCATGTTAAGCATTTGCAGTCTGTGTTTATTATTTTGAGAGAAAATAAACTCTTTGCAAATTTAGAGAAATGCTCTTTCTGCTTGGATTCTATTGTTTTCCTTGGTTTTATTGTAGGTACGGATGGCCTCCGGGTGGATGAAGAGAAGGTGAAGGCAATTCGGGAGTGGCCAACACCTAAGAATGCTAGTAAGGTGAGGAGTTTCCACGGACTTGCAAGTTTCTACCGACGTTTTGTAAAGGACTTCTCATCCCTTGCTGCACCTTTAAATGAGCTGGTAAAGAAAAATGTTGTCTTTAAATGGGGTGAGGCACAAGAGGCAGCTTTTAACACTTTGAAAGATAAATTGACCAATGCCCCTCTACTTATTCTTCCTGATTTCTCTAAAGTTTTTGAAGTTGAATGTGATGCCTCTGGAATTGGTATTGGTGCTGTTTTGATGCAAGAGTCTAGGCCTATTGCCTACTTTAGTGAAAAGCTTAGTGGTGCTTGTTTGAATTATTCAACTTATGACAAGGAATTGTATGCTTTAAAAAGAGCTCTGGAATATTGGCAACATTATTTATGGTCTAAGGAATTTGTTTTGCATTCTGATCATAAGAGTCTTCAATACCTAAAGACCCAAGATAAGTTGAATAAGAGGCATGCTGTGTGGCTTGAATTCATTGAGTCATTTCCTTATGTACTTAAACATAAAAAGGGGAAAGAAAATGTTGTGGCTGATGCTTTGTCTAGGAGGTATAGTCTCATTACATCTATGCAAGCTAGGTTAATTGGTTTTGAATCTTTCAAAAGCATGTATTAATGTGATGCTGATTTTGCTGAAACTTGGAAGTTGTGTGAAAAACATGGTGCTCATGATTTTTTTAGATTTGATGGTTTCTTGTTTAAAGGAAATAAATTGTGTGTGCCTGTTTGTTCTATGCGTGAGCTTTTGGTTAAAGAATCTCATGGGGGTGGTTTGATGGGACACTTTGGGATAGAAAAGACTTTATCCATGTTGAAGGAACATTTTTATTGGCCTCATATGCGTAGGGATGTGATTGCTATATGTAAAAGGTGCATTGCATGCAAGCACGCTAAATCTAAGATGCAACCACATGGTTTGTATACTCCTTTACCTGTTCCTTCTCATCCTTGGGTAGATATTTCAATGGATTTTGTGCTTGGATTGCTTAGAACATCTAGTGGAAAGGATAGCATATTTGTTGTTGTTGATCGATTTAGTAAAATGGCTCATTTCATTGCTTGCTCAAAAACAAATGATGCTGTCCATATTTCTGATTTGTTTTTCAAGGAAATTGTTAGATTGCATGGTTTGCCCCGATCTATTGTGAGTGACCGTGATGTTAAATTTGTTAGTCACTTTTGGAAAACTTTGTGGGCTAAGCTGGGTACAAAGCTTGTGTTTTCTACCGTTGCACATCCTCAAACGGATGGACAAACCGAAGTGGTGAATCGAACACTTTCTTCCTTATTGCGTGTTGTAATTCAAAAAAATTTAAAGAATTGGGAAAAGTGTTTGCCTCACATTGAGTTTGCATATAATCGTGCCTTGCATTCTACAACTGAGTTTTCTCCTTTTGGGATTGTATATGGTTTTAATCTTTTGACTTCCTTAGATCTACTTCCTTTGCCTTGTAATGAGTTTGCTAACCTTGAAGGTGCAAAGAAAGCTAAGTTTGTGCAGGATCTTCATGCTAAGGTTAAGGCGAACATTGAGCGCAAGAATGAGCAATATGCTCAACATGCTAATAAAGGCCGAAGGAAGGTTATCTTTAAACCAGGAGATTGGGTGTGGGTTCATTTGAGGAAAGAAAGGTTTCCTGAACAAAGGAAGTACAAATTACACTCAAGAGACGATGGTCCTTTCCAAGTGTTGGAACGAATAAATGATAATGCATATAAAATTGATTTACCTAGTTCTTATGGGAATGTAAGCGCAACTTTCAATGTGGCTGACCTTTCTCTTTTTGATATTGTAGATTCGGGGACGAATCCTTTTCAGGAGGGAGGGAATGATGGAGGTGAGATAGGAGATTTGAAGAAGCTTGAACAAAATCAAGAGCTTGGAAACAAAAGGACTGGACGTGACTCTAAAAGATGGCCAACTAAAGATCCATTGCAAGGTATGGGAGGCCCATGCACAAGATCAAGAGCCAAAGCTATGAAAGAGGCCTTGAATGGAGTGATCCAAAAACTAATAGACTTGGAGCCCATAGTCTTAGCTGAATATGAAGCCCAAAAGGAACAAATTGGCATAAAGATTATTTCATTCCTACAAGATGCTAGCCCAAGCCCAAAAGGAGCCTAATTGAAGGAGTCTAGCCATTTTCCACAAAATCAGTCATTTTCCACAAAATTCTCTTAGTTTTATTTTGTTTTAATTTGATTGTTGCTGTTTCAGATTTTTAGGCACCATTCTTGATGAATTTGTTTAGATTTAAATTTCTTTTATGTAACCTAGGAATTATTCTGTTTAGGGTTTTATTTTTCAAATGCCTATATAAGGCCCACTTGTACTCCAAGAATGGCAGATTGAATGAATTATCTTTTTAGAATTATTTCTGATTTGTGAGGTTTCTCTTGTGGCCTTTGTGTGCTGGAGAAAATCTTTGACTTATCAAAGGAGTGGTTTCCTTTGTGGCGTCCCGGATTAGGGTTCTAAGAGACGGGTTCTCTTAGGGTTCAATTTCATTGACCAACATCTCTTCTTCTTCTTCTTTGTTCTTTGTTCTTTGTTGCTTATTGTCCATATTATTTGTTCTTGTGTTGCTTGCCAAAATTCGATCATTGATCCGTGTTATTTGGGGTTCCTAGAACGGGTTTCTACGAGGACTCACATTAATGTGATTTTTAATGAAGCATGTGCATCCCATGTGACTACTTAAAGAACTAACTAGTTTTGACTAGGATTCTTTATGAATTTTGTTTTTTATTTATTTTATTATTTTTAGGAATTGGTCAAAGATCTTATTTTTGAGATTAAGTTAAAATTAGTATCCTAATCTTATTCCTTGATTTTAAGCACTATTTAAAATATTTCTAATCAGATTTTAGAGTTTTACTTTTATTAGGATTTTAGACTTTTAGAAATTTTTGCCTATAAAAGGCTTCCTATTATAGTCTATTTTGTTTGGAAGATCATGAATGAATTTGAGTATTATTCAATACTTTGTGAGGTTTTTGCTTCTTTGTGTTCTCTGAGAGTTCACGTGACTTATCAAAGGATTAGTCTTCCTTTGTGGCGTCTTGAGGCTAGGGTTCTAAGAGACAAATTCTCTTATGGTCTTTCCTTTGACTAACATTCTTGTTTTCTAGTCGGTGTCAGGCAAAGTTTTGAATTGTTGATGGTTCTTTACCATGTTCCTAGTAGGTCTTGCATCACTTTTTTTTTTCGAATCTCAATGGTGCTAAAATTTGCAAACAGAACACAATATTTTTGAAAGGTCAGAATGACATGCACGAAAGAAATGGCTATAGTTTGCTCTAGAAAATCGGATTAATGTGATTCCAAAATGAGAAGAAAGAAGAGGTTTTGAGATACAAGAAAGACTCATTACACGTCCAAAAACATGAAGGAAAACACACAAAAAATGATGATGAACAAACACGAATCAGATGAAATAAGAGAAAAGAACAAGGAAAAGTGGATGAAACCAACTTCAACCAATGCTCTGATACTAGATGATGACACCCCATAGAAACCCAGTCTAGGAACCCCAAATGACATAGATAAGTGATCGGAATTTGGCTGCAACATAAGAACAAGCAAATACATAGATCTGGATAACAAGCAACGAAGAACAAAGAAAGGAATGAGGAAGAAGAAGAGATGTTAGTCAATGGAATTGAATCCTAAGAGAACCCGTCTCTTAGAACTCTAATCTGGGACACCACAAAAAAAACCACTCCTTTGATAAGTCAAAGATTTTTTTTCCAGCACACAAAGGCCACAAGAGAAACCTCAAGTTAGAAATGATTATGAAAAAAGATAATTCATTCAATCTGCCAATTTTTGGAGTACAAGTGGGCCTTATATAGGCATTTGAAAAATAAAACCCTAAACATAGAATAACTCCTAGGTGGCGCCTCTTAGATGGTAGGAAAATAAAAAAATTTAAGTATGGACAAATTCACCAAGAATGGCGCCTAATAAAGCTAAAAATCTGAAATAGAAACAATCAAATTAAAATAAAATAAAACTAAGAGAATTTGGTGGAAAATGATTGGGCTCCTTCAATTAGGCTCCTTTTAGACTTGGGCTAGCACCTTTTAGATATGAAACAATTTTCATGCCATTTTGTTCCTTTTGGACTTCACATTCAGCTAAGAATATGGGCTCCAAGTCCATTAGCTTTTGGATCACTCCATTCAAGGCCTCCTTTATAGCTTTGGCTTTTGATCTCGTCATTGGACCTCCCATACCTTGCAATGGGTCTTTTATTGGCCATCTTTTAAAGTCATGTCTAGCCCTTTTGTTTTCAAGTTCTTAATTTTGTTCAAACTCTTGTAAGTCTACTAGCTCACCTCCATTAGTTTAGAGCCCATTTATTTAATTCAAGAGAGGGCCTAAGAAGATATAAAAGGTGTGATAATGCTGACCATTCTACAAGGGAGTGCCAAGGCCCAATTGGAGTTCAATTGCAAGAGATTAAGAATCATGTGTCAACCATGTGATTTTTAATGAAACATGAGCATCCCATGTGACTACTTAAAGAAGCTGATTGGTTTGGGTTCGAATTCTTTATGTTCATTTTTTTTAATTGTTTTTAGGACTTGGTCAAAGATCTTATCTTGGAGTTAAGTTAAAATTAGTATCCTAAACTTGTTTTTTGATTTTAGGCACCATTTAAAATATTTCTAATCAAATTTTAGTGTTTAACTTTTATTAGGATTTTAGACTTTTAGAAACTTTGCTTATAAAAGGCTACTTAAAGAAACTAATTAGTTTTGATTAGGATTCTTTTTGAATTTTATTTTTTATTATTTTATTATTTTTTGGACTTGGTCAAGGAGCTTATCTAGGAGATTAAGTTAAAATTAGTATCATAATTTGTTCCTCGATTTTAGGCATTATTTAAAATATTTCTAATCAGATTTTAGAGTTTTAGTTTTATTAGGATTTAAAGACTTTTAGAAATTTTACCTATAAAAGGCTCCCTATTGTACTCTATTTTTGGAAGATCATGAATGAATGAATTTGAGTATTATTCAATACTTTGTGAGGCTTTTTGCTTCTTTGTGTTCTCTGAGAGTTCACGTGACTTATCAAAGGATTGGTCTTCCTTTGTGGCGTATGGTGCGAACCCACTAAGAGTCAAGTCTCCTTGAACCCACAACCGATCTCAAATATACACACCCCAAGAAAGCTAAATCAAGTCTGAATGATCCACTTAGAACCCCTGAATACGAAGAGACAATGACTCCGAGTGTTAGAAGATGCCACAAGGTTGATCAAGCCTTGATAAGTCTACAAGTTCAATGAAGAACCCTAGAGAGCACTCCTCTCAAGTCTGGGATTTCCAGAAAATGCAATTTTTATTCATTCAAATCTGGTTACAATGGGAGGCAGAGTACAATTATATAGTGTGTAAGTCAAATCTGCTTTCAACGCTCATAGAAAAGGAAAACTAAGGAAATTAATGGCAAATATCCTAATTAATGACCTATGCAATCAGAATTATAAAAGTCAAATTCTCTTAAAGACTAAAAAGGAAATAAATCCCCCTAAATAAGCTAAATTCGTCCAAATATATTAGGGTTCTACAAATCAGCTTCTTAAGCTCAAAATGGCATTATTTAGCCTTAAATGAGCCCACCAATGGATGGTCCATGGTTCAAGTACTTCAATTTATAATGTTTTGACCCAATTTAGCCTCAGCAGCTCCATTTTCAGCCCATATGATGTTGAGGATGTCCACATTAGAAATATTTGGATCTCGCTTGACTTTGGTTGCTTCAATTGCTATTTGCTTAGTCCAGGTCTCTTGAACAAGTCCACTTCAGGCTTCTCTCATTCTTTTAGCTCGTGCTCTTATCATTGGGCCACTTGGAATTTGTAGAGGATCATTCCAAGTATTTGAGACAACTTGCTCCCTTTGATGGATCGCATCATCCCCTCTCTCCTTAAATGGATTCGTCCTCGAATCATCACCTACATCATAAGGAGATAAATCAACAACATTAAAAGTAGCACTAACATTATACTCACCTAGTAGATCTATCTTATAAGCATTATCATTGATTTTCTCAAGGACTTAAAATGGTCCATCCCCTCTTGGAGCTAATTTAGATTTCCTTTGTGCCGGAAACCTCTCTTTCCTTATATGCACCCATACCCAATCACTAAGTTCAAAAGTGACACGCCTTTTCCCTTTGTTTGCCTTGGATGCATATTGCTCATTCTTCTTTTCAATCTGCAATTTAATCTTTGCATGAAGTTGGTTAACCACCTCAGCTTTCTTTTTGCCATCAAGGCTTGCTCTCTCATTAATGGGCAAATGATGCAAGACCCACTAGGAACATGCCCTAGAGAACCTCCAACAATTTGAAACTTTGCCCGGGACCGGCTAGAAAACAAGAATGTTGGTCAAAGGAAAAACCCTAAGAGAACCTGTCTCTTAGAACCCTAGCCTTAAGACGCCACAAAGGAAGACCAATCCTTTGATAAGTCACGTGAACTTTCAGAGAACACAAAGAAGCAAAAGCCTCTCAAAGTATTGAATAATACTCAAGTTCATTCATTCATGATCTTTAAAATAAAGTACAATAGGGGGCCTTTTATAGGCAAAATTTCTAAAAGACTTAAAATCCTAGTAAAACTAAAACTCTAAAATCTGATATCCTAATAAAACTAAAACTCTAAAATCTGATTAGAAATATTTTAAATAATGCCTAAAATCAAGGAACAAGATTAGGATATTAATTTTAACTTAATCTCCTAGATAAGCTCCTTGACCAAGTCCAAAAAATAATATAATAATGAAAAACGAAATTCAAAAAGAGTTCTAGTCAAAACTAATTAATATTAATGGGTTGGACATCTTGTATTTGAAATACTATTCACGTCCTCTAACTTCAATGGGCTCTTTAAGCATCAACTTGGGCTTGAATAAGTATGATTAAGGCTCTATTTGCTTCCTCAATGCATGCACTAACATTATGGGCTTCTAATTCAGCAAATTGAAGCACAATTGCTCTTTGTAGACGCTTAACTTTTCCTCTTGTCATTGGGCTTCCACTTGGACTTCCACTTTTGCATATTTAAAGAGATGTTGATCAAATATAGATCTTGGACTCTAAACTTGGGCCGACGTCCAACATAAGTATTATTTTGAGCTCTTTGAGATTTTTGGACATATACTAGTACAATTTGGGCCTCTTGAGCTCTATGAAGTTCTTGATGGATGAGGGTTTCTTGAACTTGTTGTACTCCAATGAGTATGCCTACTGATATTGTATCATTCCCTCCCTCTTTGAAAGATTCGTCCTCGAATCTTCGCCATCAGGTGGTTTCATAGGAAGCAAATCTAAATCACAACTCTTTTCGATGCTAGTTGAAGATGAGGGTCCATTGGATAGCTTCTTTGAAAACAAATCTTCACATACTTGCAAGAAGCTAGAACCAACAATAGATAAAGATAGGTTAAGATTGTTAGTAGATAAACAAACATCCTTACACACGCTCTCAACCTCTCTTTTTTCATCAAACAAGCTCACACTCATGCTTTTCTCACTTTTCTCACAACTCTCTAGCTCTTTCTTTTCACTCATATTCTTTTCTTTTTCAAACTCATCTTTTTCTCTCTCTAACTCATGTTCTCTCTCTTTTTCTTTTTCTTTTTCTTTCTCTAACTCATGTTCTCTCTCTTTTTCTTTTGCTCTCATTTTATATGCTTGTACTATTCGCATTTGATCCTCATAAACATCCATAGGATCAAGAGGTACTAATACATGATGTTTTTCATTGAATATAAATGAATAGCAATAGCAATATTTGTATTTATGCTTAACATATTTAGCTTTTCTCACATGTTTCCATGGTTTACCAAGCATAATATGTCCATCAAACATAGGAGCTACGTCACATAACACCTTATCATGATATTTACCAATTGAGAAAGAAATCAAAACTTGCTTATTAACCCTAAATTCAACACTACCCTTCAACAAGGTATAGGGCCTAGGATGCTTTATAGTAGGCAAGTTTAATTTCTCAACTAGTAAGGGTAGTGTTTGCCCCATGTCGAATTTGCTTATAATCGTGCTATTCATTCTGCAACAAAATTCTCTCCTTTTGAAATTGTTTATGGCTTTAATCCTCTAACCCCGTTAGATTTGCTTCCTTTACCTTCACATGAGTTTACTAACCTTGATGGTGCTAGGAAGGCAAAGTTTGTACAGGATTTGCATGAGAAGGTGAAAGCCAATATTGAAAGAAAGAATGAGCAAATTGCCAACCAAGTTAACAAGGGTAGAAGGCGTGTAGTATTTGAACCCGGCGATTGGGTGTGGGTTCACTTGCGAAAAGAACGTTTCCCGGAGAAAAGGAAGTCAAAACTCCAACCTAGAGGAGTCTACAAAGAGCAATTGTTGATCAAATATAGATCTTGGACTCTAAACTTGGGCCGACGTCCAACATAAGTATTATTTTGAGCTCTTTGAGATTTTTGGACATATACTAGTACAATTTGGGCCTCTTGAGCTCTATGAAGTTCTTGATGGATGAGGGTTTCTTGAACTTGTTGTACTCCAATGAGTATGCCTACTGATATTGTATCAGCAATGGTAACAAATCCAAAGGGTAACGTAGATTAAAACCATAAACAACTTCAAAAGGAGAATAATCAGTACATGAATGCACACTTCTATTATATGCAAATTTAATGAATGACAAGCAATCCTCCCAATTTTTCAAATTCGTTTGGATGGTGGTCCTAAGCAATTAGTTAAGGTTCTGTTAACAACTTCAGTTTGACCATCAGTTTGTAGATGACAAGTTGTAGAAAATAATAACTTAGTTCTAAGCTTTCCCCACAAAACTCTCCAAAAATGACTCAGAAATTTTGCATCCCTATCTAAGACAATACTTTTAGGAACACCATGAAGCCTCACAATTTCTTTAAAGAACAAATCAGCAATATAAGTAGCATCATCAGTTTTATGGCATGCAATAAAATGTGCCATTTTTGAAAATCTATCAACAACCACAAATATTGAATCCATTCCTCTTTTTGACCTAGGTAATACCAAAATAAAATCCATTGAAATGTCTACCCAAGGTTCACTAGATACAGGTAATGGAGTATACAAACATGTGATAAGACTCTAGACCTAACCCTTTTACATGTTATGCATCTACCACAAATCCTTTCCACATCACGCTTCATTTTAGGCCAAAAAAAATGTTCATGCAAAACATCTAATGTCTTTTTCACACCAAAATGTCCCATTAGTGAGCCATGTGCTTCCCTCACAAGTAATTCATGTATAGAGCATTGAGGCACACATAATTTATTTTCTCTGAACAAAAATCTATCAAGCTTATAGAATTTTCCGAAAGCTCCTTTTTCACAAGCAACAATTATTTCAGCAAAATCACTATCATTGGCATACAAATCCTTGACATATTCAAAACCAAGCAATCTTGCATTCAGAGAAGTGAGAAGAATATACCTTCTAAATAATGCATCTGCAACCACATTCTCTTTACCTTTCTTGTATTTGATCACATATGGAAAAGGCTCGATGAACTCCATCCATCTAGCATGTCTTTTGTTTAGCTTACCTTGACCTTTAATGTACTTCAAAGATTGATGATTTGTATGGATCACAAATTGTTTAGGCCAAAGGTAGTGTTGCCAAGTCTCTAATGCTCTCACAAGTGCATAAAGCTCCTTGTCATAAGTTGGGTAATTCAAGGTGGCACCGTTCAGCTTTTCACTAAAATAAGCAATTAGCCGCCCTTCCTACATCAGAACAGCTATTATCCCTACTCCTGAGGCATCACACTCAATCTCAAAAGTTTTGTTAAAATCAGGTAAAACTAAAATAGGTGCAGAACACAATTTTTCTTTAAGAACACTAAATGCATGATCTTGTGCTTTTTCCCATCTAAAGCCAACTGATTTCTTAATTACTTCAGTGAGTGGTGCAGCAATTGTGCTAAAATCTTTCACAAACCTCCTATAAAAGCTAGCAAACCCATGAAAACTTCTTACCTCAGTTACATTTGTTGGTGTGGGCCATTCTTTAATAGCTCTTACCTCCTCTTCATCAACTTGTATTTCCTCAGCACTCACCACAAATCCGAGGAAAACAACTTTTTCCATGCCAAAGCTACACTTTTTCAGGTTAGCATACAACTTTTCTTTTCTCAAAACATCAAGCACACAACGCAAATGATTCAAATGCTCATCAAGACTCTTACTAAAAATCAGAATATCATCAAAATAAACTACAACAAATTTTCCAATATATGCACGCAAAATATGATTCATCAAGCTCATAAAAGTACTAGGTGCATTTGTTAGCCCAAATGGCATGACTAACCATTCATATAGCCCATGCTTTGTTTTGAAAGCAGTTTTCCACTCATCTCCTTCCCTCATCCTAATTTGATGATATCCAGATTTTAAATCAATTTTTGAGAACATAACAGACCCATGCAATTCATCAAGCATATCATCTAATCTAGGAATGGGATGGCGATACTTTACAGTGATATTGTTGACAGCTCTACAATCAATGCACATCCTCCAAGATCCATCTTTCTTTGGTACTAAGAGGACTGGTACAGCACATAGACTCAAGCTTTCTCGAACATACCCTTTTGCCATGAGCTCTTCAACTTGCTTTTGAAGCTCTTTTGTCTCCTCAGGGTTAGTTCTATAAGCTGGCCGGTTAGGAATTGTTGCTCCAGGAATGAAGTCAATTTGATGCTCAATGCCTCTTATGGGTGGCAATCCACTAGGGATATCTTCTGGAAATATATCTTCAAATTCTTGCAATAAAGAACTAACAACACTTGGAAATGAAGAGTTATTAGTGCCTAAAAAGGCCTCCTTGTAGACAAGTACAAGTAAAGGCTGTGCAGCAAGATATGCACTCCTCACCTCACTTTCTTTTGCATAGAAACTCAATTTTTCTCTTTCTTTTCTCTCCACTTTCTTTTCTTTCTTCTGAATCTCTTTTCTTGAGCTCTCAGATTTTCTTTCTTTCTCACTCTCATTTCTTTTTGATCTCTCTTCTCTATTTTTCTTATCACCCTCTCTTTTATCTCTCTCTTATTTCATTTTGAGCTGATCTTCATACACTTGTTTGGGTGTTAATGGTACAAGAGTGACGGGTCTGTCATTCATTACAAATGAATATCTATTGGTAAACCCATCCTTTGTCGCCTTCCTATCAAATTCCCAAGGTCTACCCAAAAGTATATGTCCAGCATGCATAGGAACAACATCACATAAAATCTCATCACAATATTTTCCAATTGAGAATGAAACAAGAACTTGTCTATCAACCTTAATCTCCCCACATTCATTCAGCCACTACAACTTGTATGGTCTAGGGTGTTTAATGGTAGACAAATTTAATTTCTCAACTAAAGTGGTACTAGCAACATTGGTACAACTCTCACCATCAATAATCATATTGCATACCTTATTGCTTATGAGACAGCGAGTATGAAAGATGTTTTCTCTTTGTTGCTCCATGTCATCTTCCTTAACTTGAGAATTCAAAGCTCTTCTAGTCACAAGTGCTTCTCCTTCTACAGCATACTCAAACCCATCATCACTAGCATCTTCAAGTGATGGCATGGAATCATCACTTTCACTTTCAGTCACCACTTCACGGTCCTTCATGATCATTACTCTCTTGTTGGGGCATTGTGAAGCTATATGACCTGTTCCCAAACACTTGAAACATTTAATATCTCTATTTCTAGATGATTGGGAATCAGATTTACCTTTGTTCTTAAATGAAGCTTCCTCTTTGCCTTTTGAGACTTCTCTTTGAACATCTTTTTCTTCCTTCTTCCATTTTGGTCTCATGGAAGAACTAGAGCCTGAAAGGTGCCTTGCTACTCCTTTTTGTTTAAGTTGCCTTTCAACCTTCATTGCCATGTGCAACATGTCTTCTAACTCCACATAATTCTGCAACTCCACAATATTAGCAATTTCTTTATTCAACCCATTCAAAAATCGAGCCATTGTTGCTTCCCTATCCTCCTTCACATTTGCTCTAATCATAGCCACTTCCATCTCTTTGTGATATTCCTCTACACTCTTAGAGCCTTGTGTAAGGGATTGCAACTTTTGAAAAAGGTCTCTATAATAATGATTGGGTATAAACCTCTTCCTCATGAGAGCCTTCATCTCCCTCCATGTTTCTATGGGTCTCTCACCATTCATCCTCCTCTCTAAGACCAATTTATCCCACTAAATTAATGCATAATCCATAAATTCAATGACTGCCAATTTCACCTTTTTTGCTTCAGAATAATTATGGCACTAAAAAATGAACTCAATTTTCTTCTCCCACTCCAAATAAGCTTCAGGATCATTTCTACCTTGGAAAGAAGGTATCTTCATCTTAATACTTCCAAGGTTTCCATCCACCCTATTCTAACCCTTGGAACATCTTTACCACGTCTCCTTTCATGCCTAACTTCCCTAGGCCTAATTCTACCCAAATCAAATTCAGATTCATAATCTTCTTCACTACCACCTCCTACTTCATTTTCAGACTCAAAATCATCCATAGAATCATCTCTACACCTCTCATATCTTCTAGGATTAGGACTTACAGTAGGTGGTCTTCTCTGCAAGTTTGCAATCATTGTGTCTTGCTTATCCATCCGGTCTCTTATCCCTCCAAGCACCACATTAAGATGTTCAAATTGCTGCTGCATGGCCTTTACAACGAGGTCCATGTTCTATGCACTACCTCCTTCACTTGATGTTTCCTCCCTATTAGACATTATAAGCTGAAAGAAAATTGATTAGGGAAAATAAAGATCCTCAAAAATTGTCCTCACGTGTTTACCCTCAAAGATGTCACTCTTCACTCGTGTTTCACACTTTAAACGCTTTTCAAATAATGGATTCACACTCTTGCCTTTTTCCACTCTTAGTCTCTCTATAGGCTCTTTAAAGAAACTAATCAGACTATACAAAGCTATCACAATTCTTGTAAGATTCAACCCAACACTTGGAGATAATGAGTAGTAAGTGGGTACTATAGTAGAGAAATCAGAGAATGAAAGTTAAGGATGTAGAATTTTGTAAAAGCTTAGCTCAAACCAATACTACTTCCAGAATAGCACAATTTTTTTTTTTGCCTTTTCTTTTCAGCAATTTTTTTTTCTATATATATTTTTTTGCCTTGCCTTTTTTTTTTTTCTGGAATATGAAGAACAAAAACGAAATTTGAATAAACAGAGCAGAAATAGCAGATTCAATCAGGAAAGTCCTAAAAACGTGTCTGAATTTAAACAACAATATCTCAAGTTAGAGAACTCCAAATGAGATGATTTTAAAGCGATATGAACTGGGGTATAAGAAAGACCTACTACACGTTCAGAAACTCAACGAAGAACATGACAAACAAAGGATTACATTCAGCATGTCCATAAGAATGGAAGACAATAGAATTTCAAAAAGGAAACAGAAACACAATCTGGAAAATTACAAAGATAATGAGAGCATATCTTTCACACTAGGTGTTTTGTTAACAACAAGGTATGTAGTCTTATCATTGATAATGGGAGCTGCACTAATGTTGCTAGTACCTTGTTAGTTGAAAAGCTAGGTTTGCCAACTAGAAAACACCCCACTCCTTATAATTTGTTGTGGTTCAATGATAATTGGGATGTTAAAGTTACTAAACAGGTTGTTGTAGCATTTTCCATAGGAAGTTACCATGATGAGGTTTTGTGTGATATAGCTCCTATGTATGCTGGACACTTATTATTGGGTAGACCTTGGCAATTTGATAGGAAAGTTAAGTATGATGGTTATACTAACAAGTATTCTCTTGAGTTTAATAAGAAAACCATTATGCTAACCCCTCTTAGACCTTTGCAGGCATATGAGGATCAAAAGCGAATTACTCAAGAATGCAAGCTAAGAGAGAAAGAAAAGAAAGTGCGTGAAAAAGAAAGAAAAGAAATTGAAATGGAGAGAAAAGGAAAGAGAGCTACTGAAAAGAAAAGTCAAGAGAGTGAAGAAAAGAAAGTAACATTATTTTTTAGTAGAGGAGAGATTAAGAGGGCTTTATGTAGTGAGACATCTTTTGTACTCTTGTATAAGGATGTTTATCTAACCTTTAGTGACCTTGATAAATCTCTTCCTTCTAGTGTTTTGAGTGTGTTGTAGGAATATAAAGACTTGTTTCCGGAAGAGGTACCGGATGGATTGCCTCCCATAAGAGGCATTGAACACAGGATTGATTTTATTCCTGGAGCATCTCTTCCTAACCGACCTGCTTATAGGGCAAATCCAGAAGAGACTAAGGAAATTCAGAGACAAGTGGAAGAACTCATGAAAAAGGGGTTTGTGCGAGAGAGCCTTAGTCCATGTGCTGTTCCGGTAATACTTGTGCCCAAGAAGGATGGCAAATGGAGGATGTGTGTGGACTGCCAAGCCATTAACAAAATCATAGTTAAGTATAGATATCCCATTCCTAGACTTGATGACATGCTTGATTAGTTGCATGGTGCTTGCTTGTTTTCAAAAATAGATCTTAGGAGTGGTTATCATCAAATTAGGATGCAAAAGGGTGATGAGTGGAAGACTGCATTTAAGACTAAGTTTGGTTTGTATGAATGGCTTGTTATGCCCTTTGGCTTAACTAATGCTCCTAGTACATTCATGAGCTTAATGAATCATGTGTTTTGCCCTTACATAGGAAAGTTTGTTGTTGTGTATTTTGATGGCATTCTTGTGTTTTCTAAGAATCTAGAAGAGCATGTTAAGCATTTGCATTCTGTGTTTATTATTTTGAGAGAAAATAAACTCTTTGCAAATTTAGAAAAATGCTCTTTTCTGCTTGGATTCTGTTGTTTTCCTTGGTTTTGTTGTAGGTACTGATGGCCTCCGGGTGGATGAAGAGAAGGTAAAGGCAATTCGGGAGTGGCCAACAAAATGCTAGTGAGGTGAGGAGTTTCCACGGACTTGCAAGTTTCTACCGACGTTTTGTAAAGGACTTCTCAACCCTTGCTGCACCTTTAAATGAGCTGGTAAAGAAAAATGTTGTCTTTAAATGGGGTGCGGCACAAGAGGCGGCTTTTAACACTTTGAAAGATAAATTGACCAATGCCCCTCTACTTATTCTTCCTGATTTCTCTAAAGTTTTTGAAGTTGAATGTGATGCCTCTGGAATTGGTATTGGTGATGTTTTGATGCAAGAGTCTAGGCCTATTGCTTACTTTAGTGAAAAGCTTAGTGGTGCTTGTTTGAATTATTCAACTTATGACAAGGAATTGTATGCTTTAAAAAGAGCTCTGGAACATTGGCAACATTATTTATGGTCTAAGGAATTTGTTTTGCATTCTGATCATAAGAGTCTTCAATACCTAAAAACCCAAGATAAGTTGAATAAGAGGCATGCTGTGTGGCTTGAATTCATTGAGTCATTTCCTTATGTACTTAAACATAAAAAGGGGAAAGAAAATGTTGTGGCTGATGCTTTGTCTAGGAGGTATAGTCTCATTACATCTATGCAAGCTAGGTTAATTGGTTTTGAATCTTTCAAAAGCATGTATGAATGTGATGCTGATTTTGATGAAACTTGGAAGTTGTGTGAAAAACATGGTGCTCATGATTTCTTTAGATTTGATGGTTTCTTGTTTAAAGGAAATAAATTGTGTGTGCCTGTTTGTTATATGCGTGAGCTTTTGGTTAAAGAATCTCATGGGGTGGTTTGATGGGACACTTTGGGATAGAAAAGACTTTATCCATGTTGAAGGAACATTTTTATTGGCCTCATATGCGTAGGGATGTGATTGCTATATGTAAAAGGTGCATTGCATGCAAGCACGCTAAATCTAAGATGCAACCACATGGTTTGTATTCTCCTTTACCTGTTCCTTCTCATCCTTGGGTAGATATTTCAATAGATTTTGTGCTTGGATTGCCTAGAACATCTAGTGGAAAGGATAGCATATTTGTTGTTGTTGATCAATTTAGTAAAATGGCTCATTTCATTGCTTGCTCAAAAACAAATGATGCTGTCCATATTTCTGATTTGTTTTTCAAGGAGATTGTTAGATTGCATGGTTTGCCCCGATCTATTGTGAGTGACCGTGATGTTAAATTTGTTAGTCACTTTTGGAAAACTTTATGGGCTAAGTTGGGTACAAAGCTTGTGTTTTCTACGGTTGCACATCCTCAAACGGATGGACAAACCGAAGTGGTGAATTGAACACTTTCTTCCTTATTGCGTGTTGCAATTCAAAAAAATTTAAAGAATTGGGAAAAGTGTTTGCCTCACATTGAGTTTGCATATAATCGTGCCTTGCATTCTACAACTGAGTTTTCTCCTTTTGAGATTGTATATGGTTTTAATCCTTTGACTCCCTTAGATCTACTTCCATTGCCTTGTAATGAGTTTGCTAACCTTGAAGGTGCAAAGAAAGCTAAGTTTGTGCAGGATCTTCATGCTAAGGTTAAGGCGAACATTGAGCGCAAGAATGAGCAATATGCTCAACATGCTAATAAAGGCCGAAGGAAGGTTATCTTTGAACCAGGAGATTGGGTGTGGGTTCATTTGAGGAAAGAAAGGTTTCCTGAACAAAGGAAGTCCAAATTACACCCAAGAGGCGATGGTCCTTTCCAAGTGTTGGAAAGAATAAATGATAATGCATATAAAATTGATTTACCTAGTTCATATAAAAATATAAGCGCAACTTTCAATGTGGCTGACCTTTCTCTTTTTGATATTGCAGATTCGAGGACGAATCCTTTTCAGGAAGGAGGGAATGATGGAGGTGAGATAGGAGATTTGAAGAAGCTTGAACAAAATCAAGAGCTTGGAAACAAAAGGGCTGGACGTGACTCTAAAAGATGGCCAACTAAAGATCCATTGCAAGGTATGGGAGGCCCATGCACAAGATCAAGAGCCAAAGCTATGAAAGAGGCCTTGAATGGAGTGATCCAAAAACTAATAGACTTGGAGCCCATAGTCTTAGCTGAATATGAAGCCCAAAAGGAGCAAATTGGCATAAAGATTATTTCATTCCTACAAGATGCTAGCCCAAGCCCAAAGGGAGCTTAATTGAAGGAGTCTAGCCATTTTCCACAAAATCAGCCATTTTCCACAAAATTCTCTTAGTTTTATTTTGTTTTAATTTGATTGTTGCTGTTTCAGATTTTTAGGCACTATTCTTGGTGAATTTGTTTAGATTTAAATTTCTTTTATATAACCTAGAAATTATTCTGTTTAGGGTTTTATTTTTCAAATGCCTATATAAGGCCCACTTGTACTCCAAGAATGGCAGATTGAATGAATTATCTTTTCAGAATTATTTCTGATTTGTGAGGTTTCTCTTGTGGCCTTTGTGTGCTGGAGAAAATCTTTGACTTATCAAAGGAGTGGTTTCCTTTGTGGCGTCTCGGATTAGGGTTCTAAGAGACGGGTTCTCTTAGGGTTCAATTCCATTGACCAACATCTCTTCTTCTTCTTCTTCTTCTTTGTTCTTTGTTCTTTGTTGCTTATTGTCCATATTATTTGTTCTTGTGTTGCTTGCCAATTCGATCACTGATCCGTGTTATTTAGGGTTCCTAGAATGGGTTTCTACGGAGTCTCACATCAAATATACACACCCCAAGAAAGCGAAATTAAGTCTGAACGATCCACTTAGAACCCCTAAATACGAAGAGACAAGGACCCCGAGTGTTAAAAGACGCCACAAGGTTGATCAAGCCTTGATAAGTCTACAAGTTCAATGAAGAACCCTAGAGAGCACTCCTCTCAAGTCTGGGATTTTCGGAAAATACAATTTTTATTCATTCAAATCTGGTTACAATGGGAGGCAGAGTACAATTATATAGTGTATAAGTCAAATCTGCTTTCAATGCTCATAGAAAAGGAAAACTAGGGAAATTAATGGCAAATATCCTAATTAATGACCTATGCAATCAGAATTATGAAAGTCAAATTCTCTTAAAGACTAAAAAGGAAATAAATCCCCCTAAATAAGCTAAATTCGTCCAAATACATTAAAATTTTACAAATCAGCTTATTATGCCCAAAATGGCATTATTTAGCCCTCAATGAGCCCACCAATGGATGGTCCATGGTTCAAGTACTTCAATTTATAATGTTTTGGCCCAATTTAGCCTCAGCAGCTGATGGAGGTGAGATAGGAGACTTGAAGAAGCTTGAACAAAATCAAGAACTTGGAAACAAAAGGGCTGGACATGACTCAAAAAGATGGCCAACTAAAGATCCATTGCAAGGTATGGGAGGCCCATGCACAAGATCAAGAGCCAAAGTTATGAAAGAGGCCTTGAATGGAGTGATCCAAAAACTAATAGACTTGGAGCCCATAGTCTTAGCTGAATATGAAGCCCAAAAGGAACAAATTGGCATAAAGATTATTTCATTCCTACAAGATGCTAGCCCAAGCCCAAAGGGAGCCTAATTGAAGGAGTCTAGCCATTTTCCACAAAATCAGCCATTCTCCACAAAATTCTCTTAGTTTTATTTTGTTTTAATTTGATTGTTGCTGTTTCAGATTTTTAGGCACCATTCTTGGTGAATTTGTTCAGATTTAAATTTCTTTTATTTTCATTATTTTGTTTAGGGTTTTATTTTTAAATGCCTATATAAGGCCCATTTGTACTCTAAGAATGGAGATTGATTGAATTATCTTTTCAGAATCATTTCTGATTTGTGAGGTTTCTCTTGTAGCCTTTGTGTGCTGGAGAAAATCTTTGACTTATCAAAGGAGTGGTTTCCTTTGTGGCGTCCCGGATTAGGGTTCTAAGAGACGGGTTCTCTTAGGGTTCAATTCCATTGACCAACATCTCTTCTTCTTCTTCTTCTTCTTTGTTCGTTTTCTTTGTTCTTTGTTCTTTGTTGCTTATTGTCCATATTATTTGTTCTTGTGCTGCAAGCCAAAATTCGATCACTGATCCGTGTAATTTGGGGTTCCTAGAACGGGTTTCTAAGGGGTCTCACATCATCTGGTATCAGAGCATTGGTTGAGGTTAGTTTCATCCACTTTTTCTTTGTTCTTTTCCCTTATTTCGTTTGATTAGTTTCTGTTCGTCCTTATTTTCGTGCGGCTGTTTTTGGTGTTTTCCTTCGTCTTTTTGGACGTGTAATAGGTCGTTCTTGTGTCTTAAGATCTCTTCTTTCTTCTCGTTTTGGAATCACGTTAATCCGATTTTTGTAGAGCAAGTTATAGCTGTTTCTTGCGTGCATGTCATTCTGATCTTTCAGAAATCTGGTGTTCTGTTTGCAAATTTCAGCACCTTTGAGATTCGAAAAAAAAAAAAAAAAAAAGAGAGAGTATATTACATTGAAAAAAAAAGGGAAAAGAAAAGAAAAGAAGGAAAAGTTGCAAAAAAAAGAAAAAAGAAAAAAAAAGGAAGTCAAAATCTGTGAAAAAGAAAGTTGTGCTGGAAATTATAAATTGTTGACTTAAATTGCAATTGCTGAAGATTATCTATTCTTGGAATTACCATTTTTGATTCCTTGAGTTGATCTGGTCATTAAATGTCATATTGTGCACAATTCATAAAAGGAAAATTTGCATTCATTCACCTTGTTCTAAATTTCAAATTTCTGATTGCTTCATTATTGATTTCAGATTCCAATTTCCTTTCCATCCTTTCCTCTTGATAATTAATCATTTAACCATTTGTTCTCTCATAATCTGCTACATACCATTTGTTCCATAAATTCATTGTCTTCATTTCCTTTCCTAGTCACTTGCTGTATTTTCCATTGGCTGCACCTACGAATTTTTTTTTTAAATGTTGGACTTTTGTTGTCTCTTGGAGAACTTTGCATCTTGAATTCTAATTTGAGATTGCCACTTCAGTTGCTACTTCTTTTGATTTGTTGGATTTAATTTAGTACACTATAGGAAGCAAGTTGAGAGGAAAAAGGCAAGAGTGTTTTCATCATTGTAAAAGCCATTACAAGTGTGAAACACGAGTGAATTTGCATCATTTAGAGTGAAACACGAGAGGGAGTGGTCAGGTCCTTTCTCTTGCTATTCACTAACATTTCAGGTGCCAATCATGTCTGAAAGTGAAGATAACCAAGTTGACCTTAAATTGTTCATCAAATCTGTTCAAGAACAATTCAAGAGGCTAAATACTAGGTTGGATCAAATAGATTCTTCTTCTTCCAATAGCAAGGCAAGACTTGGTAAAAACGTTCTAGGAGGAGATGAATCTGATTTTGAGGAGGAAAGCCAACATGAAAGAGTTAGGAGAGCTCCACCTCAAAAGAAAGATGCATTTAGTAATATCAAGATGAAAATCCCTTCCTTTCAAGGGAAAGCTGATCCTGATGTATACCTTGAATGGGAAAGAAAAGTTGAGTTTATATTTGACTGCCAATCTTTTTCAGAGGAAAGTAAAGTGAAATTAGCTGCTTTGGAGTTTACAGATTATGCAAGCCTATGGTGGGATCAATTAACCACTAGTAGGAGGCGTTCTGGAGAGGGTCCAATTCAGTCTTGGCTAGAAATGAAGGCTCTCATGAGGAAGAGATTTGTCCCTACCCATTACTATAGGGATGTGCACAAAAGGCTCCACAAAATCAAACAAGGATCTATGAGTGTGGAAGAATATTTTCAGCAAATGCAAATTGCCATGATCAAAGCTGACATTGAGGAAGATTCAGAAGTTACAATGGCAAGATTTCTTGGTGGCTTAGACCCTGAAATTGCTACAGAAGTTGAATTGCAAAACTACCTTGATATGGAAGAGTTGTTGCATAAAGCCATTAAGGTGGAGAAGCATTTTAAAGCAAAACAGAAATTGAAATCACATGCTAGTTCCAACAAAGACTTCAAGTCCTCCTTCAAGTTTAAGGGAGAGACCAAGCCTAAAGAGGAGAATAAGTTGAAGATGCAAACACCTACTTCTAAAGGTAAATCTGAACCTAAGTCTTCTTCTAGTTCTTCTAAAATTAAATGCTTTAAATGTCAAGGTTTTGGTCACATTGCTTCACAATGTCCAAATAAAAGGACTATGATTTTGCTTGAGAATGGTGTTGTTACTAGTGAAAGTAGTGGTGATGAAGAAGTGGAAGCTGAGTTGAGCTCCAATGGAGGTGATGAATCTGATGTGGAGGTAGCTGAAGCTGTGTTTGGTGAGGTGCTAGTGTCAAGGCGTGCTCTTAGCATTCAACCTAAAGAAGAGCTTGAAAAAGAACAACGAGAGCATATCTTTCACACTAGGTGTTTTATTAACAACAAGGTATGTAGTCTTATCATTGATAATGGGAGCTGCACTAATGTTGCTAGTACCTTGTTAGTTGAAAAGCTAGGTCTGCCAACTAGAATACACCCCACTCCTTATAATTTGTTGTGGTTCAATGATAATGGGGATGTTAAAGTTACTAAACAGGTTGTTGTAGCATTTTTCATAGGAAGTTACCATGATGAGGTTTTGTGTGATATAGCTCCTATGTATGCTGGACACTTATTATTGGGAAAACTTTGGCAATTTGATAGGAAAGTTAAGTATGATGGTTATACTAATAGGTATTCTCTTGAGTTTAATAAGAAAACTATTATGCTAACCCCTCTCAGACCCTTGCAGGCATATGAGGATCAAAAGCGAATTACTCAAGAATGCAAGCTAAGAGAGAAAGAAAAGAAAGTGCGTGAGAAAGAAAGAAAAGAAAGTGAAATGGAGAGAAAAGGAAAGAGAGCTACTGAAAAGAAAAGTCAAGAGAGTGAAGAAAAGAAAGTAACATTATTTTCTAGTAGAGGAGAGATTAAGAGGGCTTTATGTAGTGAGACATCTTTTGTACTTTTGTATAAGGATGTTTATCTAACCCTTAGTGACCTTGATGAATCTCTTCCTTCTAGTGTTTTGAGTTTGTTGCAGGAATATAAAGACTTGTTTCCGGAAGAGGTACCGGATGGATTGCCTCCCATAAGAGGCATTGAACACAGGATTGATTTTATTCCTGGAGCATCTCTTCCTAACCGACCTGCTTATAGGGCAAATCCAGAAGAGACTAAGGAAATTCAGAGACAAGTGGAAGAACTCATGAAAAAGGGGTTTGTGCGAGAGAGCCTTAGTCCATGTGCTGTTCCGGTAATACTTGTGCCCAAGAAGGATGGCAAATGGAGGATGTGTGTGGACTGCCGAGCCATTAACAAAATCACAGTTAAGTATAGATATCCCATTCCTAGACTTGATGACATGCTTGATGAGTTGCATGGTGCTTGCTTGTTTTCAAAAATAGATCTTAGGAGTGGTTATCATCAAATTAGGATGCAAGAGGGTGATGAGTGGAAGACTGCATTTAAGACTAAGTTTGGTTTGTATGAATGGCTTGTTATGCCCTTTGGCTTAACTAATGCTCCTAGTACATTCATGAGCTTAATGAATCATGTGTTTCGCCCTTACATAGGAAAGTTTGTTGTTGTGTATTTTGATGACATTCTTGTATTTTCTAAGAATCTAGAAGAGCATGTTAAGCATTTGCATTCTGTGTTTATTATTTTGAGAGAAAATAAACTCTTTGCAAATTTAGAGAAATGCTCTTTCTGCTTGGATTATGTTGTTTTCCTTGGTTTTGTTGTAGGTAGTGATGGCCTCCGGGTGGATGAAGAGAAGGTGAAGGCAATTCGGGAGTGGCCAACACCTAAGAATGCTAGTGAGGTGAGGAGTTTCCACGGACTTGCAAGTTTCTACCGACGTTTTGTAAAGGACTTCTCAACCCTTGCTGCACCTTTAAATGAGCTGGTAAAGAAAAATGTTGTCTTTAAATGGGGTGAGGCACAAGTGGCGGCTTTTAACACTTTGAAAGATAAATTGACCAATGCCCCTCTACTTATTCTTCCTGATTTCTCTAAAGTTTTTGAAGTTGAATGTGATGCTTCTGGAATTGGTATTGGTGCTGTTTTGATGCAAGAGTCTAGGCCTATTGCTTACTTTAGTGAAAAGCTTAGTGGTGCTTGTTTGAGTTATTCAACTTATGACAAGGAATTGTATGCTTTAAAAAGAGCTCTGGAACATTGGCAACATTATTTATGGTCTAAGGAATTTGTTTTGCATTCTAATCATAAGAGTCTTCAATACCTAAAGACCCAAGATAAGTTGAATAAGAGGCATGCTGTGTGGCTTGAATTCATTGAGTCATTTCCTTATGTACTTAAACATAAAAAGGGGAAAGAAAATGTTGTGGCTGATGCTTTGTCTAGGAGGTATAGTCTCATTACATCTATGCAAGCTAGGTTAATTGGTTTTGAATCTTTCAAAAGCATGTATGAATGTGATGCTGATTTTGCTGAAACTTGGAAGTTGTGTGAAAAACATGGTGCTCATGATTTCTTTAGATTTGATGGTTTCTTGTTTAAAGGAAATAAATTGTGTGTGCCTGTTTGTTCTATGCGTGAGCTTTTGGTTAAAGAATCTCATGGGGGTGGTTTGATGGGACACTTTGGGATAGAAAAGACTTTATCCATGTTGAAGGAACATTTTTATTGGCCTCATATGCGTAGGGATGTGATTGCTATATGTAAAAGGTGCATTGCATGCAAGCACGCTAAATCTAAAATGCAACCACATGGTTTGTATACTCCTTTACCTGTTCCTTCTCATCCTTGGGTAGATATTTCAATGGATTTTGTGCTTGGATTGCCTAGAACATCTAGTGGAAAGGATAGCATATTTGTTGTTGTTGATCGATTTAGTAAAATGGCTCATTTCATTGCTTGCACAAAAACAAATGATGCTGTCCATATTTCTGATTTGTTTTTCAAGGAGATTGTTAGATTGCATGGTTTGCCCCGATCTATTGTGAGTGACCGTGATGTTAAATTTGTTAGTCACTTTTGGAAAACTTTGTGGGCTAAGTTGGGTACAAAGCTTGTGTTTTCTACAGTTGCACATCCTCAAACAGATGGACAAACCGAAGTGGTGAATCGAACACTTTCTTCCTTATTGCGTGTTGTAATTCAAAAAAATTTAAAGAATTGGGAAAAGTGTTTGCCTCACATTGAGTTTGCATATAATCGTGCCTTGCATTCTACAACTGAGTTTTCTCCTTTTGAGATTGTATATGGTTTTAATCCTTTAACTCCCTTAGATCTACTTCCTTTGCCTTGTAATGAGTTTGCTAACCTTGAAGGTGCAAAGAAAGCTAAGTTTGTGCAGGATCTTCATGCTAAGGTTAAGGCGAATATTGAGCGCAAGAATGAGCAATACGCTCAACATGCTAATAAAGGCCGAAGGAAGGTTATCTTTGAACCAGGAGATTGGGTGTGGGTTCATTTGAGGAAAGAAAGGTTTCCTGAACAAAGGAAGTCCAAATTACACCCAAGAGGCGATGGTCCTTTCCAAGTGTTGGAAAGAATAAATGATAATGCATATAAAATTGATTTACCTAGTTCTTATGGGAATGTAAGCGCAACTTTCAATGTGGCTGACCTTTCTCATTTTGATATTGCAGATTCGAGGACGAATCTTTTTCAGGAGGGAGGGAATGATGGAGGTGAGATAGGAGACTTGAAGAAGCTTGAACAAAATCAAGAACTTGGAAACAAAAGGGCTGGACGTGACTCAAAAAGATGGCCAACTAAAGATCCATTGCAAGGTATGGGAGGCCCATGCACAAGATCAAGAGCCAAAGTTATGAAAGAGGCCTTGAATGGAGTGATCCAAAAACTAATAGACTTGGAGCCCATAGTCTTAGCTGAATATGAAGCCCAAAAGGAACAAATTGGCATAAAGATTATTTCATTCCTACAAGATGCTATCCCAAGCCCAAAGGGAGCCTAATTGAAGGAGTCTAGCCATTTTCCACAAAATCAGCCATTCTCCACAAAATTCTCTTAGTTTTATTTTGTTTTAATTTGATTGTTGCTGTTTCAGATTTTTAGGCACCATTCTTGGTGAATTTGTTCAGATTTAAATTTCTTTTATTTTCATTATTTTGTTTAGGGTTTTATTTTTAAATGCCTATATAAGGCCCATTTGTACTCTAAGAATGGAGATTGATTGAATTATCTTTTCAGAATCATTTCTGATTTGTGAGGTTTCTCTTGTAGCCTTTGTGTGCTGGAGAAAATCTTTGACTTATCAAAGGAGTGGTTTCCTTTGTGGCGTCCCGGATTAGGGTTCTAAGAGACGGGTTCTCTTAGGGTTCAATTCCATTGACCAACATCTCTTCTTCTTCTTCTTCTTCTTTGTTCGTTTTCTTTGTTCTTTGTTCTTTGTTGCTTATTGTCCATATTATTTGTTCTTGTGCTGCAAGCCAAAATTCGATCACTGATCCGTGTATTTTGGGGTTCCTAGAACGGGTTTCTAAGGGGTCTCACATCAGCAGCTCCATCTTCAGCCCATATGATATTGAGGACGTCCACATTAGAAATGTTTAGATCTCGCTTGACTTTTGTTGCTTCAATTGCTATTTGCTTAGTCCAGGTCTCTTGAACAAGTCCACTTAAGGCTTCTCTCATTCTTTTAGCTCGTGCTCTTGTCATTGGGCCAATTGGAATTTGTAGAGGATCATTCCAAGTATTTGAAACAGCTTGCTCCCTTTGATGGATCGCATCATGTCTTGAGGCTAGGGTTGTAAGAGACAAGTTCTCTTAGGGTCTTTCCTTTGCCCAACATTCTTGTTTTCTAGCCGGTTCCGGACAAAGTTTCAAATTGTTGAAGGTTTTTTAGGGCATGTTCCTAGTGGGTCTTGCATCATGGTACCTCTTCTGGAAATAAGCCTTTATATTCCTGCAACAAACTCAAAACACTAGAAGGAAGAGATTCATCAAGGTCACTAAGGGATAAACATCCTTATACAAGAGTACAAAATATGTCTCACTACATAAAGCCCTCTTATCTCTCCTCTATCAGAAAATAGTATTACTTTCTTTTCTTCACTCTCTTGACTTTTCTTATCAATAGCTCTCTTTCCTTTTCCCTCCATCTCAATTTTTCTTTCTTTCTCATGCACTTTCTTTTCTTTGTCTCTTAACTTGCATTCTTGAGTAATTCGTTTTTGATCTTCATATGCCTACAAGGGTCTGGAAGGGGTTAGCATAATTGTTTTCTTATTAAACTCAAGAGAATACCTGTTAGTATAACCATCATACTTAACATTCCTATCAAATTGCCAAGGTCTACCCAATAACAAGTGTCTAGCATACATAGGAGCTATATCACAAAACCTCATCATGGTAACTTCCTATGGAAAATGCTACAACAACTTGTGATGCGAGACCCACTAGGAACATGCTCTAGAAAACCTCCAACAATTTGAAACTTTGCCCAGGACCGGCTAGAAAACAAGAATGTTGGTCAAAGGAAAGACCCTAAGAGAACTTGTCTCTTAGAACCCTAGCCTCAAGACGCCACAAAGGAAGACATCCTTTGATAAGTCACATGAACTTTCAGAGAACACAAAGAAGCAAAAGCCTCTCAAAATATTGAATAATACTCAAGTTCATTTATTTATGATCTTCTAAAATAAAATACAATAGGGGGCCTTTTATAGGCAAAATTTCTAGAAGACTTAAAATCCTAATAAAACTAAAACTCTAAAATTTGATTAGAAATATTTTAAATAATACCTAAAATCAAGGAACAAGATTAGGATATTAATTTTAAATCTCCTAGATAAGCTCCTTGACTAAGTCCCAAAAAAATAATAAAATAATAAAAAACGAAATTCAAAAAGATTCCTAGTCAAAACTAATTAGTTTCTTTAAGTAGTCATATGGGATGCACATGCTTCATTAAAAATCACATGGTTAACACATGATTCTTAATCTCTTGCAATTGGACTCCAATTGGGTCTTGACACTCCTCTTGTATGTGTATAACTACATTGGGCCTTCAACATCTCCATGGACCTTCTTAGGACATTGGGCTTCCACTTTTGCATCTTTTAAGAGATTTCATGTCTAAAATCCAATTCAACATATTTTGAATTGATCAAATATGGATCTTGTACTCTAAACTTGGGCTGACGTCCAAGATAGATATTATTTTGAGCTCTTTGAAATTTTTGGACATATACTAGCATAATTTGGACCTCTTGAGCATAGGTCATCCTTTCATGAGCCATTTGGACCCGAATCATAGGCTTTTGAATGATTTGGGTTTCTTGATGGATGAGGGCTTCTCGAACTTCTTGTACTCTAATGGGCATGATATCGTATCACTTATGGCTTGATCAACCTTGTGGTATCTTCCAACACTTGGGGTCCTTGTCTCTTCGTATTCATGGGTTCCAAGTAGATCGTTCAGACTTGATTTTGATGCGAAATCAAGGGGTGGCCCATTCTTCACGACGTAGGTTGATGGATAGATGATGGTTCGAGACCCGACGGAAGCAAATTACCAACCTACGTTATAAGAACGTTGACCTACTACTTAGACAATACGCCTAACCACGAACATAGTAAACCAATCCACACAACGACAGACTTAGATCGAAGCACGAATTGGGGGCTTTTGCGAACTTGAATCACCAACCTAAAGATAGGTTGACAAGACAAAGGTTTCACAAGAGCAAAGAAAAGATAAGATTCTCACAATTAGAGAAACACTCAATAATTCTATTACTTCCAATCTGATTCAAATGAAGGCAGAATACATATATTTATAGTGTAGCTCAAACCTATCTACTGGAGGAAAAGTAGGAAACTAACTACATAATCCTAACTGAAAGATCTAAAAAATAGGGATACAAAATCAAATCCTTTTAAAAACAGAAAAGGATAGATAATCAGCCTAATAGAAACTAATTAATACTAATGGGCTGGACATCTTGCATTTGAAGTACTATTCACGTCCTCTATCTTCAATGGGCTCTTTAAGCATCAACCTGGGCTTGAATAAGCATGATTAAGGCTCCATTTGCTTCCTCAATGCATGTACTAACATTATGGGCTTCTAATTCAGCAAATTGAAGCCCAATTGTTCTTTGTAGACGCTTAACTCTTCCTCTTGTTATTGGGCTATCTATCATCAAAGTCCTTCTCCACACGAGCATCCTTCCCCACATGAGTCTGGTTCATATCAGATTTAGCTTTCTTGGAGTGCATATATTTCAGATCAGTTGTTCAAGGGGACTCAATTCCTTGCAGGTTCGTACCATCTTGGTATCAGAGCTTCGGTCTTGATGTGAAATCAAAGGGGTGGCCCAATCTTCACGGCGTAGGATAAGAAAAAGGATGGTTCGAGACCTGATGGAAGCAAGTGGCTAACCAACGTTAGAGGAACGTTGACCTGCGACTTAAATTGCACACCTAACCATGAACACGATAAATTAACCCACACAACGACACATCCGGGTCGAAGCACGAATTGGGGGCTTTTGTAAACTTGAATCACCAACCTAGGGATAGGTTAACAAGGCAAAGGCTTCACAAGAGCAAGGGAAAGATAACTCTCATAATTTGGAGAAAATACTCAGAATAATTCTATTACTTCAATCATCGTCTCAAATTGAATACAAAGCTGGCCTATTGATAGGCAAAGGAAATCCAAAACTTGAATACTAAGCAAACCTTAAAAGTAAGACTTAAGAAACTTCCTAAAACATAATGCCCAAGGTTGTGCACTGTTTATATGCACTGTTCATCCGAAAGTAGAAAGAAAAATAACCTAAATAAATGGAAACAAATCATCCCTAAAAGAAATGGAAACAAATAATTCTAAAATAATAAGGAAATAAAACTTTCTAAAAACTTAATTGAGCTCATTATTCAAATCACTAAAATAGAAACTAATTAATACTAATGGGCTGGACATCTTGTATTCAAAGTACTATTCACGTCCTCTAGCTTCAATGGGCTCTTTAAGCATCAACTTGGGCTTGAATAAGCATGATTAAGGCTCCATTTGCTTCCTCAATGCATGCAATAACATTAAGGGCTTCTAATTCAGCAAATTGAAGTCCAATTGCTCTTTGTAGCGCTTAACTCTTCCTCTTGTCATTGGGCCATCTATCATCAAGTCCTTCTCCACATGAGTCTAGTTCATATCAGGTCCTTAAATCAAATTCTCCAAACATCCTAAAATATTAGTTTGTACAAAACTAAGCAAAAAAAGATATAGGACTTCACAACTTACTAGCTTACGTGTTTACACTCAAGAATAGTAATTCACTTCTATTTACTCTCAAATTTTGGCTTTTATCAAGATGGTACACTTTAGCCTTTTACCACTCAACAATTTTCTTTTTACAATTGTTCTAAGCAAGTCACAAGCAAATCAAAAGAAAAGATCATACTAGTGGCAGTCACAAGCAAGAGTTTCTAAACACAAGTAATCCTAAACTCTTAACCACAACCACACAAAAGGAGGTATTTGATGGAAACACGTGACAAGCAATTGACACTACAAAAGCAACAAAAGGGACACAAAGGAGAAAGGGTGAAGAGGTGAAATGAAAGAAAGAATAAGGGAACCAAACTTGACCTGAGCCTAACTTGAAAAAGTCAAGAAGGTATGGAGAAAACAAGGATCCACAAGGTCTAAGAACCAAAGGAAGAAGAAAGGATAAGTTAGTTTTGGAGGGAAAAAAAGAGGACCTTACCATCAAATGCAAGTAACCACCTTTTTATGTAATGCACATAAAAAACCACAAATCTAAAAATTCTTCCTCAAATCTTGCCAAGGAGGGGTATGGTGTATTTTAAACAAGAAATAACTCAAGAAAGGTTAGGACTTTAGCAAGAACAAGTATTTTTTTTTTTGGGAAACACAACCTTTTAATTTTGAATTTTGCACTCTCAAGCAACAATCTTTTTTTTTCCCTTTTCTTTTGTTGACTACTTCTTTTTCTCCTTTTTTTTTTTTGCCCTTTTTTGGGGTACTTCTTTTTCTCCTTTTTTTTGTACTGGTTTTTTAAAACTCACTCACTCAAAACAGAAAACTATCCACACCAATGATTGGCATGAACAAGTTACACAAGGATGCAAGATGAACAAATGAAGATGGTGAGATGAATGATGCACAATGCACAAAATAATGGAACACAAAATGATGGTAAGATGGAGGTATGAAAGGCATAAAATGGATGGATGGAATGGGATTGGAAGCACAAAACAGTAAGCAAAAAGAAAGAATCAACACAAGAAAAAACTATAGAAAAAAAAAAATCAGACAAGAAGAACTCAAAGATGATGAAATTTCAAATGGCTATAACTCATGGTAGAAAACTCTGATTGTGGTGTTTCAAAAATGAGAAGAAAGAAAAGATCTTGAACTATGGAATTGACATACTACATGTGAAAATCCTCAACCAAAAACACCCGAAATGGCTGCTTGAAAAACAAGACGAAATAGACAGTAACACAACCAAGGAAGAAGAAAAGGGGATGGATGAAAATTTGAAGAAGGGATGGAAAAAAAGTTACCTTAGAGACTAGCAAAACCTTGCTCTAATACCAAGATGATGCAAGACCCTTTAGGAACCTTAGCACACAAATTGATCACCCAAGATCGACTACGTCTCACACGTAAGGGAAAGCATACAAAGGGATTGTTGGTCAAAGGTAGAACCCTAAGAGAACTTGTCTTTTAGAACCCTAACCAATGACGCCACAAAGGTGAATTCTTTGATAAGTCACATAAACTCTCAGAGAACACAAAGAAGCAAAGGCCTCATAAAGAATTGAATGATACTCAAATTCATTTATAATCTAAATATGGAGTATAATATGAAGCCTTTTTTTATAGGCAATATTTCTAAAAGTCTAAAATCCTAACAAAAATTCAATACTAAAATTCGTAATTAATTATTCAGTATTAAATTGGCACCATTTACTTGGTCAAAATCTAATCAGAAATATTTTAAGTGGTGTCTAAAATTAAGAAACAAGATTAGGATACTAATTTTAACTTAATCTCTATAATAAGATTTTTGACCAAGTATTAAAATAATAAAATAGATAAAAACAAAATTCATAAGGAATCTAATCCAAAACTTATCAATTCCTTTAAGTAATCACATGGGATTCTCATGCCTCATTAAAAGTCACATGATTGATACATGATTCTTAATCTCTTGCAATTGGACTCCAATTGGGCCTTCGCACTTCTCTTGTAAAATGGTTAGCATTATCGCACCTTTTATATCTTCTTGGGCCCTCTCTTGACTTAAATAAATAGGCTCTATAATGCACTAGCACCAAGAGACCTTGTTGAGCTTAAAAGTGAACCTAATGGAGGATATGATACTAAGCTTCAGGTCCAAGGATGTGATTTGCAAATTAAAAACCAAGAGTTCAAGTCAAATGTGCCTAAAGATCTATTGTAAGGCATACGAGACCTAATAACAAGAGTTAGGACTAAAGCAATATCCTTCAATTGTTTGATTCATAAGCTCCATGACTTAGAGCCCATTTATTTGAGTCAAGAGAGGGCCCAAGAAGATATAAAAGGTATGATAATGCTAACCATTCTACAAGAGGAGTGCCAAGGGCCAATTGGAGTCCAATTGCAAGAGATTAAGAATTATGTGTCAATCAGGTGACTTTTAATGAAGCATGAGCATCCAATATAACTACTTAAAGGAGCTAATCAGTTTTAGGAAGGATTCTTTATGAATTTCATTATTTATTTATTTATTAATTATTTTTAGGACTCGGTCAAAGATCTTATTTTGGAGATTAAGTTAAAATTAGTATTCTAATTTTGTTCCTTGATTTTAGGCACCATTTAAAATATTTTTGATCAGATTTTAACAAGTAAATGGTGCCAATTTAATGCTAAATAATTAATTACGAATTTTATTATTTAATTTTTGTTAGGATTTTAGACTTTTAGAAACTTTGCCTATAAAAAGTTTCCTATTGTACTCTATTTTCAGATTATGAATGAATTTGAGTATTATTCAATTCTTTGTAGATTTTACTTCTTTGTGTTTTCTGAAAATTCGCGTGACTTATCAAGGGATTGGTCATCCTTTGTGGCATCAATGGCTAGGGTTCTAAAAGATATGTTCTCTTAGAGTTCTACCTCCCATCAACAATCCCTTTGTGTGCTTTCACTTTCATATGAGATGTAGCTGATCTCAGGTGATCAATTTGTGTGCCAAGGTTCCTAGGATAAAGTTCCTAGAGGGTCTTATATCATCTTAGTATCAGAGCAAGGTTTTGCTAGTCTCAAAGGTAACTTTTTTTCTATCCCTTCTTCAAATTTTCGTCCATCCCCTTTTCTTCTTCTTTAGCTTTGTTGCTGTATATTTTGTCTTGTTTTCCAAGAAGCTGTTTCTAGTGTTTTTGGTTGAGATTTTTTATGTCTAGTATGTCACTTCCATAGTTCAAGATCTCTTCTTTCTACTCATTTTTGAAACACCACAATCAGAGTTTTCTACCATGAGTTATAGCCATTTGAAAATTTGTCATCTCTGAGTTCTTCTTATCCTTTTTTTTTTTCTATAGTTGTTTCTTGTGTTGATTCTTTCTTTTTGCTTGCTGTTTTGTGCTTCTCATCCCATTCCATCCATCAATTTCGTGCCTTTCATACCTCCATCTTACCATCATTTTGTGTTCCATTATTTTGTGCATTATGCATCATTCATCTCTCTATCTTGTTCTATCCATCTTGCATCCTTGTGTACCTTTTTAATGCTGATCATTGGTGTGAATAGTTTTCTGTTTTGAGTGAATGAGTTTTTTTAAAAAAAGTACAAAAAAAAGAAGGAGAAAAAGAAGTACCAAAAAAGAGGGGGAAAAAAGTACAAAAAAAAGATTATTACTTGAGAGTGCAAAATTCAGAATTGAAAGATTGTGTTTGTCACAAAAAAAAAAAACTTGTTCTTGCTAAAGTTCTAACCCGTTCTTGAGTTCTTTCTTATTTAAAGTATACCCCTCCTTGGCAAGATTTGAGGAAGAATTTGCAGATTTGTAGTTTTTGATGTGCATTACATAAAAAGGTGTTTACTTGCATTTGGTGGTAAGGTCCTCTTTTTTCCTTCCAAAACTAACTTATCCTTTCTTCTTCTTTTGGTTCAGTAACCTTGTGGATCCTTGTTTTTTCCCATCCCTTCTTAACTTCTTCAAGTTGGGCTCAAGTCAAGTCTGGTTCCCTTCTTCTTTCTTTTATTTCACATCTTCACCCTTTCTTCTTTGTGTCCCTTTTGTAGTTTTTGTAGTGTCAATTGCTTGTCACATGTTTCCATCACACACCTCCTTTTGTGTGATTGTGGTTAAGAGTCTAAGATTACTTTAGAAACTCTTGTTTGTGATTGCCACTAGTCTGATCTTTTCCTTTGATTTACTTTGCGACTTGCTTAGAACACTTGTAGGAAGTAAATTATTGAGTAGTAAAAAGCTAGAGTGTACCATATTGATAAAAGCCAAATTTTGAGAGTAAACACAAATGAATTACTACTCTTAAGTGTAAACACATAAGCTAGTAAGTTGTGAGGTCCTATATCTTTCTTTGCTTGTTTTTGTACAAACTAATATTTCAAGATGTTTGGAGAATCTGAGCACAATAACTTTGATATAAAAGTCTAGATTAGAGCCGTTCAAAGTATTCTTGAGAAACTTAGTGCCAGATTAGATGATGTGGAGTCTTCTTCCAATTGGAGGACCCATAGGAGGCAAGCTTAGGTGGAGCTTGATGATGACGTTGAGTCCGACTTTGAGGAGTTCCATACTTGGAGAGGCAGACAATCATCATCCAATAAGGATGGTGGTATTGGAAACATCAAGATGAAGATTTCCTCATTCCTTGGGAAAAATGATCCAGACTAGTACTTAGATTGGGAAAGAAGAGTGGAGCATGTGTTTGAGTGCCACTCTTACACTAAGGAGAAAAAAGTAAAATTTGTTGCAATGGAGTTTACTTATTATGCTAACATTTGGTGGGATCAACTCCTACTCACCTGAAGACGTACAGGTGAAAGTCCAATTCGTGATTGGCAGGAGATGAAAACTATCATGCACAAGCGATTTGTCCCTAGTTACTATTATAGGGAATTGCATAAGAGGCTCCAAAAGCTGAAACAAGATTCCATGAGTGTGGATCCTTACTATCAAGAAATGGTGATTGCCATGATTAAGGCAAACGTGGAGGAAGACCATGAGGCAACTATGGCCTGATTCATTGAGGGCTTGAATCCTGATATAGCTACCCCAGTTGATTTATATAATTACCTAGATATAGAGGAGCTCTTGCATAGATCTATCAAGGTAGAAAAATAGCTAAGGGCTCGACAAAAACTAAAAGTGACGTTTAGCTTGAGTTCTTGGAGGGATTCCAAAGTCCCCTTCAAGCCAAAGACCAATTTCAAGTCTAAGGAGGAAAATAAGGTAAAACCCTTTTAGGTTAAAGGTAAAACTAATTCAAAACCATCCTCGTCTTGTAATTCTACTTCTTCCTCTAAGGTTAAATGTTTTAAATGTAATGGTTTTTGGTCATATTGCTTCTCAATGTCCTAACAAATGAACTATGATTATTCTTGAGAATGGTGATGTGACTAGTGCTAGTAGTGAGTCTGAGGAGGATGAGATGCCACCCCTGACTGATAACTCAGATTTAGAGTTAACTGAAGCTGTAAATGGTGAAGCCCTTGTGGCTAGGCGTGCTCTCAACATTCAACCAAGAAGATCTTGAGGTAGAGCAGCGTGAGCATATTTTCCATACTCGTTTCATCTACAAGAAGGTATGTAGTTTGATTATTGATGGTGGTAACTACACAAATGTGACTAGTACTTTACTTGTGGAAAAGCTGAACTTGCCTACTTTGAGGCACCCTATCCCTTATAAATTGCAACAGCTTAATAATAGTAAGGAGGTAAAAATAACAAAATAGGTGCTCATCTCTTTTTCTATTGGTAATTATCATGATGAGATTCTTTGTGATGTAGCACCCATGTATGCTAGTCACTTGTTACTTGGTAGGCCTTGGCAGTTTGATAGAAAGGTAAAACATGATGGATATAAAAATTATTACTCATTTGTTTTTAATGGTAAGACCATTGTGTTGACCCCTTTTCGTCCTGTTCAAACATATGAGGATTAGTTAAAAATTGAAAGAGAGTGTAAGAAGAGAGCAAGAAAAGAAAGGTAAAGTGAATGTAAGTGTGAATGTTGAGACTGAGAAGAAGCAAGAGAAAGGAGAGCTGAGTAGAAAGGAAAAGAAAATTAGAGAAAAACATGAAAAAAAGAAATTGAGTATATTTTCGAGTAGAAATGAGATCAAGAGAGCTCTTATTTGTGAAAATGCTTTCTTATTGCTTTATAAAGATATTTACCTTACTATCGACGATCTTGATCACTCTTTGCCTGCTAGTGTTACGTCTTTATTGCAAGAATTTTGTGACTTGTTCCCAAAGAAAATACCCAATGGATTGTCCCCTTTAAAAGGCATTGAGCATCATATAGATGATAGAGTAACACGGAGCTTCAATGACCACCTTCAAGGAGACCATGCATGGCATAACCATCAGGGAAAGCTTGGGCACATTGCTGAACATGAGCAATAATTTTCAGACTACGTAGAAGTTTCTATTTTAGTTTTTTTGAATAAGACCATGTGGTTAAAACATAAGTTTAAAGAATAAGTTAGTTTCTTTCCTTTTTCTTCTTTATAGTTTCTTTCCTTTTTTTTATGGCACCATTATTAACTTTTATAAATTCTTATAATAAATAGTGCCATCTTTTAAGGAATTATTTTTAGAAACTTTTAGGTCTTTCATTGCCTATATAAAGGCATCATATGTACTTAGAAAAAAGAGGAATAAAATGAACAAATAGAATTTTATTTTTAGGACTTATGTTCTATTTTTGTGAGGTTCCTCTTGCTCCTTGAACGATGAAGTGAATTCAACCCGGACTTATCAAAGGAGTGGTATTCCTTTGTGGCGTCTTATGGCTAGTGATGCGATCCATCAAAGGGAGCAAACTGTCTCAAATACTTGGAATGATCCTTTACAAATTCCAAGTGGCCCAATGACAAGAGTTGATATGAGACTCCGTAGAAACCCGTTCTAGGAACCCCAAATTACACGGATCAGTGATTGAATTTTGGCATGCAGCACAAGAACAAATAATATGGACAATAAGCAACAAAGAACAAAGAACAAAGAACAAAGAAAAGGAACAAAGAAGAAGAAGAAGAAGAAGAGATGTTGGTCAATGGAATTGAACCCTAAGAGAACCCGTCTCTTAGAACCCTAATCCGGGACGCCACAAAGGAAACCACTCCTTTGATAAGTCAAAGATTTTCTCCAGCACACAAAGGCCACAAGAGAAACCTCACAAATCAGAAATAATTCTGAAAAGATAATTCATTCAATCTGCCATTCTTGGAGTACAAGTGGGCCTTATATAGGCATTTGAAAATTAAAACCCTAAACAAAATAATTTCTAGGTTACATAAAAGAAATTTAAATCTAAACAAATTCACCAAGAATGGTGCCTAAAAATTTGAAACAGCAACAATCAAATTAAAACAAAATAAAACTAAGAGAATTTTGTGGAAAATGGCTAGACTCCTTCAATTAGGCTCCCTTTGGGCTTGGGCTAGCATCTTGTAGGAATGAAATAATCTTTATGCCAATTTGTTCCTTTTGGGCTTCATATTCAGCTAAGACTATGGGCTCCAAGTCTATTAGTTTTTGGATCACTCCATTCAAGGCCTCTTTCATAGCTTTGGCTCTTGATCTTGTGCATGGGCCTCCCATACCTTGCAATGGATCTTTAGTTGGCCATCTTTTAGAGTCACGTCCAGCCCTTTTGTTTCCAAGCTCTTGATTTTGTTCAAGCTTCTTCAAATCTCCTATCTCACCTCCATCATTCCCTCCCTCTTGAAAAGGATTCGTCCTCGAATCTACAATATCAAAAAGAGAAAGGTCAGCCACATTGAAAGTTGCGCTTACATTTCCATAAGAACTAAGTAAATCAATTTTATATGCATTATCATTTATTCTTTCCAACAATTGAAAAGGACCATCGCCTCTTGGGTGTAATTTGGACTTCCTTTGTTCAGGAAACCTTTCTTTCCTCAAATGAACCCACACCCAATCTCTTGGTTCAAAGATAACCTTCCTTCGGCCTTTATTAGCATGTTGAGCATATTGCTCATTCTTGCGCTCAATGTTCGCCTTAACCTTAGCATGAAGATCCTGCACAAACTTAGCTTTCTTTGCACCTTCAAGGTTAGCAAACTCATTACAAGGCAAAAGAAGTAGATCTAAGGGAGTCAAAGGATTAAAACCATATACAATCTCAAAAGGAGAAAACTCAGTTGTAGAATGCAAGGCACGATTATATGCAAACTCAATGTGAGGCAAACACTTTTCCCAATTCTTTAAATTTTTTTGAATTACAACACGCAATAACGAAGAAAGTGTTCGATTCACCACTCGGTTTGTCCATCCGTTTGAGGATGTGCAACCGTAGAAAACACAAGCTTTGTACCCAACTTAGCCCACAAAGTTTTCCAAAAGTGACTAACAAATTTAACATCACGGTCACTCACAATAGATCGGGGCAAACCATGCAATCTAACAATCTCCTTGAAAAACAAATCAAAAATATGGACAGCATCATTTGTTTTTGAGCAAGCAATGAAATGAGCCATTTTACTAAATTGATCAACAACAACAAATATGCTATCCTTTCCACTAGATGTTCTAGGCAATCCAAGCACAAAATCCATTGAAATATCTACCCAAGGATGAGAAGGAACAGGTAAAGGAGTATACAAACTATGTGGTTGCATCTTAGATTTAGCGTGCTTGCATGCAATGCACCTTTTACATATAGCAATCACATCCCTACGCATATGAGGCCAATAAAAATGTTCCTTCAACATGGATAAAGTCTTTTCTATCCCAAAGTGTCCCATCAAACCACCCCCATGAGATTCTTTAACCAAAAGCTCACACATAGAACAAACAGGCACACACAATTTATTTCCTTTAAATAAGAAACCATCAAATCTAAAGAAATCATGAGAACCATGTTTTTCACACAACTTCCAAGTTTCAGCAAAATCAGCATCACATTCATACATGCTTTTGAAAGATTCAAAACCAATTAACCTAGCTTGCATAGATGTAATGAGACTATACCTCCTAGACAAAGCATCAGCCACAACATTTTCTTTCCCCTTTTTATGTTTAAGTACATAAGGAAATGACTCAATGAATTCAAGCCACACAGCATGCCTCTTATTCAACTTATCTTGGGTCTTTAGGTATTGAAGACTCTTATGATTAGAATGCAAAACAAATTCCTTAGACCATAAATAATGTTGCCAATGTTCCAGAGCTCTTTTTAAAGCATACAATTCCTTGTCATAAGTAGAATAATTCAAACAGGCACCACTAAGCTTTTCACTAAAGTAAGCAATAGGCCTAGACTTTTGCATCAAAACAGCACCAATACCAATTCCAGAGGCATCACATTCAACTTCAAAAACTTTAGAGAAATCAGGAAGAATAAGTAGAGGGGCATTGGTCAATTTATCTTTCAAAGTGTTAAAAGCCGCCTCTTGTGCCGCACCCCATTTAAAGACAACATTTTTCTTTACCAGCTCATTTAAAGGTGCAACAAGGGTTGAGAAGTCCTTTACAAAACGTTAGTAGAAACTTGCAAGTCCGTGGAAACTCCTCACCTCACTAGCATTCTTAGGTGTTGGCCACTCCCGAATTGCCTTTACCTTCTCTTCATCCACCCGGAGGCCATCAGTACCTACAACAAAACCAAGGAAAACAACAGAATCCAAGCAGAAAGAGCATTTCTCTAAATTTGCAAAGAGTTTATTTTCTCTCAAAATAATAAACACAGAATGCAAATGCTTAACATGCTCTTCTAGATTCTTAGAAAACACAAGAATGTCATCAAAATACACAACAACAAACTTTCCTATGTAAGGGTGAAACACATGATTCATTAAGCTCATGAATGTATTAGGAGCATTAGTTAAGCCAAAGGGCATAACAAGCCATTCATACAAACCAAACTTAGTCTTAAATGCAGTCTTCCACTCATCACCCTCTTGCATCCTAATTTGATGATAACCACTCCTAAGATCTATTTTTGAAAACAAGCAAGCACCATGCAACTCATCAAGCATGTCATCAAGTCTAGGAATGGGATATCTATACTTAACTGTGATTTTGTTAATGGCTCGACAGTCCACACACATCCTCCATTTGCCATCCTTCTTGGGCACAAGTATTACCAGAACAGCACATGGACTAAGGCTCTCTCGCACAAACCCCTTTTTCATGAGTTCTTCCACTTGTCTCTGAATTTCCTTAGTCTCTTCTGGATTTGCCCTATAAGCAGGTCGGTTAGGAAGAGATGCTCCAGGAATAAAATCAATCATGTGTTCAATGCCTCTTATGGGAGGCAGTCCATCTGGTACCTCTTCTGGAAACAAGTCTTTATATTCCTGCAACATACTCAAAACACTAGAAGGAAGAGATTCATCAAGGTCACTAAGGGTTAGATAAACATCCTTATACAAAAGTACAAAAGATGTCTCACTACATAAAGCCTTCTTAATCTCTCCTCTACTAGAAAATAATGTTACTTTCTTTTCTTCACTCTCTTGACTTTTCTTTTCAGTAGCTCTCTTTCCTTTTCTCTCCATTTCACTTTCTTTTCTTTCTTTCTCACGCACTTTCTTTTCTTTCTCTCTTAGCTTGCATTCTTGAGTAATTCGCTTTTGATCCTCATATGCCTGCAAGGGTCTGAGAGGGGTTAGCATAATGGTTTTCTTATTAAACTCAAGAGAATACCTGTTAGTATAACCATCATACTTAACTTTCCTATCATGGTAACTTCCTATGGAAAATGCTACAACAACTTGTTTAGTAACTTTAACATCCCCATTATCATTGAACCACAACAAATTATAAGGAGTGGGGTGTTTTCTAGTTGGCAAACCTAGCTTTTCAACTAACAAGGTACTAGCAACATTAGTGCAGCTCCCATTATCAATTGTAAGACTACATACCTTGTTGTTAACAAAACACCTAGTGTGAAATATATGCTCTCGTTGTTCTTTTTCAAGCTCTTCTTTAGGTTGAATGCTAAGAGTACGCCTTGACACTAGAACCACACCAAATACAGCTTCAGCTACCTCCACATCAGATTCATCACCTCCATTGGAGCTCAACTCAGCTTCCACTTCTTCATCACCACTACTTTCACTAGTAACAACACCATTTTCAAGCAAAATCATAGTCCTTTTATTTGGACATTGTGAAGCAATGTGACCAAAACCTTGACATTTAAAGCATTTAATTTTAGAAGAACTAGAAGAAGATTTAGGTTCAGATTTACCTTTAGAAGTAGGTGTTTGCATCTTCAACTTATTCTCCTCTTTAGACTTGGTCTATCCCTTAAACTTGAAGGAGGACTTGAAGTCTTTGTTGGAACTAGCATGTGATTTCAATTCCTGTTTTGCTTTAAAATGCTTCTCCACCTTAATGGCTTTATGCAACAACTCTTCCATATCAAGGTAGTTTTGCAATTCAACTTCTGTAGCAATTTCAGGGTCTAAGCCATCAAGAAATCTTGCCATTGTAACTTCTGAATCTTCCTCAATGTCAGCTTTGATCATGGCAATTTGCATTTGCTGAAAATATTCTTCCACACTCATAGATCCTTGTTTGATTTTGTGGAGCCTTTTGTGCACATCCCTATAGTAATGGGTAGGGACAAATCTCTTCCTCATGAGAGCCTTCATTTCTAGCCAAGACCGAATTGGACCCTCTCCAGAACGCCTCTTACTAGTGGTTAATTGATCCCACCATAGGCTTGCATAATCTGTAAACTCCAAAGCAGCTAATTTCACTTTACTTTCCTCTGAAAAAGATTGGCAGTCAAATATAAACTCAACTTTTCTTTCCCATTCAAGGTATACATCAGGATCAGCTTTCCCTTGAAAGGAAGGGATTTTCATCTTGATATTACTAAATGCATCTTTCTTTTGAGGTGGAGCTCTCCTAACTCTTTCATGTTGGCTTTCCTCCTCAAAATCAGATTCATCTCCTCCTAGAACGTTTTTACCACGTCTTGCCTTGCTATTGGAAGAAGAAGAATCTATTTGATCCAACCTAGTATTTAGCCTCTTGAATTGTTCTTGAACAGATTTGATGAACAATTTAAGGTCAACTTGGTTATCTTCACTTTCAGACATGATTGGCACCTGAAATGTTAGTGAATAGCAAGAGAAAGGACCTGACCACTCCCTCTCGTGTTTCACTCTAAATGATGCAAATTCACTCGTGTTTCACACTTGTAATGGCTTTTACAATGATGAAAACACTCTTGCCTTTTTCCTCTCAACTTGCTTCCTATAGTGTACTAAATTAAATCCAACAAATAAAAAAAAGTAGCAACTGAAGTGGCAATCTCAAATTAGAATTCAAGATGCAAAGTTCTCCAAGAGACAACAAAAGTCCAACATTTAAAAAAAAAAATTCGTAGGTGCAGCCAATGGAAAATACAGCAAGTGACTAGGAAAGGAAATGAAGACAATGAATTTATGGAACAAATGGTATGCGGCAGATTATGGGAGAACAAATGGTTAAATGATTAATTATCAAGAGGAAAGGATGGAAAGGAAATTGGAATCTAAAATCAGTAATGAAGCAATCAGAAATTTGAAATTTAGAACAAGGTGAATGAATGCAAAATTTCCTTTTACGAATTGTGCACAATATGACATTTAATGACCAAATCAACTCAAGGAATCAAAAATGGTAATTCCAAGAATAGATGGTCTTCAGCAATTGCAATTTAAGTCAACAATTTATAATTTCCAGCACAACTTTCTTTTTCACAGATTTTGACTTCCTTTTTTTTTTTTTGCAACTTTTCCTTCTTTTCTTTTCTTTTTTTTTTTTCACTGAAATATACTCTCTCTTTTTTTTTTTTTCGAATCTCAAAGGTGCTGAAATTTGCAAACAGAACACAAGATTTCTGAAAGATCAGAATGACATGCACGCAAGAAACAACTATAACTTGCTCTAGAAAAATCGGATTGATGTGATTCCAAAACGAGAAGAAATCTTGAGACACAAGAAAGACCTATTACACGTCCAAAAATACGAAGGAAAACACTAGAAACAGCCGCACGAAAATGAGGACGAACAGAAACTAATCAAACGAAATAAGGGAAAAGAACAAAGAAAAAGTGGATGAAGCTAACCTCAACCAATGCTCTGATACCAGATGATGTGAGACTCCGTAGAAACCCGTTCTAGGAACCCCAAATTACACGGATCAGTGATCGAATTTTGGCATGCAGCACAAGAACAAATAATATGGACAATAAGCAACAAAGAACAAAGAACAAAGAAAAGGAACAAAGAAGAAGAAGAAGAAGAAGAAGAAGAGATGTTGGTCAATGGAATTGAACCCTAAGAGAACCCGTCTCTTAGAACCCTAATCCGGGACGTCACAAGAGACCTGGACTAAGCAAATAGCAATTGAAGCAACAAAAGTCAAGCGAGATCCAAACATTTCTAATGTGGACGTCCTCAACATCATATGGGCCGAAGATGGAGCTGCTGAGGCTAAATTGGGCCAAAACATTATAAATTGAAGTACTTGAACCATTGACCATCCATTGGTGGGCTCATTTAGGGCTAAATAATGCCATTTTGGGCTTAATAAGCTGATTTGTAGAACCCATAGTATTTGGACGAATTTAGCTTATTTAGGGGGATTTATTTTCTTTTTAGTCTTTAAGAGAATTTGACTTTTATAATTCTGATTGCATAGGTCATTAATTAGGATATTTGCCATTAATTTCCCTAATTTTCCTTTTTTATGAGCATTGAAGGCAGATTTGACTTACACACTATATAATTGTACTCTGCCTCCCATTGTAACCAGATTTGAATGAATAAAAATTGTATTTTCTAAAAATCTCAGACTTGAGAGGAGTGATCTCTAGGGTTCTTCATTGAACTTGTAGACTTATCAAGACTTGATCAACCTTGTGGCATCTTCTAACACTCGGGGTCCTTGTCTCTTTGTATTCAGGGGTTCTAAGTGGATCGTTCAGACTTGATTTAGCTTTCTTGGGGTGTGTATATTTGAGATCGGTTGTGGATTCAAGGAGACTTGACTCCTAGTGGGTTCGCACCATCTTGACATCAGAGCTTCAGTCCCTAAATCAGGTCATATCCGTTTATCTTTGTAATTTTTCCAGATTGTGTTTCTGTTTCCTTTTGAAATTCTATTTGTCTTCCATTCTTCTGGACATGCTAAATGTTAATCCTATGTTTGTCATGTTCTTCGTTGAGTTTCTAGACGTGTAGTAGGTCTTTCTTATACCCCAGATTCTCTTCTTTCAGATTGCTTTAAAATCATCTCATTTGGAGTTCTCTAACTCGATCACCTTCTTTAAGTAGTCACATAGGATGCTCATGTTTCTTTAAAAGTTACATGATTGACATATGATTCTTTCATGTCTTGCAATTAGACTCCAATTGGGTCTTGGCACTCCTCTTCTATGTGCATAACTACATTGGGCCTTCATCATGTTGGATATTAACTCTAGTTATTCCATGGACATTTTTAGGACATTGGGCTTCCACTTGGACTTCCACTTTTGCATCTTTAAGAAAATCTCATGTCCAAAGTCCAATTCAACTCCAAGATCAGTATGCCTGATGTGTTACTTCTTACTAGCTCTATCTCATGTTTGGAAGCTCTGATAAGGATGATACTAAAATGAGGTGAAAGCTAAGGGTTTAAGATTCAATATTGACCCATTAATCATTTAAAAATTTTGTGAAACAATGATCAAAGCATTCACCAAAATTGATTGATGTCCAACATGTTCTGAATTGATCAAATATGAATTTTGGGCTCTAAACTTGGCCCGACATCCAACATAAAAATTATTTTGAGCTTTTTGATGTTCTTGGACATATATTAGCACAATTTGGGCCTCTTGAGCATGGATCATCCCTTTATAAGCCATTCGGACCTGAATCATGCGCTTTTGAATGATTTGGGTTTCTTGGTGGTTAAGGGCTTCTCGAGTTTGTTATACTCCAATGGGCTTGCCTACTGTCATCGTATCATTCCCTCCCTCTTTGAAAAGATTTGTCCTTGAATGATGATAATACTATATTTATCAAGTGGAAGAATCTTGTAAACTAAAGGTCTCCTTTCAAAGAGATCATCAATTCTTTGAAGCAAATTAGAATACTCCAAGTTGGGAAACTCTTTGAACCTGCTTTGAGTTAGAAAGTATTTCTTTCTCACATGCACCCAAATATAAATGATAATTTTGATCCCACATGCACCTGTAATAAATCTAAGGGCCATAACAAAATCCAAGTAATATGATAACCTTTTTAACCATAAAATTAATGCAATATGAATTCCTAACAGCCACAAAATTCATGAAACAATTAAAACTCAATGTGTGGTGCTCAATACTTTTGAAAGGCAATAATTCATCAAGAATAACAAATATATGCAATCAAAACACTTTTGAAAGCATGATGCAAGACCCTCTAGGAACTTTGTCCTAAGAACCTTCAACAAGATGACACTTTGCCTGGGATTGGCTATAAAACAAGAATGTTAATCAAAGGAAAGACCTTAAGAGAACTTGTCTCTTAGAATCCTAACCTCAAGATGCCACAAAGGAAGACCAATCCTTTGATAAGTCACGTGAACTCTTAGAAATCACAAAGAAGCAAAAGTCTCACAAAGTATTAAATAATACTCAAATTCATTCATAATCCTTTAAAATGAGTACAATAGGAAGTCTTTTATAGGCAAAATTTTCTAAAAGTCTAAAATTCTAATAAAAGTAAAACTCTAAAATTTGATTAGAAATATTTTAAATGGTTCCTAACATCAAGGAATAAGATTAGGATACTAATTTTAACTTAATCTCAAAGATAAGATCTTTGACCAAGTTTTAAAAATAATAAAAATAAATAAATAACGAAATTCATAAAGAATCCTAGCCCAAAACAATAAGCTTTTTTAAGTAGTTATATGGAAAGCTCATGTTTCATTAAAAATCATATGGTCAACACATGATTCTTAATCTCTTGCAATTGGATTCAAATTGGGCCTTGGTACTCCTCTTGTGTGTGTATAACTACATTGGGCCTTCAATATATTGAATATTGACTCTAGTTGTGATGCGAAATCAAGGGGTGGCCCAATCTTCACGACGTAGGTTGATGGATAGATGATGGTTCAAGACCCGACGGAAGCAAATAGCCAACCAACGTTATAAGAACATTGACCTGCTACTTAGACAATGCGCCTAACCACGAACACAGTAAACCAATCCACACAACGATGCACTTGGATCGAAGCACGAATTGGGGGCTTTTACGAACTTGAATCACCAACCTAAAGATAGGTTGACAAGACAAAGGTTTCACAAGAGTAAAGAAAAGATAAGATTCTCACAATTAAAGAAACACTCAATAATTCTACTACTTCCAATCTGATTCAAATGAAGGCAGAATACATATATTTATAGTGTAGCTCAAACCTATCTACTGGAGGAAAAGTAGGAAACTAACTATATAATCCTAACTGAAAGATCTAAAAAATAGGGATACAAAATCAAATCCTTTTAAAAACAGAAAAGGACAGATAATCAGCCTAATAGAAACTAATTAATACTAATGGGCTGGACATCTTGCATTTGAAGTACTATTTACGTCCTCTATCTTCAATGGGCTCTTTAAGCATCAACCTGGGCTTGAATAAGCATGATTAAGGCTCCATTTGATTCCTCAATGCATGCACTAACATTATGGGCTTCTAACTCAGCAAATTGAAGCCCAATTGCTCTTTGTAGATGCTTAACTCTTCCTCTTGTCATTGGGCCATCTATCATCAAGTCCTTCTCCACACGAGCATCCTTCCCCACATGAGTCTGGTTCATATCAAGTTGCTCCATGGACCTTCTTAGGATATTGGGCTTCCACTTAGACTTCTACTTTTGCATCTTTAAAGAGATATTAATTAAATATGGATCTTGGGCTCTAAACTTGGACCAATATTCAACATAGATATTATCTTGAGCTTTTTGAAATTTTTGGATATACTAGTACAATTTGGGCCTCTTGAGCATAGATTATCCTTTCATGAGCCATTTGGACCTGAATCATAGGCTTTAGAATGATTTGGGTTTCTTGATAGATGATGGTTTCTTTAACTTGTAGTGCTCTAATGCGTATGCCTATTGATATTGTATCATTCTCTCCCTCTTTGAAAAGATTTGTCCTCGAATCTTCACCTGTATTATATGGAAATAAATTAGACTTTTCAAAAATAATGATAACACTATATTCATCAAGCGGAATAATCTTGTAAATTGAAGGGCTCCTTTTAAAGAGATTATCAATTCTTTGAGGTAACTTAGAATACTCCAAGTTGGGAAATTCTTTGAACTCACTTTGAGTTAGGAAGTATTTCTTTTTCACTTGCACCCAAATATAAATGATAATTTTGATCCTACATGCACCTGCAATAAATCCAAGGGCCATAACAAAATCCAAGTAACATGATAACCTTTTAACTATAAAATTAATGTAATATGAATTTCTAATAGCCACAAAATTCATGAAATAATTAAAACTCAATGGTGGTGCTCAATGTTTTTGAAAGGCAATAATTCATCCGGAATAACAAAATCTATGCAATTAAAGCACTTTTGAAAGCACATTAAAGATTGGAAACTATCTGGTGGTTTCTTAGGAAACAAATCTAGACAATCATAACTCTTTTCAATGCTAGTTGAAAATGAGGGTCCATTGGTGGCTTCTTTGAAAACAAATCTCCACATACCTACAAGGAATTAAAACCAACAATAAGCAAAGATGGGTTAAGATTGTTAGTAGATAAATAAACATCCTTACACACGCTCTTAACCTCTCTTTTTTCATCAAACAAGCTCACACTAATGCTTTTCTCACCTTTCTCACAACTCTCTTGCTCTTTCTTTTCACTCACATTCTTTTCTTTTTCAATCTCATCTTTTTCTCTTTCTAACTCATATTCTCTCTCTTTTTCTTTTGCTCTCTCTTTCTTTCATTTTGTATACTTGTACTATTCTTATTTGATCCTCATAAGCATCCATAGGATCAAGAGGTACTAATACATAATTTTTTTCATTGAATACAAATGAATAGCAATAGTAATATCTATGCTTATGCTTAATATATTTAGCTTTTCTAACATGTTTCCATGGTTTACCAAGCATAATATGTTCATCATACATAGGAGCTACATCACATAACACTTTATCATGATATTTACCAATGAAGAAAGAAATCAAAACTTGCTTATTAACCCTAACTTCAGCACTACCCTGTAACAAGGTACCTAGGATGCTTTATAGTAGACAAATTTAATTTCTCCACGAGTAAAGTACTAGCAACATTTATATAGCTACTATTATCAATAGCCATGCTACAAACTTTCTCTTTGATAAGGCATCTAGTATGGAAATCAGGGGATGACTTTGCCTCATCTTGTCCTACAGAGTTGGAATTGGATTGGAATGCATCCAACCTTGCACAAGATTGCTTGAATCGCTCTTTGTTAACTTCTTCAAGGAATTTGTACTCATTGGACATCTTGTCACCTGAAAAGTTAGTCAAAGAAGGAAAGAAGGAATAGGACCTCACACACTCTGATACAATATTAGTAGGCATGCTCATTGGAGCATTACAAGTTCGAGAAACCTTTATCCATCAAGAAATCCAAATTATTCAAAAGTCTATGATTCAGGTCCAAATGGCTCATGAAAGGATGGCCTATGCTCAAGAGGTCCAAATTGTGCTAGTATATGTCCAAAAATCTCAAAGAGCTCAAAATAATATTTATGTTGGACGTTAGCCCAAGTTTAGAGCCCAAGATCCATATTTGATCAATTCGAAACATGCTGAATTGGACTTTGGACATGAGATCTCTTTAAAGATGCAAAAGTGGAAGTCCAAGTAGAAGCCTAATATCCTAAGAAGGTCCATAGAGATGTTAAAGGTCCAATGTAATTATACACATACAAGAGGAGTGTCAAAGCCCAATTGGAGTCCAATTGCAAGAGATTAAGAATCATGTGTTAACCATGTGATTTTTAATGAAGCATGTGCATCCCATGTGACTACTTAAAGAAGCTAATTAGTTTGACTAGGATTCTTTTAGAATTTCGTTTTTTATTATTTTATTATTTTTTGGACTTGGTTAAGGAGTTTATCTAGGAGATTAAGTTAAAATTAATATCCTAATCTTGTTCTGATATGAACCAGACTCATGTGGGGAAGGATGCTCGTGTGGAGAAGGACTTGATGATAGATGGCCCAATGACAAGAGGAAGAGTTAAGCGTCTACAAAGAGCAATTGGGCTTCAATTTGCTAAATTAGAAGCCCATAATGTTAGTGCATGCATTGAGGAAGCAAATGAAGCCTTAATCATGCTTATTCAAGCCCAGGTTGATGCTTAAAGAGCCCATTGAAGCTAGAGGACGTGAATAGTACTTCAAATGCAAGATGTCCAGCCCATTAGTATTAATTAGTTTCTATTAGGCTGATTATCTATCCTTTTCTGTTTTTAAAAAGATTTGATTTTGTATCCCTATTTTTTAGATCTTTCAGTTAGGATTATGTAGTTAGTTTCCTACTTTTCCTCCAGTAGATAGGTTTGAGCTACACTATAAATATATGTATTCTGCCTTCATTTGAATCAGATTGGAAGTAGTAGAATTATTGAGTGTTTCTCTAATTGTGAGAATTTTATCTTTTCTTTGCTCTTGTGAAACATTTGTCTTGTCAACCTATCTTTAGGTTGGTGATTCAAGTTCGCAAAAGCCCCCAATTCGTGCTTCGATCCAAGTGCGTCATTGTGTGGATTGGTTTATTGTGTTCGTGGTTAGGCGCATTGTCTAAGTAGCAGGTCAACGTTCTTATAACGTTGGTTGGCTATTTGCTTCCGTCGGGTCTCGAACCATCATCTATCCATCAACCTATGTCGTGAAGATTGGGCCACCCCTTGATTTCGCATCATGTTCCTTGATTTTAGGCATTATTCAAAATATTTCTAATCAGATTTTAGAGTTTTAGTTTTTGTAGAATTTTAAATTTTTTAAAAACTTTGCCTATAAAAGGCTTCCTATTATACTCTATTTTAGAGGATCATGAATAAATAAATTTGAGTATTATTCAATACTTTGTGAGGCTATTGCTTTTTTGTATTCTCTAAGAGTTCACGTGACTTATCAAAGGATTGGTCTTCCTTTGTGGCGTCTTGAGGCTAGGGTTCTAAGAGGCGGGTTCTCTTAGAGTATCCTTTGGCCAACATTCTTGTTTTTTAGCCAATCCCGGGCAAAGTTTTGAATTGTTGAAGGTTCTCTAGGGCATGTTCCTAGTGGGTCTTGCATCATTTAGTATCAGAGCTTTGGTTCGCTAGTACAAGGTATATCTTTGTGTTTTCCTACCATTTTTCTTCATATTTTCTTTCCTTCCATTTGTATTACCTTTTCATCTTCACCTTTGTCTTCCATCTTCTTCTTTCTTCCATTGTTGTGTACTTCCATCCTTATTCAAAAAAAAAATTCAAAAAAAAAATTCGAAAAAGAAAAATTCAAAAAAAGAATTCGAAAAAAAAAGTGAAAAAAAGAAAGAGTGAAAAGAAAAAGAAAAAAATGGGAATTGCAAAGTGTGCAAATTCAAAAGCTTGGAGTTAATTTCCTAATTGGAGTTAGTTTCCTAATTGGAATCAATTTTCTAATTGGAGTTAGTTTCCTAATTGGAGTCAATTTTCTAATTGGAGTTAATTTCCTAATTGGAGTTAGTTTCCTAATTTTCAAAATTTTTTAAAGTTGGTTTCCTAATTTCCCAGGTAGTTTCCTATTTTTAAAGTTTCTAATTTTTTTTAGATTTTTCCTTTTCTTTTCCTTCCTTCTAAGCCATCCAAACCTCCCCTTCCTCCTTTTTGTTTCCTTTGCTCCTTCCTTTTTTGTTACACACCCCTTTTTTCGAATTTGTTTGATTCTTTTGGAATTTGCATTTTAGGATTCTAGTTTTTTTGATTGCCAGTAGTTTCATCTTTTCTTTTGATTTGCTTGTGACTTGCTTAGAACACTTGTAAGAAGCAAATTGTTGAGTGGTAAAAGGCAAGAGTGCAATTAACATTAAAGAAAAAGCCAAAAAGAGAGTCAAATATGAGTGAACTTATAATCTTTTGAATGTAAACACGTGAGAAGAGTGTGTGAGGTCCTATTCCTTCTTTCTTTCTTTGACTAACTTTTCAGGTGATAAGATGTCCAATGAATATAAATTCCTTGAAGAGGCTAACAAAGAGAAATTCAAGCAAACTTGGGCATGGTTAGATGCATTCCAATCCAATTTCAACTCTACAGGACAAGATAAGGAAAAGTCATCTCCTGATTTCCATACTAAATGCCTTATCAAAGAGAAAGTTTGCAGCGTGGCTATTGATAATAGTAGCTATATAAATGTTGCTAGTACCTTACTAGTTGAGAAATTAAACTTGCCTACTATAAAGCATCCTAGGCCCTATATATTGTTGAAGGGTAGTGTTGAGTTTAGGGTTAATAAGCAAGTTTTCATTTCTTTCTCCATTGGTAAATATCATGATAAAGTGTTATGTGATGTGGCTCCTATGTATTATGGACATATTATGCTTGGTAAATCATGGAAACATGTGAGAAAAGTTAAATATGTCAAGCATAAGCACAAATATTGCTATTGCTATTCATTTGTATTCAATAAAAAAAATCATGTATTGGTACCTCTTGATCCTATGGATGCTTATGAAGATCAAATGAGAATAGTACAAGCATACAAAATGAAAGAAAAAGAGAAAGAACATGAGTTAGAGAGAGAAAAAGATGAATTTGAAAAAGAAAAGAATGTGAGTGAAAAGAAAGAGCTAGAGAGTTGTGAGAAAAGTGAGAAAAGCATGAGTGTGAGCTTGTTTAATGAAAAAAGAGAGGTTGAGAGTGTGTGTCGATACTTGTTTATCTACTAACAATCTTAACTCATCTTTGCCAATTGTTGATTCTAGCTCTTTGCAGATATGTGAAGATTTGTTTTCAAAGAAGCCACCCAATGGACCATCATCTTCAACTAGTATTGAAAAGAGTTGTGATTGCCTAACTTTGTTTCCTAAGGATCCACCTAATGGCGAAGATTCGAGGACGACTCTTTTCAAAGAGGGAGGGAATGATACGATATTAATAGGCATGCTCATTGGAGCATTACAAGTTCAAGAAACCTTCATCCATCAAGAAACACAAATTATTCAAAAGTCTATGGTTCAGGTACAAATGGCTCATGAAAGGATGGCCTATGCTCAAGAGGCCCAAATTGTGTTAGTATATGTCCAAAAATCTTAAAGAGCTCAAAATAATATTTATGTTGGACGTCAGCCCAAGTTTAGAGCCCAAGATCCATATTTAATCAATTCGAAACATGCTGAATTGGACATGAGCTCAAGCATACTGAATTGGACTAATTAGTTTCTTTAAGTAGTCACATGGGATGCACATGCTTCATTAAAAATCACATAGTTAACACATGATTCTTAATTTTTTGCAATTGGACTCCAATTGGGCTTTGACACTCCTCTTATATGTGTATAATTACATTGGGCCTTTTAACATCTCCATGGATCTTCTTAGGATATTAGGCTTCCACTTGGACTTTCACTTTTGCATCTTTAAAGAGATCTCATGTCCAAAGTCCAATTCAGCATGTTTCGAATTGATCAAATATGGATTTTGGGCTCTAAACTTGGGTTGACGTCCAACATAAATATTATTTTGAGCTCTTTGAGATTTTTGGACATATACTAGCACAATTTGGGCCTCTTGAGCATAGGCCATCTTTTCATGAGCTATTTGGACCTGAATCATAGACTTTTGAATAATTTGGGTTTCTTGATGGATGAAGGTTTCTCGAACTTCTAATGCTCCATTGAGCATGCCTACTAATATCGTATTAGCATGTCTACTGGGGTTGTATCACTTTTCCACTAGATGTTTTAGGCAATCCAAGCACAAAATCCATTGAAATAGCCAAGGATGAGAAGGAACAGGTAAGGGAGTATACAAACCATATGGTTGCACTTTAGATTTAGCGTGCTTGCATACAATGTACCTTTTACACACAACAATCATATCCCTATGCATATGAGGCCAATAAAAATGTTCTTTCAACATGGATAAAGTCTTTTCTTTTTTTCTCACGCACTTTCTTTTCTTTTTCTCTTAGCTTGCATTCTTGAGTAATTCACTTTTGATCTTCATATGCTTGCAATGGTCTAAGAGGTGTTAGCTTAAACTCAAGAGAATACCGATTAGTATAACCATCATATCTAACTTTCTTATCAAATTGCCAAGGTCTACCCAATAACAAGTGTCCAACATATATAAGAGCTACATCACACAAAACCTCATCATGGTAACTTCCTATGGAAAATGCTACAACAACCTGTTTAGTAACTTTAACATTCCCATTATCATTGAACCACTACAAATTCTAAGGAGTGTGGTGTTTTCTAGTTGGCAAACCTAGCTTTTCAACTAACAAGGTACTAGCAACATTAGTGCAACTCCCATTGAAAGACTACATACCTTGTCGACAAAACACCTAGTGTGAAAGATATGCTCTTGTTATTCTTTTTCAAGCTCCTCTTTAGGTTGAATGCTAAGAGCACGCCTTGACACTAGAGCCTCACCAATCATAGCTTCAGCTACCTCCACATCAGATTCATCACCTCTATTGGAGCTTAACTCAGCTTCCACATCTTCATTACCACTGCTTTCACTAGTAACAACACTACTCTCAAGCAAAATCATAGTCCTTTTATTTGGATATTGTGAAGCAATGTGACCAAAACCTTGACATTTAAAGCATTTAATTTTAGAAGAACTAGAAAAAGATTTAGGTTCAGATTTACATTTAGAAGTAGGCGTTTGTATCTTCAACTTATTTGTCCTCTTTAGGCTTGGTCTCTCCCTTAAACTTGAAAAAGGACTTGAAGTTTTTGTTGGAACTAGCATGTGATTTCAATTTCTGTTTTGCCTTAAAATGCTTCTCCACCTTAATGGCTTTATGTAACAACTCCTTTATATCAAGGTAGTTTTGCAATTCAACTTCTGCAGCAATTTCAGGATTTAAGCCACCAAGAAATCTTGCCATTATAACTTCTAAATCTTCCTCAATGTCTGCTTTGATCATGGCAATTTGTATTTGCTGAAAATATTTTTCCACACTCAAATTCTTGTTTGATTTTATGAAGCCTCTTGTGCACATCCCTATAGTAATGGGTAGGGACAAATCTCTTCCTCATGATAGCCTTCATTTCTGGCCAAGATCGAATTGGACCCTCTCTAGAATGCCTTCTACTAGTGCTTAATTGATCCCACCACAGGCTTGCATAATCTGTAAACTCCAAAGTAGCTAATTTCACTTTACTTTCCTCTGGAAAAGATTGGTAGTGAAATACAAACTCAAATTTTCTTTCCCATTCAAGATATACATCAAGATCAACTTTCTCTTAAAAAGGAAGGGATTTTCATCTTAATGTTACTAAAGGCATCTTTCTTTTGAGGTGGAGCTCTCCTAACTCTTTCATGAAGGCTTTCCTCCTCAAAATCAAATTCATCTCCTAGAACAATGTTTTTACCACGCCTTGCCTTGTTCTTGAATAGATTTGATGAACAATTTAAGGTCAACTTGGTTATCTTCACTTTTAGACATGATTGGCACCTGAAATGTTAGAGAATAGTAAGAAAATGGACCTGACTACTCCCTCATGTGTTTCACTCTAAATGATGCAAATTCACTCATGTTTCACACTTGTAATGGCTTTTTCAATGATGAAAATACTTTTGCCTTTTTCCTCTCAACTTGCTTCCTATAGTGTACTAAATTAAATCCAACAAATCAAAAGAAGCAGCAAATGAAGTGGCAATCTCATATTAGAATCCAGGAGGCAAAGTTCTCAAAGACACAAGAACATTTAAAAAAAATCATAGGTGCAGCCATGGAAAATACAGCAAGTGACTAGGAAAGGAATGAAGACAATGAATTTATGGAACAAATGGTATGTGGCAGATTATGGGAGAACAAATGGTTAAATGACTAATTATCAAGAGGAAAGAATGGAAAGGAAATTGGAATCTGAAATCAGAAATGAAGCAATCAAAAATTTGAAATTTAGAACAAGGTATTTGAATGCAAATTTCTTTTTATGAATTGTGCACAATATGACATTTAATGACAAGATCAACTCAATGAATCAGAAATGATAATTCCAAGAATAGAGGATCTTAAACAATTGCAATTCAAGTCAACAATTTAAAATTTACAATTTCCAGCACAACTTTCTTTTTCACAGATTCTGACTTCCTTTTTTTTTTGCAACTTTTCCTTCTTTTCTTTTCTTTTCCCTTTTTTTTTCACCGTAATAGTCTCTTTTTTCTTTTTTCTTTTTTGAATCTCAAAGGTACTGAAATTTGCAAACAGAACACTATATTTCTGAAGGGTCAAAATGACATGCACGAAATAAATAGCTATAACTTGCTCTAGAAAAATCCGATTGATGTGATTCTAAAATGAGTAGAAAGAAGAAGTCTTGAGACACAAGAAAGACCTATTACACGTCCAAAAATACAAAGAAAAACACAAGAAACAGCTGAACAAAAAATGATAATGAACAGACATGAATCGGATGAAATAAGAGAAAAGAACATGGAAAAAGTGGATGAAACCAACCTCAACCAATGCTCTAATACCAGATGATGTGAGATCCCGTAGAAACCCATTCTAGGAACCCCAAATGACACGGATTAGTGATCAAAATTTGGCTGCAACACAAGAACAACAAATACACAGATCTGGACACAAGCAACGAAGAATAAAGAAAGGAACGAAGAAGAAAAAGAAGAGATGTTGGTCAATGGAATTGAACCCTAAGAGAACCCATCTCTTAGAATCCTAATCCAGGATGCCACAAAGGAAACCACTCCTTTGATAGGTCAAAGATTTTTCCCAGCACACAAAGGCCACAAGAGAAACCTCACAAGTCAGAAATGATTCTGAAAAAGATAATTCATTCAATCTCCCCTTCTTGTAGTACAAGTGGGCCTTATATAGGCCTTTGAAAAATAAAAGCCTAAATACAAAATAACTCCTAGGTGGCACCTTTTACATGGTCGGAAAATAAAAGAAATTTAAGTCTAGACAAATTCACCAAGAATGACACTTAATAAAACTAAAAATTTGAAACAGAAAAATCAAATTAAAACAAAATAAAACTAAGAGAATTTGGTGGAAAATGGCCGGGCTTCTTCAATTAAGCTCCTTTTGGACTTGGGCTAGCATCTTGTAGATATGAAATAATCTTCATGCCATTTTGTTCCTTTTGGGCTTCACATTCAACTAAGAATATGGGCTCCAAGTCCATTAGCTTTTGAATCACTCCATTCAAGGCCTCCTTCATAGCTTTGACTCTTGATCTTATCATTAGGCCTCCCATACCTTGCAATAGATCTTTTGTTGGCCATCTTTTAGAGTCGCATCCATCCTTTTTGTTTCCAAATTCTTGATTTTGTTCAAACTCTTTCAAGTCTCTTAACGCACCTCCATCAACTTAACTCTCAGCTTTCACCTCGTTTTGGAATCATCTTTATCAAAACTTCCAAACATGAGATAGAGCTAGTAAGAAGCAACACATCAGGCATGTTGATCTTGGAGTTGAATTGGACTTTGGACATGAGATCTCCTTAAAGATGCAAAAGTGGAAGCCCAATATCCTAAGAAGGTCCATGCAGCAACTAGAGTCAATATCCAACATGTTGAAGGCCTAATGCAGTTATAGACATACACAAGGAATGCTAAGGCTTAATTGGAGTACAATTACAAGACATTAATAATTATGTGTCAACCATGTGATTTTTAATGAAGCATGAGCATCCCATGTGACTACTTAAAAAAACTGATCAGTTTTGAGAAAGATTCTTTTTGAATTTCATTTATTTATTTATTTTATTATTTTGGGACTTGGTCAAATATCTTATCTTGGAGATTAAGTTAAAATTAGTATCCTAATTTTGTTTCTTAATTTTAAGTACCATTTAAAATATTTCTAATTAGATTTTAGTGTTTTACTTTTATTAGAATTTTAAACTTTTAGAAACTTTGCTTATAAAAAGCTTCTTATTGTACTCTATTAGGGAGATCATGAATAAATTTGAGTATTATTCTTTGTGAGGCCTTTGCTTCTTTGTGTTCTTTGAGAGTTCACATGATTTATCAAAGGATTGGTCATCCTTTGTAGCGTTATTGGCTAGGGTTCTAAGAGACAAGTTCTCCTAGGATTCTACCTCCAACCAATAATCCTTTTGTGTGCTTTTGCTTTCATGTGTGATGTAGCCAATTTTGGGTGATCAATTTATGTGCCAAGGTTCCTAAAGGGTCTCACATCAGCACCTCTACTTATTTTTCCTGATTTCTCTAAAGTTTTTGAAGTCAAATGTGATGCCTTTGGAATTGGTATTGGTGCTGTTTTGATATAAGAGTTTAGACCTATTGCTTACTTTAGTGAGAAGCCTAGTGGTGCTTGTTTGAATTATTCAACTTATGATAAGGAATTGTATACCTTAAAAAGAACCTTGGAACATTGTCAACATTATTTGTGGTCTAAGGAATTTGTTTTGCATTCTAATCATAACAGTCTTCAATACCTAAAGACCCATGATAAGTTAAACAAGAGGCATATTGTATGGCTTGAATTCATTGAGTCATTTCCTTTTGTGCTTAAACATAAAAAGGGGAAAGAAAATGTTGTGGCTGATGCTTTGTCTAGGAGATATAGTCTCATTACATCAATACAAGCTAAGTTGATTGGTTTTGAATCTTTCAAAAGCATGTATGAATGTGATGCTGACTTTGCTGAAACTTGGAAGTTGTGTGAAAAACATGGTGTTGATGATTTCTTTAGATTTGAAGGTTTCTTGTTTAAAGGGAATAAATTGTGTGTGCCTGTTTGTTCTGTGCGTGTGAGCTTTAGGTTAAAGAATCTCATGGGAGTGGTTTGATGGGACACTTTAGGATAGAAAAGACTTTATCCATGTTGAAAGAACATTTTTATTGGCCTCATATGTAAAAGGTGCATTGTATCCAAGCATGCTAAATCTAAAGTGCAACCACATGGTTTGTATACTCCCTTACCTATTTCTTCTCATCCTTAGGTAGATATTTCAATGGATTTTATATTTGGATTGCCTAGAACATCTGGTGGAAAGGATAGCATATTTGTTGTTGTTAATCAATTTAGTAAAATGGCTCATTCCATTGCTTGCTCAAGAACAAATAATGCTGTCCATATTTCTGATTTATTTTTCAAGGAGATTGTTGATTGCATAGTTTGCCATAATCTATTGTGAGTGACTGTGATGTTTAAATTTGTTAGTCACTTTTGAAAAACTTTATGGGCTACGTGAGCTTGTGTTTTCTACAGTTACAAATCCTTAAACAGATGGACAAACCAAAGTGGTGAATTGTATACTTTTTTCCTTATTACGTGTTGTAAGTCAAAAAATTTTAAAGAATTGGGAAAGGTGTTTGCTTTACATTGAGTTTGCATATAATCATGCCTAGCATTCTATAACTAAGTTTTCTCTTTTTGAGATTGTATATGGTTTTAATCCTTTGACTCCCTTGGATTTACTTCCTTTGCCTTGTAATGAGTATGCTAGCCTTGATGGTACAAAGAAAGCTAAGTTGTGAAGGATCTTCAAGCTAAGGTTAAGGCGAACATTGAGCGCAAGAATGAGCAATATGCTCAACATGCTAATAAAGGCTAAAGGAAGGTTATCTTTGAACCAAGGGATTGGGTGTGGGTTCATTTGAGGAAAGAAAGGTTACGTGATGATGAAGGTGAGATAGGAGATTTGAAAAAGCTTGAACAAAATCAAGAACTTAGAAACAAAAGGGTTGGACGTGACTCTAAAAGATGGCCAAATAAAGATCTATTGCAAGGTATGGGAGGCCCATGCACAAGATCAAGAGCCAAAGCTATAAATGATGCCTTGAATGGAGTGATCCAAAAACTAATAGATTTAGAGCCCATAGTCTTAGCTGAATATGAAGCCCAAAAGGAACAAATTGGCATAAAAATTATTTCATTCCTACAAGATGCTAGCCCAAGCCCAAAGGGAGCCTAATTGAAGGAGTCTAGCCATTTTCCACAAAATTCTCTTAGTTTTATTTTGTTTTAATTTGATTGTTGCTGTTTCAGATTTTTAGGCACCATTCTTGGTGAATTTGTTCATATTTAAATTTCTTTTATTTTTCCCGCCATGTAAAAGGTGCCACCCAGGAATTATTCTGTTTAGGGTTTTATTTTTCAAATCCCTATATAAGGCCCACTTGTACTCCAAGAATGGCAGATTGAATGAATTATCTTTTTAGAATCATTTCTGATTTGTGAGGTTTCTCTTGTGGCCTTTTTATGTGTTGGAGAAAATCTTTGACTTATCAAAGGAGTGGTTTCCTTTGTGGTGTCCCGGATTAGGGTTCTAAGGGATGGGTTCTCTTAGGGTTCAATTCCATTGACCAACATCTCTTCTTCTTCTTCTTCTTCTTTGTTCTTTGTTGCTTATTGTCCATATTATTTATTCTTGTGCTGCATGCCAAAGTTCGATCACTAATCCATGTTATTTAGGGTTCCTAAAATGGGTTTCTAAGGGGTCTCACATCATCTGATATCAGAGCATTGGTTGAGGTTGGTTTCATCCACTTTTTCTTTGTTCTTTTCCCTTATTTCGTTTGATTAGTTTCTGTTCGTCCTCATTTTCGTGTGGCTGTTTCTGGTGTTTTCCTTCATATTTTTTGATGTGTAATAGGTCTTTCTTGTGTCTCAAGATCTCTTTTTTCTTCTTGTTTTGGAATCACGTCAATCCGATTTTTCTAGAGCAAGTTATAGCTGTTTCTTGCGTGCATGTCATTCTGATCTTTGAGAAATCTTGTGTTCTGTTTGCAAATTTCAGCACCTTTGAGATTCGAGAAAAAAGAGAGAGAGTATATTACAGTGAAAAAAAAGGGAAAAGAAAAGAAAAGAAGGAAAAGTTGCAAAAAAGAAAAAAAAAAAAGGGGAGTCAAAATCTGTGAAAAAGAAAGTTATGCTAGAAATTATAAATTGTTGATTTAAATTGCAATTGCTGAAGATCATCTATTCTTGGAATTACCATTTTTGATTCCTTGAGTAGATCTGGTCATTAAATGTCATATTGTGCACAATTCATAAAAGGAAATTTGCATTCATTCACCTTATTCTAAATTTTTAATTTCTGATTGCTTCATTATTGATTTCAGATTCCAATTTCGTTTCCATCCTTTCCTCTTTGATAATTAATCATTTAACCATTTGTTCTCCCATAATCTGCCATATACCATTTGTTCTATAAATTCATTGTCTTCATTTCCTTTCCTAGTCACTTGCTGTATTTTCCATTGGCTGCATCTACGAATTTTTTTTTCTTTTAAATGTTGGACTTTTGTTGTCTCTTGGAGAACTTTGCATCTTGAATTCTAATTTGAGATTGCCACTTCAGTTGCTACTTCTTTTGATTTGTTGGATTTAATTTAGTACACTATATAGGAAGCAAGTTGAGAGGAAAAAGGCAAGAGTGTTTTCATCATTGTAAAAGTCATTACAAGTGTGAAACATGAGTGAATTTGCATCATTTAGAGTGAAACATGAGAGGGAGTGGTCAAGTCCTTCTCTTGCAATACTAACATTTTAGGTGCCAATCATGTCTGAAAGTGAAGATAACCAAGTTGACCTTAAATTGTTTATCAAATCTATTCAAGAACAATTCAAGAGGCTAAATACTAGGTTGGATCAAATAGATTCTTCTTCCAATAGCAAGGCAAGACATGGTAAAAAGGTTCTAGGAGGAGATGAATCTGATTTTGAGGAGGAAAGCCAACATGAAAGAGTTAGGAGAGCTCTACTACAAAAGAAAGATGCGTTTAGTAATATCAAGATGAAAATCCCTTCCTTTCAAGGGAAAGCTGATCCTAATGTATACCTTGAATGGGAAAGAAAAGTTGAATTTATATTTGACTGCCAATCTTTTTCAGAGGAAAGTAAAGTAAAATTAGCTGCTTTGGAGTTTATAGATTATGCAAGCCTATGGTGGGACCAATTAACCACTAGTAGGAGGCGTTCTGGAGAGGGTCCAATTCGGTCTTGGTTAGAAATGAAGGCTCTCATGAGGAAGAGATTTATCCTTATCCATTACTATAGGGATGTGAACAAAAGGCTCCACAAAATCAAACAAGGATCTATGAGTGTGGAAGAATATTTTTAGCAAATGCAAATTGCCATGATCAAAGCTGACATTGAGGAAGATTCAGAAGTTACAATGGCAAGATTTCTCGGTGGCTTAGACCCTGAAATTGCTACAAAAGTTGAATTGCAAAACTACCTTGATATGGAAGAGTTGTTGCATAATGCCATTAAGGTGGAGAAGCATTTTAAGGCAAAACAGAAATTGAAATCACATGCTAGTTCCAACAAAGACTTCAAGTCCTCTTTCAAGTTTAAGGGAGAGACCAAGCCTAGAGAGGAGAATAAGTTGAAGATGCAAACACCTACTTCTAAAGGTAAATCTGAACCTAAATCTTCTTCTAGTTCTTCTAAAATTAAATGCTTTAAATGTCAAGGTTTTGGTCACATTGCTTCACAATGTCCAAATAAAAGGACTATGATTTTGCTCGAGAATGGTGTTGTTACTAGTGAAAGTAGTGGTGATGAAGAAGTGGAAGTTGAGTTGAGCTCCAATGGAGGTGATGAATCTGATGTCAAGGTAACTCAAGCTGTGTTTGGTGAGGTTCTAGTGTAAAGGCATGCTCTTAGCATTCAACCTAAAGAAGAGCTTGAAAAAGAACAACGAGAGCATATCTTTCACACTAGGTGTTTTGTTAACAACAAGGTATATAGTCTTATCATTGATAATAGGAGCTGCACTAATGTTGCTAGTACCTTGTTAGTTGAAAAGCTAGGTTTGCCAACTAGAAAACACCCCACTCCTTATAATTTGTTGTGGTTCAATGATAATGGGGATGTTAAAGTTACTAAATAGGTTGTTGTAGCATTTTCCATAGGAAGTTACCATGATGGGGTTTTGTGTGATATAGCTCCTATGTATGCTGGACACTTATTATTGGGTAGACCTTGGCAATTTGATAGGAAAGTTAAGTATGATGGTTATACTTACAGGTATTCTCTTGAGTTTAATAAGAAAACCATTATGCTAACCCCTCTCAGACCCTTGTAGGCATATCAGGATCAAAAGCGAATTACTCAAGAATGCAAGCTAAGAGAGAAAGAAAAAAAAGTGCATGAGAAAGAAAGAAAAGAAAGAGAGATGGAGAGAAAAGGAAAGAAAGCTACTGAAAAGAAAAGTCAAGAGAGTGAAGAAAAGAAAGTAACATTATTTTCTGGCAGAGGAGAGATTAAGAAGGTTTTATGTAGTGAGACATCTTTTGTACTCTTGTATAAGGATGTTTATCTAACCTTTAGTGACCTTGATTGATGTGAGACCCCTTAGAAACCCATTATAGGAACCCCAAATAACACAGATCAGTGATTGAATTTTGGCATGCAGCACAAGAACAAATAATATGGACAATAAGTAACAAAGAACAAAGAACAAAGAAAAAGAAGAAGAGGTGTTGGTCAATGGAATTGAACCCTAAGAGAACCCGTCTCTTAGAACCCTAATCCGGGACGCCACAAAGGAAACCACTCCTTTGATAAGTTAAAGATTTTCTCCAACACACAAAGGCTACAAGAGAAACCTCACAAATCAGAAATATTCTGAAAAGATAATTCATTCAATTTACTATTATTGGAGTACAAGTGGGCCTTATATAGGCATTTGAAAAATAAAACTCTAAACAGAATAATTCCTAGGTTACATGGCGAGAAAAATAAAAGAAATTTAAATCTAAACAAATTCACCAAGAATGGTGCCTAAAATCTGAAACAGCAACAATCAAATTAAAACAAAATAAAACTAAGAGGATTTTGTGGAAAATGGCTAGACTCCTTCAATTAGGCTCCCTTTGGGCAAGGCTAGCATCTTGTAGGAATGAAATAATCTTTATGCCAATTTGTTCCTTTTGGACTTCATATTCAGCTAAGATTATGGGCTCCGAGTCTATTAGTTTTTGGATCACTCCATTCAAGGCCTCCTTCATAGCTTTGGCTCTTAATCTTGTGCATAGGCCTCCTATACCTTGCAATGGATCTTTATTTGGCCATCTTTTAGAGTCACGTCCAGCCCTTTTGTTTCCAACTTCTTGATTTTGTTCAAGCTTTTTCAAATCTCCTATCTCACCTCCATCATTCCCTCCCTTCTGAAATGGATTCGTCCTCGAATCTGCAATATCAAAAAGAGAAAGGTCAGCCACATTGAAAGTTTCGCTTACATTCCCATAAAAGCTAGGTAAATCAATTTTATATGCATTATCATTTATTCTTTCCAACACTTGGAAAGGACCATCGCCTCTTGGGTGTAATTTAGACTTCCTTTGTTCAGGAAACCTTTCTTTCCTTAAATGAACCCACACCCAATCTCCTGGTTCAAAGATAACCTTCCTTCGGCCTTTATTAGCATGTTGAGCATATTACTCATTCTTGCGCTCATTGTTCGCCTTAACCTTAGCATGAAGATCCTGCACAAACTTAGCTTTCTTTGCACCTTCAAGGTTAGCAAAGTCATTACAAGGCAAAGGAAGTAGATCTAAAGGAGTCAAAGGATTAAAACCATATACAATCTCAAAAGGAGAAAACTCAGTAGTAGAATGTAAGGCACGATTATGTGCAAACTCAATGTGAGGCAAACACTTTTCCCAATTCTTTAAATTTTTTTGACTTACAACATGCAATAACGAAGAAAGTGTTCGATTCACCACTTCGGTTTGTCCATCCGTTTGAGGATGTGCAACCGTAGAAAACAGTTTTGTACCCAGCTTAGCCCACAAAGTTTTCCAAAAGTGACTAATAAATTTAACATCACGGTTACTCACAATAGATCGGGGCAAACCATGCAATTTAACAATCTCCTTGAAAAACAAATTAGAAATATGGACAGCATCATTTGTTTTTGAGCAAGCAATGAAATGAGCCATTTTACTAAATCGATCAACAACAACAAATATGCTATCCTTTCCATTATATGTTCTAGGCAATCCAAGCACAAAATCTATTGAAATATCCACCCAAAGATGAGAAGGAACAGGTAAAGGAGTATACAAACCATGTGGTTGCATTTTAGATTTAGTGTGCTTGCATACAATGCACCTTTTACATATAGCAATCACATCCCTACGCATATGAGGCCAATAAAAATGTTCCTTCAATATGGATAAAGTCTTTTCTATCCCAAAGTGCCCATCAAACCACCCCCATGAGATTCTTTAACCAAAAGCTCACGCATAGAACAAACAGGCACACACAATTTATTTCCTTTAAACAAGAAACCATCAAATCTAAAGAAATCATGAGCACCATGTTTTTCACACAACTTCCAAGTTTCAGCAAAGTTAGCATCACATTCATACATGCTTTTGAAAGATTCAAAACCAATTAACCTAGTTTGCATAGATGTAATGAGACTATACCTCCTAGACAAAGCATCAGCCACAACATTTTCTTTACCAGCTCATTTAAAGGTGCAACAAGGGTTGAGAAGTCCTTTACAAAATGTTGGTAGAAACTTGCAAGTCCGTGGAAACTCTTCACCTCACTAGCATTCTTAGGTGTTGGCCACTCCCGAATTGCCTTCACCTTCTCTTCATCCACCTGGAGGCCATCAGTACCTACAACAAAACCAAGGAAAACAACAGAATCCAAGCAGAAAGAACATTTCTCTAAATTTGCAAAGAGTTTATTTTCTCTTAAAATAACAAACACAGAATGCAAATGCTTAACATGCTCTTTTAAATTCTTAGAAAACATAAGAATGTCATCAAAATACAGAACAACAAACTTTCCTATGTAAGGGCGAAACACATTATTCATTAAGCTCATGAATGTACTAGGTGCATTAGTTAAGCCAAAGGGCATAATAAGCCATTCATACAAACCAAACTTAGTCTTAAATGTAGTCTTCCACTCATCACCCTCTTGCATCCTAATTTGATGATAACTACTCCTAAGATCTATTTTTGAAAACAAGCAAGCACCATGCAACTCATCAAGCATGTCATCAAGTCTAGGAATGGGATATCTATACTTAACTGTGATTTTGTTAATGGCTCGGCAGTCCACACACATCCTCCATTTGCCATCCTTCTTAGGCACAAGTATTACTAGAACAGCACATGAACTGAGGCTTTCTCTCACAAACCCCTTTTTCATGAGTTCTTCCACTTGTCTCTGAATTTCCTTAGTCTCTTCTAAATTTGCCCTATAGGCAGGTCAGTTAGGAAGAGATGCTCCAGGAATAAAGTCAATCCTACGTTCAATGCCTCTTATGGGAGGCAATCCATCCCGTACCTCTTCCGGAAACAAGTCTTTATATTCCTGCAACAAACTCAAAACACTAGAAGGAAGAAATTCATCGAGGTCACTAAGGGTTAGATCAACATCCTTATACAAGAGTACAAAAGATGTCTTACTACATAAAACCCTCTTAATCTCTCGTCTACCAGAAATTAATGTTACTTTCTTTTCTTTCTCTCTTAGCTTGCATTCTTGAGTAATTTGCTTTTGATCCTCATATGCCTGCAAGGGTCTGAGAGGGGTTAGCATAATGGTTTTCTTATTAAACTCAAGAGAATACCTGTTAGTATAACCATCATACTTAACTTTCCTATCAAATTGCCAAGGTCTACCCAATAATAAGTGTCCAACATACATTGGAGTTATATCACACAAAACCTCATCATGGTAACTTCCTATGGAAAATGCTACAACTACCTGTTTAGTAACTTTAACATCCCCATTATCATTGAACCACAACAAATTATAAGGAGTGGGGTGTTTTTTGGTTGGCAAACCTAGCTTTTCAACTAACAAGGTACTAGCAACATTAGTGCAGCTCCCATTATCAATGATAAAACTACATACCTTGTTATTAACAAAACACCTAGTGTGAAAGATATGCTCTCGTTGTTCTTTTTCGAGCTCTTCTTTGGGTTGAATGCTAAGAGCATGCCTTTAGCACCATGCAATTCACAAGATTTCCAAATATCAGCAAAATTAAAATCAGATTCATACATGCCTTTTATCATCTCAAAACCTATCATCTAGCATGCATGGAAGTAATCAAAGTGTAACGCCTAGACAATGCATCAGCTACAACATTTTCCTTTCCCTGCTTATGCTTAATCACATAAGGAAAGGTTTCAATAAATTCAAGCCAACTTGCATGCCTTTTGTTCAATTTACCCTGAGACTTAAGAAACTTAAGACTTTGATGATCAAAATGGATAATAAATTCTTTAGGCCACAAATAATGTTGCCAAGTTTCTAAAGTTCGTTTTAAGGCATACAGCTCTTTATCATATGTGGAATAATTTAAAGCAGGACCACTCAATTTCTCACTGAAATATGCAATAGGTTTAGAATCCTGCATCAACACACCACCTATGCCTATACCAGAAGCGTCACACTCAATTTCAAAAACTTTAGTAAAATCAGGCAACACAAGTACAGGGGCATTAGTTAGTTTTTCCTTCAATATGTTAAAAGCACGCTCTTGTGCTTCACCCCACTTGAATATCACATTCTTTCTTACCAAATCATTTAAAGGGGCAGCAAGAGTAGAGAAGTCCTTCACGAATCGCCTATAGAAGCTTGCCAATCCATGGAAACTTCTTACTTCACTCGCATTCTTTGGAGTTGGCCACTTTCGGATTGCTTTGACCTTTTCCTCGTCCACTTGTATGCCACGAGCTCCTACAACAAATCCAAGAAAAACCACAGAATCCAAACAAAAAGAGCACTTCTCTAAATTGGCAAAAAGTTTATTCTCCCTAAGCACAACAAACACATCATGCAAATGATTCACATGTTCTTTTAGACTCTTAGAGTAGATCAAAATATCATCAAAGTAAACCACAACAAATCTTCCAATGAAAGGTCTAAAGACATGGTTCATTAAACTCATGAAAGTGCTAGGTGCGTTAGTCAAGCCAAATGGCATAACTAACCATTCATATAATCCAAACTTGGTCTTAAAAGCAGTTTTCCATTCATCACCTTCTTTCATTCTAATCTGATGGTAACCACTTCTAAGATCAACTTTAGAGAAAACATATGCACCATGCAACTCATCAAGCATATCATCTAACCTAGGGATAGGATAGCGATATTTTACCGTTATTTTGTTGATGGCACGACAATCTACACACATTCGCCACTTGCCATCCTTTTTGGGTACAAGAATCACTGGGACAGCACACGGACTCAGACTTTCACGAACAAAGCCTTTCTTCATGAGCTCTTCCACTTGATGTTGTATTTCCTTAGTCTCGTCTGGATTTGCTCGATAAGCAGGTCTATTGGGAATAGATGCCCCTGGGATAAAGTCTATCCGATGCTCAATGCCTCTTAGCGGGGGCAATCCATCAGGTATTTCCTCTGGGAACAAGTCACAAAATTCCTGTAATAAAGATGTAACACTAGCAGGCAAAGAGTGATCAAGATCATCGATAGTAAGATAAACATCTTTATAAAGTAATAAGAAGGCATTTTCACAAATAAGAGCTCTCTTGATCTCACTTTTACCCGAAAATAAACTCACTTTCTTTTCCTCATGTTTTTCTCTAATTTTCTTTTCCTTTCTACTCAGCTCTCCTTTCTCCTGCTTCTTCTCATTCTCAACACTCACACTCACTTTACTTTTCTTTTCTTGCTCTCTCTTCTTACACTCTCTTTCAATTTTTAACTGATCCTCATATGCTTGAACAGGACGAAGAGGGGTCAACACAATGGTCTTACCATTAAAAACAAAAGAATAATAATTTTTATATCCATCATGTTTTACCTTTCGGTCAAACTGCCATGGCCTACCAAGTAACAAGTGACCAGCATACATGGGTGCTACATCACAAAGAATCTCATCATGATAATTACCAATAGAAAAAGAGATGAGCACCTGTTTTGTTACCTTTACCTCCCCACTATCGTTAAGCCATTGTAATTTATAAGGGGTAGGGTGCCTCAAAGTAGGTAAGTTCAGCTTTTCCACAAGTAAAGTACTAGCTACATTTGTGCAGCTACCACCATCAATAATCAAACTACATACCTTCTTGTGGATGAAACATCGAGTATGGAAAATATGCTCACGCTGCTCTACCTCAAGATCTTCTTTAGGTTGAATGTTGAGAGCACGCCTAGCCACAAGGGCTTCACCATTTACAGCTTCAGTTAACTCTAAATCTGAGTCATCAGTCAGGGGTGGCATCTCATCCTCCTCAGACTCACTACTAGCACTAGTCACATCACCATTCTCAAGAACAATCATAGTTCGTTTGTTCGGACATTGTGAAGCAATGTGACCGAAACCATTACATTTAAAGCATCTAAGCTTAGAGGAGGAAGTAGTAGGATTAGAAGATGAGAAGGGTTTTGACTCAGTTTTACCCTTAACCTGAAAGGGTTTTACCTTACTTTCCTCTTTAGACTTGAAATCAGTCTTTGGTTTGAAGGGGACTTTGGAATCCCTCCAAGAACTCGAGTTAGATGTCACTTTCAGCTTTTGTCGAGCCCTTAGTTGCTTTTCCACCTTGATAGCTCTATGCAAGAGCTCCTCTATATCTAGGTAATTGTATAAATCAACTTGTGCAGCTATATCAGGATTTAAGCCCTCAATGAATCGGGCCATGGTTGCTTCACGGTCTTCCTCTACATTTGCCTTAATCATGGCAATCTCCATTTCTTGATAGTAATCTTCCACACTCATAGAACCTTGCTTCAGCTTTTGGAGCCTCTTATGCAATTCCCTATAATAGTAACTAGGGATAAACCGTTTGCGCATGATAATTTTCATCTCTTGCCAATCACGAATTGGACCTTCACCGGTACGTCTTCTGGTGAGTAAGAGTTGATCCCACCAGATGCTAGCATAGTCAGTAAACTCTACTGCAGCAAGTTTTACTTTCTTCACCTCAGTGTAAGAGTGGCACTCGAATACATGCTCCACTTTTCTTTCCCAATCTAAGTACTGGTCTGGGTCATTTTTCCCAGGGAATGATGGAATCTTCATCTTGATATTTCCGATACCACCATCCTTATTGGATGATGATTGTCTACCTCTCTGAGTATGGGACTCCCCAAAGTCAGACTCAGCATCATCATCAAGCTCCACTTGAGCTCGCCTTCTATGGGTCCTCTTATTGAAAGAAGACTCCACATCATCTAATCTGGCACTTAGTTTCTCAAGAGTACTTTGAACAGCCTTAACCCAGACTTTCATGTCAAAGTCACTATGCTCAGATTCTCCAGACATCCTGAAATATTAGTTTGTACAAAAAAAAGCAAAGAAAGCTTTTTATGCAAGACCCACTAGGAACATGCCCTAGAGAACCTTCAACAATTCGAGCCTTTGCCCGGGACCGGCTAGAAACAAGACTGTTGGTCAAAGGAAAGACCCTAAGAGAACTTGTCTCTTAGAACCCTAGCCTCAAGACGCCACAAAGGAAGACCAATCCTTTGATAAGTCACGTGAACTTTCAGAGAACACAAGAAGCAAAAGCCTCTCAAAGTATTGAATAATACTCAAGTTCATTCATGATTCAAAATAAAGTACAATAGGGAGCCTTTTATAGGCAAAGTTTCTAAAAGACTTAAAATCCTAGTAAAACTAAAACTCTAAAATCTGATATCCTAATAAAACTAAAACTCTAAAATTTGTTTAGAAATATTTTAAATAATCCCTAAAATCAAGGAATAAGATTAAGATATTAATTTTAACTTAATCTCCTAGATAAGCTCCTTGACCAAGTCCAAAAAAAATAATATAATAATAAAAAACGAAATTCAAAAAGAGTTCTAGTCAAAACTAGAGTCCTAGTCAAAACTAATTAATATTAATGGGCTGGACATCTTGTATTTTAAATACTATTCACGTCCTCTAGCTTCAATGGGCTCTTTAAGCATCAACTTGGGCTTGAATAAGCATGATTAAGGCTCTATTTGCTTCCTCAATGCATGCACTAACATTATGGGCTTCTAATTCAGCAAATTGAAGCCCAATTGATCTTTGTAGACGCTTAATTCTTCCTCTTGTCATTGGGCCATCTATCATCAAGTCTTTTTCCACACGAGCATCCTTCCTCACATGAGTCTGGTCTATATTACTTGGTGTTATTGCATCATTCCCCCCCTCTTGAAAAGGATTCGTCCTCGAATCTACAATATCAAAGGAAGAGAGATCAGTTACATTAAAAGTAGCACTAATATTTCCATAAGAACTAGGCAAGTCAATTTTATAAGCATTATCATTAATCCTTTCAAGAACTTGAAAGGGACCATCTCCTCTAGGTTGGAGTTTTGACTTCCTTTTCTCCGGGAAACGTTCTTTTCGCAAGTGAACCCACACCCAATCGCCGGGTTCAAATACCACACGCCTTCTACCCTTGTTAACTTGGTTGGCAATTTGCTCATTCTTTCTTTCAATATTGGCTTTCACCTTCTCATGCAAATCCTGTACAAACTTTGCCTTCCTAGCACCATCAAGGTTAGTAAACTCATGTGAAGGTAAAGGAAGCAAATCTAACGGGGTTAGAGGATTAAAGCCATAAACAATTTCAAAAGGAGAGAATTTTGTTGCAGAATGAACAACACGATTATAAGCAAATTCGACATGGGGCAAACACTTCTCCCAATTCTTAAGATTCTTTTGAATGATAGCTCTTAATAAAGTAGAGAGGGTTCTATTAACAACCTCGGTCTGCCCGTCAGTTTGTGGATGCGCTGTAGTAGAAAATAAAAGCTTAGTGCCAAGTTTATTCCACAATGTTTTCCAGAAATAACTCAAGAATTTCACATCTCTATCACTAACAATAGTTTTTGGCACACCCTGCAACCTAACAATCTCTTTGAAAAATAATTCTGCCACATATATAGCATCATTAGTTTTGGAACAAGCAATAAAATGAGCCATTTTACTAAACCTATCCACAACAACAAAGACACTATCTTTCCCAGTGGGAGATTTAGGCAAACCCAAAACAAAGTCCATAGAAATATCAGTCCATGGGTGAGAGGGAACTGGTAAAGGAGAATACAAGCCATGTGATTGAATTCTAGACTTAGCATGCTTACAAGTAATACATCTAGAACAAACAGCAACCACATCTTTTCTCATGCTAGGCCAATAAAAATGCTCATTCAAAAGAGCCAAAGTCTTTTCTACACCAAAATGGCCCATCAATCCCCCACCATGAGTTTCCTTAACAAGAAGCTCACGAATGGAACACATAGGAATGCATAACTTGTTCTTTTTGAAAAGGAATCCATCAAACCTATAATAGTCATTAGCACCATGCAATTCACAAGATTTCCAAATATCAGTGAAATCAAAATCAGATTCATACATGCCTTTTAACATCTCAAAACCTATCAACCTAGCATGCATGGAAGTAATCAAAGTGTAACGCCTAGACAATGCATCAGCTACAACATTTTCCTTTCCCTTCTTATGCTTAATCACATAAGGAAAGGTTTCAATAAATTCAAGCCAACTTGCATGCCTTTTGTTCAATTTACCCTGAGACTTAAGAAACTTAAGACTTTGATGATCAGAATGGATAATAAATTCTTTAGGCCACAAATAATGTTGCCAAGTTTCTAAAGTTCGTTTCAAGGCATACAACTCTTTATCATATGTGGAATAATTTAAAGCAGGACCACTCAATTTCTCACTGAAATATGCAATAGGTTTAGAATCCTGCATCAACACACCACCTATGCCTATACCAGAAGCATCACACTCAATTTCAAAAACTTTAGTAAAATCAGGAAACACAAGTACAGGGGCATTAGTTAGTTTTTCCTTCAATATGTTAAAAGCACGCTCTTGTGCTTCACCCCACTTGAATATCACATTCTTTCTTACCAAATCATTTAAAGGGGCAGCAAGAGTAGAGAAGTCCTTCACGAATCGCCTATAGAAGCTTGCCAATCCATGGAAACTTCTTACTTCACTCGCATTCTTTGGAGTTGGCCACTTTCGGATTGCTTTGACCTTTTCCTCGTCCACTTGTATGCCACGAGCTCCTACAACAAATCCAAGAAAAACCACAGAATCCAAACAAAAAGAGCACTTCTCTAAATTGGCAAAAAGTTTATTCTCCCTAAGCACAACAAACACATCATGCAAATGATTCACATGTTCTTTTAGACTCTTAGAGTAGATCAAAATATCATCAAAGTAAACCACAACAAATCTTCCAATGAAAGGTCTAAAGACATGGTTCATTAAACTCATGAAAGTGCTAGGTGCGTTAGTCAAGCCAAATGGCATAACTAACCATTCATATAATCCAAACTTGGTCTTAAAAGCAGTTTTCCATTCATCACCTTCTTTCATTCTAATCTGATGGTAACCACTTCTAAGATCAACTTTAGAGAAAACATATGCACCATGCAACTCATCAAGCATATCATCTAACCTAGGGATAGGATAGCGATATTTTACCGTTATTTTGTTGATGGCACGACAATCTACACACATTCGCCACTTGCCATCCTTTTTGGGTACAAGAATCACTGGGACAGCACACGGACTCAGACTTTCACGAACAAAGCCTTTCTTCATGAGCTCTTCCACTTGATGTTGTATTTCCTTAGTCTCGTCTGGATTTGCTCGATAAGCAGGTCTATTGGGAATAGATGCCCCTGGGATAAAGTCTATCCGATGCTCAATGCCTCTTAGCGGGGGCAATCCATCAGGTATTTCCTCTGGGAACAAGTCACAAAATTCCTGTAATAAAGATGTAACACTAGCAGGCAAAGAGTGATCAAGATCATCGATAGTAAGATAAACATCTTTATAAAGTAATAAGAAGGCATTTTCACAAATAAGAGCTCTCTTGATCTCACTTTTACCCGAAAATAAACTCACTTTCTTTTCCTCATGTTTTTCTCTAATTTTCTTTTCCTTTCTACTCAGCTCTCCTTTCTCCTGCTTCTTCTCATTCTCAACACTCACACTCACTTTACTTTTCTTTTCTTGCTCTCTCTTCTTACACTCTCTTTCAATTTTTAACTGATCCTCATATGCTTGAACAGGACGAAGAGGGGTCAACACAATGGTCTTACCATTAAAAACAAAAGAATAATAATTTTTATATCCATCATGTTTTACCTTTCGGTCAAACTGCCATGGCCTACCAAGTAACAAGTGACCAGCATACATGGGTGCTACATCACAAAGAATCTCATCATGATAATTACCAATAGAAAAAGAGATGAGCACCTGTTTTGTTACCTTTACCTCCCCACTATCGTTAAGCCATTGTAATTTATAAGGGGTAGGGTGCCTCAAAGTAGGTAAGTTCAGCTTTTCCACAAGTAAAGTACTAGCTACATTTGTGCAGCTACCACCATCAATAATCAAACTACATACCTTCTTGTGGATGAAACATCGAGTATGGAAAATATGCTCACGCTGCTCTACCTCAAGATCTTCTTTAGGTTGAATGTTGAGAGCACGCCTAGCCACAAGGGCTTCACCATTTACAGCTTCAGTTAACTCTAAATCTGAGTCATCAGTCAGGGGTGGCATCTCATCCTCCTCAGACTCACTACTAGCACTAGTCACATCACCATTCTCAAGAACAATCATAGTTCGTTTGTTCGGACATTGTGAAGCAATGTGACCGAAACCATTACATTTAAAGCATCTAAGCTTAGAGGAGGAAGTAGTAGGATTAGAAGATGAGAAGGGTTTTGACTCAGTTTTACCCTTAACCTGAAAGGGTTTTACCTTACTTTCCTCTTTAGACTTGAAATCAGTCTTTGGTTTGAAGGGGACTTTGGAATCCCTCCAAGAACTCGAGTTAGATGTCACTTTCAGCTTTTGTCGAGCCCTTAGTTGCTTTTCCACCTTGATAGCTCTATGCAAGAGCTCCTCTATATCTAGGTAATTGTATAAATCAACTTGTGCAGCTATATCAGGATTTAAGCCCTCAATGAATCGGGCCATGGTTGCTTCACGGTCTTCCTCTACATTTGCCTTAATCATGGCAATCTCCATTTCTTGATAGTAATCTTCCACACTCATAGAACCTTGCTTCAGCTTTTGGAGCCTCTTATGCAATTCCCTATAATAGTAACTAGGGATAAACCGTTTGCGCATGATAATTTTCATCTCTTGCCAATCACGAATTGGACCTTCACCGGTACGTCTTCTGGTGAGTAAGAGTTGATCCCACCAGATGCTAGCATAGTCAGTAAACTCTACTGCAGCAAGTTTTACTTTCTTCACCTCAGTGTAAGAGTGGCACTCGAATACATGCTCCACTTTTCTTTCCCAATCTAAGTACTGGTCTGGGTCATTTTTCCCAGGGAATGATGGAATCTTCATCTTGATATTTCCGATACCACCATCCTTATTGGATGATGATTGTCTACCTCTCTGAGTATGGGACTCCCCAAAGTCAGACTCAGCATCATCATCAAGCTCCACTTGAGCTCGCCTTCTATGGGTCCTCTTATTGAAAGAAGACTCCACATCATCTAATCTGGCACTTAGTTTCTCAAGAGTACTTTGAACAGCCTTAACCCAGACTTTCATGTCAAAGTCACTATGCTCAGATTCTCCAGACATCCTGAAATATTAGTTTGTACAAAAAAAAGCAAAGAAAGCTTTTTATGCAAGACCCACTAGGAACATGCCCTAGAGAACCTTCAACAATTCGAGCCTTTGCCCGGGACCGGCTAGAAACAAGACTGTTAGTCAAAGGAAAGACCCTAAGAGAACTTGTCTCTTAGAACCCTAGCCTCAAGACGCCACAAAGGAAGACCAATCCTTTGATAAGTCACGTGAACTTTCAGAGAACACAAGAAGCAAAAGCCTCTCAAAGTATTGAATAATACTCAAGTTCATTCATGATTCAAAATAAAGTACAATAGGGAGCCTTTTATAGGCAAAGTTTCTAAAAGACTTAAAATCCTAGTAAAACTAAAACTCTAAAATCTGATATCCTAATAAAACTAAAACTCTAAAATTTGTTTAGAAATATTTTAAATAATCCCTAAAATCAAGGAATAAGATTAAGATATTAATTTTAACTTAATCTCCTAGATAAGCTCCTTGACCAAGTCCAAAAAAAATAATATAATAATAAAAAACGAAATTCAAAAAGAGTTCTAGTCAAAACTAGAGTCCTAGTCAAAACTAATTAATATTAATGGGCTGGACATCTTGTATTTTAAATACTATTCACGTCCTCTAGCTTCAATGGGCTCTTTAAGCATCAACTTGGGCTTGAATAAGCATGATTAAGGCTCTATTTGCTTCCTCAATGCATGCACTAACATTATGGGCTTCTAATTCAGCAAATTGAAGCCCAATTGATCTTTGTAGACGCTTAATTCTTCCTCTTGTCATTGGGCCATCTATCATCAAGTCTTTTTCCACACGAGCATCCTTCCTCACATGAGTCTGGTCTATATTACTTGGTGTTATTGCATCATTCCCCCCCTCTTGAAAAGGATTCGTCCTCGAATCTACAATATCAAAGGAAGAGAGATCAGTTACATTAAAAGTAGCACTAATATTTCCATAAGAACTAGGCAAGTCAATTTTATAAGCATTATCATTAATCCTTTCAAGAACTTGAAAGGGACCATCTCCTCTAGGTTGGAGTTTTGACTTCCTTTTCTCCGGGAAACGTTCTTTTCGCAAGTGAACCCACACCCAATCGCCGGGTTCAAATACCACACGCCTTCTACCCTTGTTAACTTGGTTGGCAATTTGCTCATTCTTTCTTTCAATATTGGCTTTCACCTTCTCATGCAAATCCTGTACAAACTTTGCCTTCCTAGCACCATCAAGGTTAGTAAACTCATGTGAAGGTAAAGGAAGCAAATCTAACGGGGTTAGAGGATTAAAGCCATAAACAATTTCAAAAGGAGAGAATTTTGTTGCAGAATGAACAACACGATTATAAGCAAATTCGACATGGGGCAAACACTTCTCCCAATTCTTAAGATTCTTTTGAATGATAGCTCTTAATAAAGTAGAGAGGGTTCTATTAACAACCTCGGTCTGCCCGTCAGTTTGTGGATGCGCTGTAGTAGAAAATAAAAGCTTAGTGCCAAGTTTATTCCACAATGTTTTCCAGAAATAACTCAAGAATTTCACATCTCTATCACTAACAATAGTTTTTGGCACACCCTGCAACCTAACAATCTCTTTGAAAAATAATTCTGCCACATATATAGCATCATTAGTTTTGGAACAAGCAATAAAATGAGCCATTTTACTAAACCTATCCACAACAACAAAGACACTATCTTTCCCAGTGGGAGATTTAGGCAAACCCAAAACAAAGTCCATAGAAATATCAGTCCATGGGTGAGAGGGAACTGGTAAAGGAGAATACAAGCCATGTGATTGAATTCTAGACTTAGCATGCTTACAAGTAATACATCTAGAACAAACAGCAACCACATCTTTTCTCATGCTAGGCCAATAAAAATGCTCATTCAAAAGAGCCAAAGTCTTTTCTACACCAAAATGGCCCATCAATCCCCCACCATGAGTTTCCTTAACAAGAAGCTCACGAATGGAACACATAGGAATGCATAACTTGTTCTTTTTGAAAAGGAATCCATCAAACCTATAATAGTCATTAGCACCATGCAATTCACAAGATTTCCAAATATCAGTGAAATCAAAATCAGATTCATACATGCCTTTTAACATCTCAAAACCTATCAACCTAGCATGCATGGAAGTAATCAAAGTGTAACGCCTAGACAATGCATCAGCTACAACATTTTCCTTTCCCTTCTTATGCTTAATCACATAAGGAAAGGTTTCAATAAATTCAAGCCAACTTGCATGCCTTTTGTTCAATTTACCCTGAGACTTAAGAAACTTAAGACTTTGATGATCAGAATGGATAATAAATTCTTTAGGCCACAAATAATGTTGCCAAGTTTCTAAAGTTCGTTTCAAGGCATACAACTCTTTATCATATGTGGAATAATTTAAAGCAGGACCACTCAATTTCTCACTGAAATATGCAATAGGTTTAGAATCCTGCATCAACACACCACCTATGCCTATACCAGAAGCATCACACTCAATTTCAAAAACTTTAGTAAAATCAGGAAACACAAGTACAGGGGCATTAGTTAGTTTTTCCTTCAATATGTTAAAAGCACGCTCTTGTGCTTCACCCCACTTGAATATCACATTCTTTCTTACCAAATCATTTAAAGGGGCAGCAAGAGTAGAGAAGTCCTTCACGAATCGCCTATAGAAGCTTGCCAATCCATGGAAACTTCTTACTTCACTCGCATTCTTTGGAGTTGGCCACTTTCGGATTGCTTTGACCTTTTCCTCGTCCACTTGTATGCCACGAGCTCCTACAACAAATCCAAGAAAAACCACAGAATCCAAACAAAAAGAGCACTTCTCTAAATTGGCAAAAAGTTTATTCTCCCTAAGCACAACAAACACATCATGCAAATGATTCACATGTTCTTTTAGACTCTTAGAGTAGATCAAAATATCATCAAAGTAAACCACAACAAATCTTCCAATGAAAGGTCTAAAGACATGGTTCATTAAACTCATGAAAGTGCTAGATGCGTTAGTCAAGCCAAATGGCATAACTAACCATTCATATAATCCAAACTTGGTCTTAAAAGCAGTTTTCCATTCATCACCTTCTTTCATTCTAATCTGATGGTAACCACTTCTAAGATCAACTTTAGAGAAAACATATGCACCATGCAACTCATCAAGCATATCATCTAACCTAGGGATAGGATAGCGATATTTTACCGTTATTTTGTTGATGGCACGACAATCTACACACATTCGCCACTTGCCATCCTTTTTGGGTACAAGAATCACTGGGACAGCACACGGACTCAGACTTTCACGAACAAAGCCTTTCTTCATGAGCTCTTCCACTTGATGTTGTATTTCCTTAGTCTCGTCTGGATTTGCTCGATAAGCAGGTCTATTGGGAATAGATGCCCCTGGGATAAAGTCTATCCGATGCTCAATGCCTCTTAGCGGGGGCAATCCATCAGGTATTTCCTCTGGGAACAAGTCACAAAATTCCTGTAATAAAGATGTAACACTAGCAGGCAAAGAGTGATCAAGATCATCGATAGTAAGATAAACATCTTTATAAAGTAATAAGAAGGCATTTTCACAAATAAGAGCTCTCTTGATCTCACTTTTACCCGAAAATGGTGAATATTTAGTAGTGGAATGAACAGCCTTATTGTATGCAAACTCGACATGTGGGAGACACTCCTCCCAATTCTTCAGGTTCTTTTTAACCATAGTTCGTAACAAAGAAGATAGTGTCCTATTAACAACTTCAGTTTGTCCATCAGTTTGCGGATGACAAGTAGAGAATAACAATTTAGTTCCAAACTTGCTCCACAAAGTCTTCCAAAAATAGCTTAGAAACTTAGCATCACGATCTGACATATAGTCCTCGGAATCCCATGAAACCTCACAACTTCCTGAAAGAACAAATTAGCAATATTAGAAGCATCATCAACCTTATGACATGCAATGAAGTGCGCCATTTTAGAAAACCTGTCCACAACAACAAAAATAGAGTCCCTCCCCCTCTTAGACCTAGGTAATCCCACAATAAAATCCATGGAAACATCTTCCCAAGGTACACTAGGAATAGGGGGGAGTATACAGTCCATGGGGATTTAATTTAGATTTTGCTTTATGACATACAACGCATCTCCCCACAAACTTTTGAACATCCCTACGCATCTTAGGCCAATAAAAATGCTCATTCAAGATATCAAATGTTTTAACAATGCCAAAGTGTCCCATTAAACCTCCTGAATGTGCTTCCTTCATTACATACGCAGAGAACAATTAGGAATGCAAAGCTTATCAACACGAAACAAGAATCCTTGATGCAAGTAAAATTTGTCCCAACCAACTCCAGGCTTGCAATAGTTAAAAGCTTCACCAAAATCAACATCATTTGTATATAATTCCTTGATGAACTCAAAACCAAGAACCTTAGAGTCTAACATGGAAAGAAGAACATATCTACGTGAAAGTGCATCAGCAACAATATTCTCCTTACCTTTCTTATGCTTAATCACATATGGAAAAGATTCAATGAATTTAACCCAACTAGCGTGTCTTCGATTCAATTTGTTTTGGCTCTTAATATGTTTTAGAGCCTCATGGTCAGAATGTATGACAAATTCTTTAGGCCACAAATAATGTTGCCAAGTTTCCAACACTCTAACTAAAGCATATAGCTCCTTATCATATGTAGGATAGTTAAGAGTAGGACCACTTAGCTTTTCGCTAAAATATGCAATGGGCTTACCTTCTTGCATGAGTACACCTCCTATGCCAATTCCACTAGCATCACATTCAACCTCAAAAATCTTACCAAAATCTGGAAGGACTAATAAAGGTGCATGTATGAGCCTCTCCTTGATGGTTTGGAAGGCTTTCTCTTGAGCTTGAATGGAACATTCTTCTTTGTCAACTCATTCAAAGGAGCTGCCAGTGAGCTGAAGTCCCTCACAAATCTCCTATAAAAGCTTGCAAGTCCATGGAAGCTCCTCACTTGTCCGATGGTGGTAGGGGTTGGCCAATCTTGAATGGCTTTGATTTTCTCTTCATCAACCTCAACCCCCTCAGCACTCACAACAAAACCAAGAAAAACAACTTTATTAGTGCAAAAATCACACTTATTCAAATTGTCAAACAATCTTTCTTTTCTTAAAACCTCTAGGACTTGTCTCAAGTGATCTACATGCCCATGCAAAGTCCTACTGTACACAAGGATATAATCAAAGTAAACTACCACAAATTTACCTATGAATGCACGCAAGACATGATTCATCAACCTCATAAATGTGCTAGGTGCATTAGTGAGACCAAAAGGCATAACTAACCATTCATAAAGTCCATGTTTAGTCTTAAATGCAGTTTTCCATTCATCTCCTTCTTTCATCCTAATTTGATGGTAGCCACTTTTTAAATCAATTTTAGAGAAGATAGTGGAGCCATTTAATTCATCAAGCATATCATCTAACCTAGGGATAGGATGACGATATCTTACCGTTATATTATTGATAGCTCGACAATCAATGCACATTCTCCATGTGCCATCCTTTTTAGGCACGAGCAACACTGGTACTGCACATGGGCTAAGGCTCTCCCTCACATATCCCTTTTCCAGCAGCTCTTGCACTTGTCTTTGAATCTCCTTGGTCTCTTCAGGATTAGCTCGGTAAGCTGGACGATTGGGCAAAGGTGCTCCAGGTATAAAGTCAATTTGATGTTCTATCCCTCTAATTGGTGGCAACCCAGGTGGTACCTCTTCGGGAAAGACATCTCCATATTCCTGCAAAAGAGATATAACAAGACTAGGCAAAGTAGAGGTTAAGTCGTTAGTATTCAACATAGCCTCTTTATAGATAACTACTAGGAGGTTTTGTTGAGAAAACAAAGCTTGTTTGATCTCACTCTTTCTTGCTACTAACAAACTTTTCTCTCTTTCTCCCTCTTTCTCTCTTTTACCTTTAGCTCTCTCTCCTTTTCCTCTCTCTTCTCTTGGCTTGCCCTCTTTTCTTTTCTCAATTTTACTCTCCTCTTTTTCAGACACTTTTACACACTCACTTTCTCTTTTCTTCTCTCTCTTGATTTGATCTTCTAACACTTGCTTTGGTGACATAGGAAGGAGGGTTATAGGTTCCCCTCTAAGTACAAAAGAATAATGATTTAGAAAACCATCATGTGTAACACGTCTATCATACTGCCAAGGCCTACCTAACAAAATATGACATGCTTTCATTGGTACAACATCACAAAGCACTTCATCCTTATACTTGCTAATTGAAAACATTACCTTAACTTGCTTGGTTACTCTCAATTCTCCACATTCATTGAGCCATTGGAGTTTGTAAGGCCGTTGATGCTTGAAAGTAGACAAATTCAACTTCTCCACTAGCTCAGTGCTTGCCACATTGCAGCAACTTCCTCCGTCTATAATCACACCACATATCTTTCCTTGGATTTGGCAACGAGTATGGAATAAGTTCTCTCTTTGTTTATCTTCGTCTGCCATCATCTGGGCACTAAGGGCTCTCCTAGTTACAAGGAGTTCTCCTTCTTCTGCATACTCTCCATCTTCATTTTCCATGAATAGCTCTTCTTCTTCCTCTGTTGTTTCTCCTTCAGTTTCCCACTCACCAAGGTTGTTGATATTCATGGTTCGCTTGTTAGGACATTCACTAGAGATGTGTCCTCTCCCTTGGCATTTGAAGCATATTATGTCTCGATTTCTTGAAGGATTAGGCCCACTTTGAACCTTCTTGGGTGGTGCAGCCAGCTTTTCTTCTTTCTTTGAATTTGAAGTAAAGGGAATATCTTTCTTTGGGTTGTTCCTCCATGAGTTGAAAGAAGTTGAACCGGAGTTCTTCCTTGCAATATTCTTCCTTTTTGAGTTGTTTTTCCACCTTCGCAGCTTGGTGGACTAAGTCATGAATCTCAACATAGTGGTACATCTCCACAACATCGGCTATGTCACGATTAAGCCCATCTAAGAAACGAGCCATTGTTGCTTCTGGATCCTCCTCTACATTAGCTCTAATCATGGCTATTTGCATTTCCTTGTAGTACTCATCCACACTCTTGGATCCTTGAGTGAGGCGTTGAAGCTTATTGTGAAGTTCCCTTCGAAAATAGGATGGAATGAATCGTCTCCTCATGATAGCCTTCATCTCTTCCCATGTTGAGATGAGGTGCTCTCCGTATCTAATTCGCTCCTTTTGCATCTGGTCCCACCAAATAAGAGCATAATCAGTAAACTCAAGAGCAGTAATTTTGACCTTCTTACCCTCAGAGTAGTTATGGCATGAAAAGATTTGCTCTACACGCATCTCCCACTCCAGGTATGTTTCTGGATCACTCTTGCCTTGAAAGGAAGGAATTTTGACTTTGACTCCTCCAAGGCCTTCTTCTTCATCTCTAGGCCTCCTCAGGGGTCTTCTTTGTATGTTGAGTGGCCTTCTTCTTGGCTGAGTCTCCTCTCCTTCATAATCTTTATCATGGCTCTCCATGTCTTCCACATATTCACGGTGTTGTGGGCGTGCAGCATGAGCTTGTCTTTGGTTAGCTTGAGTAGTAGTCCTTTGGCTAGAGGTTCTACTCTCCACTCGATCTAAGCGTTCATGGAGTCCTTCCAACTTATCAAGCATCCTTTCAAAATGACTCACTAAAGCTTTCATTTGCAAAGGCGCTACTCCAAATGAATTGTGATCATCATTATCACTTTCATGTGCAACTCCTTTTTCTCGATTATCTGCCATGTTAGTGAAAAAGAAACAAAAGTATATAGGACCTCACAAATATTTCCTCACGTGTTTCACTCAATTGAGATATAACACTCTCACTCGTGTTTACTCTCTCTTATTGGCTTTTTCTACAATGATCTTATCCACTCTTGCCTTTTACCTTTCAATATCAAATCCCAAGCTCTTATGTTACCTAAGACCTTGTCAAGTGATCAAGGACTGCCAATTCTCGATTCACCAAAGTATGTGCTGGTGGATGGTATAAAAAGTTGTGATTGGCGCATACAAGTTACAAGTAAGGTTAGTGTTTGGTTAGGCTAGGGTTCCAATATGAAAAAGGGAAGATTTAACTACTTAGCAATGCAAAATCAAGTTTAAAATACCAAAGAGCCAAATTACAATGATTCTAAAAACCCAAGATATGAGAAATCAATGGAGGGTTAGATTAGGAAAGTTCAAATCAAAGGAATAGGAAACAAGTTGAAGTCACAATAGGAAAGTCCACAATCACAAGATAAAAGGAAACAAATGGAAGAGGAAACAATGCTGATCACAAATGAAAGAAATCTGATCACAATTTTTTTTTTCGTTTTTTTTTTGTTTCACTTTTTTTTTTGGCTAACCTTTTTTTCTTTTTTTTTTGCCTTTCTTTTCTATTCCTTTTTCTTTTCCTTTTTTTTTGCCTCTTTTTTTTTTGGATCAGATGAAAGAGAATCACAAGATCACACAATAAGAAACAGATCAGAAAATGTTACCGCTAAAAATAACAATAACTTCCTCTAGAGAACTCCGAATTTGATGATTCTAAAACGAAATGAAAGTTGAGATTCTGAAACTTAGGATTGACCTATTAATCATCCAAAATCTCAAAAGGAAAGGGGTTGAACAGATAAGGGAAAAATAACACGTCTAGAACAAAAATTTTCCAGATTACAAAATGAATGGCTCTTGTAGCATAAAAAACCAAATCTTGCACACTAAGGATCAAATCTGGAAACAAGGGAAGGTAGAAAGTTTAGTATTTTTTTTTATAACAAAAGGTAGCAATGAATGGATATGGAAAAAAAAATATGGAGGCTAGAAAAGAAGTAGAATGGTGGATGATGAATGTATGATAGATAACCTACCGTGTAAACTGAAGCTCTGATACCAAATGATGCGAAATCAAGGAGGTGGCCCAATCTTCACGACGTAGGTTGATGGATAGATGATGGTTCGAGACCCGACGGAAGCAAATAGCCAACTAACATTATAAGAACGTTAACCTGCTACTTAGACAATGCGCCTAACCACGAACACAATAAACCAATCCACACAACGACACACTTGGATCGAAGCACGAATTGGGGGCTTTTGCGAACTTGAATCACCAACCTAAAGATAGGTTGACAAGACAAAGGTTTCACAAGAGCAAAGAAAAGATAAGATTCTCACAATTAGAGAAACACTCAATAATTCTACTACTTCCAATCTGATTCAAATGAAGGTAGAATACATATATTTATAGTGTAGCTCAAACCTATCTACTAGAGGAAAAGTAGGAAACTAACTACATAATCCTAACTGAAAGATCTAAAAAATAGGGATACAAAATCAAATCTTTTTAAAAACAGAAAAGGATAGATAATCAGCCTAATAGAAACTAATTAATACTAATGGGCTGGACATCTTGCATTTGAAGTACTATTCACGTCATCTATCTTCAATGGGCTCTTTAAGCATCAACCTGGGCTTGAATAAGCATGATTAAGGCTTCATTTGCTTCCTCAATGCATGCACTAACATTATGGGCTTTTAATTTAGCAAATTGAAGCCCAATTGCTCTTTGTAGACGCTTAACTCTTCCTCTTGTCATTGGGCCATCTATCATCAAGTCCTTCTCCACACGAGCATCCTTCCCCACATAAGTCTAGTTCATATCACTTCCTATAGTGTGCTAAATTAAATCCAACAAATCAAAAGAAGTAGCAACTGAAGTGGCAATCTCAAATTAGAATTCAAGATGCAAAGTTCTCCAAGAGACATCAAAAGTCCAACATTTAAAAAAAAATTCGTAGATGCAGCCAATGGAAAATACAGCAAGTGACTAGGAAAGGAAATGAAGACAATGAATTTATGGAACAAATGGTATGTAGTAGATTATGGGAGAACAAATGGTTAAATGATTAATTATCAAGAGGAAAGGATGGAAAGGAAATTGGAATCTGAAATCAGTAATGAAGCAATCAGAAATTTGAAATTTAGAACAAGGTGAATGAATGCAAATTTCCTTTTATGAATTGTGCACAATATGACATTTAATGACCAAATCAACTTAAGGAATCAAAAATGATAATTCCAAGAATATATGATCTTATAATTTGCAGCACAACTTTCTTTTTCACAGATTTTGACTTCCTTTTTTTTTCTTTTTTTCTTTTTTTGCAACTTTTCCTTCTTTTCTTTTCTTTTCCCTTTTTTTTCATTGTAATATGCTCTCTCTCTTTTTTCTCGAATCTCAAAGGTGCTGAAATTTGCAAACAGAACACAAGATTTTTAAAAGATCAGAATGACATGCACGCAAGAAACAGCTATAACTTGCTCTAGAAAAATCGAATTGATGTGATTCCAAAATGAGAAGAAAGAAGAGATCTTGAGACACAAGAAAGACCTATTACACATCCAAAAATATGAAGGAAAACACCAGAAACAGCCACACGAAAATGAGGACGAACAGAAACTAATCAAACAAAATAAGGGAAAAGAACAAAGAAAAAGTGGATGAAACTAACCTCAACCAATGCTCTGATACCAGATGATGTGAGACCCCTTAGAAACCCGTTCTAAGAACCCCAAATAACATGGATTAGTGATCGAATTTTGGCATGCAGCACAAAAACAAATCATATGGACAATAAGTAACAAAGAACAAAGAACAAAGAAGAAGAAGAAGACGTGTTGGTCAATGGAATTGAACCCTAAGAGAACCCGTCTCTTAGAACCCTAATCTGGGATGCCACAAAGGAAACCACTCCTTTGATAAGTCAAAGATTTTCTCCAGCACACAAAGGCCATAAGAGAAACCTCACAAATCAGAAATGATTCTGAAAAGATAATTCATTCAATCTACCATTCTTGGAGTACAAGTGGGCCTTATATAGGCATTTGAAAAATAAAACCCTAAACAGAATAATTCTTAGGTTACATGGTGGAAAAAATAAAAGAAATTTAAATCTAAACAAATTCACCAAGAATGGTGCCTAAAATCTGAAACAACAACAATCAAATTAAAACAAAATAAAACAAAGAGGATTTTGTGGAAAATGGCTAGACTCCTTCAATTAGGCCTCCTTTGGGCTTAGGCTAGCATCTTGTAGGAATGAAATAATCTTTATGCCAATTTGTTCCTTTTGGACTTCATATTCAGCTAAGACTATGGGCTCCAAGTCTATTAGTTTTTGGATCACTCAATTCAAGGACTCTTTCATAGCTTTGGCTCTTGATCTTGTGCATGGGCCTCCCATACTTTGCAATGGATCTTTATTTAGCCATCTTTTAGAGTCACGTCCAACTCTTTTGTTTCCAAGTTCTTGATTTTGTTCAAGCTTTTTCAAATCTCCTATCTCACCTCTATCATTGATGAATCTCTTCCTTCTAGTGTTTTGAGTTTGTTGCAGGAATATAAAGACTTATTTCCGGAAGAGGTACCGGATGGATTGCCTCCCATAAAAGGCATTGAACACAGGATTGATTTTATTCCTGGAGCATTTCTTCCTAACCGGCCTGCTTATAGGGCAAATCCAGAAGAGACTAAGGAAATTTAGAGACAAGTGGAAGAACTCATGAAAAAGGGGTTTGTGAGAGAAAGCCTTAGTCTATGTGCTGTTCCAGTAATACTTGTGCCTAAGAAGGATGGCAAATGGAGGATGTGTGTGGACTGCCGAGCCATTAACAAAATCACAGTTAAGTATAGATATCTCATTCCTAGACTTGATGACATGCTTGATGAGTTGCATGGTGCTTGCTTGTTTTCAAAAATAGATCTTAGGAGTGGTTATCATCAAATTAGGATGCAAAAGGGTGATGAGTGGAAGACTGCATTTAAGACTAAGTTTGGTTTGTATGAATGGCTTGTTATGCCCTTTGGCTTAACTAATGCTCCTAGTACATTCATGAGCTTAATGAATCATGTGTTTCACCCTTACATGGGAAAGTTTGTTGTTGTGTATTTTGATGACATTCCTGTGTTTTCTAAGAATCTAGAAGAGCATGTTAAGCATTTGGATTTTGTTTATTATTTTGAGAGAAAATAAACTCTTTGCAAATTTAGAGAAATGCTCTTTCTACTTAGATTCTGTTGTTTTCCTTGGTTTTGTTATGGGTACTGATGGCCTCTGAGTGGATGAAGAGAAGGTAAAGGCAATTCGGGAGTGGCCAACACCTAAGAATGCTAGTGAGGTGAGGAGTTTCCATGGACTTGCAAGTTTCTACCAACATTTTGTAAAGGACTTCTCAACCCTTGCTGCACCTTTAAATGAGCTGGTAAAGAAAAATGTTGTCCTTAAATGGGGTGAGGCACAAGAGGCGGCTTTTAACACTTTGAAAGATAAATTGAGCAATGCCCCTCTACTTATTCTTCCTGATTTCTTTAAAATTTTTGAAGTTGAATGTGATGCCTCTGGAATTGGTATTGGTGCTGTTTTGATGCAAGAGTCTAGGCCTATTGCTTACTTTAGTGTAAAAGCTTAGTGGTGCTTGTTTGAATTATTCAACTTATGACAAGGAATTGTATGCTTTAAAAAGAGCTCTAGAACATTGGCAACATTATTTATGGTCTAAGGAATTTGTTTTGCATTCTAATCATAAGAGTCTTCAATATCTAAAGACCCAAGATCAGTTGAATAAGAGGCATGTTGTGTGGCTTAAATTCATTGAGTCATTTCCTTATGTACTTAAACATAAAAAGGGGAAAGAAAATGTTGTGGCTTATGCTTTGTCTAAGAGGTATAGTCTCATTACATCTATGCAAGTTAGGTTAATTGGTTTTGAATCTTTCAAAAGCATGTATGAATGTGATGCTGATTTTGCTGAAACTTGGAAGTTGTGTGAAATACATGGTGCTCATGATTTCTTTAGATTTGATGGTTTCTTGTTTAAAGGAGATAAATTATATGTTCTATGGGTGAGCTTTTGGTTAAAGAATCTCATGGGGGTTTGATGGGGCACTTTGGGATAGAAAAGACTTTATCCATGTTGAAGGAACATTTTTATTGGCCTTATATGCGTAGGGATGTGATTGCTATATGTAAAAGGTGCATTGTATGCAAGCACGCTAAATATAAAATGCAACCACATGGTTTGTATACTCCTTTACCTGTTCCTTCTCATCCTTTGGTAGATATTTCAATGATTTTTTTGTTTTTAGATTGCCTAGAACATCTAGTGGAAAGGATAGCATATTTGTTGTTGTTGATCGATTTAGTAAAATGGCTCATTTCACTACTTGCTCAAAAACAAATGATGTTGTCCATATTTCTAATTTGTTTTTCAAGGAGATTGTTAGATTGCATGGTTTGCCCCGATCTGTTGTGAGTGACCGCGATGTTAAATTTGTCAGTCACTTTTGGAAAACTTTGTGGGCTAAACTGGGTACAAAGTTTGTGTTTTCTACGATTGCACATCCTTAAATGGATGGACAAACTAAAGTAGTGAATCGAACACTTTCTTCCTTATTGCGTGTTGTAATTCAAAAAAATTTAAAGAATTGGGAAAAGTGTTTGCCTCACATTGAGTTTGCGTATGATCGTGCCTTGCATTCTACAATTGAGTTTTCTCCTTTTGAGATTGTATATGGTTTTAATCTTTTGACTCCCTTAGATCTACTTCCTTTGCCTTGTAATGAGTTTGCTAACCTTGATGGTGCAAAGAAAGTTAAGTTTGTGCAAGATCTTCATGCTAAGGTTAAGGCAAACATTGAGCACAAGAATGAGCAATATACTCAACATGCTAATAAAGGCCGAAGGAAGGTTATCTTTGAACCAGGAGATTGGGTGTGGGTTCATTTGAGGAAAAAAAGGTTTCCTGAACAAAGGAAGTCCAAATTACACCCAAGAAGCGATGGTCCTTTCCAAGTGTTGGAAAGAATAAATGATAATGCATATAAAATTGATTTACCTAGTTCTTATGGGAATGTAAGCGCAACTTTCAATGTGGCTGACCTTTCTCTTTTTGATATTGCAGATTTGAGGACGAATCCTTTTTAGGAGGGAGGGAATGATAGAGGTGAGATAGGAGATTTGAAAAAGCTTGAACAAAATTAAGAACTTAGAAACAAAAGGGCTGGACGTGACTCTAAAAGATGGCCAAATAAAGATCCATTGCAAGGTATGGGAGACCCACGCACAAGATCAAGAGCCAAAGCCATGAAGGAGGCCTTGAATGGAGTGATCCAAAAACTAATAGACTTGGAGCCCATAGTCTTAGTTGAATATGAAGCCTAAAAGGAACAAATTGGCATAAAGATTATTTCATTCCTACAAGATGCTAGCCCAAGCCCAAAGGGAGCCTAATTGAAGGAATCTAGCCATTTTCCACAAAATCAGCTATTTTCCACAAAATTCTCTTAGTTTTATTTTGTTTTAATTTGATTGTTGCTGTTTCAGATTTTTAGGCACCATTTTTGGTGAATTTGTTCAGATTTAAATTTCTTTTATTTTTCCCGCCATGTAAAAGGCGCCACCTAGGAATTATTCTGTTCCTTTTTTCCTTATAAGAGGGGTACCTCATCCATTTCTAGGAATAAAGACCCAGTCACTTACACCTTTCTCTTTGTGTGAATAGGGGACTAACTTTTATAGTTCTTTTTGTTACTTGGGACTTTCTTTTGTATAGTTTAAATTGAATCCCCAGTGATATTTTTTGGTTTATATTTATGATAATCCACTCCCCTATTACCGAACTTTTTAACTGCATGTATTAACAATAGTTTAATTTTACCATATTTTGCAATTTGCTATGCTATATAGGTTTGGTTAACGTGTAATAAAGAATTTCTACCATAAAGAAACAATTAAAAGGAAAAAGGTAATTAGATATAAATTAATCAAAATTATTTGTTGGAATAAAAAATTCTACTAAAAATAGGTAATTAATGAAGGTTCTTTTCTGCAATTGATCTTAGGTTAAGGCTCCACCAGATTAGGGTTAGGATAGAAGACATACCCAAGACTACTTTTAAGACTTAGTATAGACATTACAAGTTTCTAGTAGTGTCTTTTGGAATAACCAATGCCTTAATAGTATTCATGGATTACATGAACAAAATTTTTAGGCATTACTTAGATCAATTTGCAATAGTTTTCATTGATGATATCTTGATCTACTTTAGGATAGGAGAAAAGCATAAGAAGCACCTTTGAATGGTACTACAAACATTAAAGGATAACCATTTGTTTGCCAAATTGGAGAATTGTGAATGTTGATTAAGAGCAATAAAATTCTTTAGTCACATGATTTCATAAGAAGGAGTATTTGTAGACCTTGGGAAGGTAAGAGTTGTAGTGGAATGGGGTAGACCTTAATTAGTCACTAAGATTTAAAGTTCTTTAGGTCTAGTAGGCTATTATAGAAGATTCATCCTAGGATGTTTTCAATTGGCTTAACCTATGACTAGACTGAACCGTAAAGGGGATCTTTTTGTTTGGACTCTTAAGTGTAAGAATAGTTATCAAATGCTAAAAGAAAAGTTGACTAGCTAACCTATTTTGATAATCCTTGATCCATAAGGAAACTTTAAGGTAAGTAATGCATTAAAAAAGAGTTTAGGATATGTGTGAATGCAAAACAAGAAAGTTGTAGCATATGCTTTTAGCAACTTATACCATATGAGGAAAATTATCTCACTTATGACTTGGAATTAGTTGTAGTAGTGTTTGCTTAAAAATTTGGTGACACTATCTTTGTAGTGTTGTTTTTGAAGTCTTTAGTGACCATAAGAGCCTTGAGTATCTGTTTAACCAAAAGGAATTGAACATAAGGCAAAGGATCCATGGATGGAATTAATTAAAGACTATAATTTTGAATTGAGAGGAAAGGCTAATATAGTAGTAAATGGCCTTCGTAGAAAATCCTAAAAGTGGCTAAGATGATGATAGAGGAAATTGAAATGCTAGAATACTTTAGAGACATCTAACTCTCCATGACCATCTTATTCCATACCTTACATATAAATGAACTCGATTAGAGTGTGACCTCTGAACCCAAAATAAAGAAGCCTAGGAATTAGACTTGTCCTTGCAGGAGCAATTAGGACATATGGATTTTCAATAGCCTTTGATAGAACCATCTTCTTTCAAGGAGAATATGGTTCTAAATCAAGCCAAACTCAAAGAGAAAGTTTTAGACAAGGCTTATGAAAGTGAATGTACTATTCACCTTGGTTCTATGGTTCATTAGCTAAAACTATCTATATACATATCACAAATTAGTTATCCATAATTCACCAACACCAGAAGGTGTGGAACCGTGCTCAGAATTTGCTGTAATGTAAAGAACAAGCAAGAACAAAATTGTATAGCAAAGGAAACAATGAGTAGAAAATGAAAATAAGAAAATAAATAGAATGTTGGTCAATAACGTAGAACTTTAAGAGAACTTATCTCTTAGAACTCTAGTCTAGGATGCCATGAAGGGAACCACCCCTTTAATAAGTCAAGGATTTTCTCTAGCACACAAAGGTCACAATCACAAGGTTCAAAAATAATTCTGAAAATAATATTCATTTAAGTCTCTCCTTTCTTGAGTACATAAGCTCCTTATATATAGGAAAGGCAAATGAAAACCCTAAACTTAACATAACTCCTAGGTGGTGCCTCTTACATGGTAGGAAAATTAAAATCATTAATTTTGGACAGATTCACCAAGGAAGGTAGTGCCTAATAAAAGATGATATTCTACAAAAAGAAAACAATCATTCAAATCCTAAGCTTGTCTTTGACCACTAAGCCTTATTACATGGAAATAATTAAAACAAAATATTTCTAAGAGAATCAAATTAGAAAATGACACCATTCTTGAAGTCACATGATGCACACATGATACTTAAGTGAGCTCCTCCAAGTATGCTTCTTTTGGGCTTGAGCTAGCATCTTGTAGAAAAGAAATTATCTTCACACCATTATATTTTTATTGGGCCTCTAATTCAATTAAGTACATAGGCTCCCATCCTATTAGCTTTTGGATCTCCATTCAAGGCTTGATTCATGGCTTTGGCTTTTGACCTAGTCATTGGACCTTTCATGCCTTACAATGGATATCTTGTTAGCCACCTTTGAGAGACATGTCCAGCCTCTTTGTCTCCAAGATCTTGAGTTTGTCCAAATTCTTTTGAGTCTCCTAGCTTGCCTCAATCACCAAGACGCACTAAGATCTAAAGAGGATGTATTAGCAACTAAGAATAAATAGAGAAATTGTAGAATATGTAGCAAAGTGCCTTGTAAGCCAAAAGCTCAAAATAGAACACTAGAGGCCTTTAGGTTTGTTTTAATCTCTTGAGATCCTTGAATGAAAATGTGATAATATTACCATGGACTTTGCTATGGGATTAAGTAGGACCTAGACTTGTAAAGACTCTTTATGGATAGCTGAAGATAGATAAATTAAGTTTACTCACTTCTTACCCATTAAGGCTAAGTACTCTATAGATAAGCTTGCTCAGTTGTATCTCTAGGAGATTGTAAGGTCGCATGAAGTACCTTCAAGTATAGTGTCTAACTAAGATCTTAGATTTACACTAGGTTTTTGATGCGAAATCAAGGGGTGGCCCAATCTTCACGACGTAGGTTGATGGATAGATGATGGTTCGAGACCTGACGGAAGCAAATAGCCAACTAACGTTATAAGAACGTTAACCTGCTACTTAGACAATGCGCCTAACCACGAACACAATAAACCAATCCACACAACGACACACTTGGATCGAAGCACAAATTGGGGGCTTTTGCGAACTTGAATCACCAACCTAAAGATAGGTTGACAAGACAAAGGTTTGACAAGAGCAAAGAAAAGATAAGATTCTCACAATTAGAGAAACACTCAATAATTCTACTACTTCCAATCTGATTCAAATGAAGACAGAATACATATATTTATAGTGTAGCTCAAACCTATCTACTAGAGGAAAAGTAGGAAACTAACTACATAATCCAAACTGAAAGATTTAAAAAATAGGGATACAAAATCAAATCTTTTTAAAAACAGAAAAGGATAGATAATCAGCCTAATAGAAACTAATTAATACTAATGGGCTGGACATCTTGCATTTGAAGTACTATTCACGTCATCTATCTTCAATGGGCTCTTTAAGCATCAACCTGGGCTTGAATAAGCATGATTAAGGCTTCATTTGCTTCCTCAATGCATGCACTAACATTATGCAAATTAGAGCCCAATTGCTCTTTGTAGACGCTTAACTCTTCCTCTTGTCATTGGGCCATCTATCATCAAGTCCTTCTCCACACAAGCATCCTTCCCCACATGAGTCTGGTTCATATCATCCTCCCCCTCTTGAAAAGGAGTCGTCCTCGACTCTTCAAAGTCTGCACCAAAATAAGGGGAAAGGTCAGAAACATTAAAAGTAGCACTTACACCATACTCACCTGGTAAATCTATCTTGTAGGCATTATCATTAATTCTTTCTAGCACGCGGAAAGGCCCATCCCCGCGAGGCATAAGTTTAGACTTTCTTTTGTCAGGAAACCTCTCTTTTCTAAGGTGCAACCAAACCAAATCTCCTGGTTCAAAGACAACCCTCTTTCGTCCCTTATTAGCACGTTTCTGTCCATCCATATTGATTCTTTCCTGCAAAGGCAAAGGAGCTAAGTCAATGGGTGCAAGAGGATTAAAACCATATACAATCTCAAATGGTGAATATTTAGTAGTGGAATGAACAGCCCTATTGTATGCAAACTCGACATGTGGGAGACACTCCTCCCAATTCTTTAGGTTCTTTTTAACCATAGTTCGTAACAAAGAAGATAGTGTCCTATTAACAACTTCAGTTTGTCCATCAGTTTGCGGATGACAAGTAGTAGAGAATAACAATTTAGTTCCAAACTTGCTCCACAAAGTTTTCCAAAAATAGCTTAGAAACTTAGCATCACGATTTGACACTATAGTCCTCAGAATCCCATGAAACCTCACAACTTCCTGAAAGAACAAATTAGCAATATTAGAAGCATCATCAACCTTATGACATGCAATGAAGTGCGCCATTTTAGAAAACCTGTCCACAACAACAAAAATAGAGTCCCTCCCCCTCTTAGACCTAGGTAATCCCACAATAAAATCCATGGAAACATCTTCCCAAGGTACACTAGGAATAGGGAGGGGAGTATACAGTCCATGGGGATTTAATTTAGATTTTGCTTTATGACATACAACACATCTCCCCACAAACTTTTGAACATCCCTACGCATCTTAGGCCAATAAAAATGCTCATTCAAGATATCAAATGTTTTAACAATGCCAAAGTGTCCCATTAAACCTCCTGAATGTGCTTCCTTCATCAATAACATACGCAGAGAATAATTAGGAATGCAAAGCTTATCAACATGAAACAAGAATCCTTGATGCAAGTAAAATTTGTCCCAACCAACTCCAGGCTTGCAATAGTTAAAAGTTTCACCAAAATCAACATCATTTGTATATAATTCCTTGATGAACTCAAAACCAAGAACCTTAGAGTCTAACATGGAAAGACGAACATACCTACGTGAAAAGTGCATCAGCAACAATATTCTCCTTACCTTTCTTATGCTTAATCACATATGGAAAAGATTCAATGAATTCAACCCAACTAGGGTGTCTTCGATTCAATTTGTTTTGGCTCTTAATATGTTTTAGAGCCTCATGGTCAGAATGTATGACAAATTCTTTAGGCCACAAATAATGTTGCCAAGTTTCCAACACTCTAACTAAAGCATATAGCTCCTTATCATATGTAGGATAGTTAAGAGTAGGACCACTTAACTTTTCGCTAAAATATACAATGGGCTTACCTTTTTGCATGAGTACACCTCCTATGCCAATTCCACTAGCATCACATTCAACCTCAAAAATCTTACCAAAATCTAGGAGGACTAATAAAGGTGCATGTATGAGCCTCTCCTTGATGGTTTGGAAGGCTTTCTCTTGAGCTTCTCCCCACTTGAATGGAACATTCTTCTTTGTCAACTCATTCAAAGGAGCTGCTAGTGAGCTGAAGTCCCTCACAAATCTCCTATAAAAGCTTGCAAGTCCATGGAAGCTCCTCACTTGTCCGATGGTGGTAGGGGTTGGCCAATCTTGAATGGCTTTGATTTTCTCTTCATCAACCTCAACCCCCTCAGCACTCACAACAAAACCAAGAAAAACAACTTTATTAGTGCAAAAATCACACTTATTCAAATTGCCAAACAATCTTTCTTTTCTTAAAACCTCTAGGACTTGTCTCAAGTGATCTACATGCTCATGCAAACTCATACTGTACACAAGGATATAATCAAAGTAAACTACCACAAATTTACCTATGAATGCACGCAAGACATGATTCATCAACCTCATAAATGTGCTAGGTACATTAGTGAGACCAAAAGGCATAACTAACCATTCATAAAGTCCATGTTTAGTCTTAAATGCAGTTTTCCATTCATCTCCTTCTTTCATCCTAATTTGATGGTAGCCACTTTTTAAATCAATTTTAGAGAAGATAGTGGAGCCATTTAATTCATCAAGCATATCATCTAACCTAAGGATAGGATGACGATATCTTACCGTTATATTATTGATAGCTCGACAATCAATGCACATTCTCCATGTGCCATCCTTTTTAGGCACGAGCAACACTGGTACTGCACATGGGCTAAGGCTCTCCCTCACATATCCCTTTTCCAGCAGCTCTTGCACTTGTCTTTGAATCTCCTTGGTCCCTTCAGGATTAGCTCGGTAAGCTGGACGATTGGGCAAAGGTGCTCCAGGTCTAAAGTCAATTTGATGTTCTATCCCTCCAATTGGTGGCAACCCAGGTGGTACCTCTTCGGGAAAGACATCTCCATATTCCTGCAAAAGAGATATAACAAGACTAGGCAAAGTAGAGGTTAAGTCGTTAGTATTCAACATAGCCTCTTTATAGATAACTACTAGGAGGTTTTGTTGAGAAAACAAAGCTTGTTTGATCTCACTCTTTCTTGCTACTAACAAACTTTTCTCTCTTTCTCCCTCTTTCTCTCTTTTACCTTTAGCTCTCTCTCCTTTTCCTCTCTCTTCTCTTGGCTTGCCCTCTTTTCTTTTCTCAATTTTACTCTCCTCTTTTTCAGACACTTTTACACACTCACTTTCTCTTTTCTTCTCTCTCTTGATTTGATCTTCTAACACTTGCTTTGGTGACATAGGGAGGGTTATAGGTTCCTCTCTAAGTACAAAAGAATAATGATTTAGAAAACCATCATGTGTAACACGTCTATCATACTGCCAAGGCCTACCTAACAAAATATGACATGCTTTCATTGGTACAACATCACAAAGCACTTCATCCTTATACTTGCCAATTGAAAACATTACCTTAACTTGCTTGGTTACTCTCAATTCTCCACATTCATTGAGCCATTGGAGTTTGTAAGGCCGTTGATGCTTGAAAGTAGACAAATTCAACTTCTCCACTAGCTCAGTGCTTGCCACATTGCAGCAACTTCCTCCGTCTATAATCACACCACATATCTTTCCTTGGATTTGGCAACGAGTATGGAATAAGTTCTCTCTTTGTTTATCTTCGTCTGCCATCATCTGGGCACTAAGGGCTCTCCTAGTTACAAGGAGTTCTCCTTCTTCTGCATACTCTCCATCTTCATTTTCCATGAATAGCTCTTCTTCTTCCTCTGTTGTTTCTCCTTCAGTTTCCCACTCACCAAGGTTGTTGATATTCATGGTTCGCTTGTTAGGACATTCACTAGAGATGTGTCCTCTCCCTTGGCACTTGAAGCATATTATGTCTCGATTTCTTGAAGGATTAGGCCCACTTTGCTTCTTGGGTGGTGCAGCCAGCTTTTCTTCTTTCTTTGAATTTGAAGTAAAGGGAATATCTTTCTTTGGGTTGTTCCTCCATGAGTTGAAAGAATTTGAACTGGAGTTCTTCCTTGCAATATTCTTCCTTTTGAGTTGTTTTTCCACCTTCGCAGCTTGGTGGACTAAGTCATGAATCTCAACATAGTGGTACATCTCCACAACATCGGCTATGTCACGATTAAGCCCATCTAAGAAACGAGCCATTGTTGCTTCTAGATCCTCCTCTACATTAGCTCTAATCATGGCTATTTGCATTTCCTTGTAGTACTCATCCACACTCTTGGATCCTTGAGTGAGGCGTTGAAGCTTATTGTAAAGTTCCCTTAGAAAATAGGATGGAATGAATCGTCTCCTCATGATAACCTTCATCTCTTCCCATGTTGAGATGAGGTGCTCTCCGTATCTAATCCGCTCGTTTTGCATCTGGTCCCACCAAATAAGAGCATAATCATGAAACTCAAGAGCAGTAATTTTGACCTTCTTACCCTCAGAGTAGTTATGGCATGAAAAGATTTGCTCTACACGCATCTCCCACTCTAGGTATGTTTCTGGATCACTCTTGCCTTGAAAGGAAGGAATTTTGACTTTGACTCCTCCAAGGCCTTCTTCTTCATCTCTAGGCCTCCTCAGGGGTCTTCTTTGTATGTTGAATGGCCTTCTTCTTGGCTGAGTCTCCTCTCCTTCATAATCTTCATCATGGCTCTCCATGTCTTCCGCATATTCACAGTGTCGTGGGTGTGCAGCATGAGCTTGTCTTTGGTTAGCTTGAGTAGTAGTCCTTTGGCTAGAGGTTCTACTCTCCACTCGATCTAAGCGTTCATGAAGTCCTTCCAACTTCTTATCAAGCATCCTTTCAAAATGACTCACTAAAGCTTTCATTTGCAAAGGCGCTACTCCAAATGAATTGTGATCATCATTATCACTTTCATGTGCAACTCCTTTTTCTCGATTATCTGCCATGTTAGTGAAAAAGAAACAAAAGTATATAGCACCTCACAAATATTTCCTCACGTGTTTCACTCAATTGAGATATAACACTCTCACTCGTGTTTACTCTCTCTTATTGGCTTTTTCTACAATGATCTTATCCACTCTTGCCTTTTTACCTTTCAATATCAAATCCCAAGTTCTTATGTTACCTAAGACCTTGTCAAGTGATCAAGGACTGCCAATTCTCGGTTCACCAAAGTATGTGCTGGTGGATGGTATGAAAAGTTGTGATTGGCGCATACAAGTTACAAGTAAGGTTAGTGTTTGGTTAGGCTAGGGTTCCAATATGAAAAAGGGAAGATTTAACCACTTAGCAATGCAAAATCAAGTTTAAAATACCAAAGAGCCAAATTACAATGATTCTAAAAACCCAAGATATGAGAAATCAATGGAGGGTTAGATTAGGAAAGTTCAAATCAAAGGAATAAGAAACAAGTTGAAGTCACAATAGGAAAGTCCACAATCACAAGATAAAAGGAAACAAATGGAAGAGGAAACAATGCTGATCACAAATGAAAGAAATCTGATCACAATTTTTTTTTTTCATTTTTTTTTTCACTTTTTTTTTTGGCTAACCTTTTTTTTTTCCTTTCTTTTCTATTCCTTTTCCTTTTCCTTTTTTTTTTTTGCCTCTTTTTTTTTTTGGATCAGATGAAAAAGAATCACAAGATCACACAATAAGAAACAGATCAGAAAACGTTACCACTAAAAATAACAATAACTTCCTCTAGAGAACTCCGAATTTGATGATTCTAAAACGAAATGAAAGTTGAGATTCTGAAACTTAGGATTGACCTATTAATCGTCCAAAATCTCAAAAGGAAAGGGGTTGAACAGATAAGGGAAAAATAACACGTCCAGAACAAAAATTTTCCAGATTACAAAATGAATGGCTCTTGTAGCATAAAAAACCAAATCTTGCACACTAAGGATCAAATCTGGAAATAAGGGAAGGTAGAAAGTTTAGTATTTTTTTTTTATAATAAAAGGTAGCAATGAATGGATATGGAAAAAAAAATATGGAGGCTAGAAAAGAAGTAGAATGGTGGATGATGAATGTATGATAGACAACCTACCGTGTAAACCGAAGCTCTGATACCAAATGATGCGAAATCAAGGGATGGCCTAATCTTCACGACGTAGGTTGATGGATAGATGATGGTTCGAGACCCGACGGAAGCAAATAGCCAACTAACGTTATAAGAACGTTAACCTGCTACTTAGACAATGCGCCTAACCACGAACACAATAAACCAATCCACACAACGACACACTTGGATTGAAGCACGAATTGGGGGCTTTTGCGAACTTGAATCACCAACCTAAAGATAGGTTGACAAGACAAAAGTTTGACAAGAGCAAAGAAAAGATAAGATTCTCACAATTAGAGAAACACTCAATAATTCTACTACTTCCAATCTGATTCAAATGAAGGCAAAATACATATATTTATAGTGTAGCTCAAACCTATCTACTAGAGGAAAAGTAGGAAACTAACTACATAATCCTAACTGAAAGATCTAAAAAATAGGGATACAAAATCAAATCTTTTTAAAAACAGAAAAGGATAGATAATCAGCCTAATAGAAACTAATTAATACTAATGGGCTGGACATCTTGCATTTGAAGTACTATTCACGTCATCTATCTTCAATGGGCTCTTTAAGCATCAACCTGGGCTTGAATAAGCATGATTAAGGCTTCATTTGCTTCCTCAATGCATGCACTAACATTATGGGCTTCTAATTTAGCAAATTGAAGCCCAATTGCTCTTTGTAGACGCTTAACTCTTCCTCTTGTCATTGGGCCATCTATCATCAAGTCCTTCTCCACACAAGCATCCTTCCCCACATGAGTCTGGTTCATATCAGTTTTAGTGTATTACAAGAAGCTTTTAGCACTAAATTGCATTTAAATCTGGCTTATCATCCCTAAATGGATGCTCAATCAAAATGAATGATTCAAACCTTACAAGACATGTTGAGAGCTTGTACCTTAGACTAAGGGGAGAGATGGGATAGATACCTAACATTAATATAGTTTGCTTACAATGAGAGTGATATGAACCAGGTTCATGAAGATGCTAATTCAAAATCTTCAAATGATCATTTGCATCTTCTAATTAGACCTATTATAAGGACGAAGGCTAAAAAACTTAAAGAAGCATTGAGTGGACTTGTTCAAGAGATTTAGACCAAGTAGAGTTTTGATAAATCTGATTCAAGTATTCATCAAAACGTCCTTAATATTATTTAGGCTAAAGATGGAGCTATTAGAGCTAATTTGGGTTAGAATGTTGCAAATTAAAGAGTTTGGACCAAGGACCATATATAGATTGACTCATTTGGACTTAAATAATAATATTATAGGTTTAATATGATGACTTCTAGAAGCTTTATGTATTTAGATGAAAATTAAAATTAATTAGGTAGATTATCTTTTCTTTTCTGTTTTTAAAAAGATTTGATTTTGTATTTCTAATTTTTAGGTCTTTCAGTTAGGATTATGTAGTTAGTTTTCTACTTTTCCTCTAGTAGATAGGTTTGAGTTACACTATAAATATATGTATTCTACATCTATTGGAATCAGATTGGAAGTAATAGAATTATTCTAAGTGTTTTTCTAATTATGAGAATATTATCTTTTCTTTGCTCTTGTAAAACCTTTATCTTGTTAAACCTATCCTTAGGTTGGTGATTCAAGTTCACAAAAGCTCCCAATTTGTGCTTCGACCCAAGTGCATTGTTGTCTGGGTTAGTTCATTGTGTTTGTGGTTAGGCATGTTATCTAAGTAGCAGGTCAATATTCTTATAACGTTGGTTGACTATTTGTTTCCGTTGGGCCTCAAACCATTATCTATCTATCAACCCACACCGTGAAGATTGGGCCATCCCTTGATTTTGCATCATTTGATATCAGAGCTTTGGTGTACACGGTAGGTTACCCATTATTAACCAACATCTTTTCCTTCTAACCTCTAGATTTTCTTATTTACCATATCTTTTCTTTGCCACCTTTAATACCAAAGAAAGAAAAACTTTTTACCTTGTTTCCAGATTTGATCCTTAGTGTGCAAGATTTGGTTTTTATACTATAAGAGCCATTTATTTTGTAATCTAAAAAATTTTCTTGTTTGGACGTTCTATTTTATTTCTTATCTGTTTGACCCCTTTTCGGTTGAGTTTTTGAATGATTGATAGGTGTTTCTTAAAGTTCAGAATCTCAACTTTTACCTCGTTTTGGAATCATCCCAATCAGACTTTTCTACATCGAGATATATTAGGTTTTAGTTGATAATATTTTCTAAATCTCACAAATATAATTTATCTAATTTGTTTCCTATTTTATGATTTTGTAAGTTTTGGGCTATTTCATCTAATCAATTCAGAAGAGAAAAGTCAAAAAAAAAGTAAAAACAAAATAAAAAGAGCAAAAAAAAAAAGGCAAAAAAAGGCCAAAACAAAAAAGCAAAGAAAAAAGCAAAAAAGAAAAAGAATTGCTGATCAGATAATTTTTTCCATTTGTTTCCTATTTTACCTTATTTCCTTTGATATTGTGTTGTGCACTTCCTTATTTTGATTTGCCGTTATTTCCCTTTTTTTCCTTTGTTTGAACTTTCTTATTTTGATCATGTATTTTTCCTCATAGTTAAAATTTTCAAAATTACATTATATGTGGCTCTTTGAGATTTTAAACTTGATCTTGCATTATTAAGTGGTTAAATCTTTCCTCTTTTCTTTGAAACCTAAGCCTAACCAAACCCTACCCTCAATTGTGACTTGTGTGCGCCAATCACAACTTTTTAAACCACCCATCTATACATACTTGATTAAATTAAGAATTGGCAATATTGGATCACTTGACAAGATCTTCGGTGACATAAGAGTTTAGGATTGATATTGAAAGGTCAAAGGCAAGAGTAGGTAAGATCATTGCCCAAAAGAAAAAACCAAAAGGTAGGAGAAAGCAAACACGAGTGAGAGTGTTATGTTTTAATTAAAAAGTGATAATGAGAAAAAGGAGTTGCTTATAAAAGTGATTATGATGGTCACAATTCATTTAGGGTAGCGTCTTGACAAATGAAAGCACTAATGAGCCATTTTGAGAGGATGCTTGATAAGAAGTTAGAAGGACTCCATGAAAACTTAAATCAAGTGGAGAGTAGAACCTCTAGTTAAAGGACTACTCAAGCCAACCAAAGACAAGCTCATGCTACACGCCTGCAACACCGTGAATATATGGAAGACATGGAGAGTTATGATGAAGATTATGAAGGGGAGGAGACTCAACTAAGAAGAAGGTCACTCAACATACAAGAAGACCACTGAGGAGGCCTAGAGATGAAGAAGAAGGCCTTAGAGGAGTTGAAGTTAAAATTCTTTCCTTTTAAGGCAAGAGTGATCCAAAAATATACCTGGAGTGGGAGATGCGCGTAGAGCAAATCTTTTTATGCCATAACTACTCTAAAGGTAAGAAGGTCAAAATTGCTGCTCTTGAGTTTACTAATTATGCTCTTGTTTAGTGGGACCAGATGCAAAAGGAGCAGATTAGATATGGAGAGCACCCTATCTCAACATGGGAAGAGATGAAGGCTATCATGAGGAGGCAATTCATTCCATCCTATTTTCGAAGAGAACTTCACAATAAGCTTCAACCCCTCACTCAAGGATCCAAGAGTGTAGATGAGTACTACAAAAAGATGTAAATAGCCATGATTAAAGCTAATATAGAGGAGGATCTAGAAGCAACAATGGCTCACTTCTTAGATGGGCTCAACTATGACATAACTATTATTATGGAGATGTACAGTGATATGGAGATTCATGACTTAGTCCATCAAGCTGCCAAGGTAGAGAGATTGTAATACCTCCCTATATAACGCCTTTCCTACTACTAATGCCTCATATAGGACTTAGAAAAGTCATTGGAAATTTAAACTGATGAAAATTTGCTTCCCCAACATATGTTTTCTGAACTTGCTCATACAATTTTACTATTCATTTGGTCATTCCCATAATATTGTCTAACTTTGAAAACAATCAATTAATTATAGAAAAATCGTATGAGGTTAGTTCAAGGCTCTAATTCAAGCTCTCTAAGTCCTTTACAAGGGAAAAATACTTACTCAACAGAATACATATGAATTTGTATAAAATATCCTTACAAAAATCAGATGATTTTTACCCCTCCTTTAACATATTATTGTATTTATATTGATTTGCCCTTACATGAGTGCATGTATCTTTGCATTCTAGGCACGCTAGCCATATTCTCTTTACTTAAGAGTTGAGTATATACATGGTTCTTTATTACATACATGAGTACCTTACAACACCATAGCATAACTTATACATACAAGAATTCAAGATATTTAATTACATGACCAAAATGTGATACATAAAAGTAAAGTCCTCGGTTTATGCCTCCACACCTTTTGCCCTTTCTTTGCCTGAGCTCGGACCTAATATAAGTTATGTTTAAGGTGAGATTATGAAATCTCAGTAGTAGTAAACCAATCTCATCCACAAGCTAGCATGTAAGTACATAACATAATGCCAATCAAGGTATCACATACTACATAGTGATGCAAGGAATTTCATACAAGGCCAAGCAATATTCTCACATATATGTCTCATCTTATAGCATAAATGACATTCAGTATAACATAATACTCATCATTATACCAACACACAAGCTTAAAGAAAGAGAAAGGAAAACTAATACCTTAGAAATCTTGCTCCTTAAGCTTTAGGACTCGGCCCACTTACTCTTGGAGTTTCCAAACAATTATCAAACCCTATAATCATAATGATAATTCATTACAATTAACACATGGACCCAAAATTCTAAAGTAATATAGCCCTTTTTAACTTAATAGGACCATTGGAATTGGAAAATCTAACTTCTTCCCTTCCAATTGACTATGGCTGAATAGTATGTATTTCTTGGCCAAAATTTAGCAATTTTATTCCATGAGTTTTGGGGGCTTTCTTATAGGTATTCTTAGCTAAAAGCACCCTTTTGAATCTATTGGAAAGGATAAAATTATCAAATTCCAGCCCCAACAACACGTTTTGTTATAACATAAGCTAGCTCTGTTTTAGGTCTAAAAGTGAGTTTCTTTGGTTCTAAAAATTCCATAGCCTCTTCCTTTGTGTTTTAGGGCTTGAAATTTGGTATACATGATTTTAAGACATTAACAAAACACCATAAAAATTTTGGAAAAATTCGGACAGTATCTCCCTAACATTTACATTTTCCCCAAAATTTAGAAGCTTTGTGTTTTTCAAGGCTCCAACAAACAACAAAATGGATGAGCTCATGTGCCCTCCATAGCCAATAAATAAACTCCATTCCTAGGCCTTCATATTCAACATATACACTCAATTTCTAATGATCCATATGCTGTCCAAAAGTGACTCATAACTAGGGTTTAACAAAACTAACTTAAAACATGTGATTTTCAAGTGTAAGGTGGAGAAAACTTACTCTTTAAGCTTAATCCTTGCTTCCTTTGCTTTCCTCACTCTAAAATCCTTTCTCTCCCCACTTAGAGCAACACTCAACCTTGAAGAAAAGATGAATATGCAGCTGCCCTTTGGAGAAAATGGTTGGAGGATGGAGAAGATAAAGAAATTTGGTGGAGAATGGTGATAATTTTGCTTTGTTTCACTTCTTCTCCCACTTTTTCTCCCTCTCTCTCTCTCTTCACGTTTTCTTTCTTTCTCCCTTGTGTGTGGTGTGAAAATGGTGGAATGGAGGTGAAGGAGATGAATCTAATAAATTTAAATGGTCATACTAAATTTGGACCCTTGGATCAACCTTTTGAAGATCAAATCTTAATCTTCCATTCCTTTTTCTTTTTTATTTTCTAATTTTATAACTAAATATCTTTTTTCAAAAATTCTTGGCCACACACTTGGAAGCCTTTTCTTAGCCCTTAAGTCATGGTTAGTAACCATGGTTAATTTCCTTAACTCAACCATCGTTAACTTTTAACTTAACCATAGTTAGTTTCTAACTTAACCATGGTTAGTTCTTTAAAACAACTAAAATCCTTTCCTCTTTCCTTTTTTTTTTAATTTATATTTGGGTTTCATCTTCTCTAAAACCATAATTATATCTTCTCTTCTCTTTTGGGCCTTTAGAATCGGCTATTGGACCTTACAGCTATCTAAAAATCGGTATCCGGGCTCGATTAAGGTTTTACGGTACAATGCCTACCTTTAGATTTTCTACAATTTATAAATATGATTTCCTCTACTTTCTGGCCATACTGAGCTTTAAACATAGATTAGGGGCCCTTAACCTCAATCCTCATAAATTTTGGTGTTAATCGGACACCCGGGTCTTATAGGTGTAATTTTCACCGTTTTGTATTATGATTGTGCTATAAAATTTTTATTTACTACAATTTAGTCTCTGAAACTCCTTTAAGATTTCTTAACCCTTTAGCTATTTTTATTTTTGTAGTTGTCATAAATTCTTTTTTCTACTATTTTGCTCATAATTACTGATCGGGCTAACCGGATCTCACCTGGCCATCTGGATAACTTGGCCTCATTGGACCCGTCTCATCAAATGGAGTTTAACCATAGGTTATGAATTTTTGAGATTCTTGCCCGATTTTCTGATATTCGTGCCTAAAGCCACAGATATAGGGTGAAACTAGAGTTCCCTGAACTTTAGGGTAATTTATACATCTTGCCCTGCTCATAATTTTTTATTTGCATTTTGGTCCCTAGCTCCTTCATACTTGACTTTGGAGGCTCTTTGGGACCATTTTCTGATCCTTTTTTTTTCATCTGTTTTAGCCCTAATTTTAGGGCACGTCTGGCCTTGACTCATCATTATTGGTGGTCTAAAAGATTATTCTAATTTCATTAGACTTTAATTTACTCTATTAGGGGGATTTCCTTTTGTATCCGGTGAATTTCATACGTTGACAGAGAAACCATATGTTACGTTTCTCACGTTTCCTTACATTTTCTTGGATTTTTAGAAAACCGGATGTTACAAAGATAACTTAAGAGAAAGAATTTTGTAAAGAAGAATTCTAATTCAAGTTCTTTCATGGAAGAAAAACTTAAAGAATGATATTCCCTCTTCTTCAAATTCTAAGGAGAATGAAACTAAGAAAGGAGAAAAGCTAGTTGCCCTACCCAAGAAGGTTTAAAGTGGACCTAGTTCTTCCAAAAATTGAGACATATAATGCTTCAAGTGTCAAGAGAGAGGACATATCAGAGTAAATGTCTTAACAAGCGAACCATGACTATCAACAACCTTGGTGAGTGGGAAACTGAAAGAGAAACAACTGAAGAAGAAGAAGATTTATTCATAGAGAATGAAGATGGAGAATATGCAGAAGAAGGAGAACTCCTTGTGACTAGGAGAGCCTTTAGTGCCTAGATGATGGCAGAAGAAAATAAACAAAGAGAGAACTTGTTTCATACTCGCTATCAAATCCAAGTGAAAATATGTGGTGTAATCATAGATGGAGGAAGTTGCTGCAATGTGGTAAGCACTAAGCTAATAGATAATTTGAATTTATCTACCTTCAAGCATCAACAGCCATACAAGCTTCAATGGCTTAATGAATGTGAAGAGTTAAGGGTAACAAAACAAGTAAAGGTAATGTTTTCTATTGTTAAGTATAAAGATGAAGTACTATGTGATGTTGTACCAATGAAAGCATGCCATCTTTTATTTGGTAGGCCTTGGCAATATGATAGGCATGTTACACATGATGGTTTTCTAAACCGTTAGTCTTTTGTACTTAGAGGGCAACCTATAACCTTCCTTCTTATGTCACCAAAACAAATATTAGAAGATCAAATCAAGAGGGAAAAGAAAAGAGAGTGAGAGTATAAAGGTGTTTAAAAGGAAGGTAATGAAAATGAGAGAGGAAAAAAGAGTAAGCCAAGAGGAAGGAGAGAAAAGAAAGAAAAATCTAAAAGCAAGAAAGAAAATGAGAGAGGAGAGAAAAGTTTATTAGTGGCAAGAAAGAGTGAAATCAAGCAAGCTTTGTTTTCTTCTCAACAAAACCTCATAGTATTTATCGACAAAGAAGTTATGTTAAACACTAACAATTTAACCTCTACTTTGCCTAGTGTTGTTAAGTCTCTATTGTGGGAAAATGAAGATGTCTTTTATGAAGAAATACCACTTGGATTGCCACTAATTAGAGGGATAGAACATCAAATTGATTTTATACCTAGAGCACTACTACCAAACCACCCAGCATACTGTATCAACCTTGAAGAGACTAAGGAGATTCAAAGACAAGTGTAAGAGCCTCTAGATAAAGGATATGTAAGGGAGAGCCTAAGCTCGTGTGCAGTACCGGTGCTGCTTGTGCCTAAGAAAGATGGTACATAGAGGATGTTTGTTAATTGTAAAGCTATTAATAATATAACGATGAGATATCATCATCCTATCCCTAGGTTAAATGATATGCTTGATGAATTAAATAACTCCACTATTTTCTCTAAAATTGATTTAAAAAATGGCTACCATTAGATTAGAATGAAATGAATGGAAAATTGCATTGAAGACTAAGCATGGACTTTATGAATGGTTAGTTATGGCTTTTGGTCTCATTAATGCACCTAGCACATTTATGAGGTTAATAAATCATGTCTTATGTGCTTTCATAGGAAAGTTTATGGTAATTTACTTTGATGATATTCTTGTGTATAGTAGGACTTTGCATGAGCATGTAGATCACTTAAGATGAGTCATAGAAGTTCTAAGAAAAGAAAGACTATTTCGCAATTTAAAAAAAGTGTGATTTTTGCACTAACAACGTTGTTTTTCTTGGTTTTGTTGTGAGTGTCAAGGGGATCAAGGTGGATGAAGAAAAGATCATAGCCATTTGATATTGGTCGACCCTTACCACGATCGGACATGTGAAGAACTTCCATGGACTTGCAAGCTTTTATAGAATGTTTGGGAAGGACTTTAGCATGCTGGTAGCCCTATTGAACGAGTTGACAAAGAAAAATGTTCCATTCAAATAGGGAGAAGCTCAAGAAAAAGCCTTCCAAACTCTTAAGGAGAAGCTCACCCAAGCACCAAGCACTTCTAGACTTTGGTAAGATTTTTGAGGTAGAATGTGATGCAAATGGAATTGGCATAGGAGGTGTACTTATGCAAGAAGGTAAGCCCATTGCATATTTTAGTGAAAAGCTAAGTGGTCCTACTCTTACCTATCCTATATATGATAAGGATATATGCCTTAGTTAGAGTGTTAAAAACTTGGCAACATTATTTATGGCCTAAGGAATTTGTCATACATTCTGATCATGAGGCTCTCAAACATATTAAGAGCCAAAACAAATTGAATTGAAGACACATTAAGTGGGTTAAATTCATTGAATCTTTTCCATATGTTATTAAGCACAAGAAAGGTAAGGAAAATATTGCTAAAGATGCACTTTCACATAGGTATATTCTTCTTTCCATGTTAGATTCTAAAATTCTTAGTTTTGAGTTCATCAAAGAATTATATACTAACAACGTTGACTTTGGTGAAACTTTTAGCCATTGCAAACCTGGATTTGGTCGGGACAAATTTTACTTGCATAATGGATTCTTATTTTGTGTTAATAAGCTTTGCATTCCTAATTGTTCTATGTGTGTTATTGGTGAAGGAAGTACATTTAGGTGATTTAATAGGACATTTTGGCATTGCTAGAACATTTTATGTCTTAAATGAACATTTTTATTGGCTTAGGATGCATGGGGATGTTGAAAAATTTGTAGGTAGATTTATTGTGTCATAAAGCTAAATCTAAAATAAATCCTTAAGGATTGTATACTCCCCTCTCTATTCCTAGTGTACCATAGGAAGATATTTCTATGGACTTTTTTGTGGGATTACTTAGGTTTAAAAGGGGCTCCATTTTTGTTGTAGTAGATAGATTTTCTAAAATGGCACACTTCCTTGCATGTCATAAGGTTGATGATGCTTTTAACATTTCCAATTTGTTCTTTCAAGAAGTTGTATGGCTGCATGGGATGCCAAGAACTATAGTATCGGATCGAGATGCTAAATTCCTAAGTTATTTTTGGAAGATTTTGTGGAGCAAGTTAGGAACTAAATTGCTATTTTCTACTACCTACCACTCACAAACTGATGGGTAAACTAAAGTTGTGAATATGACACTTTCTTCTTTGTTACAGACAATTGTTAAGAAGAACTTGAAGAATTGGGAGGAGTGTCTATCACACATCAACTTTGCTTATAACAAGACCATTTATTCTACTACTAAATATTCGCCTTTTGAGATGGTATATGATTTTAATCCTTTTACACCTATTAATTTAACTCCTTTACCTTTGCAGGAAAGAGTCAATATGGATGGGAAGAAGTGTGCTAAGTTTGTTAGGCAAATCCATGAAAGGGCTAAGTAAAACATTGAGAGGATGACTCAACAATATATAAATCATGCTAATAAGGGATGAAAGAAGATAGTATTTGAACTAGGGGACTTAGTTTGGTTGCACCTTAGAAAAGAGAGATTTCCAGACAAAAGAAAGTCCAAGCTTATGCCTCAAGGAGATGGATCTTTCCAAGTATTAGAGAAAATCAATGATAATGCTTACAAGATTGATTTACTATATGAGTATGACATGAGTGTTACTTTCAACATTTTTACCCTTTGTCCTTGTTTTGGTACAGATTTTGAAGAGTCGAAGATGACTCCTTTTCAAGAAGGGGAAGATGATATGAACCAGGTTCATGAGATGTTAATTCAAAATCTTCAAATGATCATTTGCATCTTCCAATTGGACCTATTACAAGGACGAAGGCCAAAAACTTAAAGAAGCATTGAGTGGACTTGTTCAAGAGATTTGGACTAAGCAGAATTTTGATAAATTTGATTCAAGTATTAATCAAAATGTCCTCAACATTATTTGGGCTAAAGATGGGATTATTAGAGCTAAGTTAGGTTAGAATGTTGCAAATTAAAGAGTTTGGACCAAGGGCCATATATAAATTGACTCATTTGGGCTTAAATAATAATATTATGGGTTTAATATGTTGACTTCTAGAAGCTTTATGTATTTGGACGAAAATTGGAATTAATTAGATAAATTATCTTTCCTTTTCTGTTTTTAAAAAGATTTGATTTTGTATTCCTAATTTTTAGGTCTTTCAGTTAGGATTATGTAGTTAGTTTCCTACTTTTCCTCTAGTAGATGGGTTTGAGTTACACTATAAATACATGCATTCTGCATCCATTGGAATCAAATTGGAAGTAATAGAATTATTCTAAGTGTTTCTCTAATTATGAGAATATCATCTTTTCTTTGCTCTTGTGAAACTTTTGTCTTATCAACCTATCCTTAGGTTGGTGATTCAAATTTGCAAAAGCTCCCAATTTGTGCTTCAACCCAAGTGCGTCATTATGTGGGTTAATTCATCGTGTTCGTGGTTAGGTGCATTGTCTAAGTAGCAAGTCAACGTTCTTATAATGTTGGTTGGCTATTTGCTTCTATTGGGTCTTGAACCATTATCTATCCATCAACCTACTCTGTGAAGATTGGGCCACTCCTTGATTTTGCATAAGATAGTTTCTATCCTAATATAAGAATGGATCCTTATGAAACACTCTATGGTAGAAAGTATAGGTCACCCCTATGTTAGATTAAAGTCAAGGAAAGGAAACTCCCAGGACTAGAATTGGTGTAGGAGACCTCTCAATGGCTTAAGTTGACCTTGAAAAGAATGCTTATAGCTCAAGATAGGCAAAATAATTACTCTGGTAGATTTGAGGAGGGAGCACACATGTTTCACAAAGTCACTCTTACTATGGAAATAGGCAGATCCATTAAATTCAAAAAGTTAAGCTTAGATACATTGGACCTTTTCAAATCATAAAGAGGATTGGACTTATTGCTTACCAAATTGTGGTGCCACCTAAACTATCTAATTTTCATCTTGTATTTCATGTATCTCAACTTTGAAAGTACATCTTTGATCTTTCACACATCACAGAAGAAGAGTTAATGCATATTAAAGAGAATTTGTTGTTTCAACCAAGAACTATACAAATTGTGGACACTAACCAAAAGCATTTAAGAAATAAGACAATCTCCCTAATCATGGTAATTGGGAAAGGCTAACCTTGGGGAAGGGCATGTGGGATATGAAGGATAAAATCAATGAGAAATACCCAAAGTTATTCCAATAAGGTGATTTTAATTTATGGACAAAATTCCTAAAAGGTAGAGAGAAATGTAACATCCTCCTTTTAATTAGGGTTTATTTAATAATAATCAAGCAACTTAAGTAAATTAGATAATATTAAGAAAATAATTAGAATCTAATTTATTGCAAAATAATGAAGATTTAATTAGTTCTATAATTATAAAACATAAAGAAAATATTTTGGAATTTTTTGGGATTTAACATGAATTTTAGGAATTAATTTTAATTGGAAAATTAGAAAAAAATTATAAAATAAATACTTGGAAAGTTAATTTCTAGAAACTCTTAATTAAACCCTAGAAATATAAAAAATATATATTTAAAAAATAAAAGTTTTTAAGTGAAATTTTAAGTTAAAATATAATTATTAAAAATTTAAAGCAAAATGCATAATTTTCATAGGACTAAAAGGCAATTTTGGCAGGACCAAAACGCAATTTTAAGTTGGGCTAAAAAGGCAAATTTTTCCAAGAAATGAATGTTATAAAAATTACAAGTGCAACGAGTTGAAAATTTTAATATACATTTTTCCAAAAAGGCAAATAATATTTATAACTAGCATTAATCAAATTTAGATAAAGTTTATCTATCAACTGCTCAAGTTGTAACATTATATATTTCTAACGTATTTCATATTATCTCTATGTCTCACATCATGCATTTCATGAAGGAGTAAGAAAATAGCATAAAAATAATGAATTTCTTAGCGTTGTGTCATGTATAAAATTTTTATTCGATGTTCCGTGGACCGTGTGAACACATGCATCACATTCTCATATTTAATTACATAAATATAACTCATTTCCATCCTTAAAAGTGGCCTACAACTCGTGCAAGGCAAGGGAATACATAAATTTCATGATAGTTGCCTTAGCCAGAATTTTTCCATTTATGTCACAAATTTTGAAAAATCATAACTAATTCTAGAAAAATTGAAATCATGCATTTTTTACCATTATAGAAAGCTACACATGTCTACTTTATGCTAAAAAAAAGGTTCAGCTATGAAACACAACATAGAAGGTGTTTGACATTCGAAAATGTGTAGAGGTTTGACTAGTTACTGGTACTATCATAAGTTTCTACTATAAACTTCAAAAATGTCCAATTAATTCTACAAAAATATAATCTATGCAAATGATACCAATATGGAAAGCTACATATGTTAGCTAGAGGTAAAAAATAATTTTAGACCAGTTTAGGCACATCTATACATCAAACACTAATTAAATAGTAACCTAGGTCAGTCTGGATACCTGAAACTAGATAGAAATTTCAAAAATTCATATCTCCCTCTTTAGACATCTAAATGAGGTTCTTCAAGTTGGCACCAGTCATTAGAAATGTCTAGTGTCTCCCTATAAAATTCCATGGCAATTGGACATCATTTGTCCTTTGAGTGATAGAATTCATTTTCAAACTCGTGTGAACAGTACCATGAACCAGAATCAGAATTTTTCCCAACTTTGAAAATTCATCAAATATTCCATAGACCTTTAAAAATTATGCACCTTTGCTTCTTAAAAAACTCTCAACAATCTCTAATTGCATCCAAATCTTAGATCAATAAGAGTTCATTTGGACAAAAAGAGGTATAGGTTTCCAATATGGTCAATTTTTGCTTCATATAATATACCAAAGTGTCCAAATGACTTCCCTTAATATTTGGCATCTCTTAGACAAGTTTAAAAGCATGAATATGAATTGTATGAACTACCCAAGTGGTCCCAAACCTCGTGCATCTCAATTTGTCCATTCCATTTCCACTTATACATTAATGCTTTAAGTCTTTAAGAAACTAAAATTGCCATTACATGCTCAAATTACATTCTAGTATTGACATAACATAATCTCTCATTTATACATAACATATTAACATAATTACATATGCTCAAGAGGTCATAGGTCATATAAAATAATAGATTACATCATTTGCCATTCATAAGGCCTTAAAGTAACAAAATCTATGCACTTTAATGTCAAACTTTCATCTTTCAAGTGGTTGGCTCCCATTTTCTTACTCTCTTGGTCTACCTAGCATGTTAAAATATTAGAGAAGAGTGAATGAGATTCAAAGAATCCTAATAGCTCATCTCCCTTTCAATCACACATAAAAGATGCAAAACAAGTCTTGAAAATGCATGCATGAGCATATTTACATGTGAAATCATTCAAAAGACATTTTCAACATTTGAGCAAGTCATACATAGCTTACAAACGCTTGCCAAGTAAGTGGATAAATCTCACCATTCACTTATGAATTTTGGACTTGCCTCACCCATTCTTTAAGAGGTTTTTGACTCAACCTTGCTTTTGGGAGTCAACCTCACTTTTGGAAAATTCTTTACTTTGTTTCAACTAATCTTAAGGGTTCTTTGCTCATCCTCATCATGGCTAAGAGTTTTTCGCTTCACCACACTCAAGCAAACCTAAGAAAGTATCATAGACATTATTTAAAAACATAATGCATCATTATAGTACCATGACATATGAAATCATACTAGAATACATTTCATGGCTTAAAACACACATCCACTCATTCAAAGGCAAGCCAAGCATACATTCATGCATGAGAGAAGGAGAAGTGAGCTACCTTGGAAGTAACTACACACTTTTTCTCTTGAGTCAATACTCCCTTCCTCGGCCTCACACACACAAAGGTGTGAAAATGATTTCTTTTGGCCTAAACACAATTTATGAAAGCCAATTAGGTTCATGGAATTAATTCTAAGGTCACACATCTTGCTTAGACACTAACTTGGTCTATAAACCGTTTTATGGTTCTAAAAATACACTTAATGAAGCAACGCCCATCAAATAAATTCTAGGCTTCATTATTTCCTTTCATATATGATTCTTGACTCCTTTCAAGCCTCTTGGAGTTATCACACAATTAAAACAAAGAGCCTAACTACATGTTGTTTCTTTAGGTCATATTATGGAACATATAAGGCTAACTCACTTTCTATGGTTTCTAAATTTTTCCCAAGGCCTCCCCTCATCTTCTCTCATCATATATGACTCAAAAATGGACTTGGAACAAATTAAAACTATCCCTAGGTACTTAAACCCCTCATTTAGGCATAAAAATCAAGATATCAAGTCAGATTTTACAAGGAACATATGAAACCCTAGAATTTGCATCTTGAATTTCCTTAGTTATTTGTTAATTTCCTTTGTATATTCTTATTCTTCACACTCTTTTTCCTAAGATGATCCCTTGGTTCTACCTAAAAACCAAGCCCTCCTATGATGTTTGATGCGATCCATCAAAGGGAGCAAGCTGTCTCAAATACTTGGAATGATCCTCTACAAATTCCAAGTGGCCCAATAACTAGAGCACGAGCTAAAAGAATGGGAGAAGCCTTAAGTGGACTTGTTCAAGAGACCTGGACTAAGCAACTAGCAATTGAAGCAACAAAAGTCAAGCGAGATCCAAACATTTCTAATGTGGACGTCCTCAACATCATATGGGCTAAAGATGGAGTTGCTGAGGCTAAATTGGGCCAAACATTATAAATTGAAGTACTTGAACCATGGACCATCCATTGGTAGGCTCATTTAGGGCTAAATAATGCCATTTTGGGCTTAATGAGCTTATTTGTAGAACCTTAATGTATTTGGACGAATTTAGCTTATTTAGGGGGATTTATTTCCTTTTCAGTTTTTAAGAGAATTTGATTTTTATAATTCTGATTGCATAGGTCATTAATTAGGATATTTGCCATTAATTTCCCTAGTTTTCCTTTTCTATGAGCATTGAAGGCAGATTTGACTTACACACTATACAATTGTACTCTGCCTCCCATTGTAATCAGATTTTGAATTAATAAAATTGTATTTTCTGGAAATCCCAGACTTGAAAGGAGTGCTCTCTAGGGTTCTTCATTGAACTTGTAGACTTATCAAGGCTTGATCAACCTTGTGGCGTCTTCCAACACTCGGGGTCCTTGTCTCTTCGTATTCAAGGGTTCCAAGTGGATCGTTCAGACTTGATTTAGCTTTCTTGGGGTGTGTATATTTGAGATCGGTTGTGGGTTCAAGGAGACTTGACTCCTAGTGGGTTCGCACCAATGTCTTGAGTGGGGCGAAATATGGAGAGAAGAGGAGCAAGGGGTAGCAACCATGGAAGAAGAAATTACCTCATTTTTTTCCTATTTTTTCACTTGAATCTTGTCTTCTTTGGCCTCCTCTCTTCAAATCCAAATTTTTCCCTTAATTTCTCCCTTAAAATAGATTCATATACTTCAATATAATCACAAGAAAGAAAGAAAAATTGAGGAGAAGAGGTTTGGAAAGGAAAGAGCATGAAAAACTACCAAAATTCCATACCTTAAGCTTTGATTTCTCCTCCTCTTTGTCTTCCTTTTGTGCGCCACTCTCCTTGGGTTTTCTCTCTAGTTTAGGGCAGAAACATATGAAGCTATGTGAGTGAGGAGGTGGGGTACCATCTATTTATAGGTGAGAGGAAGAAACACTTTTCAAAAATCTCCATTTTGCCTTTCATTTTTGGCATTTTAGTTTCTAATTCATTTTAACTCCATTTTTAGAACCATCTTTTCCATTATAAAATTTAGGTTCCTAATTTAGTAAAATACCTTTGGAATCACTCAAAATGGCTAAGGGTTCTTCCTTCATCCTCACCATGGTTAAGGGTTCTTGGCCTCACCACACTTAAGCAAACCAATGCAAGCATCATAAACATCATTTAGAAACATAAAGCATCATCATGATATACCATGGCATTTGAAATCATGATAAAATACTTTTCATGGCTTAAAACACACATACACACATTCAGAGACAAGCCAAGCATACATTCATGCATGAGAGAAGGAGGAGTGAGCTACTTTGGAAGCAAGCACACACTTTTTCTCTTGAATTTCCTCTCCCTTCTTTGGTCTCACACACACAAAGGTATAAAAATGATTTCTCTTGGCCTAAACACAATTTATGGAAGCCAATTAGGTTCATGGAATTAATTCTAAGGCCATACATGTAACACCATATATTTCTAGCATGCTTCCGATCATTTCTAAGTCTCGCATGATCAATTGAACAAAAAGGAATGGAAAATGACATTAAATAATGCCTTATTTCGCGTTACGTCGCGTATAAAAATTCCATTCGGTGTCACACGGACCATATGAGCTCATACAACACGTTCTCATATTTAATTACATACATACAACTCATTTGCATAACCAAAGTTGGCCCACAACTCGTGGAACTCAAAGGGGATCATCAAATTCACACTTTTATTTTCGGCCAGAATTTCAGTTTTTCTGTCACAACTTCGGAAATTCATAACTAAATACACAAAATTCGAAATCCAACAAAATTTACCATTCCAGAAAGCTCTGGATGTCTACCCCATGATAAAAATAGTTTCAGCCCATGAATCATTAAGGGGAAAACATTTGACATCCGAAAAGCCACTGGGGTTGCTGCTGTCTGGGCCACTGGTTCAGTTTACTGATAGGAAGTTTCAAAATTCGTAACTAATTCTAGAAAAATTGAAATCATTAATTCTTGGCCATTCTGGAAAGATACACATGTCTAATTTATTCTAAAAATATGCCCAGGCCATGAAACATAACACAGAAAACGTTTGACACGCGAAAAGGGGTTAAGGTTCGGACAGCTACTGGTGCTGATACAAGTGTCTGCTATGAACTTTGAAAATGTCCAATTAATTCCACAAAAATCCAATCCATGCAAATAATACTAATTTGGAAAGCTATGAACGTTAAATTTATGGTAAAAATAGACTCAGATCAGAGGAATCACGCTTAGCTACCCAAATTCAATGGAACAGTAACTCAGGTCATGTTGAGCTACTGCTACTGTCCCAGAAATTCAAAAATTCATATCTCTCAGCTCAGACCTCCAAATGAGGTGCTTCCAGTTGCTACAAGTCACTGTGAATGCCTAGTTTCTAGCTATAAAATTTCGTGGCCATTGGACCACGTTTGCCCCTCGGATGACACAATTTCAAAACTGACCAAATGAACAGTACCAGTGCAAATCCGAAATTCTGATACCAACTTTGAAAAATCATAGAAAATTCCACAGACCTCCAAATGACCTGATCTTTGGCTTCCCAAAAATCTCTAGGCAAGATCTACTTGCATGCAAAATTCCAAGTCAAGAAGAGGTCATTTGGTCAGATTTTGCCATAGCTCAAGCTTATAGCAATTTTGGTCCCAACAAGAGGCAACTTTGGTTCAAATGAGCCATTCATGGTTCCACACATATTTGAGCAACTTAGAAAGCATAAATATAGCATAAATAAGTCCCTCATAAGGTCTGAACTCTCATGCAACTCAAATTCACCATGCCACTTCCATAAACATACATACACAAATGGGCTCCCAAGTGGTCAAAATACATAATTCTACTCATTAGACTCTATTCTTGATACATACACTAACTTTACATAGTTTTACACTTGTTCAAAGTGTCATGGCTCAAAAATAATATTTACATATCTACTTTTACATTCTAGTCATCATAGTATATCAAAATATAAAGGTTTGCCAAGAGATGGAGATTTAAGCTCCTTGGCTTCCATCCTTTGGGTCTTGAACTCCACCTAGATCATATGAGATGAGAGAAAGGAGGGGGTGAGATTCATTGAATCTCAATAGCTCATACACCTATTCAATCACATTTTCAAGGCATATAACATGTCAAGGGTACAAGTATGCAACTACTCAATCAATGAAGCATTCAATTTCCACTTTATGTCACAAACACATGTCAAGAATAAGAATGAGCTCTAGGGACTTTTGGGTTGGCCTCACCCCATTTCTAGGACTTTTGGATTGCCTCACTCTTGGTTCTTGGGACTTTTGACTTAGCCTCACCCATCCAAGGGACTTTTGGCCTTGTCTCACCCATGCCATGAGACTTTTGGCATCTCCTCACCCACATTAAGGGACTTTTGGCACTACCTCACCCTTATGAGCCATTTCCATCATTCAAAGACATTCAAGAAAGCATATTGGTACCAACATAGCAACATAGTATCAAGTGGCATGTCTCAAACATATAAACATACACACAAGCACACAATGACACCATATGCAACAAGAAAATGCAATAAGAAAAGGTGGAGAGCTACCTTGATGCAAATTCAAACTTTACTTTGCTTGTTTCTTCTCCTTTTTGGTTCCACAAACACAAGGAGGTGGGTTTGGATTTCTTTGGCCTATTCACAATAAACAACACTAAATTATACTCTTGGAACAAATTATGACATCCAACTCACTCTTAAGACTACACTTTAGTCTATTTGTCACAATATGGTTTCATTAAGGACCTAATGAAGCAACTACCATAATTAACATTCTTGGTTCCATTCTCTTGCCATATTTAGACCTCTTGACCTCATTTAAGGTCCTTGAAGCCATCACACACTCACTTTCACAAACCTAGGTCCATGTTGCTTCATAAGGTTACATTATGGAAGCCATTGCCTCATCTCCCAACCTAAGGCTTCTAAATTTTTTCCAAGGGTTTCTCCTATCTTCTTCTATCATATAAAGTCCCAAATCAAGCTTGGAACTATTTAAAATACTCCCTAGCTATCTCTAAGGGTCTTGACCTAGTTATGCTTCCATTAAAACCCCATGGAGTTTGGGATTTTTCCTTAATGGATAGGGCACTTGGGAGGCCCCCTAGGAGTCTTAGAAACTCAAACAAACACTCACATATGATGGGGAAGTCTTGAATCAACCCAGATTTTAATTTATGTTCAAGCACTCTACACTTTTCCAATTTGAGTTTTACTAGTTTTTCATGCATTTCTTTGGTATAATCCATCTTCCCATGCCTTAGTTTGATGGATTCTTTTGGATTATAAAATAGAAACTCTTCCCTCTTCATGGTTCTGGTTGAGACATCCTACCATGGAAGAGGAGAAGGAGAAAAAGAAGCAACAAAGGGTGAGAAACTACCTTGCAATCAAGCTCCCTTCAAGAGCCCTTCCTCTTCCCTCTTTCTCCTCCTTGAATTTCGAATTTCCCTCCTCTGATCTGGACCCAAATCAGCACCAAAAAATATATTAAAACCATGGAGAGATGAAGCAAGAAAGGGAGGATGAGGTTTCAAGAGGAAAGAGCATGAAAACCTTACACTTTCTCACTTTTTCTTTGGCTTTTCTTCCTCCAAAATTTCCTCCCTTTGTGTGCCTAAGACAGCAGCTCCATTTCTGAGTTTTGGGCAGAGGAAAGTCGGTTTAGAGAAGGGGGAGCTGAACGTGGCTTAAAAAGGGAGTTTGGAAGCTTCTTTTGTGCACTTTGTTTCCATTTTTGCCCTTCCATAATGGCATTTCCGGTTTGTCTTCGTTTTAGCTCCTTTTTGAGAACCGTCTTTTCCATCATAAAATTAAGATTCCCAATTTAATAAAATGCCTTTGGAATCACTCAAATTGGAGCTAAAACCTTCCCGAACGAACCGGTCAAAGTTTAGGTCAACCGACGTCGAAAAGAGTACACCGGAGGGGCTTTACCAGTCCCGGGGCTCCCCATGGTTTTTGGGGCCTCTGAGAACCCTGGGCAACTCAAAATTTCCATTTAAAAAGCCCTCCTAGGTGTTTTTTCTAAAATTACACTTATTTACGAAAATGCCACTGGCCTTTCGGCAAATTTTTCGAATCACTTCGACCCTAGTTTTTGGGCAACTCAAGGCTCAAATCCTTGTTTTCTATTATTTAAAATTTTATTCAAATTTTATTTGGCCTTGAATCACTCATCTCAAGGGACTTGGTTTTCAAACCGGCCCGTTCCAGCGATTGTACAATTTACCGGGCGTTACAATACATCTTGCTTAGATATTAACTTGGCTCATTAATCCCTTTATGGTTCCAAGAATGCACCTAATGAAGCAACACCCATCAAATGAATTCTAAACTCCATTCTTTCTCTTTATACATGATTCTTGACTCCTTTTAAGCCTCTTGGAGTCATCACACAATTAAAATAAAGAGTCTAACTACATGTTACTTCTTTAGGCCATATTATGGAACATATAATGCCAACTCACTTTCTATGGTTTCTAAATTTTTTCCAAGGCATCTCCTCATCTTTACTCAACATATATGACTCAAAAATAGGTGCGAAACAATTTAAAACTATCCCTAGGTATACAACCCCATCTAGGCCAAGGCTAAAGAGAAAATTGGTCTTATTGGACTTTGCTTTGTTTTGTTGATGGAGGAAGCAAATGGGGAGACTTCTAAGGATCTTAGGAACTCATTTAAACTCTCATTTAGGCATAGAAATCAAGGCATCAAATCAGATTTTATAAGGAACATATGAAACCCTAGAATTTGTATCTTGCATTTCCATAATTATTTGTTAATTCTCTTTGCATATTCTTATTCTCCACATCCTTTTTCCTAAGAATCGCCCTTGGTTCTACCTAAAAACCAAGCCTTCCTATGACTTCTTAAGTGGGGAGAACTATCGAGAGAAGAGGAGCAAGGGGTAGCAACCATGGAAGAAGAAATTACCTTATTTTTCCTTGTTTTCTTACTTGAATCTTGTCTTTTTTGGCTTCCTCTCTTCAAATCCGAATTTGACCCTTAAAATAGATTTATAAACTTCATTATAATTATAGGAAATAAAAGAGAATGGAGGAGAAGAGGTTTGGAAAGGAAAAAACATGAAAAACTACCAAAATTCCATAACTTCAAGCTTTAATTTCTCCTCTTCATCTTCTTCCTCTTGTGTGCCACTCTCCTAAGGTTTCTTCTCTAGTTTGGGGCAGAAAAATATGAGGCTAAATAAATGGGAGAGTGGACACCCTATATATATAAGTGGAGGAAGGAAGACTTTTCAAAAATTCTCATTTTGTCCTTCATTTTTGATATTTTTATTTCTAATTCGTTTTAGCTCTTTTTTTAGAATCGTATTTTTCATTATAAAATTTGGGTTCCCAATTTAGTAAAATTCCTTCGGAATCACTCAAATTAGAGCTAAAACCTTCTTGGACGAATCTATCAAAGTTCAGGTATACCAACATTAGAAAACATTCACCAGAGGAGTTTTAACTGTCTCGGGGCTTCCCATGATTTTCAGGGCCTTTGAGAATTCCAAAATACTTAAAATTTTCATTTAAAAAGCCCTCCTATATGAATTCCAAAATTTGTTCAAAATTATGAAAATGCCATTACGTTTCATAAGTTTTTCGTTAAATTTTGTTTCTTCATTCTAGTTCTATTTTTCTTTCTATTTAAGCCTGGAATTTTTATTTTTAGGAGTCTAGAATGTTACTCAAATTTTTTGGGACCTTAACTAATTCATTTCGGGGAAGTTGCTTTGAAAATACACCCATTTTCATCGTTTAACGAAAACCGGACATTACAATATGCATACTCAAACCCAACCTCCTAACACAGTCATATGACATGAAAGAATGGCTAGCAACCAAATCAAATAATGCAGTTATAAAAAAATTATTTATTCTAATAGTACCTTGAATCAGACTTGGGGACTAACTAGCCTTCTGCTGTGACAGGGCAAAGACTCTACCCTAGGTTTGAGGTTTGGGAGCAAGAACCATTTCCCTCTGCTATGTGAACTATGGAGGAGCTTAGGTGTAGTCCCTAGGCATATGTCCTAGCTTATCACACCGGAAGCATACATTCTACCCTGCGTAGCATGGTTTGGTTTTGTGGTTCTTGCCACACTAGGGACATGTCATGGGTGTAGAGTTGCCTCTACTAGATTGAGTTCTCTATTTCTTGCCCTTTTGACTCCACTAGCTTTTGCCACCTCTCCTACTGGTAATTGCGGCCTGTGATCCCTTTCTAAATCTCTTAGGCTTAAGGAGGGGTGGTCTGGTACTAGAGGTAGGTTGCATTGTTCTGAAGTTCACCTTCGTTACTCTGCATATCTCAACCAAGGTTAACAGTGCCTAATTCTCTGTGGCACTACCTTGTCTCTGATCTCAGGGAGCAAACCTTTCTCAGCCTATCTACTCTTTACAGTTTATCATCATGCCTCTATAAATAGGAGGAATATTGGGAGAGCTCTACAAATTTGGCCACATACTGGTCCACGAAATCCCTTCTATCTATTTTAGAAGTATAAACTTTGACTCCTTCTCATCCCTGACTAAACTGGGGAAGTACATTTCATAAAAGGCCTGGAGGAACACCTCCCATGTAATTGGAAGGTTCCTCGCCTGTAAGATAAGCTCAGTGCCTCTCCACTAGAAATCTACTTCTTTTTCCAGCTGGAAGATAGCCATAGTGGCTTTCTGCTCAGATGTGCACTTCATCACCTGGAAGATTTTCTCTAACTACATAATCCAAACCTTAGCTTTCTTTGTGTTCATCTCATCATCAAAGGTGGGAGGCCCACATTTCTTAAACTGAGTGATGACCTGGCTAATAGAGTGCTGCTCCTAGGTTGGAGGTGTCTGAGCTGGTGGAATAGGGGCAACCATCTGAATGTGTGGCTACGAGTCTGAGTGAGTCACCCCTGAATGCTCGGGACGATCTGAATGGTGAGGTGGTTGTAGAGGAAGAGGTGTAGGGCCCTAGCTGTCTCTCTTAGCAAGTCATTCCTGTAATTGCATAATCACGGCTGTTGTTGATCTAGGTGAGCCATAATACTGTAAGGCTCCAACTACTGGATCACTGGGCTCAACTTTATTGTCTGCATAAGCCTCTCCGGAGGGCCAACCTCTCCTAGTGTTCACCATAGTTTTGAAATATCATAACAAACTTTAACATGAAAAAGGAACACTTTCACACACTCAATTCATCCATAAACAAGCTCATATCTAGGAAACGCATAAACACAAGCCATACCCGCATCAAGAACCTGAACCTTTGCTCTGATACCAATAAATATAACATCATATATTTCTAGCTTATTTCATGCTATCTTCATGTCTCATATCATGCATTTCATGAAGGAGTAAGAAAATAGCATAAAAATAATGAATTTCTTTACGTTGTGTTGCGTTGCGTATAAAATTTTCATTCGGTGTCCCGTGGACAATATGAGCTCATGTATCATATTCTCATATTTAATTATATAGATACAACTCATTTACATCCCCAAAAGTGGCCTACAACTCGTGCAAGGCAAGGGAATACATAAATTTCATGATAGTTGCCTTGGCCAGAATTTTTTCATTTCTGTCACAAAGTTTGGAAAATCATAACTAATTTTAGAAAAATTAAAATTATGCATTTTTTGCCATTCTAGAAAGCTACACATGTCTACTTTATGCTACACAAAATATTTAGGCTATGAAACACAACATAGAAATTGTTTAACATTCGAAAATGTGCAGAGGTCTAACTAGCTACTGGTACTGTCATAGGTTTCTACTATAAACTTCAAAAATATCCAATTAATTCTACAAAAATTTAATCTATGCAAATGATACTAATATGGAAAGCTACAGATGTTAACTAAGGGAAAAAATACTTTAGACTAGTTTAGGCATATCCAATCATTGAAAATTAATCAAACAGTAACCTAGGTTAGTCTGGACATTTGATACTGGATAGAACTTTCAAAAATTCATATCTTCCTCTCTAAACATCCAAATGAGGTGCTTCTAGTTAGTACCAGTCAATGGAAGTTTCTAGTTTCTCCCTATAAAATTTTGTGATAATTGGACATCATTTGCCCCCTAAGTGATAGAATTCATTTTCAGGCCAGTGTGAACAGTACCATGAACCAAAATTAACATTTCCCCAACTTTGAAAATTATCAAATAATCCATAGACCTCCAAAAATTTTGAACTTTAGCTTCCCAAAAAGCTTTCAACAAGATCTAATTTCATACCAAATCTCATATCAAGAAGAGTTAATTTGGACAAAAAGCGGTATAGGTTTCCAATACGGTTAATTTTTGCACCATATAAGATACCAAAGTGTCCAAATGACTTCCTTTGATGTTTGGCACCTCTTGGACAAGTTTCAAAGTATGAATATGACTTGTATGAACTACCCAAGTAGTCCCAAACCTCATACATCTCAATTTATCCATTCCACTTCCACTTATACACTAGTGCATCAAGTCTTTAAGAAACTAAAATTGCCATTACATGCTCAAATTACATTCTAGTATTCACATAACATAATTTCTCATTTATACATTACATATTAACATAATTACATATGCTTAAGAGGTCATAGGTCATATACAATAATAGATTATATCATTTGCCATTCATAAGGCCTTAAAGTCATAAAATCTATACACTTTAATGTCAAACTTTCATCTCTTAAGTTGTTGGCTCCCATTTCCTTGCTCTCTTGGTCCACCTAGCATGTTAAAACATTAAAGAGGAAGGAATGAGATTCAAAGAATCCTAATAGCTCATCTCCCTTTCAATCATACATAAAAGATGCAAAACAAGTCTTAAAAATGCATGCATGAGCATATTTACATGTGCAATTATTCAAGAGACATTTTCAACATTTGAGCAAGTCACACATAGCATACAAAGGCTTGTCAAGTAAGTGGATTACCCTCACCATTCACTTATGGATTTTGGACTTGCTTCACCCATTTTTTAGAGGTTTTTGACTCAACCTTACTCTTGGGAGTCAACCTCACTTTTGGGAGACTCTTTACTTTATCTCAACCAATCTTAAGGGTTCTTGGCTCATCCTCACCATGGTTAAGAGTTTTTTGTCTTCACCACACTCAAGCAAATCCAAGCAAGTATCATAGACATCATTTAGAAATATAATGCATTATCATGGTACCATGGCATATGAAATCATACTAGAATACCTTTCATAGCTTAAAAGACACATACACACATTCAAAGACAAGCCAAACATACATTCATGCATAAGAGAAGGAGGAGTGAGCTACCTTGGAAGCAACTACACACTTTTTCTCTTGAATCAATGCTCCCTTCCTCGGCCTCACACACACAAAGGCGTGGAAATTATTTCTCTTGGCCTAAACATAATTTATGGAAGCCAACTAGGTTCATGGAATTAATTCTAAGGTCACACATCTTGCTTAGACACTAACTTAGTCTATAAACCTCTTTATAGTTCTAAAAATACACCTAATGAACCAACACCCATCAAATAAATTCTAGGCTTCATTATTTCCTTTCATATATGATTTTTGACTCCTTTTAAGCCTCTTGGAGTCATCACACAATTGAAACAAAGAGCCTAACTACATTTTGTTTCTTTAGGTCATATTATGGAATATATAAGGCAAACTCACTTTCTATGATTTCTAAATTTTTTCCAAGGCCTCCCCTCATCTTCTCTCATCATATATGACTCAAAAATGTACTTGGAACAAATTAAAACTATCCCTAGGTACCTAAACCCCTCTTAGCCAAAACTAGGAAGCAATTTGGTACCAATGGATTTTGCTTTGTTTTCTTGATGGATGAAGCATATGGGGAGACTTCTAGGGATCTTAAGAGCTCATTTAAAAATTCATTTAGGCATAAAAATCAAGATATCAAATCGGATTTTACAAAGAACAAATGAAACCCTAGAATTTGCATATTGAATTTCCTTGGTTATTTGTTAATTTCCTTTGTATATTCTTATTCTTCACACTCTTTTTCCTAACAATCACCCTTGGTTCTACCTAAAAAATAAGCCTCCTATGACATCTTGAATGGGGCGAAATATGGAGAGAAGAGGAGCAAGGGGTAGCAACCATAGAAGAAGAAATTATCTTATTTTTTCTTATTTTCTCACTTGAATCTTGTCTTCTTTGGCCTCCTCTCTTTAAATCTGAATTTTTCCCTTAATTTATCCCTTAAAATAGATTCATATACTTTAATATAATCACAAGAAAAAAAGGAAAATTGAGGAGAAGAGGTTTGGAAAGGAAAGAGCATGAAAAACTACCAAAATTAAGCCTTTGATTTCTCCTCCTCTTTGTCTTCCTTTTGTGCACCACTCTCCTAGGGTTTTCTCTCTAGTTTAGGGTAGAAACATATGAAGCTATGTGAGTGGGGAGGTGGGGTGCCATCTACTTATAGGTGAGAGGAAAAAACACTTTAAAAATTTTCATTTTACCCTTTGTTTTTGGCATTTTGGTTTTTAATTTGTTTTAGGTCTTTTTTTAACCATCTTTTTAATTATAAAATTTAGGTTCCAATATTGTAAAATGCCTTTAGAATCAGTCAAATTGAAGCTAAAACCTTTCTGAATGAATCCGTCAAAGTTTGGGTACATCGACATTGCAAAATGTCCACCAGAGAGGTTTTAATTATCTCAAGGCTTCCTATGGTTTTCAAGGCCTTTGAGAACCCTGAAAAACTCAAAAATTTCATTTAAAAAGCCCTCATATGTGAATTCCAAAATTTGTTCAAAATTACAAAAATGTCATTACATTTCGTAAGTTTTTTGTTAAATTTTATTTCTTCATTTTAGCTCTATTTTTCTTTCCGTTTGAGCCTAGGATTCTCATTTTTAGGAGTCTAGAATGTTATTCAAATTTTTTGGGACCTTAACTAATTCATTTTAGGAGACTTGCTTTGAAAACGCACTTGTTTCTGTCGTTTAACAAAAATCGGGTATTATAATTTTCCCCCTTTAAAAAGTTTCATCCTCAAAATTTATACAACATACCTTATAGGAAGTGTTCTGGATGTTTCTTTCTCATATCATCCTCTAGCTCCCAGGTAGCTTCTTCGGGAGATAACCCTTTCTAAACCATTTTCACCAGTAGTATTGTCTTATTCCATAACTGCTTGAGTCTAACATCCACGATCTAATCTGGTGATACTATGTATGATCGATCATCTTGTAACTGTACATTCTCATATTCTATGACATGTGAGGGGTCGGGCTGGTACTTTTTGAGCTATGAAACATAAAATATATTATATACTTGGCTCAAGTTTGGGGGAAGGGCTAGTTTGTAGGCCGCAGGTCCTACTTTATCAAGAATATGAAATGGACCTATGTACTTTGAATAGAGATTTTTACTTTTTATAGATCGACCTATCCTTGTGACTAGAGACACTTTAATAAAAATATGGTCTCTAACCTCAAACTCTAATGACCGTCTACGTTTATCTGCGTAACTTTTCTATCTACTCTAGACCATAGTAGTTTCTTTCTAATGGTCTCAATCTATCTGAAGGTCTAGTTCACTAATTCTAAGGCTATAAGGCTTTGCTCTCCTAGCTTAACCCCACACATCAGAGACTTACACTTTCTCCCATACAATGCCTTATACGGTGCCATCTATATGCTTGCATGATAACTGTTATTATAGGCAAATTCCACTAGAAGCAAGTGTGTATCCCAGTTTTCTTTCATTTCTAAGACACATGCCCTCAGCATGTCCTCTAGGGTTTGGATGGTTCTCTCCATTTGACCATCTATTTGTGGGTGATAGGCTGTGCTAAATCTAAGTCTGGTACCTAGAGCATCTTATAATAATCTCTAGAAATTCGAAGTGAATCTGGGATCTTTATCTGATACTATGCTCCTAGGCACACCATGTAATCTAATTATCTCCTGTATGTATAGTTGGGCTAGTTTATCTAGGGTATAAGTGGCTTTCATAACTAAGAAATATGCTGACTTTGTTAATCTATCCACTATTACGCATATTGCATCATGCCCCGATGATGTCCTGGGCAAACTCATGATAAAATTCATAACTATGCTATCCCATTTCCACTCTGGGATATCTAGAGGCTGAAGTAACTCAGCTAGTTTTTGATGTTCTATCTTAACTCTTTGACATACTAAACATCGGAAGACATATTCTGCTATGTCTATTTTCATTCTAGGCTACTAGAACATTTTCTTTAAGTCTTGATATATTTTATTGCTATTAGGATGAATGGTATACTTGCTCTTATGTGCCTCATCTAATATTTTCTGTCTGATTTCTATATTTCTAGGCACATACAACATATCCCTATATCTTACTATATCATCCTCAGACAGATTGAACTCTTGAATGCTACCCTAGGCTATCTAGGCTCTAATCTTACTTATATAATTATCTGTCGACTAGGCTTCTCTTATTTGCTCCCTCAGGTCATTTGGTACCAATTGATTGCACCTAAGGATTTATGAAGCTTTCTAATGATAATTTAACTTAGGTAAGAGCATGTTTATAACACTCCAAAATTAATTAAGACTAATTATGATGATTAGGGAATTAATCTAGGTAATTAGTAAAACTAAGTAAGTGGAAAGTTGAGGTGGAACGTATAGAGGAATAAATTGTTAATATGGGTTTAATTAGAAAAATCAATTAAGAGAGGGAGACATTAAATTGGGCCTTATAATTAATTTAATTATTACTTTGGGTTAAGTGTAGAAGCCCAATCTTAACTTTAAGGAGATCTAACCCCATTTCTTAGAGGCTCAACATTTATTTGTGCAGGCCTAAATGTTAATGGACTTTTATAGTAGGCCAAACTCTCATGTATTACCCATGTAACCTTATAACCCATAGTTCAACAAGCTTATGACTGAGCCCACTTAGATTTCGGGCCCTTGGGTCAGCCCATAACCTATCTAAACTCTAATTTTACTTTAGCCCTTCTACCCTTCTGCAGAAACATTTTGAGACACAAAGCAAAAATTTTGAGATCTCTTAGAGGCTAGGGTTTTCACCATCTTCTTGGCCTCATTTTCCACTTCTAAAGTCAAAATCAGCTAAGGTAATTATTATATAACTTAATTCTCTTCTCTTTCTCTTCAATTTGACCTTATTAGTTTTTTATTTGGAGCATTTTCACCCACACCCAAAATCTGAAACTTGTTGTTTGGTGTTTTCATGGTAGAATTTCAGAGGTTGAAGCTAGAGGTGTTGTTAGGTAAGTATAAACTTCTCATTTTGATGCATTTTCTACTAGTTTAGGACCTATCACTGATTTATGATATGAGTGTTGTTTTTATACGAATTTACTCAGAATTTGGAGTATTGTTCTGAGGTTTTTGGTGTAGGCACAACCAAATCCCAATTTGGTTCTTGTAGTAGTTGGGTAAGTGCTTTCTAAGTAACCTTTGTAGTTTAACTCCTCGAGTAATAGGTTTGCTGATATAAATGATAATTACATATAGTAATAGTTTGGTTTTGTGTCCATAGGCTGAAGTAGCATTTTGTTAGCTCTTAAAGAATTGCCTACAAGTAAGGTAACTAGGGTTATTATTAATTCCATGCATATGTTTACTTTAATTTTATATTTGCTGCAAATATATGATTTTTGAATGCTAAATGAATGGTTAGCTATTTAATATATATTGTGTTTAGACCTTGTGAGTCCATGGTAGAGTTGTGGTACAGTTGCCACTCGTGCATTATGCTTCAATCGGGCACCAAGTTGTGACCAGACCCTTGTATGCATTGAGCCAAGGTTGTGCTCATTAGGAAGTTGGTGCCGTGGATGGACCTCTTTCAATGTTAATGGCCTTTAACATGTGGAATGTGATTGCTAGTATGAGATAATAGTTGCTGATAGCCTAATTGTTTCATTTGCTGATATGGCTAGTATATTTTCTTATGCTTATTTGAATTTACATATGTCAATTAAATTGAAATATATGAATGGAATTTGTCTTTGGTTACTAAGATTTGCATCTCAACTTGTTTCATGGGTTAACTATTTCAAGTGAAGGTCCTTCGGGTAAGGATAAAGGAAAGCTAGTGGATGAACATCCATGAGCTTAGGGCCTATATGAGGAATGCTACACTTAGGTTGATTTAACTTAGGATAGGTGCTGATTTTGGTTATTCTTTTGTATAGCATCATCATGTAATCATATTGTCAAGTGTAGGAGTTTTGTCTTTTGGTGAACTATGATGTACTTAATAGGTAGATAGTTTTATATAACTTGGAATTTGATGTATGCACTTATATATATATGATATGGAACTTAATTGGTCCCAAGATATGGTCTATTATTTGAGGATGTAATCATGTGATACCTTAATTGTTGACTCATACTAGTAATGTGATAATTACTATTTCTATATACTTTATTCCCTTTAATTTAGGCATTTTGATGATAAATTATGGTTTAATGGATTTAATTGAAGGATAATTGAATTTATTGGCCATTTTTGCACTTTAGGAATTTATTTGCAAAATTATTGAATTTTAATGTATAAATTCCTTTTAATGATTTTGTGAATTCTTCTTATTGAATTATTTTTTTCCTATTATTATTTGTGCAGAATTTGTATCTCTTTCTATGGTTTTGAAATGGAGAAAAGAGGAAGAAGCACTTGAAAAAAATGAAGAGGCTTAAAGGACTCCATGAGTTTTCATCATGTTCCAACTCATCAATCACATGGTTCAACACCTTCATAGCTAGTTTTCTTTGTCCACATGGCAGAGGCATACACATTAGCTAGGTTTTTCCATTGGTTAATCACATGATTACATCACCTCATTTCCATCGTGTTTCTTTGTCAGCAAAGCATTCCTTTAATCCATTCATTCTTGTGGCAACTCCATCAGCATATCTTCCCTCGCGTGATTCTTACTTGGTGGATGATACATTATGTTTTGTTACACATAGGAAATCCTATGATGAAGGATCTAAGAAGCCACGAGTCAACTCCAACACTCTTGACTTCATTCATTCACTCATGTGTCATCTTCCACGTAGCATATATCTCTATCCACTCACTTATTCCATGAGCACAACCACTATTTCTTCCATAATGCTTGCTTCGTTCACTTTCCTCCAGCCCAGCTTCCACTCCCTTGAAGCACACACTAACATGTAGCAAACCCATTGATGCAAAGAACCATGTGGTAGCCCTTTTAACTTCATAAAAAATAGACATAGCCACTACACTACACAAACACACACCATTAAACATGTAAGCACCAATCCACACTCACATGCACTCATCTAGCACACACATTTGCACACTCAAGTTTTTTAAGGAGAATGAGAAGCATAGAGAGTCTTGGGGGCAGCTCACTTGTTAAGAGTGGAGCAGAATAGAGCATGAGCAGCAGAAGAGGTAGTTTCAAGCTTATAGGAAGAAAAAGCTACGTGTTAGGTTGGATGGAGAAGAAACAAACGAAAAAGGCAGAAGCATGATGCTCTATTTTAGTAAGAAGCAACGGGTTTTCATGTGAAGGCTGGAACAAAGGCAGTAATGGAACAAGCATGTAAGAGGTTTGAAGAACACAAAACAAAGCCATGCATAGGATTATATCAAGGAGAAGTCTTGGGTTTGGATTGAGAGGAGAGGAATAGTAGAAGCTACAAGATGCATGACACGTGAATAGTAAACAAATGAGCTGGGAATGAAGAGAAGCTTATGTGGGAAGTGACATGGGAAAAATTAAAAAGAAAAACCACATGAGCATAGCACATGAAGCTCAAGTAGCTGATTGTAGAAAGCATGAGCAGATTCTAGGTGAGCATGTGATTCATTAAAGGAATAAACACACACTGGGTAAAACATAACAAAGGGGGGATTAACATGAAAAAAAAAAGAGAGGAATGAAAGAGGATGGCTGGAGATTAACACGAGAAAAAAAAACTCGAGGGATGTGAATGAAGAGGAGATTGATCCATCATCCTTTCTATATGGCTCATCCTTCCATCAAAACTCCTCCATTCATCTTCTCCATGATAGCTTGAATTTCTCTTAGTAGCTAGCTGAAGATTAGATCTCCCTTGATGCAGATTTGAGCTCCAAGATTGCCTCTCCAAATTGGATAACCTCTTTTCTTTTTAGCTTTTAATTTCAACATTAATTCCTTTGTTAATTTGACTAGGTTTAGCTTATTAATTAAGGAATTTAGTGGCTGGAATTTACTAGATTAAATTGAATTGTGGTTTGATTGTAATCTCATACTTGAATGTTAATCTTGATCCCTAAGTGTGTAGAAAATCCAAAATTGATGGCTGTACAATTTGCTATTAAATTTGTCTTGTTTTGAAGCCAATTAATGAAATAGTTATTGAATTAAGTGGTTGAAATTTTTGTGTGATTGTTGTGCTTAAGGAACTTATTGATCTAATTGGTTGATTAGCATTTTAAGTGGATTGTTCAGCAGACTTTAGTGAGTATTTAGGTTCTGTTTTAGTGTGTTCTTATTTCTAACTCAATTGATTAATTATTCAAGGTTTTTTGTGGTTGCAAAGTCCTTGAATCATTAATGAATTGAGCCTTGGATGGTAATTCAAAAGTCTTTATGGAGAATACACTAAGAAGCAAGAGTTTAAATCTAATTTTGGTACATTAAAAAGAGAACAAAGATAATTGAATTCTAGAGAGTGGAATCTAAAGGCAAGTGATGAATGCTAGTTTTATATACATGAATCCTACTAATTTGGGTACTTTAATAATTAAATATGGCTTAATGGATGCAATTGAATGAAATTTGATTTTAATTGGCCATTTTTACATTTTAGGAATTAATTTGCAAATTATTGATTTTTAATGCTTAAATTATCTTAAATAATTTTGTGAATATTCCTATGTGATTTTTGTCTATTATTCTTGCAGAAATTTTTATGGGCAAATAGCATTTGAATAGGAGCTTGGTTTGGAGAAGAGGTAGAAGCTTTCAAAGTCCAATGAAGCAACATTAAGAGAACATGTGAGAGGAGAGCATTCATATTAATGAAAGGGATATTGAAGCATGAGTTTTGAAAGATGTAGCCATAAGATGGATGAGAAATAATAGAAGGAGAAATAGAACCATGTGTCAGCCCACTCTTGATGCACCCACTCCCATGAAGACACCTCCTTTCAAGTAGCATGCATCATTCATTCCATTTCCCTCACTCGAGCAACCATTCACTCACACTCCACAACACTTAAGTTGCCACGAGTTCCACAACACTTAACTTGTACATGGTTTCATGCATAAACACATGGTCACACTTGCACATATACAGCATTATGCACAACAACCCTCTCATATCACCTCACTCCACGAAGCACTTGAATGAAGCTCATGTCATCACACACTAGCTACGGGCTCTGACAGTAACACACATAGCTCGCATGGTCAGGAGGTTTTAAATGGAAGATGAGGCCATAGGTTTAGTGAGGAAGAAGACACAAGAGAGGAAAGACTCGAGCTTACATGGAAAGTTAATGTGGTAAATAAGCTGAATGAACAAAAGAAGAAGCTTCAAGCACTTACGGGTTGACGTGGAGTAGCAGTATAATTAATAATGAAGCCACGTGATGAAGGAGCCAATGTGGAAAAGGAAAAACGTAAAAAAAAGACATCAAAATAATACGAAAGAAGGGCTGGGAGCTAGCTGAAGAAAAACACGTGGATTGCCACGGGCTAGGGATAAGTCCATTCCACAAACACACACACATGCAAAAAAAGAGGTAGCCATGAGCTTGATAGAAAGATGAAGCAGAATAGCTACGAGTTTAACTCACAAACACATAGAGGAATCATGTGGAGCAGAGAGAAAATGAAGAAGGTAAAGCAGAGTTACATGAAGAAGCTTATGAGCATAGAAGAAGAAAGAGAAGTTGCAGTTTGGACAAGCAGAAGCAAGAGAAGGAGCTTAAGTTTGATGTAGGGAAGCATAGGCTAAATAACGCATGCAAAGAACACATGATTATTAAAAGAGTTAAATAAAGAAGTACGAATGGGAAGAAACATGAGAAAAGAGAAGGAGCTTCACATTAACACACACATAACAGCTAGATAAAGCGTGGAGAATGAAGAGAAGCAAGCACTAGTACTAGATGGGCATGAGTAGGAAAGAAAGGAGCACTCGAGGAAGTCACGCATGATACACACACAGGCTGCAAAATATGTAAAAGACATATGAAGAATAGGCAGCTCGTAAAATGTTACAAAAGGTAAAAAAGTGGGGTTTGCTAATTAAAAAAAAAGAAAAGAAAAAAAGGAAGTACGTGAGAAGGAGCTATAGGTGACTTGTGGAGAGCACATGAGAAATTAAAAAGTACATGAAGGCTTATCCATGCCATTCCATCAAATAAAATAATCCATCAATCCATCGAATAAAAGAACCCATCCAGAAGACACTCCATCGTCATTCTACATCCATATTCCACTCTATTTGGCCGTAGCATTCTCCATCTCATTTCCTCCATCCTTCCACCTTAATGAAGCTCTAATCCTCTCCTGTGATTAGCTTGGAAGAAGATCCTTAGTGGAAGCTTAAATTCAAAGAGAAGAACAAGGGATTTTGGCTAAGCTTCCTATTTTTATTTTCTTTTTCTACATCAATTTTTGTTATTTTATTTGCTTGGTTAAGCTTGTAAATGCTTGAGATTGATGTAGTTTATGATTAATGGCTGGTTAGACATTGATTAGGAGAAAATTTGTTGATTAATTGATTGGATTTAGCATTGAATTTTCATTATTCTCTAATTTCACATGTATGCCATCAATGTGTTCGATGAAATGCATGAATGAGATAGTGTGTTTAAATTGTTTCATTTGAGGATTCCTTAGAGTTTAATTGGTTAATTAAACATCTTAGTGTGATAATTTAGAGGCTAATGAATTGATTAATCAATCAAATTGAGTGTTCATCAATCTTAAAGGCAAAAATTAATGATTTGACATAGGATTAAGGTTTTAATTTAACATTAGATTGTTAATCTCTTAAATCTTGAATGGTAATTCAAGATCATTTGCCATGAACACAATTAGGGACTTTTAGACCAGAATTAATTACAATTGAATTAGGATAAGGATAGTGGATACCAAGGGATGAATCCAAAGCTAGTCACATGTCTATCATTCAACCAATAATTCATACAATTTGGTAGTAGTTAGTCATTTTGTTTTAATTTAATTCTAGTTAGTTTAATTAGATCAAACTTGCCTTAATTAGGTAGTTCTAGGATCCTTTACCACTTAGAAAAATCAATTAAACATTGAATTCCATTTCCAAGGGAGATGACCTAGGTTGTGCCACTAACTATATATTTTCTCAACCTAGTTTTATTTTGGAGGTTGCACAACACAACCGTCAGCTAGTTATCACACTTTCCTAGTTGTTAACTACACTTATTCTTAAGCTTTTAGTTCTTGTTACTTTTCTTTAATTCAATCAAAATTCAATAACTTAAAACCTCTATAAACAATTTTCATTTAATGTTACTTGGAAAACTCTTTCACAAATAATTGAGGCAAAAAATCCTTGGGAAATGACCTAGATTGCACCATTAGGTACAAGCCCTTTTCCAATCTAGTTTTATTTGAAGTTGTGCGACACAATCGTCAAAATGCATGAAACTTATATTGACATTTATATTTGGATGAAGATTGTTGGTAGTCACAAATCCTTCTTGTCGTCATTAATACATAAATTGCTTATGCATGATAGTTGATGAGTAAGAATCAACCCCTAAGTCTTGAATTAGCAATGATAGGTATGTTGGGTAAATCAGGTAGATTAATGCCATTAGAGAGCCCCATAAATTAATGTAGAGTGGCCCTAGAGTACTACTAGAGGGAGTGTTAGAGTGTATGAGATGAAATTTGAGAATTATAGGTGTAGTAAGGGGACGAGCTGTAACCAAATATCACAAGTCATGACCAAGGGTCATTTAGAAGTGAGTTTCACTGTGGCACAAGGCGAAATTTTACCCAGGGAGGGTAACAGAACTGAATTTGTCACGGCAAAATTCGAAATATTTTAGGGTGAGTACTAGGAGGTATCTCGCCATAACACTACATAGGTTAGTCATGGTAGGACTCTAGTCAGTGAGCAAACTCAACGCAGTGAAGGTCCACGGCGAGAATAGCAAAAATGTGAATAGTAGGTCCTAAGGGTACTTTGTCACAGCGCAAAAAACCTAAGTCGTGGCGAAAATTTCCAAACCCCCATTTTGACTTAGAAACTTTGAGATTCATTATGATAATGTTGTGTAATGACTTGGGAATGTTTATAAGTGGTTTTGTGAGTTGAAATTAGTAGTAAGATGAATTGAAGGCCTTAATTAGTATTTATGATCACTTGTAGATTTAATTAGTTATGATTGTTTAGTTAATGGCCCTAATGATATCAAGTTTAAATTTTCTCCACTTTTTCTTAATCTAATTAATTGTAATTAGACTTTAGGCCTTGATTTATGATTATTAACCACTTAATTAAGCTTAATCATGGTAAATAGGAATTAGGGTTGTCATAATGTTTAGGTTCTTAAGAGACCTAGGAAGCTTCATGGATGGCAATTTCCCAAGAGAAATGAATGAAACTCCTTTAGGGCCTTCTTTAAGCATAGTCTCAGCCAAGAGGGATTCCAAGTACCTAGGGAGAGCTTTCTTTGATTCTAAGTCTATGGATGGTATAGATATGAATAATAAATACAAAAGGAACTATTAGTTTGAATTTAGAAGCCATATTTTGAAAGGTGGAAGTTTAGGGTTCTATTAGGCATAAAGAAGCAACTTGGTGTTAGGCTCTTTGATTTGAGTTTGTGATGACTCTAAGGAGTTTAAATGGAGTCATTGTGACCTAGATTGAGTAAGAAAGTAGAGCCAAGATAATGAATTATATGAATTGCTTCATTATGCTACATAATCATATGGATGCCAAAAGATAGAATTAGCTTGTGTAGAGTTTATGTAAGGCTAAAGATGGTTCCATTGATGTCTTTGTGTGTTGTTTGACGTGTCTAGGCCAAGCAAAGCAAACCTCTCCCAAGTGTGTGCGAAGCCAAGAGGAAAAGCTAGGGAACCAAGGAAGAAAAGTTGTGCTTTTTTAGAAAGGTAGCTCTTCATCTATTCTTATATGTATGTCTTGGTTGTTTAATTGTCATTGATTGCTTATTTATGTGTTTAAATCATGAAACATGTCTATTGCTATTCGTTTGATGATTTGATGACATTATATTTCTTGAATTGCTTTGGAAATGTTAGATGGCTCTTAATGGGTGAGGTTGTGTCAAAAGTCTCTTGAATTGGCTAAGGTGAAGCCAAAAGTCTCTAAGTAAGGGTGAGAGAAGGCCAAAAGTCTCATGAAATGAGTGAGACTAAGTCAAAAGTCCCTCAAATAAGTGAGACCAATCTAAAAGTCCTAAATAATTGGGTGAGGTTAGACCAAAAGTCTCTAAAACTTATTCTTGACCTTGATGAATCTATATGACTTTGTAAATATGATTATGTTTGATATTTAGAAGCATTGGATGCATGCTTACTTTCTTTGACATAATAACATGCCATAAATTTATGCTTAAAAGGATGAATAAGCTATTGAGATTCTTTGAATCTCACTCTCTCCATTTTATGTTTAACCTTGTCTAGGGACTTCTCAAGGAACAAGAAATGAAGACCAATAAGCATAAATGATGCTACTTTGACAATAGAATAGGAATTTATGTAAGTTCATATCAAAATATGGTTGCATAAGTTATTTATATAATGTAAACCTTCACTTATGAGTAAAAGTATGATATTATGATGTATGAACCACATTTGGAAGCATATATGTAAGAGGGTGAATTTTTGGTGTGTATGTCCCCATGGAAAGTGTGTGTATAAGGCCAAGTGAGAGAGTGGTTTTGAGTTTCATGATATTTTGAATCTGATATGATGGCTATATACGCTATAAATTATATGTTGGATGTGCTCAAATGGTTACTTGCACAAAGGAATTTCAATTTGGACCATTTGGAGCCACTTGGGTGTCAAAATGAGCCATAGTTTGCCTCTAAACCAAAACTAGACCAAATGAATGCATTTTGGCATAAAATTTGGCAAGCATATAGGTCTCAGTTAGAGCTTTTCACAGAGGCAAATAACACAATTTTTGAAATTTTGTATAATTTCCTTTGATTTTTCAAAGTTGGCTAAATTATGTAGAATTGCCTTGTCATTGTTCATTTGATCAATTCTGGTTTTCTATATATTCGAGTGGTCAAATGAATTCCAATGCTCATGAAATTTTTACAAGCATATAGTTGGCATTATAATCTTTCTATATCCACCAAGATCAATTAATTTGGAACTGTGTGGCTCAAGATATGCATTTCTAAAGTTTTAGGTTTGCATATGCATAAAAATATGATAGTGTCACTATTTCATTAGATTTTTGTACTTCACACAAATTTTTTTATCTAAAATTTTTACAGCATATAGTTCATGTCATGAGCTTTTTAGAATGTCATCATTTGCATGATTTGAAGCTCTCTAACTCAAGTTATAAATTTTGGAATATTGTGACAGAATTATGAAATGACATAGAAATGGTGTAATGGTGCTAGTATGTGATGCTTGACCTTAAACCCGAATTCCATGCTTCTTTTTGTGATATTTCTAATTGAACAAGTATATTAAGGATGAATGATGAGATTGGTAAGTTGAAATGGTGCAATTAAGCAAAAATAAAATATTTTGACCTTTAATGTCAATAAATTCCTTTGCTAATTGTGTGAAATATATGAAAAATGATATTATAGATACAATGTGATATAGAAATTGTGTTATCCCATCATGGTATGACAACTTAGAAGGAATGAATTTAGAATAGGCACATTGGCATTCTAGATTATTTCTTTTTTTAATTTGTGTTTACTTAAAAATGAGTAAAAGTTTAAGTTTTAGGGTATGTTAACTCTCTATTTTTCATTTTATGTTGCACATTTTTGCCAGGATTTTAGGGGTTAGTCAACTATTTTCAGGATTAAAACAATTAAGTTTAGGAAAAATGTGCATACATGATGTATATAGCTCTAAGCTTATATTTTAATATTATAAATGACAAATTTTAGCTTGATTTTGGTAAATTCAAGAAATGATCATACTTTGACTATTTTTATAGGTTATAAACATAAGAACAATTAAGTTGGAGTCATCATGGAGCAAGATGATTGGAAGCCTTGTAACACCCCGTAATTAATTAAGGTGTTAATTACAGATTAGATTAATTAGGAATTATGGGTTGAGATTTAATTGAGATAGAAATCCTATCTAGGCTTAAATTAAATAGATCATGATAAGAGGCTAATGGAGGCCCAATGGGTTAGGTGCAGACCCAACCCAATTTAGTGTGATGGAGGCCCAAAATCTACCTTGTATAGACTCTTCTAAGTGGCCCAATAATCCTTGTGCAGACCCACATTATTAAGCTCTTCAAACTTGGCCCAAACCTAATTAAACTTCAGCAACCCAATGCACACAAAACTAGCCCAGTAAAATTCTGCAACCCAACACTTTAAAAACTGGCCCAACAAATAAAAAAAAACCTGAAGCCCATTATGAGCTGGACTTTGAAGCAACCCATGACCCATATTTGACCCAACTAAAACCCAACTTAAACCCTAATGCTTCAGCCACTTTCTCATTTGCTGAAACTCAAGAGGCAAATTTCGGAGCTTAAAGAGGAGGCTAGGGTTTAAGGCAATAATTCTGCATTTTCTTACATTTAGAGCAAGATTCAGCCAAGGTAATAGTTACACAACTTAATCCCCTCATCTTTCTCTTTAATTTGGTCCGATTAGTTTTTCATTTGGAGCATTTTCACTCTACCCAAAAATCTAAAATGTGAGAATTTGAGAATTTTCTTAGTAAAATTCGTAGGTTGAGGTTATGGCAGACCTTGGGTGAGTTTAAACCCTCCATTATGATGCTTCAATTGTTAATTTGAGACCCCCATAGCTGATTTATAAAATGGGTATTAATTATGTACGAATTTGCTTAGGATTTTGGGTGAAATATTGAATTTTTTTGTGGAGGACACTTTAATCCGAATTTGGAACTTATAGTGGCTGAGTAAGTGATTCTTAAGTAGTCATTAGCATCTTAAATTCTTTGGGTACTGATTGTAACTGTTAATGATGGATTAGAGTAGTAATTCTATGATGCTATAGTTATAGGAGGAATTCTGCACCATTGATGACTGTTGCAAGTGTCTACAAGTGAGGTAACCGGGTTTATATCAATTCCATGTATATATCTAATTTAATTTCATATGTTGCTGTATATGAATGATTTGAAATGTTGAATGAATTGGTTAGCTATCTGTTGAATTGTAATTGGACCTTGTGAGTCCATGGTGGAGCTGTGGTGCGGCTACCACCCGTGCATGTGATTCGATCGAGCACCGAGTTATGATCAAACCCAGATGCACAGAGCCCCGATTGTGCTCAATAGGGAGTAGGTGCCGTGGACGGGCCTCTCCCGGTGTTAATGGCCTTTAACATATGATAATATGATTGCTAGTATGGGATAGTAATCATGATAGCTAATTGTTTCATTTGCTGATATGATGGATATGTTTCTAATGTTGATTTTGATTCATGCATATATGTTAATTAAACTGGATATATGATGGAATTGCCTTGGTTACTGAGATTTATATCTCACCCCATTTCATGGGATTAACATTTCAGGTGAAGGTTCTTCGGGTAAGGATAAAGGGAAGCAAGTAGATGAAAATCCATGAGCTCAAACATATGGGAGAAGGCTACACTTAGGCTGGCTTAGTTAGTAGGGATGCAATTTTGTCAGTAGTTACATAGCATCATCATGTATTCATATTGCCAAGTGTAGGCGTTCATATTTTGTTTGATTGAAATGTAACCGTAAAGGATGTAAGTTTCACTATAGTCGAATATTAATGTATGGACTTATAGCATAATATATATAGTCTTGTTGAAATCATGATATGGATTACCATATGGGAATTGTAGTCATATGATGCCTTGGATATAGACATAAGCTATTGATGAATGAAATATATATGGAATGTGCATGGGATGTTAATTTTTGCTAATGCTTGTTTCTTGCTGTCATATATTCATGAATTTGCTGATATGAGTTAGTTGGGCAAGTAGGAAGTAGTCAATGGTAATGGACGGATTGATGGATAAATAGGATAAGATAAACATCATTAGAATCACACAAAATAAGGGTAGGTGGACCTGGAGTGTTTCTAAGATGGGAATTGGAGTGTAAGGGGCAAAATTTGGGTAATGTAGTCATAGGAGGGAGTCGCGTCGTGGCTAAGAAGGCTTCGCTGCGGCCAAATGTGAGACAGAGCTGAATCCCGCCGCTGCATAACCAATCCTGCTGCGGCGCAAGAGAGGAAAAGTGGCCCAGGGAGTGATAGTGGCGAGGAGTGTCGTGGCCTGATAAATCTCGCTGCGGTGCAGAGCGAAAAAAATCGCCCAAGAGGGCAACAGAACCAAAACTCGCCGCAATGCATTATGTCCCGCCACAGCGCGAGTCAAGAAAATAAAATAAGGGTTGGACAAAAGCAAAACTCACTGCGACGCAAATATATTGCACCGACGCGAGAATCGTGAGGGTGGAGAATAGGAGATCCAGGAAGCATTTCCGTCGCGGCGCCATGTAAGCTGGCCGCGGCGAAGGTCCAACTCACCATGAAGGCTGATCGCGAGAGATCCAGGAATTATTTTGTCTAGTGATTCCAGAGAGTAACGTGGCCGCGGCGGGGAAGGTATAAGCCGCGGCATAAATCCCCAAACTCATAATTTTAACCTAGAAACCCCCGTTTCTTCAATGGTAAGGGTAGGAAAAGATATAGGAATACTTGTGGGAGGTTTTTGGGTATTGAAATCGATGGACGGTTGAATCATAAACCCCTAATGGTAGTAGGATTTCTTTTATGCAAATTTTATTTTGTTGTGGTGGTATGGTGATGACCCTAACATCAAGGTTCAAATTTCCTCATATTTTCGTAATGTGGATATATATATAGTGACCTCAAACCTTGATAATTAATTATTAATCTTGTATTTAACCACGAATACATTGATAACAAGGTAGGGTTGTCATAAGCCTAAAGTTAAGAAGCCTAAAAAGGGAATTATTAAAGAAAGGAGGTATGGAGCTGCAAGCTCAGAAAGCCAAGTCATGATGCCACATAAATGAAGAGTTATCCCTTATCTAGTATGTTAAGGCATCATAGCATTGCATGAGAAAATACTATATTCTTGGTCTTGATGCGAGACCCACTAAGAACATGCCCTAAAAAACCTCCAACAATTTGAAACTTTGCCCGGGACAGCTAGAAAACAAGAATGTTGGTCAAAGGAAAGACCCTAAGAGAACTTGTCTCTTAGAACCCTAGCCTCAAGACGCCACAAAGGAAGACCAATCCTTTGATAAGTCATGTGTACTCTCAGAGAACACAAAGAAGCAAAAGCCTCACAAAGTATTGAATAATACTCAAGTTCATTCATTTATGATTCAAAATAGAGTACAATAGGGAGCCTTTTATAGGTAAAGTGTCTAAAAGACTTAAAATCCTACTAAAACTAAAACTCTTAAAATCTAATTAGAAATTTTAAATAATGCCTAAAATCAAGGAACAAGATTAGGATATTAATTTTAACTTAATCTCCTAGATAAATTCCTTGACTAAATCTAAAAATAATAAAATAATAAAAAACGAATTTCAAAAAGAGTTCTAGTCAAAACTAGAGTCCTAGTCAAAACTAATTAATATTAATAGGCTGGACATCTTGTATTTGAAATATTATTCACGTCCTCTAGCTTCAATGGGCTCTTTAAGCATCAACTTGGGCTTGAATAAGCATGATTAAGGCTCTATTTGCTTCCTGAATGCATGCACTAACATTATGGGCTTTTAATTCAGCAAATTGAAGCCCAATTGCTCTTTGTAGATGCTTAACTCTTCCTCTTGTAATTGGGCCATCTATCATCAAGTCTTTTTCCACACGAACATCCTTCCTCACATGAGTCTGGTTCATATTACTTGGTGTTATTGCATCATTCCCCCCCTCTTGAAAAGGATTCGTCCTCGAATCTGCAATATCAAAGGAAGAGAGATCAGTTACATTAAAAGTAGCACTAATATTTCCATAAGAACTAGGCAAGTCAATTTTATAAGCATTATCATTAATCCTTTCAAGAACTTGAAAGGGACTATCTCCTCTAGGTTAGAGTTTTGACTTCCTTTTCTTTGAGAAACGTTCTTTTCGCAAGTGAACCCACACCCAATCGCCGGGTTCAAATACCACATGCCTTCTACCCTTGTTAACTTGGTTGGCAATTTGCTCATTCTTTCTTTCAATATTGGCTTTCACCTTCTCATGCAAATCCTGTACAAACTTTGCCTTCCTAGTACCATCAAGGTTAGTAAACTCATGTGAAGGTAAAGGAAGCAAATCTAACGGGGTTAGAGGATTAAAGCCATAAACAATTTCAAAAGGAGAGAATTTTGTTGTAGAATGAACAGCACGATTATAAGCAAATTCGACATGGGGCAAACACTTCTCCCAATTCTTAAGATTCTTTTGAATGATAGCTCTTAATAAAGTAGAGATGGTTCTATTAACAACCTTGGTCTGCCCGTCAGTTTGTGGATGTGCTGTAGTAGAAAATAAAAGCTTAGTGCCAAGTTTATTCTACAATGTTTTCCAGAAATAACTCAAGAATTTCACATCTCTATCACTAATAATAGTTTTTGGCACACCATGCAATCTAACAATCTCCTTGAAAAATAATTCTGCCACATACATAGCATCATTAGTTTTGGAACAAGCAATAAAATGAGCCATTTTACTAAACCTATCCACAACAACAAAGACACTATCTTTTCCAGTGGGAGATTTAGGCAAACCCAAAACAAAGTCCATAGAAATATCAGTCCATGGGTGAGAGGGAACTGGTAAAGGAGAATACAAGCCATGTGATTGAATTCTAGACTTAGCATGCTTACAAGTAATACATCTAGAACAAACAGCAACCATATCTTTTCTCATGCCAGGCCAATAAAAATGCTCATTCAAAAGAGCCAAAGTCTTTTCTACACCAAAATGGCCCATCAATCCCCCACTATGAGTTTCCTTAACAAGAAGCTCACGAATGGAATACATAGGAATGCATAACTTGTTCTTTTTGAAAAGGAATCCATCAAACCTATAATAGTCATTAGCACCATGCAATTCACAAGATTTCCAAATATCAGTGAAATCAAAATCAGATTCATACATGCCTTTTAACATCTCAAAACCTATCAATCTAGCATGCATGGAAGTAATCAAAGTGTAACGCCTAGATAATGCATTAGCTACAACATTTTCCTTTCCCTTCTTATGCTTAATCACATAAGGAAAGGTTTCAATAAATTCAAGCCAACTTGCATGCCTTTTGTTCAATTTACCCTGAGACTTAAGAAACTTAAGACTTTGATGATCAGAATGGATAATGAATTCTTTAGGCCACAAATAATGTTGCCAAGTTTCTAAAGTTCGTTTCAAGGCATACAACTCTTTATCATATGTGGAAAAATTTAAAGCAGGACCACTCAATTTCTCACTGAAATATGCAATAGGTTTAGAATCCTGCATCAACACACCACCTATGCCTATACCAGAAGCATCACACTCAATTTCAAAAACTTTAGTAAAATCAGGCAACACAAGTACAGGGGCATTAGTTAGTTTTTCCTTTATTATGTTAAAAGCATGCTCTTATGCTTCACCCCACTTGAATATCACATTCTTTCTTACCAAATCATTTAAAGGGGCAGCAAGAGTAGAGAAGTCCTTCACGAATCGCCTATAGAAGCTTGCCAATCTATGGAAACTTCTTACTTCACTCGCATTCTTTGGAGTTGACCACTCTCGAATTGCTTTGACCTTTTCCTTGTCCACTTGTATGCCACGAGCTCCTACAACAAATCCAAGAAAAACCACAGAATCCAAACAAAAAGAGCACTTCTCTAAATTGGCAAAAAGTTTATTCTCCCTAAGCACAACAAACACATTATGCAAATGATTCACATGTTCTTCTAGACTCTTAGAGTATATCAAAATATCATCAAAGTAAACCACAACAAATTTTCCAATGAAAGATCTAAAGACATGGTTCATTAAACTCATGAAAGTGCTAGGTGCGTTAGTCAAGCCAAATGGCATAACTAACCATTCATATAATCCAAACTTGGTCTTAAAAGCAGTTTTCCATTCATCACCTTCTTTCATTCTAATCTGATGGTAACCACTTCTAAGATCAACTTTAGAGAAAACACATGCACCATGCAACTCATTAAGCATATCATCTAACCTAGGGATAGGATAGCGATATTTTACCGTTATTTTGTTGATGGCACGACAATCTACACACATTCGCCACTTGCCATCCTTTTTGGGTATAAGAATCACTGGGACAGCACACGGACTCAGATTTCACGAACAAAGCCTTTCTTCATGAGCTCTTCCACTTGATGTTGTATTTCCTTAGTCTCATCTAGATTTGCTCGATAAGCAGGTCTATTGGGAATAGATGCCCCTTGGATAAAGTCTATCCGATGCTCAATGCCTCTTAGCGGGGGCAATCCATCAGGTATTTCCTCTTGGAACAAGTCACAAAATTCCTGTAATAAAGATGTAACACTAGCAGGCAAAGAGTGATCAAGATCATCGATAGTAAGATAAACATCTTTATAAAGTAATAAGAAGGCATTTTCACAAATAAAAGCTCTCTTGATCTCACTTTTACCCGAAAATAAACTCACTTTCTTTTCCTCATGTTTTTCTCTAATTTTCTTTTCCTTTCTACTTAGCTCTCCTTTCTCCTGCTTCTTCTCATTCTCAACACTCACACTCACTTTACCTTTCTTTTCTTGCTCTCTCTTCTTACACTCTCTTTCAATTTTTAACTGATCCTCATATGCTTGAACAGGACGAAGAGGGGTCAACACAATGGTCTTACCATTAAAAACAAAAGAATAATAATTTTTATATCCATCATGTTTTACCTTTCGGTCAAACTGCCATGGCCTACCAAGTAACAAGTGACCAGTATACATGGGTGCTACATCACAAAGAATCTCATCATGATAATTACCAATAGAAAAAGAGATGAGCACCTGTTTTGTTACCTTTACCTCCCCACTATCGTTAAGCCATTGTAATTTATAAGGGGTAGGGTGCCTCAAAGTAGGTAAGTTCAACTTTTCCACAAGTAAAGTACTAGCTACATTTGTGCAGCTACCATCATCAATAATCAAACTACATACCTTCTTGTGGATGAAACATCAAGTATGGAAAATATGCTCACGCTGCTCTACCTCAAGATCTTCTTTAGGTTGAATGTTGAGAGCACGCCTAGCCACAAGGGCTTCACCATTTACAGCTTCCGTTAACTCTAAATCTGAGTCATCAGTCAGGGGTGGCATCTCATCCTCCTCAGACTCACTACTAGCACTAGTCACATCACCATTCTCAAGAACAATCATAGTTCGTTTGTTCGGATATTGTGAAGTAATGTGACCGAAACCATTACATTTAAAGCATTTAAGCTTAGAGGAGGAAGCAGTAGGATTAGAAGATGAGAAAGGTTTTGACTCAGTTTTACCCTTAACCTGAAAGGGTTTTACCTTACTTTCCTCCTTAGACTTGAAATCAGTCTTTGGTTTGAAGGGGACTTTGGAATCCTTCCAAGAACTCGAGTTAGATGTCACTTTCAGCTTTTGTCGAGCCCTTAGTTGCTTTTCCACCTTCATAGCTCTATGCAAGAGCTCCTCCATATCTAGGTAATTGTATAAATCAACTTGGGCTGCTATATCAGGATTTAAGCCCTCAATGAATCGGGCCATGGTTGCTTCACAGTCTTCCTCCACATTTGCCTTAATCATGGCAATCTCCATTTCTTGATAACAATCTTCCACACTCATAGAACCTTGCTTCAGCTTTTGGAGCCTCTTATGCAATTCCCTATAATAGTAACTAGGGATAAACCGTTTGCGCATGATAATTTTCATCTCTTGCCAATCACGAATTGGACCTTCACCGGTACGTCTTCGGGTGAGTAAGAGTTGATCCCACCAGATGCTAGCATAGTCAGTAAACTCTACTGCAGCAAGTTTTACTTTCTTCGCCTCAGTGTAAGAGTGGCACTCGAATACATGCTCCACTTTTCTTTCCCAATCTAAGTACTGGTCTGGGTCATTTTTCCCAGGGAATGATGGAATCTTCATCTTGATATTTCTGATACCACCATCCTTATTGCATGATGATTGTCTACCTCTCTGAGTATGGGACTCCTCAAAGTCAGACTCAGCATCATCATCAAGCTCCACTTGAGCTCGCCTTCTATGGGTCCTCTTATTGGAAGAAGACTCCACATCATCTAATCTGGCACTTAGTTTCTCAAGGGTACTTTGAACAGCTTTAACCCAGACTTTCATGTCAAAGTCACTATGCTCAGATTCTCCCGACATCCTGACATATTAGTTTGTACAAAAAAAAAACAAGCAAAGAAAGATATAGGACCTCGCAACTCACTAGCTCACGTGTTTACACTCATAAGATGATAAGTTCGCTCGTGTTTAACTCTTTTTGGCTTTTTCTTTTAATGTTAATTGCACTCTTGCCTTTTACCACTCAACAATTTGCTTCTTACAAGTGTTCTAAGCAAGTCACAAGCAAATCAAAAGAAAATATCAGACTAGTGGCAATAAAAAAGAACTAGAATCCTAAAATACAAATTCCCAAAGAATCAAACAAAGGAGAAAAGAGAGTATGTAATAAAAAGGTAAGGAGGAAAGGAAAACAAGGGGGGAGAGGAGGTTGGGATGGCTTGGAAGGAAGAAGAAGAAAAGGGGAAAATCTGAAAATAAGAAACTTTAAAAATAGGAAACTACTTGGGAAATTAGGAAACCAACTTTAAGAAAATCTGAAAATTAGGAAACTAAGTCCAATTAGGAAATTAATGCCAACTAGAAAACTAACTCTAATTAGGAAATTGTCTCCAATTAGGAAACTAACTCCACAACTAGCAACTTTTTTTTCTCTTTCTTTCTCTTTTTTTTTCACTTTTTTTTTCGAATTTCTCTTTTTTTTCACTTTTTTTTTGAATTTCTCTTTTTTTTTTGTAACTTTTTTTTTAAAATTTTTTTTTGGAGTATCACACTCTCCTTTTTTTTTTTGAATGAGTATAGAGGCACACAACAATGGAAGAAGGAAGAAGATAGAAGACAAAGATGAAGATGAAAAGATAACACAAATGGAAAGAGAGAAGGTATGAAGAACAACGGTAGGAAAAACACAAAAATATACCTTGTACTAGCGAACCAAAGCTCTGATACCAAATGATGCGAGACCCACTAGGAACATGCCCTAGAAAAGCTCCAACAATTTGAAACTTTGCCTAGGACAGTTAGAAAACAAGAATGTTGGTCAAAGGAAAGACCCTAAGAGAACTTGTCTCTTAGAACCCTAGCCTCAAGACGCCACAAAGAAAGAGCAATCCTTTGATAAGTCATGTGTACTCTCAGAGAACACAAAGAAGCAAAAGCCTCACAAAGTATTGAATAATACTCAAGTTCATTCATTCATGATTCAAAATAGAGTACAATAGGGAGCCTTTTATAGGCAAAGTTTCTAAAAGACTTAAAATCCTACTAAAACTAAAGCTCTTAAAATCTAATTAGAAATTTTAAACAATGCCTAAAATCAAGGAACAAGATTAGAATATTAATTTTAACTTAATCTCCTAGATAAATTCCTTGACTAAATCCAAAAATAATAAAATAATAAAAAAACGAATTTCAAAAAGAGTTCTAGTCAAAACTAGAGTCTAGTCAAAACTAATTAATATTAATGGGCTGGACATCTTGTATTTGAAATACTATTCACGTCCTCTAGCTTCAATGGGCTCTTTAAGCATCAACTTGGGCTTGAATAAGCATGATTAAGGCTCTATTTGCTTCCTCAATGCATGCACTAACATTATGGGCTTCTAATTCAGCAAATTGAAGCCCAATTGCTCTTTGTAGACACTTAACTCTTCCTCTTGTCATTGGGCCATCTATCATCAAGTCTTTTTCCACACGAGCATCCTTCCTCACATGAGTCTGGTTCATATTACTTGGTGTTATTGCATCAAGTCTGGTATGCTGAGGCACCACGATGCCCAAAGCAAAGTAGGGGCACCCTTTGTATAAATCAAAATGATGTCATCTTAATTGCTGATTCTAGCTAGGTTTTGAGCCATATAATTCCATTCTCCATGCTTAGCCATCATTAGGGGACTTTTAAAGGCTTAAAGTAATTGTGAGGTGGCTCTTAGAGCAACGAAGAGCTAAGAATTGAAGAGAAGCCAACAATCATCACTTGTTTCCTCTACTTCTCCTATTTCCTTTGCATTTCCATGATGTTGTTGTTACATACTTTGGTTTAATTTATTGATAGTTAATCTTGTAATGGGTAACTGAACTTCTCAATTTAGGGTTATTATGGACCTTTGTATGGATTAGAGTTTGCTTACCTTTTCTACTTGTGATTAATGGTAAATATATATTGACCTAACTTTGTGCTTCATGCTTTCTACTTGATTGTCCACTAGTTCGAAAAGATTTGTTGCTCTTGTTAAAGTTGGAAGAGGCATATTAGAGTTAGGACTCTAGTTAAAATTGTATGGGTACTTGAAGCTTACTTGGTTGAGTGGATAGTTTAGCTAATGAGATAAAAATATACTTATTTGCCTTACATAGCTAAGTTAAGGATTGTGCTATTGATGCGTACACATAAGGGATTGTAAAATTAATTAGGAATGTACCTATATGAGATTTGGAAAAATACTTATTTGTGAAATTGAACTCTAGTCTAGCGTGTAACACTATTAAGAGCAAGGAAAAGAGGGTTAAATTGAGTCTCTATGAAGTATTCAGGGGATTATTAATCTTGGATTCCTTTAGTTGTTGGGTAATCCAAATTTTATTCTTAATTTCAGCTTTACATAGCTTTAAAATACTCTCCATGCATATATACTTTTGATTAATTCGCTTAATTTAAGTTGAGGTATGAATTTTGGTATTTGACAACAGATTGACAACAAATCTTTGGAGAAATGGTACTCACTTATCATTTTATTATTGCTACAATATGTATACTTATGTGTGGGTACTTATATTCTCAAATCCAACAAAGATTAAGTTAAAAAAATAATAAATTTTCATAAATTAAATAATTAATGCTAGATCAATAATGTAAGCTAATTGAGTGATGATACTATATAAACTCAGAAATATCATGTTTCTTAATTATAACACAATAATTACTAAATATTATTAAGTATAAAATTGTTGTAAATGATATAATTATGTGAATATCTATAACCCTCAAAGAATGATCTTCTAGGATCCTTTTTTATGTTTAATGTCATATACCCTATAACCTCCAAAATAAATTCATATTGTACAATTATATGGATATTTATTTATGTTGTTGTAACTCCTAAATTAATTATTATGACTGAAGGTTCATAAATAGAGGCTATATACTAAGTATGTGGGACTCTAAGTAAATGAGAATTGCCTACTTCTTTCTCCTCTCAAATTTATCTATTGCTATTGTTTTATTTCTTATAATTTTTATTAGCATTACAACAAAAATAACATTTTACTTATTCTAAGAGATTTATTATTATAATTATACTAATTAATTGCACAAAAATCAAATTAATTCTTTTCAGAACTATTAATTATTAAATAAGTTAATGTTATAAGTAATTATTTAATAAAATATTATTTTATATTTAATAAAAATATATGATATTTTCAAGTTCATGGTATCATGATTCAAACTAATTAACTTACTTCGTGTATCTTCTTTGAAGTAGTAGGTAGAAGACACAACGCAATTGCATTTCGCTGAAGGGGCCGGCTCGAGGGCTAAAGTTCATCTTAAAATGTTGACTCAGACGAGAATATTGAAGGGAAAGTGAGTATATATTTTTAAAGTATATACTTAATAAAAAATGTGTTTCATTTTATCATTAATATATTTTGGATACATTAATTCTTTAGTAAAAATCAATATTTGACCTCAGCACAATTTATTTTTTTATAGCTTCAACATAACTCGCAACTCCAAGAGGTTGGCGTTATATAGTTAATAAAGTGTACTTTTTTTTTTTTTACTTTGACTACTATTAAATTCAAATTTTGTTATTAGTAGTTAAATTTTTTTTTCTTTTAAAATACCAAATTGATGGAGAGAGTTTAACTGCCTGAGTGGTTAAATTTTCAACCATTAAATCATAAAAATCATCTCAAATTTATGCATATTACAAAAAATCATTTTATACATATCTTGAAACAACACAAAACAGAAAGATTTATATTGAGCTGGCTCTCTTCAAGCACTACATATATAACAAATGTGTTTGACACTTTGGCATAGAAGTTAAGTCGAGTAACAACCAAGAGCTCTACCTATAAGATAGGGTGTCAAGGAATTTTCATAAAAAGAAATTAATTTCCGATATAAACTGATCTGGATTTCTTTTTGAAGTTAAATATGAATTTTGATGTGTCTTGTCGCGCTCAAAGAAGAAGTAGAGGTACTTATAGGCAGCTATAAAACAAGACATAAAAGATGACCAAACATCTATGCAGCAATAAAACAAGACAAAGCCAAACTAAACTCCTGAAATTACATATGAATAACTGTGAAACTGCTTTTGCGAATGAACTAACACTATTTGATGTATCTTGACGCATTTAAAAGAGAAAGTATGAAGCTATAAAACAAGACATAGCAAAAGGTGACCAAACATCTATGCAGCAATTAAACAAGAGAAAGCCAAGTTAAGAAAGCTAAGCAAAAGTACCATAACTTCCACATGTATATTAATTTGACGATCTCGAGGGTCCTGCATTATTAAAAATTCTCGACAGTGTTCATTAATGAATTGAATCTGCACTAGCATGAACTATCTTATACCAGGTTCTCTTAATTGGATAGCTGTACCCATCTAAATAAAGCTCAAGCACTATCAAAAGCACAAGGTCTCAGTGGCAAATGGCAAGACGTCCTCATTGACCAAACTTCGAAAAGCGTGCCTCTCCTTGGCTTTATTACATATACAGTGACGTTGAGGTGGTGGAACACGAGCATGATTTATCTATTCAACCTGCATCTTTGTATTCAGGAGTGAATACACAGGTATGTAATTAAAGAGAGATAGGATATTAGGCTAAAGAATTTTGGGAGAATTATAATAAATGATCCAAAAATAAAAAAATTATTTTTAAAGACTTGTTTTTATTTATTTTAAAATGATTATTATTGAGTTTAGTAATAAATAGTTTGATTATTATTGAGTTTAGTAACAAACACTAAATTTAGTAACAAACAACTGATTATTATTATTGAGTTTAGTAACAAACAGTTGAACTTAACAGTAACAAGTCTTTAAAAATAATTTTTTTTACTTTTTGATTCTTAAATATAATAATCTTTTAAAGAATTTTTAACATTGGAAGGTCTTTACTCTTTCTTTTTCTAATTGCACCTGGTGCAATATTACCAAAAATTCATTTGAATATTTTTACAACTTAACATTATTTGATTGATTTCTTTGAAAAAAAATAATTTTTCTATTATGTTTTTACCAAATAATATAATAGTAAATATTTCAAAAAATTTTAAAAGTTCTTAAATATATATAATGAATTAGCTGATTACAATACAATGAATCAACAAAATTTCTTTAAAATAAATATTTCAAATAGTATAATTTAACAACACATTCACTTTAATTAATTTGTATTGAGTCACTGCATCAACTGATTGTGCAATATATAAGATTTAAAATTTTTCCTTGGAACTTTAGCTAAGTCGTTCTATAAATATACCCATTTTGCTGCGCTTCAGCATCCACAACAACTCCATCTATACCTCTCTCTCTCTCTCTCTCTCTCTCTCTCTATATTTTCCTTCACTCTAACTCAGAAACACCCACTCCAACAAAGTGTGTGAAGATGGAGAATTTACGTAAAATGTTGAATGGGTTAAAACCTGTGGTGTTAATGGTGCTGGTGCAGATTGCATTTGCTGCGGTGAATGTGATCTACAAGCTCGCCATTAACGACGGAATGAGCATGAGGATCGCCACTGCCTATCGCCTTCTCTTTGCATCTGCTTTCACTCTTCCTCTCGCTATTGTCTATGAAAGGTTTCCACCATATATTGTTCTTCAATCTCTCTTTTGTTTTCAATAGAAATTAACACGTTGTAACTGGAGTTCATTAACTTGGCCAAAATGATTTATTTTTTTCTTTTTGACAGGAACAAGAGACCAAAGCTGACTTGGAGGCTGCTTTTCTTGTCATTTCTTTGTGGCTTGTTTGGGTATATCATTCTTACCCTTTTGCATACCGTAGCGTCTTTGGGCATGAAAATTGTAGATTTTAGTGCTATGCACTAAAAGAAGTATGGACCTGTTTGGTTTCTTGAAGAACAGTTGTTTGTTCTTAAGAATAAAAAAATAAAAAAAATTGTTTGATAATATATTTTTAATGAAGTATTTTGTAAAACAAAAAAATAAAATTTTATTTTCAGAAATAGAAAAATCAAAACATTTTTTTGATGTTTCGTAATTTTTGTTCTGCAAAATTAGAAAAAAACAAAAAACAGTTATTTTTCAAAATAATAATTCAAACATATTTTTTAATTTTTTTGTTCTCAAAATTTGGCCTGTTTGAAATTGTTTTTGTTTTAATATTTTTAAAACATATGTTTTTAAGAACAAATTTTTGAGAATAAAAAAATTAAAAAAATCGTTTGAATCATTATTTTAAAAAGTAATTGTTTTTTATTTTTTACCTGATTCTGTAGAACAAACATTACAGAACACTGAAAAAGTGTTCTGAGTTTTTTATTTTTGAAAACAAAATTTTGTTTTTTTGTTTTACAAAACACTTCATTAAAAACACATTATCAAACATATTTTTTTATTTTTTTGTTCTTGAAAACAAAAAAATTGTTCTACAGAATTAAATCAAACAAGGTCATGCATGGGCATGTTTGATTTGATTCTGCAAAACAGTTTTTTTGTTTTCAAGAACAAAAAAACAAAAAAACCTGTTTGATAATGTGTTTTTAATGAAGTGTTTTGTAAAACAAAAAAACAAAATTTTGTTTTCAACAACAAAAAACTCAGAATACTTTTTAAGTGTTCTGTAATTTTTGTTCTACAGAATCAGGTAAAAAACAAAAAATAATTACTTTTTAAAATAATGATTCAAACAGATTTTTTAATTTTTTTGTTCTCAAAAACTTGTTCTTGAAAACATATGTTTTGAAAACATTAAAACAAAAACAATTTTAAACAGGCCCCATTTTTTTTGTTTTCTTGTTTTTTTGGTTATATATAGCTGCCACTGAAGACATTCTCACAGATTTTCAGTGATAACTTTTGCCCTCAGGGAAAGGAGTATAATTTCCTGCAGCGAACATATATAATTAAGATGTAAAACTAACATGGTTTATGTACTTCTAATTATATGTCAGAGGATGTTTATTTCAAAACCTTTTCTTTGAGGCTCTGGCTTTGACATCGGCAACATTTGTTTCTGCTATCTACAACCTTATTCCAGCCATCACCTTCGTCATGGCCATCTCCTGCGGGTATACCTTATCTTCATTTTATTTATTTATAATAAATTAATCTTTTGTCCTCTAAAAAATATATCTTGTAACTTGATCTCCAAAAAACAAAGCATATCATTTTAATCCATAAAAAATTGTTTTTGTTTTGAAAGTAGTTCGCATATTAAACCTGTTAACGAAAAGGGGATAGTTGATGTGACCAATGAGATGAGTGATGTGACTCTTAATTGTTTAAGAAATTATCCAAACATTTTATATACACTCCTCCAAATAGAGTTTAAGTTCTTAAGGTTTACATATAAAATGCAACGTTTGTGATAGTACGTAAACATTTAACAATTTTATCGTTAAGTCAGCTCACCTGTTTCACTAACTATTTGTTAACGAGTTGAACTTAAAGACTACATTCAAATAAAAATAATTTTTGGAGGTCTAAAATTAAATATTAATCTTTAAAGAGATAATATTGAAACAAAGTGCATCTTTTTTGAATGACGAAAAGTCAATTCACTCTTCTTTTCAATTTTCATTATTCACTTACTTTATGAAACCATAATTATTTTATTCTATATGTAATTAGATAACATCTTGTTTAATTAAATAAATTTTATTTCAACAAAGCTATATTGAAGTCACATCCATCATAGAATGAATAATAAATAAATGACAACTTATAGTGGAAATTGAAGTTACCTATGATAGTTCTATATTTTTCTACTAACATATGCACAGCTATAATTTAACATTTTGTCAATTTTGTTTTCTCTTAAATGTATAAAGGTTTGAAAGATTGAACTTGGGAGCAGCAGGAGGGAAGGCCAAGGTGTTAGGAACTATAATTGGGATTGGTGGGGCAATGTTTCTTACTTTCTTCAAAGGTGTAGAAATTGGCGTTTGGTCCTTCCACATTAATCTTTTGAACCCACATCATGACCAAAACGGCAGCGCAGCAACAGCACTACATGCTCACCCAGAGCACAGATTTCTAGGTGTTCTTTGTGCCATAGCAAGCTGCTTCTCCTTTGCTTTATGGCTTATTATTCAGGTCAGCTTAATTATTAATTTTCACACCCACTAATTAACTTCATCTGCATGTTGTTTGATGTGTAGTTCACAGTTATCTGAATTGTCGTTTTGGTTTATGACAGGCTAAGATGAGTGGAGAATACCCAAGCCATCTCTCAAGCACAGCTTTGATGTCCACAATGGGAGCAATACAAGCCACTGTGTTTGCTCTTTGTGTTGAGAGAGATTGGAGCCAGTGGAAGTTAGGATGGAATGTTAGGCTTCTGGCTGTCTCTTACTCGGTATGCTTTGATCAATCACTCCATTTATAATCATTAGACGGGATCATGAATGGGCATTTTCTAAAAAAAAGAAAAATAGTTCTGGGTGCAACCTAGTCCATATCAAAACCAGAAAGGCCCAATATAATTTAGAACTCAAACTTAGAATCAAAATCGGTCTATCAAGCTAACACATGTTTTTAGATAGTTAATAGATGCATGAACCTTGTAGCCACTCATAGTTTGGATCTTGAAAAGGTTTACATTGTTGGTCTTCTATCCCTTCTTTTCTTAGTCTAACTCTTCTCTCGGAGTATATAGGCACCTATTTTACCCATGGTAGTTTGTTGTCTCTTGTCTTTATCTGTTCAGTCTTCATACCCCTTTTATTTATCCCAAAAAAAAAACTGTTTTTCCAAGACACATGAACTAAGTCTAAATTTAATTCAAGAATTAAATTTGAAGATTGCATGACTAGGTCTAATCAATATCAATTATGCATTTACCAAACATCTGGACAATGAAATAATATGGATTCATTTAAAAAAATATTTATTTTTGCAGGGAATTGTTGCGTCTGGAATGGTGGTGATTGTGATTGCATGGTGTGTAAGGATGAAAGGTCCTCTATTTGCTTCTGTATTCAACCCTCTGATGCTTGTCCTTGTGGCCTTTGCTGCTTCTTTGATGTTGAATGAGAAACTCTATTTAGGAAGGCATGTACACTAAATCCTATTCAAGACTAAATTTTATTACGTATCAAGTATCAAAATTAGATCTTGATGAATATGATTAATTTGGTTTCGTTTCGTTTTTAATTGTACAGTGTGCTTGGAGCTTTGCTGATAGTGTGTGGGCTCTACATGGTGCTATGGGGTAAGGGCAGAGAAATAAGAATGATGACTCAGCTTGTGCCATCAGAAATTACCCACCAAGAATATGAAGCAACTGAGGTTGTTGTCATATCCACCAATAGGGCAGATCATGATCATAAAATTGACCAAAGCAATATTAGTATCAGCAATAATTCTGCTAAAGTTCATTATGATTCATCAAATACTCAGCATCAAGCTAGCAATTGTCTCTAGGAATGTCTCAGAAACTTGAAAACACAATGTGCAAAGAATTCGTAAGGCTAAGGTAGATAAATACATTGCATAAAGCTAGGGCCTTCTCCAATTGACTAACTACTATTGCGTGTATGTGGATGCATTTTCTGGTGGGCGTAGAAAAAGGAAAAGCTATTGCTTTTGTGGCTCCCCGCCCCTACTATCTCCTTATATATATTTCTTTTGTTTCTTCAATTATTTGCACTCTATTATTAGTCAATGAAGTATTCAATTGGAACTCAAAATTTTATCTACCAAGTATATATCGTGTTCTGAATTCTCATCTATACTCAGATGTTAATTAGCTGGTAAAAAAAAAATGAGTCTTTTTTATTTCCATATTTCTAGTCAAGGCACACGTGTATAAATATAATACGATATTGCATGTAGGCACAAAGCAAGTTGGCTTAACTTGATAACTTAACTTGAGGCCCAAGACCAACAATAGTTAATTACTATTAATGTGCCATAAATAATTGCTTCTGCTAGCACAGTTGATAACCTCATATGTTGGATATGACTCAAAAGTTGAATACCTTGGTCCAAGTGTTGGGAGTATCTATATTGTGTTTTTGAAAAAGAGAAAGAAAAAGGATAGGAGATACATAAAAAGACTTATATTAATTGAATGAGATGTTGATATTTGTTAATTAGTACATGCATTTTGATTTTAAATATAAAAATATATACTAATTATCCATACTTATTACTATTTCCAACTAAAAATGCATAACGCGATGTGAAAATTTGAATGTTCCTCCAATGTCCTTTTTTTCCTATAAAGAAGACACAAGGTCTTGAAAGTAAGAGTTAAAGAAAGGGGTAAGAATGGGTAAATTAGAACTTCTAACCACTTATGTCCGAAGTGTTATTTAAGCAAAAGAATTTAGAATCCTCCGCTAAAACGGCACTTAAAACTGCCACTAAACTTACCACGGCACTGACAATTTCTACCGCTAAAGCATCCATCACATAGGAAATAATGCTAGTTAAAATCAAGCACATGAATAACCGTCGCTATACCTGAAATAGCAGCGAACTTACAGCTGCCACTAAATAAATTGCATTTAGTAGCGGTTTACTTAGAATTGCCACTAAATCCATTTACATATAACTACCACAAATTATGTTTCTTTTTAATGGTGGCTAAAGATAAAACTGCCACTATTACCATGGTAATAAAATGAATTTTTTTAAAAAAAAAACTTTTTTCTACCTCCTTTTATTATAATATACATGAACTTATATATAGCCACAACTAAAACTTATTTCAAATAATAACCACATCCAAAATGACTTTTAAATTATAGCCATATGAAAAGTCAAATTGCCATTAAAATTATGGCCTGAGAAAACTATATGTAATTATATTGTCGTTTAGAAAAGAGTACGACAAGTCACTATGCAAGTTATATCTATTGAAAACGTTCATGGGAAGGTAGCCTGCTACACTTAATTGATGTCCATTTTCCTAATTAGGTGCTTAAATTATAATATAAAATACTATTAGGAATGTATGAAAATTATATTATAAGAAATAAATATTCATTCTAACTAACATTTCATCTACTTAAGACTAGGGGAGACCTCATCTAAGAAGGGCACATAAAAGAGGAGGAAGGGTGTAATGTCCGATTTTCATTAAATAATGGAAACAGGCGCGTTTTCAAAGCAAGTCCCCCGAAATGAATTAGTTAAGGTTCCAAAAAATTTGAGTAACATTCTAGACTCCTAAAAATAGAATCCCAGGCTTAAATGGAAAGAAAAAATAGAGTTAGAATGAAGAAACAAATTTTGACGAAAAGCTTACGAAATGTAATGGTATTTTCAGAATTTTGAGCAAATTTTGAAATTCACACAGGAGGGCTTTTTAAATGAAAGTTTTGAGTTTTTCAAAGTTCTCAGAGGCCCTGAAAACTATAGGAAGCCCGGGAAAAGTTAAATTCCTCCAATGGACATTTTCTAATGTCGGTGTACCCGAACTTTGACAGATTCATTCAAGAAGGTTTTAGTTTCGATTTGAATGATTCCAAAAACATTTTACTAAATTGGGAACCTAAATTTTATAATGGAAAAGGTAGTTCACAAAAGGAAGCTAAAACAAAGTAGAAACAAAAATGCCAAAAATGAATGGCAAAATGAGAATTTTTGAAAAGTCATTTTTCCTCTACCTATATATATATAGGGCGCCCCACTCTCCCACTCACATAGCCTCATATTTTTCTGCCCCAAACCAGAGAAGAAACCCTAGGAGAGTGGCGTACCAAGGGAAGAAGAAGAGGAGGAGGAATCAAGGCTTGAAGGTATGGAATTTTGGTAGTTTTTCATGCTTTCTTTTTTCCAAACCTCTTCCCCTCCATTCTCCTTTGTTTCCTATGATTATAATGAAGTATATAAATATGTTTTAAGGGAGAAATTAAGGAGAAAATTTGGATTTGAAGAGAGAGGCCCAAAGAAGACAAAATTCAAGTGAGAAAATAAAGAAAAATAAAGTAATTTCTTCTTCCATGGTTGCTATCCCTTGCTTCCCTTCTTCCTATGTTTTGCCCCACTCAAGAAGTCCTAGGAAGGCTTGGTTTTTAGGCAAAACCAAGGGTGATTCTTAAGAAAAAGGGTGTGGAGATTAAGAAAATGCAAAGAGAATTAACAAATAACCATGAAAATTCAAGATGCAAATTCTAGGGTTTCATATATTTTTTCCAAAATATGATTTGATACCTTGATTTCTATGTTTAAATGAGAGTTTAAATGAGCTCCTAAGATCCCTAGAAGTATCCCCATATGCTTCTTCCATCAAGAAAACAAACCAAAATCCAAAAAGGCCAAAATGCTTCATAGGTTCACCCAAGTGAGTTCCATATACCTAGGGATTATTTTAAATTTTCTAAGCCTATTTTTGAGTCATATATGATGAGTGGATGTAATGTCCCACATTGGGTAGGAGACCCTAGGGCTAAGGCCTTATAAGTGGGAGCGAAACTCTCCCCACCAACGGCACACTCTTGGGGTAAAACTCAAGAGACAAAACCCCACCCTTGTCAGTGAAATGAGAGTAACCGAAGGGGGCGAGATTGGGGACAATACTGTTGGAGGCTCTATGGGGTATTTGGTATCAAAGCCAGCCTGGCTGCATATGCAACCTGAGGACGGGTTGACCCCAAGAGGGGTGGAATGTAATGTCTTACATTAGGTAAGAGACCCTGGGGCTAAGGCCTTATAAGTGGGAGTAAAGCTCTTCCCACCAACAGTGTGCTTTTGGGGTAAAACCTAAGGGACAAAACCTTACCCTTGCCAGTGAAATGAGAGTAACTAAAGGGGGTGAGATCGGGGACAATACTATTGGAGAATTTGTGGGGTATTTGGTATCAGAGCCTGCCTGGCCGCATGTGCAACCTGAGGATGAGTTGGCCCTAAGATGGGTGAAATGTAATGTCCCACATCGGGTAGGAGACCCTGGGGTAAGGCCTTATAAGTGGGAGCGAAGTTTTCTCCACTAACGGCACTCTTTTGGGGTAAAACCCAAGGGACAAAACTCCACCCTTACCGGTAAAATGAAAATAACCGAAGGGGGTGAGATTAGGGACAAAACCCAAAATGCACCATTGGTGGAGAGAGCTTCGCTCCCACTTATAAGGACTTAGCCCTAAGGTCTTCTATCCGATATGGGACATTATATTCACCCCTCTTGGGACCTACCCATCCTCAGGTTGCACATTCGGCCAGGCCGGCTCTGATACTAAATACCCCATAGAGCCTCTAACAGTATTGTCCTTGATCTCGGCCCCTTTGGTTACTCTCATTTCAACGGCAAGGTTGGGGTTTTGTCTCTTGGGTTTTATCCCAAGAGCGTGCCATTAGTGGGGAGAGTTTCGCTCCCACTTATAAGGTCTTAGCCCCAGGGTCTCCTACCCGATGTGGGACATTACATTCCATCCCTCTTGGGGCCAACCCGTCCTCGGGTTGCACATGCGGCTAGGCTGGCTCTGATACTAAATACCCCACAGAGCCTCCAACAATATTGTCCCCAATGTCTCCTGTAACACCATCATTTATAGCTCATACCCATCATACCTTACATGCTCATATGAGGTATAGGAAGAATAAGGTGAGATCTTCCTCATTGGATTCATACACTTTCTTACATGGCGTCATGGTTAAAAATTCATTTCAGTGTCACATGGACCGTGTGAGCTCATTCTATGCATCCTCATATTTAATTGCACCATTACAACTCGTTTCAATCTTAAAAACATGCTTTTAGCCCATGGAAACCAAAAAGAGGTATGGAACATGCATGTTCATTTTCGGCCAGGCTTGGCCTCATTTCTGGGCAAAGTTTGGAAAATTACAACTAAATTTAGAAAAATCAAAAACATGTAATCTCAGTCATTCTAGAAATCTTGGGATGTCTACTTCATGGTAAAAATATGTACACATCCTAACATCCAACACACAAAGCGTTTGACATGCGAAATCATCTGGAGGTCGGACTGGTCCTGATACTGTCACAGTTTATTGATATGAACTTCAAAAATGTCTAACTAATTCCAAAAAAATTCAATGCATTCAAATGATACCAATATGGAAAATGTGGATGTTAACTAAAGAGAAAAAATGTCTCCAAATTAGTTCATCAAGCCCAACTCTCAGAAATTGATGGAACAATACCTCTAGTCAGGCAAGATGACTAATATTAGGAAGAAACTTTGAAAATGCATATCTTCCTCTTTAGACCTCCAAATGAGGTTCTTCTAGTTGCTACAAGTCCCTATAACTGTCTAGTTTCTGTCTATAAAATTTTGTAGCCATTGGACCACGTTTGCCCCTCGAATGATAGAATTTCACAACTGACCAAATGAACAGTGCTTATGCAAATCTGAATTTCTAATACCAATTTTGAAAAATCATGAAAAATTCCATAGACCTCCAAATGATCTAATCTTTAGCTTTTCAAAATTCTCTAGACAAGATCTAGTCACATGCCAATTTTCAAGGCAAGAAGAGGTCATTTGATCAGACTTGGACATCATGGGGCAAAGTGACCAATTTCTCTTACTAAAGAGAGCTCCAAGGGTTCAAATATGGCTTAAATGTCTAACAACTCAGATTTGCAAAACTCACTCTCCCACACTAACACATACACCATGTACATAATGCCAAGATCTTACTATTCATACCGAAACTTGCTACATCATGCACTATAATTCTAATTCTCATACATATACAATGAGTACATCTATTTACAAGTGTTCATAAGTACCTATAACATGTACATCATTAGATTACATCCCTTAGCAACATAACGGTGACAAAATGGCTAATTTACAATTTCTTCACTGAACTCTCTAGCTTCAAGCTTGGTGGCTCCCATCTCTTGTTTCACTTGGTCTACCTAACATGTTAGGATGGTGGAGAGGGGGAGTGAGATTCAAAGAATCTCAATAGCTCATCTCTCATTCACTCATACATAAAGCATGCAAACAAGTCTCACAAATGTATGCATGGGCATATTAGCATGTGAAATCATAAGAAAAGTATTTTCAACATTTGAGTCGGCCATACATAACATACAAGAGCTTGCCAAGCAAGTGGATTAGCCTCACCCATTCACTTGTGGATTTTGGACTTGCCTCACCCATTTTTTAAGAGGTTCTTAGACTCAACCTTACTCTTAGGAGTCAACCTCACTTTTGGGAGACTCTTTACTTTGTCTCAACCAACTTTAGGGTTCTTGGCTCATCTTCACCATGGCTAGAGGGTTGTTGGCTTTTCCATACTCAAGAAAACCAAGGTAATCACAATAATACATCATTGAAATACATAAGGCATCATCATGCTAACATACTTTTCATGGTTTAAAAACATTCATATACATATGCAAGACAATGTAAGCACACATCTATGTATAAGAGAAGGTGGAGAGAGCTACCTTATTAGCTAATCACAATCTTTCCCTTTCAATTTGTCTCCTCCCTTGTTGATTTCATAAGCACCACTAGATGGGAGTGCTTCTCTTGAGCCTAGACACACAAGAGCATGGAATTACTTTCTCATAGCTCAATACTTATTCACAAAGCTAGGGGTTTCTCTATAGCAAACCCTACCAAGCATATAAGAAACTAGGGATTCTTTCTTTCTCTAGAAGTTCACTAACTATCCTTCCTCTCTCAAGCTCTCAAAAAAGGAAAGCAAAGAGGAAGAAGTGAAGATACATGAGTTTCTTGCTCCCTCTAGGTTAGAACAAAACTTTCTTACTCATTAACCCATGGAAAAGGGAGCTTAGAAGGAGAAGAATAAAATCAAGAAAAAGGAGCATAAAGAGCTATAAAGGTTTTCACCTTTCTTCCTTAGCTTCCCTTCTTTCTCTCTTGGTTTCTCCTAGTTTCCCTCTCTCTCTCAAGCTTTTTTCTGTGCTTAGGTGAAGTTTAAGTCGGTTTAGAGAGAAAGGATGAGTTGGGGCACTTTAAGAAGTTAAATTCTTTTTTTTTTTCACGCTTTTTCAGATTTACCCTCGCTATAGCGAAGAATAACCCTCGCTACAACGAGCACGTATCAGTTCCAGACCCCTGTTTTCGCTATGGCATGCGCTACAACGAGCAATGCCCTGGTTTTTGTATGAGATGTCTGCACTTGCTATAGCTAGAAGCATTCTCACTATAGCTAGAAGGCACTTTCGCTATGGCTAGGCCATTTCTCGCTATAGCTAGCAGACTTAGAAAATTTGCAGCCCTTCAAAAATTTTTCAGTTTTTTTTTTCTGGTTGTTACATCGCCCCCTTCAGTTACTCTCATTTCACTGGTAAAGGTAGGGTTTTCCCCCTTGGGTTTTACCCTAAGAGTGCACCGTTGGTGGGAAGAGCTTCGTTCCCACTTATAAGGCCTTAGCCCCAGGTTCTCTTACTCGATGTGGGGCATTACATTCCACCCCTCTTAGGGCCAACCTGTCCTCGGGTTGCACATGCTGCCAGACCAGCTCTAATACCAAATATCCCACAAAGCCTCCAATAGTATTGTTCCCGATCTCGCCCCCTTCGGTTACTCTCATTTTATTGACAAGGGTGGGGTTTTGTCCCTTGGGTTTTACCCCAAGAGCATACCATTGGTAGGGAGAGCTTTGCTCCCACTTACAAGGCCTTAGCCCTAGGGTCTCCTACCCGATGTGAGACATTACATTCTACCCCTCTTGGGGCCAACCCATCCTCAGGTTGCACATGCGGGTAGGCCAACTCTGATACCAAATACCCTCCAGAGCCTCCAACAGTATTGTCCCTGATCTCGCCCCCTTTAGTTACTTTCATTTCATGGCAAGGGTGGGGTTTTGTCTCTTGGGTTTTACCCCAAGAGTGCGCCGTTGATGGGGAGAGTTTCGCTCCCACTTATAAGGTCTTAGCCCTAGGGTCTCCTACCTAATGTGGGACATTACATTCCACCCCTCTTGGGGCCAACCCGTTCTCTAGTTGCACATGCAACTAGGCTAGCTCTGATACCAAATACCCCACAAAGCCTCTAACAGTATTGTCCTCGATCTCACCCCTTTTGGTTACTCTCATTTCATTGGCAAGGGTGGGGTTTTGTCCTTTAGGTTTTACCCTAAAAGTGCGCCGTTGGTGGAGAGAGCTTCGCTCCCACTTATAAGGCCTTAGCCCTAGGGTCTCCTGCCCGATGTAGGACATTACAGTGGAGGCCTTGGGAAAAATTTAGGAAGCCTAAAGAATGAGTTGGTGCCCTATGTTCCATTGTATGACCTAAAGAAGCAACATGTAGTTAGGCTCTTTATTTTAATTGTGTGATGACTTTAAGAGGCTTAAAAGAAGTTAAGAATCATATATGAAAGGAAAAAATAGAGCCTGGAATTTATTTGATGAGTGTTGCTTCATTAAGTGCATTTTTTGAACCATAAAGGGGTTTATAGGTTAAGCTAGAGTCTAAGCAAGTTGTGTGGCTTTAGAATTAATTCCATGAACCTAATTGGCTTCCATAAATTATGTCTAGGCTAAGAGAAATCATTCCCACACCTTTATGTGTGTGAGGCCGAAGAAGGGAGAGAAAATTTAAGAGAAAAAGTGTGTGCTTGCATCCAAGGTAGCTTAGTCCTTCTTCTCTCATGCATGATTGCATGCTTATCTTGTCTTTGAATGTGTGTATGTGTGTTTTAAGCCATGAAAAGTATTTTAGCATGATTTCACATGCCATAGGACCCTGATGATGTATTATGTTTCCAAATGATGTTTATGATGCGTATTTTGGTTTGCTTGAGTGTGGTGAGGCCAAGAACCCTTAGCTATGGTGAGGATGAGCCAAGAACCCTTAGAATTGGTTAAGATAAAGTAAATAGTCTCTCAAAAGTGAGGTTGACTCCCAAGAGCAAAGTTGAGTTCAAAAATCTCATAAAGAATGGGTGAGGCTAATCCACTTACTTGGCAAGCCTTTGTATGTTAAATATGACTTGCTTAAATGTTGAAAATGTCTCTTGAATGATTATACATCTTATGATACTCATGCATGCATTTGTAAGATTGGTTTTACATCTTTTATGTGTGATTGAAAAGGAGATAAGCTATTAGGATTCTTTGAATCTCATTCCCACCTCTCCAATGTTCTAACATACTAGGTGGACAAAGAGAGCAAGGAAATGGAAGCCAACCTTTTGAAAGATGAGAGGATGCCATCAAAGTGCATGGATTAGGCTACTTTAAGGCCATTTAAGTGATGAATGTTGTAACCTATTATTGTATATGACCTATGACCTCTTGAGCATGTGTAATTATGCTAATATGTGATGTATAAATGAGAGATTATGTTATGTGAATACTAAAATGCATATTGAGTATGAAATGGCAAATTTTTCTTCTTGAAAGTTTGATGCATTAGTGTATAAGTGAAAGTGGAATTGCCAAATTGAAATGCATGAGGTTTGGGACCATTTAGGTAGTTCATACAAGTCATAATCATGCTTTTAAACTTACCCAAGAGGTACCAAATATCAAGGGAAGTCATTTGGACACTTTGATATCTTATATGGAGTAAAAATTGACTATATTGAAAACTTTTAACACTTTTTTCAAATGAACTCTTCTTGATTTGAAATTTGGCATGTAATTAGAGCTTTTTGGGAAGCTAAAGTGCATAATTTTCAGAGGTTTATGGAATATTTGATAAATTTTCAAATTTGAAAAAAATTCTGATTTTGGTCATGTTATTGTTCATACTGGTCTTAAAATGATTTCTATCACTTAGGGGATAAATGATAGCCAATTGCCACAAAATTTTACAAAGATAAACTAGACATTCCTAGTGAATTGTGACAACTAAAAGCACCCCATTTGGATGTCTAAAGTGAGAGATATAAATTTTTAAAGATTCTGTCTAGTATCAGGCACTCAAACTGACCTTAGGTATTGTTTGATTGGGTTTTGAGGTCTGGCCATATCTAAACTGGTCTAGAATTATTTTTTCCCTCCACCTAACATCTGTAGCTTTTTAAAATGGTATCATTTGCATGGATTGGATTTTTGTGAAATTAATTGGATATTTTTGAAATTTGTAGCAGAAAGCTGTGATAGTACCAGTAGCTAGTCAGACCTTTGCACCTTTTTGAATGTCTACCATCTTCTGTGTTATGTTTCATAGACTGTACATATTTTTATATAAATTAGACATGTGTAGATTTCCATAATGGTAAAGAATGCATGATTTTGATTTTTCTAGAATTAGTTATGAGTTTCCAAAATTTGTGACAGAAGTGGGGAATTTCTGGCCGAAAATGCAATTATATATTTTATGCTTCCCTTTGCCTTTCATGAGTTGTAGGCCACTTTTGGTGATAGAAATGAGTTGTATCTATGTAATTAAATATGAAAATGTAATATATGAGCTCACATGGTTCACAAGACACTGAATAAAAATTTTATACACGACGCAATGTTAAGAAATCCATTATTTTAATATCTTTTTTTCTTGTCTCTTCATGGAATTGGTGGTGTGAACACCGTATTTTATCCGAGCATGCTCCAAAAATAATGATAAAATTAAACTAACAAAAAATAGAAAACAAAATAATAAAAAAAGAGAGAGAGAAAAAATGATAAAATATCATCAAATCAAATGCTAAAATATATACAAGGAAAAAGAAAAAAAGAAGAAAAAGAAAGAAAAAAAAAAGAGAGAAGTATCTCTTTTTCTTTCAAATTTTAAAACTCATTGAGCCCAAATCAAATAGGGAGGTCCAAGAAAAAAGCCCACTAACTTAATACCAAAAGACCAAAAAAAAGAAAAAGAAAAAAGAGAAGAAGAAAAAGTTAAAAAAGAATCAAATTCCAAAAATAATAATGAACCAAAAAAAATGGAGAAACAAAAAAAAAAGAACTTAAAAAAAAGTATCTCTTTCTCTTTCAAATTTCAAAATCCATTCCAAAATAGCCCAACACAAAAACCAATAACCCAAAAAAAAAAGAAAGAAAAAGAAAAAAAAAAGAAAAAAGAAAATCCAAAAATAATAATAATAAGATGTTGAACAAGAAACAAAAGCAAATAAACAAAAAAAAAAAAAGGAAAGAGAAACAAGCAAACAAAAAAGGTGAGCAGAAAATAGAAATAATAAACCCAAATAGCTTTAGAACCCACAAGTTCAGCCCAATAAAGTGATGGAAAAATGGAAGGATGATATGGGCTCAAACTTAAAAGTCCACTTACTCAGAAAATAAAAATAAAAAATAAAAAAAAGACTAAAAAACAAACAAAGGAACAAAGCAAAAATAACAAAAATCAAATTAAGTTTAAAGACTCTAAATTGAAAGCCTGCTTCCTTCTTCTCTGTACTTGAAATAAAAGCCCAACGCCCCAAAAGAAAAATTGAACCTGACCCCACCAAAAACCGACGGCCCAGTACAAAGGAGGAAAAATGAAAAAGCCTAAGAGAAGATGAAATTTGCTCCATCTCTCAAATCCATCTGGTAACCCTATCCGTGGCCTCACCTCCCTCGTACTCCTATCGAGTCGTTCAAGAAGTGGAAAAAAGAAAACCACGCTGAGATGGTAGGGGACCATAACACCATAACGTGCACTAACATTGCAGGATTGTGGTGCAGAGGAGAATGAGGGTAGTACAAGATCAGCCATTCCAACGGCATGGTACGGAGGAATCCTATGAATTAATGTATGGGAACTTAGGAAATGCAAAGAAAATGGGAGAAAAGCTAGTGAATTTGAAGATAAGAAAGTTAAGAATTCTTGAACACTTTGTAAATTCTATTTTCATCCATGAATTTCCTAGCCTATGTGAGTATTTGCTTGAGTTCCTAAGACCCCTAAGAAGCCTCCCAAGTGCCTCTCCCTTCTAGAAAAAATTGCAAAAGTCTATGGGTCTATAATGCTTCCACTATCTTGGCCTAAAGGGTTTGGAAGGGCTAAGGAGTATTTTAATTTGTTCTAAGCGTGGTTCAGGACTTTATGTGATGAAAGAAGATAGGAAGAACCCTTGAAAAAAATTTAGAAGCCACAGATTGAGAGTTAGGTTGATAGGTTCCATAATATAGCCTTAAGAAGCAACTTGTATCTAGGCTCTTGGAAATGAGTGTGTGATGGCTCTAAAGACTTCAAATGAAGTCAAGAGGCCTAGATAAAATAACAGAATAGAACCAAGAACTTGAATTATGGTAGTTGCTTCATTAGGCCGTTAATGGAGCTATTAAGTAACCAATAGACAAAGTGTGCTTCTTAAATGTGTGTTTCATACTTTGGCTTGTTCCAAGAGTGTAACTAGATGCTATTTGTTATGTCTAGGCTAAAGAAAAAAAAAACTCCACCTAGTTGTGGGTGTGAAACCAAAAAGGAAGCTTGTGTTTAATTACTAAGGTAGCTCTCCATCCTTTTTCTTGTGTGCAATATGGTTGTATAAATGTCATTTGATGCATATATGTGTGTTTGAATCTTGAGAAATGACATATGCTATTACTTGACTTTTATGGTACCATTATATTTCTTGATTGCCATTTGATTGTGAAATTGTTCTATATGGGTAAGGTTATGCTAAAAGTCCCTTGTGATGAGTGAGGTGAAGCCAAAAATCCCTAGGAATAGGCGAGACAAGGCCAAAAGTCTCTTAGATGAGTGAGGCCAAGTCAAAAGTCCCTAGACCAAAGGTGAGACTAATCCAAAAGTCTTAAAAATGGGATGAGGTTAGACCAAGAATCCCTTGAGCATTTTCTTTGGCTTTGATATGTTATGGCATGAAAAGTGGAAATGTAATGCTTCTTGAAAGTGCTTGTGACATGCTTATATCTTATGACATAAATATATGCCTAATTGCTTACTTGAAAAGATGTTTGAACTATTAAGATTCCATGAATCTCATCCCCTTCCCTCTCTTATCTTAACATGTTTAGGTGGAGCTTAAGAAGGCCAAAGTGGAAGCCATGGAGCTTGATTAGCCATATTTTGTCATTGATGTAATTCTTGATGTAAAGAATTGTCAAAGTTTGTATGTACCTATTATTTTTGAGATGTAAATGCTTGAGCAAATGAAAAAGTATGTATATGTAGTGTATGAACCAAATTTGAAACTAAATCAATGGGAAAATGAGTTTTGGGTACTTGGTGGCTTGTATTTAGTAGTGTATTCTTGTAGGTAGCATGATGAGTTTGAGATGTATGATAGTTTGGACTATTTGAGCAGCTCATATATGATGTGTTCATGTTTTGAAATGTGCCCAAGAAGTGGTAGAGCATTTAAGAAGTCATTTGGACTACTTTTGACCCATATATAGTCTTCAAATGACCATATTTGAGAGCTATGTCAAGATATAACCAAATGAGCTCTTCTTGGCTTAAAATTTGGCATGCATATAGGCCTTGTCTAGATATTTTTGGAAAGCTAAAGTTCACATTATTTGGAGCTCTAGAAAATTTTTGGTGAATTTTCAAAATTGGCAATTTGTGATAGATTTAACCTGGGTACTGTGTAGGTCAAAAATTTTGTCTTCTTCAGTCATTTGTCAAATGGTGTCCAATGGCTATGAAATTTTACAAGCATAAATTAGACATGATAAAATTTTTATAGCACTTAAGGGCACCTCATTTAGATTTATATTAAGGGAGAAATGAAATTTTGAACTTCCAGATCAATATCAGGGATGCAGTTAGACCTCCATTATTGTTCCATTAGTTTTCATGGTCTGATTGCTTTTGTTTTGATCTAGACTTATTTTTCCCCTTAGGTTAACATTCATAGATTTCAAGAATGATATGTTTTTCTGAGTTTTGATTTTTATAGAATTAGTTATGAATTTTTGAAGTTCATATCAGTAACTTGTGATAGCAAACCTCAGCAGCCAGACCTTTCAAGGCTTTCTGATGTCAATCATAGTCTAGCTAGGTTTTCATGGATTGGAATAATTTTTAACCTATATTTGACATTTAGAGCTTTCTAGAAAGCTATCATTTACTTGAACTTTATTTTTTAATAATTAATTATGATTTTCCAAAAGGTGCCAAAAATCTAAATTCTAGACCTGCGAACAAATTGAAATTTTTTTAGTTTTTGGCTTCAAATATGTGGTTCATTGGTTGTTTTATAATATTTACGAATTGTATGGATGGATTATAAATAGAGAATGCTATTGATGGGTCCATACAGACACTTAGAGAGAGAAAAAGGAGAGTGTCTTCTCTACCAAGAATGTATACAGACGTTGGTCAGAAGTGCTAGCAAGTTGTTCGAGTTGAACAATCGTTCATGTGGATACCAATAGAGAGAGCAAATCTGAAGATCAGTTCTTGAGATCTAACAGCAAAAGGTAAATATTTCTAGATCTACTCGATTTAAATGACATTGATGGATCTATGGGAAGGGATTCAGGTTTTAATTTCCTAACAATGGTATTAGAGCCGTGTCAATGATTGTTTAAATTGAGTTTTTGTGTGAAGTTCCATGAATTTTGCCTTTGTTGTGATTTTGCATGACCTATATGCGATGCAATATGTTGCAATGTGATATAAGTATGCAAACTTAGGGCTCACATGATTAGTGTTTGAATCTGGCATTCATATATGTATTATATGTTCAAATCAATTTTAAATTTGATTTCATATAAGTGATATTTAAACTTTACAATTCAATATTATGCGCGACATATGTGTGATAATTACAAAGAGGTTCGAATTTGATTTGGAATCTAATTCTAAATCTATTCAATTCAAGCTATAAATTGTTCAATTCAGATATTTACAAATTTGTTTAACAAGTCTCTTCATGTTTTCATATATAACATGTTATTTCATACATATATATTTATATATGTTACGAACATGCTTTCATGACATAAATGAACAATCCATATTTGTATATGTATATAAATATGATTTTGAATATGTGATTTGCATATGATGAAGAAACTAGACATGTTGATAGGATATATTTAAATCTGTAATATATGTATGTGATACATGAATCTCATATATGTATATATGAAAATGTGTTTAGCGCAACCTAATATGATTTAACACTAAGATCATAATGCTTACAACCTTATGAGATGAGATGTTTGTAACTTTATATATGAATTATGTTTGTTTGAATTGGATGGGTATGGTGCATAATATGGCCCTAGGTTTTTGTGGCTTGTAATTCTTTAAATACGGCTTGTGTGTCGTGCTCCTCTCTATTTATTCTAGATGTACATGCTCTTCTTATCTCACTCCCCTCAAATGTTCAATTGAGGTTTCTCTTTGTAGTTTCTTTTTATCTTAGAAGAATCCTCTCATTGACTTGGGAGGAGATAGGCTAGATGGGTCATATTATGACATATTTATTTTATACTTCATTATGAGATCATATGTATGTATGAGATGCTATCATAGTAAATTATCATGTGATGATTAAATATTTGAATCACAATGAAATAATAATAAAATCCCTCGAATCAAATTTTAAGTTAATAAGCCACCCATTTATGAATGCCTGTCAAGGCTTTGATAGCCTAAGTGTATGTTCCATCAAAGTGGATATGCTTAGGTTATCTTAGGGAGACAGCTTGGGTAATGGTGATACTCATAAGGTTCATAATGGTTTGACTTAATTAGGACTATCAAAATAGTTTTGGGTCTTAAGGCACTAGATGGGATGAAACATGTTAGATTATATGATGATAGAATCTTATAAAGATCTAAGAGTTACAAGTGATGTAATTGGTAAACAAGTTACCTACCTAAATAACTTAATTTTAAGCGTCTTGCTAAAGCGGACTTACAATTGTGTGAAATATGGGTCTTAGCTTACTAAATTAAATTAAGAGTTAGTTTTTAGTGGGAGATTATTAACTTGGCTTTGCATATTTTTGTTGTAGAAAATGTCAACAAATAATTCTGCTATACCATCATTGCAATCTGTCTTTAAGAAGGACAAACTAAATGGGACCAACTTTCTTGACTTGTTTAGGAACTTAAGAATGTTCTCAAGCAGGAGAGAAAGTCATATATCCTAGATCAACCTATTCCTGAGGAGCTTGTAGCCAATGCTCCAAGAGTCCAAAAGGATGCCCACACTAATCATCTTAATGACTCTGTAGATGTAGGATGCTTGATGCTAGCCACCATGATCCCAGAACTTCAGAGAGATCTGGAACACATGGAGGTTTATGAGATGATTATACATCTCAAGGAAATGTTCTAGCAACAGGCGAGGCAAGAAAGGTATGAAACTGCTAAGGCCTTACATTCTTGCAAAATGGCTGAAAGTGCATCAATTAGTGCTCATGTCTTAAAAATGAAAGGCTATATTGATCACCTTGAAAGGCTCGGATTTCCCATGAGCCAGGAGCTAGCTACAGATTTGATCTTAAACTCACTTCCAAAAAGCTATGGTTAGTTTCTCATGAACTATAATATGAATAACATAGAGAAATCAATTTCTGAACTACATTTGATGCTTAAAACTGCTGAGCAAAATATCAAGAAAAAGCCAAACACTATTTTAATGGTTTAGAAAGAAAAAGGAATGAAAAAGAAAAGCAAAAGCAAAGGAAATAGAAAGGGCCCGGACAATAAATCCAAGGACCAAAACAAGCCCAAGCCCAAACCCAAGTTTGAAGCCAAGAAGGCAAAGCCTTCCAAGGAAGGACTTTGTTCCTTTTGCAATGAGCTCGGTCATTGGAAGAGAAACTGCAAGCTCTACCTAAAAGATCTAAAGAATAAGAAGAATAGTAGGGCTATTACTTCAAGTATTTATGTTATAGAAATTAATCTTTCTACTTCTTCTAAATGGGTATTAGATACATGTGGAACTCACATTTGTACAAATGTGCAGGGTTTTAAAAGGAGTAAAAAGCTGAAAAATGGCGAAATAGACCTACGAGTTGGAAATAAAGTAAGAGTTACTGCTTTAATCATAGGCACTTATGAATTAGTTTTGCCCAATGGGCTTTTGTTTATTTTGAACAATTGCTATTATGTTCTTGCTTTAAGTAGAAACATTGTTTCACTTTCTTATTTAGATAAGGAAGGTTTTACTTCAGTTATTGGGAATAATAAATGTTTTATTTATTTTAATGACATTTTTTACGTGAATGGTGATTTGCATGGTGGTCATTATTACTTGAACCTTGAAATTCCCAATAATGAAAATATCTATAATGTAACTACCAAGAGGATCAAGTGAAACAATTTGAATCTGATCTACCTATGGCATTATCGTCTAGGCCATATAAATGATAAACGCATTTCAAAGCTCTATCAAGATAGATTACTTAACTCATTTGATTTTGAATCATTTAACACCTGTGAATCTTGTTTATTAGGAAATATGACTAAGGCATCTTTCACTAGGCATAGTGAAACATCCATTGACCTATTGGGCTTAATACATATCGATGTATGTGGTCCACTAACCACTACCAGAGGCAGTCACTTATACTTCATTACGTTTATAGATGACTATAGTAGATATGGATACATCTATTTAATGAGACACAAATCTGAATCTTTTGAAATGTTCAAAACCTTCCAAAATGAGATACAAAATAAGCTTGGCAAATTTATTAAAGCACTTTGATCTGATCAAGGTGGTGAATATTTGAGGCAAGAATTTATTAACCATATCAGAAATTGTGGAATTGTCTCACAATTAACCCCATCAGGAACACCACAATGGAATGGTGTTTCTAAACGATAAAATTGAACCCTATTAGATATGGTTTGATCTATGGTGAGTCAAACAAATCTTCCACCATCCTTTTGGGGCTATGCATTAGAAACAGTTACGTTCACACTAAACCGTATCCCATCTAAGGCGGTTGAAAAGACCTTATATGAGATGTGGACTGGGAAGAAGCCTAGTTTAGCTTTTCTCAAGATTTGACAATGCGAGGCCTATGTTAAACAACAAGCCTCGGATAAGTTAGTACCTAAATCTATAAAATGTCTTTTTGTGGGTTATCCTAAGCAAACTAAAGGATACTACTTCTACAATCCCAATGAGAATAAACTATTTATTGCTCAAAATGGTATATTTCTAGAAAGAGAATTTATCTCTAAAAGAACCAGTGGGAGTAAGATACATCTCGAAGAAGTTCAAGAGCCACAAAATCCCATTGAGCCAATGATGGAAATACGAGAAGACTCACAACAAGTTATTGAGCTTTCTCAAGTAACACAAGGCCCACGAAGGTCTGATAGGACATGACATCAGCCTTAAAGATATGGATTTCTTTTAACTGAAAGTCATGATGTGTTGAGCCAACTACCTATCAAGAAGTTGTAGTGGGATCAAACTCTGAGACATGGCTAGAAGTCATGAAGTCTGAGATGCAATCCATGTGTGATAATCAGGTATGAACCTTGATTGACCCACCTGAAGGTATAAAAACCATTGGCTGCAAATAGGTTTTTAAGAAGAAAATTGACATGGATGGCCAAGTGTATACCTTCAAAGCACGATTGGTTACAAAAGGATTCAAATAAACCCATGGTATAGACTATGATGAAACCTTTTCGCCAGTCGCCATGATTAAATTAATCAGGATCCTTCTTGCCATTATAGCGTACTATGATTACAAGATCTGGCAAATGGACGTCAAAACAACATTCCTTAATGGGAAGCTGCTTGAGGATGCGTACATGACATAACCTGAAGGTTTTGTACGTCCAAAGAATTTTAGGAAGGTTTACAAGCTTCAAAAATCCATTTATGGGTTAAAACAAGCATCTCAAAGTTGGAATCATCGCTGTGACGAATTAGTCAAAGATTTTAGATTTATCCAAAATATCGATGAACCTTATGTTTACAAAAAGGTTAATGGGAGCACAATTGTATTTTTAGTGCTTTATGTTGATGACATCCTAATCATTGGAAATGACATTCATACCTTGCAGAATGTCAAGACTTGGTTAGAAAAGTGTTTCTCAATGAAAGACTTAGGCGAAGCCACTTACATCCTAAGGATAAGGATCTATAGAGGTAGATCCAAGAGGCTAATCAACCTAAGTTAGAGCACTTACATAGACAAAGTATTGCATAGGTTTAATATGCAAGATTCAAAAAGGGGTTATATACCCATGTCTCTTGTACACATGATAAGCAAGATCGCATGAGCAAGATTCCATATGCCTTAGCTATTGGATCTATCATGTATGCTATGTTGTGCACTCGACCGAATGTCTCATATGCCTTAAGTATAACTAATAGATATTAGTCAGATCCAGGTGAGAGTCACTGGATTACTGTCAAGAATATCCTGAAATACTTAAGAAGGACTAAGTATGTATTCTTGGTCTATGGAGGATTGGAAGACGAGCTTGTTCTAAATGGTTACACAGATGTAAGTTTCCAGTCTGATAAGGATAATTCTAGATCGCAATCAGGATTTGTATTCTATTTGAACAGTGGAGCAGTCAGCTGGAAGAGCTCCAAGCAAAGTACAATAGCTGATTCTACAATAGAAGCTAAGTACCTAGTAGCATCAGATGTAGCTAAGGAAGCCGTTTTGGATTAAAAAATTCATCACTGAACTAGGAGTGGTGTCGACCATCTCAAATCCAATAGATCTATTTTGTGACAACAACGGTGCTATAGCACAACTTAAAGAGCCGAGGTCACATCAAAGAACTAAACACATATTCGAGTGATATCACCTCATCAGAGAAATCATTGATAAGGGTGATATAAAGATATGCAAAGTACCAACTAATGATAATGTTGCTAATCCACTTACTAAACCGCTTTCACAGGCAAAGTATGAGCATCATGTTAGGTCAATGGGTATTAGACACATCAAAGATTAGACTTAGTGCAAGTGGGAGTTATTGGAGATTGTGCCCTAGGCCAATCATTATATTGCAAACATTGTACTTTATTAAGAAATAAGAGTTTTCTTTTATTATATTATTATTATATTTTTTGCATGTTCTATATAATAATATCTTTGGATAAATCATATTGATTATCTTAAATATCCCTAATCGATCATCATTGTGGGAACGATGATGAACTAAGACTAGTATGATTTTGATTTATGATTATGTGTTAATCATGTATGTAGATACGAATCAAAATCATAGGCGCAAGATGCTGGATCGACCCGTTATGAGATAGCTACATGGATTAAGTCATAAGCGTATCTTATGTATAATTATGTCATCGAACCCATAGACTTGAGATCACCATAGTTTCCAACATGAAAATTACTATTTTTTGGTATAGTCAAAAGTCATCTTTAACCGGGTGATCATAAAGGCTATGATCGAGTATGGTGAAATTCATGTAGAAGAAAATGAGTGGTTAAGATAAGATTTGTCACTCTGATTAATAAAGAGATATCTTTGGGCCCCTCGATGAGTGAGACTAAGAAATGCATGGTCGTGCTCGAATGGAAGGGTTTCCATTTGTACTGTCAATCTACATGTAGATAGAGAAAGTGATGATCAAGTAAGATAAGGATGACATTTCCATGCCTCATACTTGATCTAAATATCATGTGATAAAAGGGATGTAATAAGGTTATATGATAGGTTGTATCGGATGACCAATCCCTATATGATTTGGGTAGTCACAATGTCTTGCTAGAGACCGCTTGTGACTTGTAGGTCAAATAGTATTATTAGCTCACTGCCAATATTATATGAGCTTATAAGGTCACACATAAGAACGAGTCAACTCGAGTTAAAATGTCTAAATTCATTGAATCTGAAATTGCATCTAGATTCAATGAATGTCATGTCCAAATTCATTGAATCTAAAATTGCATTTAGATTCAATGAATGTCACGTTCAATCTAGGGTGAAATAATTTTATAAATAAATAAATATATATAATTTATAAAACTCAAAATGTGTATACATATTTATATATTCGAAATATATATATCATTTAATTAATTTAAACTAATTAGTTTTAAATTCAAATCTATATGATAAATTTAAATTTAAACTAATATGATAATTTAAATTTAATTTATGAGATAAATTAAATTTGAATTAAGTTCTAGATTTATATTAAATAATTAGTTAAAATTTAAATCTATTAGATAGACTTAAATTTAAACTAATCTATTTAATTAAAATTTGATTTAATTTGATTTAATTTAAAATAATGTATTTTAAATTAATCAAATATATTTGAAACCCTAATAAGATACCTCTATAAAAAGGTAGGAGGCTTGGGTTTCCTGGAACTACAAAACAAAAGGAAAACTGTAACACCATAATTTCTAGCTCATCTCATGCCTTTAATTAACTCAATTCCATGAATCATATGAGTTTCCAATGAAAAAGGCAATAAAATAATGAATATTTTTGCATTGCGTTGTGTATAAAAATTTCATTCGGTGTCATGTAGACTGTATGAGCTCATACAACATATTCCCCTATTTAATAACATGGATACAACTCATTTGGATCATCATGGCCTACACCTCAAGAAACTCGAAGGGAAGTATGAAATAAACACATATTTTTGGTCGGCTTTTGCCTATTTTCTGTCTCAATTTTGAAAAATCATAACTAATTCTAAAAAAATTAAAATACATTCTTAGCCATTATGGAAAGCTATAGATGTTTACTTCGTACTAAAAATATTTCTAGATCATAACATCAATCACAAAGGACGTTTGACATTCGAAATAGTTCAGAGGTCAAACTATCCACTAGTGCTGTTACATATTTCTGTAGCAAACTTAAAAAATATCTAATTAATTTCACAAATATCCAATCCATGTAAATGATGCCAATCTAGAAATCTGTGGATGTTAGCTAGAGGAAAAAAAGATCCAAACTAGTGCAGGTATGCCCAGACCTTGAAATCTAATCAAACAGTAACTGAGGTCGGGTGAAGCTTCTAATACTGGGCAGATTCTTTAGAAATTCATATCTCCCTCTTTGGAGCTCTAAATGAGGTGCTTCAACATGAAAAAATTCATTGGGAATATCTAGTTTCTATGTATAATATTTCATGGCAATTGGACATCATTTGAGCCCTGTGTGACAGATTGCATTTTCGGACCAGTATGAATAGTGATATGACCAAAACCAGAAAATTTGCCAACTTTAAAAATTCATCAAATATTCTGTAGACTTCCAAAAATTATATGCTTTAGCTTCTCAAAAATCTTTCAACAAGCTCTAATTACATACCAAATCTCATATCAAGAAGAGCTTATTTGGCTAAAAAGTAATATAGGGTCTATTATGGCCAATTTTGGCTCCATATAGGGTACCAAAATGTCCAAATAGTTTTCCTTGAGTTTTGGCACCTTTTAGGCAAGTCTAAAAGCATAATTAGGACTTGTGTGAGCTGCTCAAATAGTCCCAAACCTCATACATCTCATTTTTGCCATTTCATCCACACATATGCACACTTACATCAACTTTTCAAGAAACATAACTTGGCATTACATACTCAATTTACATTTTAGCATTCACATATCACATTCTTTTATTTATATATCACACATTATCATAATTACACATGTCCAAGAGGTCATAGACCATATATATCAATGGATTACATCATTTGACATAAATATGGTCTCAAAGAACTAAAAACTTTGCATTTTGTTGTCATTCTCTCATCCTCAAGGTGGTTAGCTTCCATTTCCTTGTCCACTTGGTCCACCTAGCATATTAGATCATTGGAGAGGAGGGACTGAGATTCAAAGAATCCCAATAGCTCATCTCCCTTTCAATCACATATAATATATGCAAAGCAAGTTTTAAAAATGCATGCATGGATATAATAGATGTCATGAACATTCAAGAACCAAGCTTGGCATGTGAATAAGTCATACAAGACATCCAAGAGCTTGTCAAGTGGATGGATTGGCCTCACCCTTTTCCTCATGGATTTTGGACTTGCCTCACCCATTCTTTAAGAGATTCTTAGACTCAACTATGCTCTTAGGAGCCCACTTTGCTTTTGGGAGACTCTTTGCTTTGTCTCAATCAATCTTAAAGGTTCTTGGCTCATCCTCACCATGGTTAAGAGTTCTTGGCCTCTCCACACTTAAACAAATTCAAACAAATATCATAACACCATTTAGAAATATAATATATCATCATGAAATCATGGCATATAAAATCATGCTAGCATACTTTTCATGGCTTAGAAATACACATACACACATTCTAAGACAAGCTAAACACACATCCATATATGAGAGAAGGTAGAGAGAGCTACCTTGCACACAATCACACACTTTTCCCTTTGAAAGAATGCTCCCTTTTTCGGCCACACATACACAAAAGTGTGGGGATGCTTTCTCTTGGCCTAGACACAATTTATGGAAGCTAATGAGGTTCATGAACTTAATTCTAAGGCCATACAATTTACTTAGACACTAGCTTGGCTTATAACCTCATTATGGTTCCATAATTGCACCTAATAAAGCAACATCCCTCAAATAAATTCTAAGCTCCATTATTTCCTTTCAAATACGATTCTTGACTCCTTTTAAGGCTCTTGGAGTCATCACACAATTAAAAGAAAGAGCCTAACTATATGTTGCTTCTTTAGGTCATACATAATATGGAACTTGAAGCACTAATTCACTTTCTATGAATTCTAAATTTTTCCCAAGGCCTCCCTTCATTTTCATTCATCATATATGACTCAAAAATGGGTTTAAAAAAATTTAAAACTTTCTTTAGCTACCCTAACCTACTTAGGTTGAGATAAGGAGCATTTTTGGCTTCCTTAAAGCTTTCTTTGTTTTCTCAAGGGGAGAAGCATATGGGGAGTCTCTTAGGAATCTTGGGAGCTCAATCAATCTCTTATTTAGGTCTAAGAATCATCATACAAAGTCAGATTTTACAAAGCGCAATTGAAACCCTAGAAATTGCATCTTGAAATCTAATGGTTTTTTGTTAATTACCTTTGCATATTCTTAATCTCCACACCCTTTTTCCTTAGATTCATCCTTGGTTCTGCCTAAAATTCAAGTCCTCCTAGGGTTAATTCCCTAAGAAAATAAACAAAACTCCATGGGTTGCTAAGTGGTAGTGAGTCTCAACCTGGAGAGAGAGAGCACTTAAGGAGAGTTTTTCTTGATTCCAAGGTCAAAAATGGTGTAGATATGAATTATAGACACTACAAGAACCATTGGTTTAAATTTAGAAGTCATGGTTTATAAGTGGAAGTTAGGATCCCTTTATGGATATAAAGAAGAAACCTAGTATTTGGCTTCTTAAATTGAACTGATAATGACTCCAATAAATTTAAATAAAGTCATATGACTTAGAATGAATGAGAAATTAAAGCCAAGAACAAAAATTATGAGAGTTGCTTCATTATGCCTTATATGGAGCCATAATTGAACCATAAGCTAGCATATGAGTGTGTATAGCTTATGATATGTTAGAGTTCGTTCCAATGATACTTTTGTGCCTTGTTGGATGTAGCTAGGCCAAGCAAATCAAGCTCTTCGCCATTGGGTGTGTGAGGCTGAGAAGAGGAGAGAAGTTTCAAGGAGAAAAGTGTGCTCCTTGCCTTAAGGTAGCTTTCTATCCTTTTTTGTATGCATTTGTTGGATAATTTAATGCCTTTGGATATTTGTGTTTATGTTTGAACTATGAGATATACTTATAGCTTTTGATTACATGTTATGATACCATTATATGCATTAAATGTGTTTTAAATACAAGATAGGTTGAATTGGGTGAGGTTGTGCCAAATGTCCCTAAGAGTGAATCAGACAAAGCCAAAAGTCTTAAGAGTGAGTGAGGCTAAGTCAAAATGTAACATCTAGTTCTCTGAAAATGAGAAAAAACGTGAGAAACGTAATGTACGGTTTCTCCGTAAACGAATGAAATTCACCAGATACAAAAACAAGTCACCCAAAATGACTTAGTTAAGGTCCCAAAAAATTTAGGAAGTATTCTAGACTCCTAAAAATGAGAATCCCAGGCTCAAATGGAAAGAAAAATGGAGCTAAAATGAAGAAACGAATTTGAACGAAAGGTTGACAAAACATAAGAGCATTTTCATCATTTTGAACAAATTTTGGAATTTACATAGGAGAAATTTTTAAATAAAAGTTTTGTATTCCTCAGGGTTCTCAGAGGCCCTAAAAACTATGGGAAGCCCCGGGACAGTTAAAACCCCTCTAGTGGATATTTTCCAATGTCAATTGACCTAAACTTTGACTGATTCGTTCGGAAAGGTTTTAGCTCTGATTTGAGTGATTCCAAAGGTATTTTACTAAATTGGGAACCTAAATTTCATAATGAAAAAGATGATTCTAAAAAAGGAGCTAAAACGAGTACAAACAAAAATGCCAGAATGAAGGGTAAAATAGAAAATTTTGAAAAGTCTTCCTTAAACTTCCCTATATATATGAGGCGCCCCACCTCCTCACTTGATTTAGCCACATTTGTTTCTACCCTAAACCAGAGAGAAGCCCTAAGAATGAGTCGTACAAGAGGAGGCAAGAAGAAGGGGAAAAGCAAGGCAAGAAAGGTATGAAAATCTTTGTTTTTCAAGCACTTTCCTGCACCAAACTTCTTCTCCTCCTTCTGCTCTTTCTTTCCATGGTTTTATTGAGGTTTTTAGTGCTGTTTTGAGGTTAGACCAAGAGGAGAAAATTCGGATTTGAAGAGAAGAGGCCAAGGAAAGTGAGAAACAAGCAAGAAAAGCCATGGAAATAAGGTAAAATCTCCATTCTATGGTAGCTATTCCTTCCCTCTTCTTCTCCCTATTTTTCCTTATATATGTAGCTATAAGAGGGTTTGAATTTTGGGCAGAACCAAGGATGAATTCTATGAAATTAAGGGAGGAGAGTAAGAATATGCAATTCAAGTAAAAGCCATTGATTTTCAAGATAGTAAACCTAGGGTTTCATGGGTTCCCTTGAAAATTTAATTTGATGTAATTGTTCCTAAGCCTAAATGAGTGTTTAGATGAGTTTTTGAGATCCATAGAAGGCTTCCCCATATGCATCTTCCATCAAGAAAATAAAGCAAACTCCCTTGGTATCCTATTGCTCCATAGCCACAGCCTAGCATAGTTGGAGTACCTAAGGATAGTTTTAATTTGTTCCAAGCTTATTTTTGAGTCATATATAATGAGTGAAGATGAAGGGAAGCCTTGGGAAAAATTTGGAAGCCATAGAAAGTGAGATGGCCTTATAGGTTTCATATTATGGCTTAAAGAAGCAACACCTAGCTAGGCTCCTTGATTTAATTATGCGATGACTCCAAGAGATTTAAATAGAGTCAAGAATCATAAATAGATGGAAAGAATGAAGCCAAGATGATGTTTTCTTAAGGTTGCTTTATTAAGTGCATTATGGAACCATAAAAGAGCCATATGAACCATCTAGCTTTTCTAGTGAATGTATGGCCTTAGAATTTAATTCAAGAGTATAATTAGCTTCCATATAATGTATCTAGGCCAAGATAAATGATCTCCATGTTCTAGGGTGTGTGAGGTCAAGGGAGAGGACTCAAAGCTCAAGGAAAAAGTGTGTAAATGCAAGTAAGGTAGCTCTCTCCACCTTCTCTTATGCATGAATATATGCTTGACTTGTCTTTGAATGTATGTATATATGTTTTAAGGTTTGAAAAGTATTTTAGAATGAGCCTTTATTCCATGGTACCATGATGATGTTTTATGTATTCAAATGATGTTTTATGTGCTTACCTTGGTTTACTTGAGTGTGGAGAAGCCAAGAACCCTCTAGCCATGGTGAGGATGAGTTAAGAACCCTTAAACTTGGTTGAGACAAAGTAAAGAGTCTCCCAAGAGTGAGGTTGACTCCCAAGAGTAAGGTTAAGTCAAAAACCTCTTAAAAAAATAGGTGAGGCAAATCTAAAATCTACAAGTGAATGGGTGAGGCTAATCCACTCACTTAGCAAGCCTATGTATGCTATGCATGACTTGTTCAAATGCCAAAAATGTTTCTTGAATGCTCACATATATTAATATGTCTATGCATGCATTTTCAAGGCTTGTATTGTATACTTTATATGTGATTGAAAAGGAGATGAGTTATTGGGATTCTTTAAATCTCATCCCCTCTTGTCCAATGTCTTAACATGCTAGGTGAATCAATTGAGCAAGGAAATAGAAGCCACCAAGCTAAGGAGAAGGAGTTTGATATCAAAATGTATGGAATGGCCCAGTTATATTTCTCTTGTAGCCACACACATGGCATATGATGTAATCCCATGATTAAATTGTTATGTAATCATATGAACATATATAATTACCTAAATGTATGATGTATGAATGAAATTTGATGCCAATTGTATGAGATAACATGTTTTGGGTATTGAATAGCAAGACTAGCATTATGTAATTTGTGTATAGCATGGGGTGAGAGAATGAGTTTCCAAATTCTGGGTTTCTTCACCTTTAAGACATGTTTAGAATGTCATTTTGGTGCATTCCCACATGCTCAAGTGGTCATGGTGGCCTTGAAACTCAATATGAACCATTTGGACCCATTATATGGTACAAAAGTGATCAATTTGCAACCCAATGTCAAAATCTAACCAAATGAATGAATTTGCCCATGAAATTTGGCACACACGTAGATCTTATTTAGACCTTTTTGGGAAACTAAAGTGCAAAAAAACTTGGAGCTCTACAAAATTAATTATAAATTTTCAAAGTCAGGATTTTTTTATTATTCTAGTGCATGTACTGTTCATATGGTCAGTTTGGTATTCTGTGTCATCCGATGGAAAAATGGTGTCCAATGCTTGTGAAATTTTATAAGAATATACCAGAAGTTATAAGCTTTTTGTAGCCACCAAGATCACCTCATTTGGATATCCGAGTAGAGAGTTATGAATTTTTGAAGTTTAATATTAGTACCAAATGCGCCACTTGACCTCTAGCGTTATGCCATTATAATTCAGTTCTTAAATGGACTTTTCATAGTTTAGAGATATTTTTTCCTTAAATTTAACTTCTGTATCTTCTCATATTGACCAAATTTTCATGATTTGAATTTTTTTAAAATTAATTATGAATTTCCAAAGTTTATGATAGTAACCTATGATAGTAGCCTAGGTGGCTAAGATCTTGGGTGCCTTTTGAATGTCAAACGTATTCTACTTGGTGTTTCATGACTTGGACATATTTTTAGCATAAAGTAGACATCTGTAGGTTTCTAAAACAGTAAAAAATGCATGATTTTAATTTTTTTTAGAATTAGTTATGATTTTTCAATATTTGTGATAGAAAGTATGCAATTCTGGCCGATGCTACACTATGGAATTTTGTGTGTTTCTTGCACTTGCACAAATTCTAGGCCACTTTTGATTATGCATTTGAGTTATGTCTATGTAATTAAATATGAGAATGTGATATATGAACTCACATGGTTTGCGGGACATTGAATGGAATTTCATCCCCTATGCAACGCAAAAATATTTACTTTTTATATGCCATTTTCTTGTGTTCTTGAGAAATACATGGCATGAGACTTAGAAATAGCATGAGGCAAAGCTAGAAATCTATGATATTAAGTCACAAGCAAATCAAAAGAAAAGATCAGACTAGTGGCAATAAAAAAGAACTAGAATCCTAAAATGCAAATTCCCAAAGAATCAAACAAAGGAGAAAAAGAGGTGTATAACAAAAAGAGAAAGAGGAAAGGAGAACAAGGCGGAAGGTAAGGTTTGAATGGCTTGGAAGGAAGGAGAAGAAAAGGAAAAATCTGAAAATAAGAAACTTTAAAAATAGGAAACTACTTGGGAAATTAGGAAACCAACTTTAAGAAAATCTGAAAATTAGGAAACTAAGTCCAATTAGGAAATTGAGTTCAATTAGAAAACTAACTCCAATTAGGAAATTGACTCTAATTAGGAAATTAACTCCAATTAGGAAATTGACTCCAATTAGGAAACTAACTCCAAGCTTTTTGAATTTACACAACTTGCAATTTCTTCTTTTTTCTTCACTTTTTTTTTCTGATTTTTTTTTCGATTTTTTTTTTTTTGGAATGAGGATGGAGACACACAACAATGGAAGAGGGAAGAAGATAGAAGACAAAGATGAAGATGAGAAGATAACACAAATGGAATGAGAGAAAATATGAAGAATAGTGGAATGGAAACACAAAGATATACCTTGCACTAGCGAACCAAAGCTCTGATACCAAATGATGCGAGACCCACTAGGAACATGCCCTAGAGAACCTTCAACAATTCGAAACTATGCCCGGGATCGGCTAGAAACAAGAATGTTGGTCAAAGGAAAGACCCTAAGAGAACTTGTCTTTTAGAACCCTAGCCTCAAGACGCCACAAAGGAAGACCAATTCTTTGATAAGTCACGTGTACTCTCAGAGAACACAAAAAAGCAAAAAGCCTCACAAAGTATTGAATAATACTCAAATTTATTCATTCATGATCTTCTTTTAAAATAGAGTACAATAGGGGGCCTTTTATAGGCAAAATTTCTAAAAGACTTAAAATCCTAGTAAAACTAAAACTCTAAAATCTGATTAAAAATATTTTAAATAATGCCTAAAATCAAGAAACAAGATTATGATATTAATTTTAACTTAATCTCTTAGATAAGCTCCTTGACCAAGTCCAAAAATAATAAAATAATAAAATAATGAAATTCAAAAAGAGTTCTAGTCAAACTAGAGTCCTAATCAAAACTAATTAATATTAATGGGCTGGACATCTTGTATTTGAAATACTATTCACATCCTCTAGCTTCAATAGGCTCTTTAAGCATCAACTTGGGCTTGAATAAGCATGATTAAGGCTCTATTTGCTTCCTCAATGCATGCACTAACATTATGGGCTTCTAATTCAGCAAATTGAAGCCCAATTGCTTTTTGTAGATGCTTAACTCTTCTTCTTGTCATTGGGCTTTTAACATGTTGGATATTAACTTTAGCTGCTCCATGGACCTTCTTAGGACATTGGGCTTCCACTTGGACTTCCTTTTTTGCATATTTAAAGAGATGTTGATCAAATATGGATCTTGGGCTCTAAACTTGGGCCGACGTCCAACATAGATATTATTTTAAGCTCTTTGAGATTTTTGGACATATACTAGCACAATTTGGGCCTCTTGAGCATAGGCCATCCTTTCATGAGCCATTTGGACCTGAATCATAGGCTTTTGAATGATTTGGGTTTCTTGATGGATGAGGGCTTCTCGAACTTGTAGTGCTTCAATGGGCATGCCTATTGATATTGTATCAACATCACTGATAAAACACTAGATTTCTCTATAGGCTCCATTATGGTCCATAAAGGTACCTAATGAAGCAACACCCCTCAAGGGACTTCTAAGCCTCATTCTTTCCTTTCAAATATGATTCTTGACTCCTTTTAAACCTCTTGGAGTCATCACATCATTAAAACAAAAGGCCTAGCACCATGTTGCTTCTTTAGGTCATAATATAGAACCTAAGACACCAAATCACTTTCTATGAGTTCTAATTTTTTTCCAAGGCCTCTACTCATCTTCACTCATCACATATGACTCAAGAATGGCCTTAGAAAAATTTAAAACTCTCCCTAGCTATAGGAACTTGCCTAGGCTGAGACTATGGGGGGAAGAAGAGTTCATGGCCTTCTTAATTTTTCCTTGATGGGAGACACACTTGGGAGGCTTCTTAGAGGTCTTAGGAGCTCAATCAAACACTCATATATGCTAGGGAATGCATGAATCAAATCAGTTTTTACAATCCCTTCAAATGCACTACACTTTTTCTACTTAGAGTTCATTAATTTTTCTTGCAATTTCTTTGCTTTCTTGGATGGGAGGTGCATGTGGGAAGCTCTCTAGGGGTCTTAGGAGCATGTTTAAACATTCAATTAAGTCTAAGAATATTCATATAAAATCAGACTTGCAAGGGAGCATTTGGATCCCTAATGGTTCTATCTTGTCTCCTAATGCTCCTTTCTTGATTCTATTGGTTCCTTCTTAATCCTTGCCATCTAAAACCTCTAATCTCTCCATAAATTGGGCAGAAAAAAGCTCCTAAGAATTGGGCTCATGGTGCCTAAATTCGTGCAAGAGGAAGGGGGAGGAAGAAGCTACCAAAGAATGGAAGTTTTACCATGTTTTCTTACTCTTTCTTAGTTGCTTTTCACTTTCCTTGGTTGCCTCACTCCAAACATGAATTTTTCCCCTCTGTTCTGCCCCCAAAATAGCACCAAACTCTTCATTAAAACCATAGAAAGAAAGCTTGAGAGGAGAGGAGCAAGTTTCAAGAAGGAAGGATATGGAATTTCTTAAAGATTTTTATCTTTTTCTTGAATTTCTTCCCCCAAAATCTTCCTCCTCTTGTGCACCTAAGAAGGGCAGCTTCTCCTCTGGTTTTTGGCAGAATTAAGTTGGTCTTAGAAAGGAGAGAAAAAATGTGGCATATAAAGAAGAAGAAAGAAGCTTCCTTTTTAAAATGGTTTCCAATTTCACCCTTCATAATGGCATTTCTGGTTTGGCTTTATTTTAGCTTCTTTTTGAAAACCGTCTTTTTTATCATAAAATTTAGATTCCCAATTTAATAAAACACTTTTGGAATCACTCAAATCGGAGCTAAAACCTTCCCAAACGAAATGGTCAAAGTTTGGGTCAACCGACATCAGAAAGAGTACACCGGAGGGGCTTCACTAGTCCCGGTGCTTCCTATGATTTTTGGGGCCTCTGAGAACCCCGAAGAACTCAAAACTTTTATCTAAAAATCCCTCCTATGAGTTTTTCAAAAAGTACCCATATTTATGAAAATGCCACTGGCCTTTCAACAAATTTATCAAATCACTCTAGCTTTGATTTCTGCGCAAGGCTCAAATCCTCATTTTTCATTATTTAAAATTTTATCATAATTTTATTTTGGCCCAATTCCTTCTATTTCAGGGACTTTATTTTGTATCTGGCCCATTTCTAACGTTTACGAAAAAATCAAACATTGCGTTTCTCACGTTTACGAAGGGACCAGATTAACACTTCACCTAGAGAATAGTAGATGGAAAATGGGAGAGAGTAAAATTCAAAGAATTTCAATGGCTCTTTCATCCTTTCAAGTAAGCATATGTGGCATATAACCATGTCAAAGAACACAAGTATGTATCAAACACTTTCAAGAACTAAATAAATCATGTTTTCAACATCACATAGACATGTCAATATCAAAACCAAGCTCTAGGGACTTTTAGTCTAGCCTTATCTTATTATTTGGGACTTTTGGATTAGCCTCACTCATTCCTAAAACTTTTGGCTTTGTCTCATCCATTCTTAGGGACTTTTGGCTTCACCTCACCTATTCCAAGGGACTTTTGACATAACCTCATCCATAAAGAGCAATCTCACAATTTAAAAGCAATTCAAGAAGTATAATGATACCATAGCATTAAACCAATAGCTGTAAGCTTGCTTTATGATTCGAATACACATACAAGCATTTAATGACAATCAAACAACTAAGAATTCCATACAAGAAAGGATGGAGAGGTACCTTGGTTTAAGAAACACAAATTCCTTCTTTGATTCCTAGCTCCTTAGTTTGGCCTCACACACACATACACACACTTGGAGGAAGCTTGCTTTACTTGGCCTAGATATATCAAACACTACACAAATACATCAATGGAACCTTCTCTAGCCTGATATAAACTCTAAACAAGCTATTTCTAGTTTATGCCATGCTTATGGTTCCCTACAAGGGCATAATGAAGTATAATCCATGATCTTAGGTCCAATTTTTCACTCAATCTAAGTCATATAACTCTATTTAAACTCATTAGAGTCATCTCCAACTCAATTCAAGGAGCCAAATACTAAGTTGCTTCTTTATACCTAAAGTAACTTAAACTTCCAACTTTCAAAATATGGTTTCTAAATTCAAACCAATGGTTCCTTTGATGTCTATTATTCATTTGTAGGCCATTTGTATCCTTGGAATTAAAGAAAACTCTCCCTAGGTATGAGATCCCTCTCTTGGCCAAGACATACACTTGCTTAAGGAGCCTATGGAGTTTTCTTCCATTTCCTACAGAATTTGCCATCCATGAGGCTTCTTAGAAGTCTTGAGAACTCAAATAGGGTCTTACACAATCTAAATCATCACTAGAGAACTCTATAAATCCCTAAGTGCAACCAAAACCTTAATGGCCATAACTCGTTATCTATAAGTTCTTTTTGAATCCTAATTGCTTCATATGATTCCTTATGCTTCAAAAACCCAATTCCTATCAAGTTTGAATCAAAATAAAGTCCCTAACATACACCCTTTACTCTAGTCAAAACATGAAGGCAAGAGGAAGCCAAGAAGAAGCACTTAGGTTATGGTTTTGTTACCTTATTTGCAAGCTTTTCAAGAGAGTTTTTCTATGCTTCCAAGCTTCCTTTCAAACTCTCCCTCTCCTCTACTAAACCAATTATAAAACATGTCCAAATGGAATCATGAAAGCCATGAGAAGAGAGAGGAGAAAGAGGAGAAGAAGTTTAGTGAAGGAGAAGGAATGGAAAAGTGTTGACTTTTTACTCTTTCTAGGCTTCTTTCTCTTCCCTTTCCTCCCCACTTGGTACGTCTCTTAGGACAGCTCTTAAATTTATTTTGGACCAGAGGAATGTTAGTTAAGAGAGTGGGTAGAAGTGGGACATGATTTAAGAGGCTAGGGGTTCATTTACAACATTTTTCAGAATTTCAATTTAGTCCATCATCTTGGTTCTTTCCATTTAGGCTTATTTCAACTCCTTTTTTGAACCATCTTTTCTATTATAAAATTTAGGTTCTCTAATTCATAAAATACTTTTGGTTTCACCCAAATTGAATTTAAAATCATATTATACAATTCGATCAAAGTTTTGGTCAACTGACACTTTAAAATGCAAACTGGAGAGGTTTTGATCGTTCTAGGGGTTCCTATAATTTGTAAGGCCTCTAAGAACCTAAAATACTCAATTTTTTATTTAGAAATTTCTTCTTTGAATTTTCTAAAAGTTTCCTAAAATTAAAAAAATGCCATAGGTCTTTGTAGCTTTCTGTTTGGCCATTTTGGCTCTTGGTTCAGGCTAACCTTAGGCTTTAATCTACATTTTAAGATGCTCTAATTAAAATCCTAGTCTCATTTAGCCTTAATTTGCACATGTGGCTAGGCCCCCTTTAATACCAAACACCACACAGAGCCTCTGTGGATATTGTCCTGAATTGAAGGCACCTTAGTTGATCACACCTCTTTGGGTTTTGCTCCTCCCATCATTGGCAAAACACGTCCACAGTAGGGAGAGTACTACTTCCACTTATATGGGCCTAGCCCAGGATCCTCCTATCTGATGTAGAACATTACATAAACACCACACACAACTTCCATAGATATTGTCCCAGACTTGAGGCACCTCAATTGTTCACACCTCTCTAGGTTTTATTCCTCCTATCACTGGGAAAACGCATACACGGTGGGGAGAGTACTACTCCCACTTATATGGACCTAACCTAGAATCCTCTTATATGATGTGGGACATTACATCAAGCCAAAGAAAGTAAAGAAAAAGGAAGTCAATAACTGGGATTATGGTACATCCAAGTTCCTAGAATCACAAGGTAGTTTTATCTCCCTTTCTTGTATACATTTGAGTGCTTCAATGAGTTGAAATACTTACGTGTGCTATTGCTTGAGGTTTTCATGAGGAATATTTCATTATGTTTTCCATATGAATTATATAAGCATTATATGTATATAAATGGTAATGAGATGGCTCCTAGCTGTTCCAAGGTATGGAATTGAACATAATAGCTCTTCCTTTGCTTCGGGTTGAGAATAGTTGAGCCTAGTAAAGTTTATGATGATGCTGTGACTTATGTATGAATAAGTTTTCATGTTTTATGATGCATTGGATTCCTACGAGGCATATGATTGCATTCTTGCACCACAAGCATGGCATTCTTGTATGTATTGAATTGGTTAAGATTAGCTATTAAGATTCTCTCAAATCTCACCCCTATGGTTCCACTAACCATTTCAGGTTCTCCAAGCCAAGGACAAGACCATGAAAAGTAATAGACATTAGGCAATTATGTATTAAAATCCCATTTTGTACTAGCATTTTTGTATATTTATGCATATGAGGCTTTTTATGTACCATGACATACTTATGATGTATATGATAATGCTATTTCATGTTTAATGATGGAACCATGTGTAAAAGTATAAGAATACCAATGTATGACTCTTTGTGGCAATGTATATGTATTATGGTGGAGTTTCATATATGGAAAGACATGATGAATATATTCTTGGGTATTCAAGGGTTAAATTTTGATCCACCTATTTTGGAATGATATGGAATGGTTAGAAAAGCCATATAGGATGGAAGAAATGTGCTCAAAATGGAAGAAAACCAATTGGACCCCAATTGATCCAACTTGGAACCAAGAATGGTCTTAAATTTTTCACAAACAACTCCTATGTCAAAAGTGGCATTAATGACCTAGTTTAAGTCTAAGATTTGGCATGCATGTAGACCCCTCTTAGAGCTTTTTTTTAAGCTAAGAACCATGATTTTTGGGGTTGTACAGAATATTATACAAATTTTTAAAGTTTGATAGAAAATTCATTTAGGTCCTATACTATTCACACAGAAAAGGTTTAATGTTTCAGGGTATTTTATAAGCCAAATGAAGTTTAATGCTCATGAAAATTTACAAGCTTATAGTTGACATTATAAGCTTTCTAGGGCCACTGAGTTTGCATAAAAAAGGAGTTGTATAGAGAAACTTATACATTTTTGAAATTAAGGGTCTGATTATGTATAAGTACTATAGCAGCCACTGATATGCAATGTCTTTCATGGGTCAAATTAGGTTTGATTTCCATGGCCACTGAGAGCATCTAATTTAGAGTTTTGTAGCTTAAGATATGAAATTTCAAATTTCAAGTCTGCTACATGCCTCCAATTTTGACCTGTGTTACTGTTATATTGTATTTAACCATGCAAATAAGCTTAATTTTGCCTAAAATTTTTATAGCATGTATTTCACCTTCTAAGCTTTCCATAGACACTTAAAATGTATGATTTGGAGTTGTATAATGTAACACCCCTAAAATTAGGATTTTCTAATTATTTAATGTTTTATGTAATGAATTTGTTAAGCATTAATAAGAAGAATTTGAACGAGATAGCTTCGTATACGAGAAGTATAAGTTGAATAGGACCCATAGGAATTTTGAGATTTTAGAGGGTGATGCAAGACCTTTTAGGAACCTTGTCCTAGGAACCTTGGCACACAAATTGATCACCCAAGATCAGCTACGTCTCACACGAAAGCGGAAGCACACAAAGGGATTATTGGTCGGAGGTAGAACTCTAAGAGAACTTGTCTCTTAGAACCCTAGCCAATGACACCACAAAGGATGACAAATCCTTTGATAAGCCACATGAACTCTCAGAGAACACAAAGAAGCAAAGGCCTCACAAAGAATTGAATAATACTCAAATTCATTCATGATCTCCAAAATATAGTATAATAGAAAGTCTTTTATAGGCAAAGTTTCTAAAAGTCTAAAATCCTAATAAAAGTTAAACTCTAAAATCTGATTAGAAATATTTTAAATGGTGCCTAAAATCAAGGAACAAGATTAGAATACTAATTTTAAATTAATCTCCAAGATAAGCTCTTTAACCAAGTATTAAAAATAATAAAATAAATAAAAAACAAAATTCATAAAGAATCCTAGCCCAAAACAATCAACTTCTTTAAGTAGTCATATGGAATACTCATGCTTCATTAAAAATCACATAGTTGACACATGATTCTTAATTTCTTGCAATTGGACTCCAATAGAGCCTTGGCACTCCTCGTGTATGTGTATAACTACATTGGGCCTTCAACATGTTGGATATTGACTCTAACTACTCTATGGACCTTCTTAGGACATTGGACTTCCACTTTTACAACTTTAAGGAGATCTCATGTCAAAAGTCCAATTTAACTCCAAGATCAGCACGCTTGACGTGTTGCTTCTTACTAGCTCTATCTTATGTTTGGAAGCTCCAATAAAGATGATTCCTAAATGAGGTGAAAGCTGAGGGCTTAAGATTCAAGATTGACTTATTAATCATTTGAAAATTTCGTGAAACGATCATGAAATCATTCACTAAATTTGAGTGACGTCTAGCATGTTCTGATTTAATCAAATATGGATCTTGGGCTCTAAATTTGGATCAACGTCCAACATAGAGATTATCTTAAGCTTTTTGAAATTCTTAGACATATATTAGCACAATTTAGGCCTCTTGAGCATAGGCCATCCCTTCATGAGCCATTCGGACCTAAATCATGCGCTTTTGAATGATTTGGATTTCTTGATGGATGAGGGCTTCTCGAACTTGTTGTACTCTAATGGGCATGCCTACTGGTATTGTATCAGGGGGCCCAGGGGCAAAATTAGCATTTGTCAGCTGGATGAACTTAGACAATGTTTTAGAAGGAAGGGGAATTAAGAACTAGTCCAATATGTATATATCAATAGTTAGAAAATAATGCATAGAAAATTATAAAATTCATTGCATGAAATTTTGGATTCGTTAGGGCCAGAAAATGGCCCGAAATTATTACAAGCTTATACAGAGATGAACTAAAACCCTAAACCCATGTTAACTATCTCAGGAAATTCTATGCAAAAAAATCTACTAGGTAGTGGTGACAAAATCCAGAAATATGGAGTTACGAAGAAGATATAAGCAAAAAATGAACAGAAGTGCTTGTCTGTCACATCATTACCAAGGGCAAAATGATCATTTGAACCCTAAAATAATAAAATATTAAAAAAATAAATAACATTTAAATACTTGATTGGAGACATTAAATGGCACCCACATAGGGCCAAATAATATTAAAATATAGCAGAGAACTTAGAAAATGCATATTAAATAAGATACTATGGAAAACCTAAGAAATGGTGGCAATTTTGTAAGTCTAACTGGGGAAAAGCTGATGTGGCACTAAGGAGCTAGGAAGGTATTAATGTGGTGCCATGGAAGAGAGAGAAAGTGATGATGTGGTGCCATGTGTAAAGAAGACTCTAGAAGTTGGAAGAGAATTCTAGAAACTGCATGAACTATGGAGCGATTATGCAGGCTTACATAAGTGAATCTTAGAAATCTCACACATTACGAAAAGTTACCACTAACTTCAACATGACATAGATGCTAACTTAAGCAGCATTAAATGCAATCTTATCTTCACACCTTATGAAAAAGTAACCATGGTAATCCAACGGCTAATATTTACTCATAAAACGTGATGCGATCTAAACCATTGAGCAATCCAATGGCTTAGATTTCTTCACCTTTTTAAGATCAAACCACAACCTTTAATGTAATCCTTTGGCCTACATTTTATCTCTTATTTCAAGGTTAAATCTTAACCATTCATGTAATCTAAAGGTCAAGATCTTCCACCTTAAAGTTAATTTAATCTTAACCATTTATAACTAATAAATATACATACCACAGCCAAGAGGGGGAGAAGAAGAAGGAGAAGAAGCTCGGCCTAAGGAAGAAGAAAAAGGAGGAGGAAGAGAGAAAGAAAAACAACCAAGGAAAATCAAACACTACGGAGCTAAGGTAACATAGATAGACTTTCTTCTTCTTGATATTTCTTCTATTTTTCTCCAAGAATTTTCTCTTCTCTTCTTCTCTAATTTTCGTCCATGGCAAGTGGAGATGGGAAATTTTGTTGTTTCCATGAATTCTAGCCAAGCAAAGATGGAGAAATCACATATATGGCTTATGGATTCATATGATTCAAGAAAATTCCTAATCTTTGCAACTTTTCTACAAATCAAGAAGCTTTGTATTTCAAGATGCCATGGAAGAAATTAAAGAGAAAATAAATAGGGAAGTGATGGAAGAAAGCCTAAGGAAGAGGAAGATTAATATGGCTTTGATTTTCATGAAGAAAGTGGCAAAGAAACCCTAGAATTTTACCTTGAGAAAATTATAGAATACCTATGAAAGCTTTAGAAATTGATTGAGGGCTTTTGTTTAGCTTCCTTGAATATGTATGTATGGCTATTTGGTGACATAAAAATGAAGCAAAATCATATGTCTTCCTTGATGTATAGGTTTGGCCAACACATGTACATATACTTAGGGAACAATTTTCTTAAATCCAACTAAATAAGGTTAATCTACATAAAAAATAAGGCCTATGGTGAAATTTTGATGATTTATGGATCATTATATAAAAAGTCAAATTCTTGAGAAAAAGTGTTGACCAAGATGTTCTTGAATTTTCCTTGATGTTATTTTATATGTTTTGGATGATTGTTATGGCCTAATATGTTCTACATGCTATCGAGATTATGCTGATATTTTTTTTGTGAATTTCGGAACCCATTTGAGATAGTTAAAAAATTATGCAATGTTATGTTAAGAGTGGAATATGTGATAACATATGTTTTGGAATTACACTGTTTGCTATGCTGTTTATTGGTTGATTATATATGGGTTATTTGGTAAAGGACTAGCCAATATATAGGGTAGGCAGGGGGTGAGCCCAAAGGACTGGCTAATATATAAGGCGAACAGGGGATGAGCCTTGTATATGTGCCAGAGATGGCCATTAGGTAGCTGCTATTGTATTGGATGTTTAATCTCAAAGATACTTAAAAATATCTAAACCATTAATTTTTGGACTCCAGTATGATGTCATGTTATTGGGATTATTTATGGACAGAGTTGTGTAAGGCAGTTCTTTCCCAAATATACCTATTATATCTTGATCAAATGATGGCTTGGATGACATATTATTGTAGTATTTTATATGACTTTCCTTGGGTACCCACTAGGGGATGCCTCAGTAAAGGAAGCAGGGATGAGCCTGTTATGTCATGGCAGTGCAGCCTAAGTTGGGCTTGAGCCTGCCAAAGCCAATGCGACACGATTTGGGTGTTGGGCCTAGCAGTCTCCAAGGCCTAATGGTCAAAAGAGAATAAATATTGTTTGTGATATCTTCTATATTCTATATGTGCAAAAATCTAGTGAATATCTTGCAACTGTTAAATATCAATTACGTTGAGATAATTCTTGTATTTTATTCATGTTCTATCTTTTAAATGTAATATGTTTGTTCACTTTGCTATTTGATATTCACGTTAGATATTGCTAATAGGTATATCTCTCTGTTTATATTATTTAGTAAATTAACTGTCTTGCCATTATATTACTTGTTGTTTGTTAAAATTACTTAATTTTTCTTCATAGATATTATGTGGTATTAATCCTATCTATGTTACTGAAAAAATTATTTTTCACTCTATTGTGGTTTATACTTTTCTTAGGTGCTGATTTATCAAGTGACCATAGAACTCCAAGGAGAGTGGATCCAGTTCCCACTTCAGGGATGGGTCTTCGTCATCTATAATATATGCATCATATCATGTGATGGCGTTGTTCGTGTTGTACTAGTGTACTTTATGTCCCCAGGGGAGCTTGAGCCCTACACATTCTTAGTGGGTGGAGTTGACCCTCCTGCCCCTCCATTTGCATAAATAGAGGTCTAGTTACTGACATTGGCCTTTTTGTGAACATAGGGGATTGACCTTTTTGGTCCTTTTATTATCTGGAGATTTTCTTATTAGATATAGTCATAGGATAGATCCCCCTTTTGATGTGATGTGACTTGTATGACCCCAATCCCTTATGAGGCAACTCTTAAACTAGTTTGGATAAATTACAATGTATTTCCATTATTTTCATATTCTGCTAGGCTATTAATTAGACTCTATTGAGAAAAAAATTTATAGCCAAAAATGAGTATTTGGAAGAGACATTACATATAACCCAATTTATAATTTTTCAAAGTCAATGTAGAATTTGAGTCTTATGCTGTCAATTTGGGCCCAATGGTGTTGAAAGGGATTCTACAACTTATATATCATAAATTGAGTATGAACAAACTTGTTTATAATAAAAATGAATTTAGGAAGGGTTAGAATCAAGTTTTGACCTCTATGGCTTAAAATGACCCATAAACGGCCAATTTTAGTTTTTAAAATCTTATAGATGAATGTGAACTTTGATGTTTTCTTCATATATTGCATGAATGAACTAGTAAAACTAGGTATGACAAATTTTCTCTTCCCTCTTCCTTTGAGTTTCAGTCATGGCATGAAGGAAATGGGAATTCTTGTTGTTTTATGAATCCAGGGCAAGAAAGGGTAAAGAATACATATATGTAGCTAATGGATTTATATACTTCAAGAAAATTCCTAATCTTAGAGACTTTTTCTATGAATTATGGAACTTTGATTTTCAAGAAGCCATGGATGAAATTGAAGAGAAAATAAATGGGATGTTGATGAAGAAAGCCTAAAGGAGAGATTGATTAATATAATATTGATTTTTATGTATGAGTAGCCTTTTGCTAGCAAAAAAAAAAAGAAACAAATCACACACTCACACTATGATATACATTTGGACAAGCCTACTTCAAGTACTTTGGGAAGAGTTTATAAAAAAAACCAACTAAATTAGGTTAATCTACACTAAAAATAAGGCTTATGGTAAAATTTTGGTGAATTTTGAATAACTATATAAAAAGTCAACATTTTAGGAAGAAGTGTTGACCATGAGCTCCTTAAATGTTTAATTAAGCGATTTGATGAATTTTGGATGACTTATGGTCTAGTATGTTTTATATGCTATTTGAAATATGCTTATATTTATTTTGTAATTTTTAGAGCTTATTTTTGCTAGTCATAATGTTATGAAGTATTATGTTGATTATTAAATAAATGGTGAATATTTTCTTTGGTAACATGCTACTCGATTTTATGTTTGAAAAGCTGCGGGTTATTTGGTGAAGGACTCATTGGAGTGAATTGTGGTAGAATTTCTTTAATTAGGGGATGAGCCCTGCATGTGCCAAAGTTGGCACTAGATAGCTGTCGTGTACTAGATGTCCAATTTTTAATTAAAATAGATACTTAACATATTTTAAATAATTTATTAAAACTAGTGAGGGCCATTCGATTATTTTGGACCAGTTTGGACTTATTGGGCTTTATTAAGCCTTTTGTTATCTAAACAAGCCTTTTATGGCTATACTATACCTTGACATTAGACCCTAATTTATGGACTATTTTGAACATGAGATGGGCCCTAAGACAAATCTAGACTTAGAAAAGCGAAAAGATAATTTTAATATTTAGTTATAAATTTTCCTAAACTCCAGTGCACTATTATGGCATCAAGATTATTTGGTTATACACTGAGTTGTGCAAGGAAGCTTTTTTCCAAATAGATATATTATGTTTAGATTAGATGATGGCTTAGATGGCATATTCTTGTGATGTTTTGATATGACTTTTTCTTGGGTACCTATTAGGGCATGCCTCAGTAAAGGAAGCAGGGGTGAACTTGCTAAGTCATGACAATGCAACATGATTTGGGTATTGAACCTACCGATACCAATGCAACATAATTTGAATATTCAGCATGGCAATTTCTTTAACACTATATTTATAGGACTCATCTCATATCATATCCAAGCTCACATCCTTGGAATATGCAAGCTTGCCAAGGGAAATCATTAAAATTATTCAATTTAATTGCATTACGTCATGAATAAAATTTTCATTCAGTGTCCTGTGGGCCATATGGACTCATCCATCTCATTCTCATATTTAAATATACAAATACAACTCATAACAAGCTCAAGAAGTAGCCTAGAACTCGTGTAAGTGGAAGGTATCCATGAAAATAGAGTGTGTAGCCTCGGGTTGGAATTCCAGAATTCTGACATGAACTTTGAAAAATGATAACTAATTCTAGAAAAATTAAAATCATGCACAGTATACCATTTTGGAAAGATACAGATGTCTAATTTATGTAAAAATAATCCTAAGCCACAAAAGAGGCATCTAGCCATTGAAAATTGATGGAATAGTACCAGAGGTCGTCTGTCACTACTAGTACTATCCTTCAACTTCAAAAATTCATATCTCCCCAATTAGATGTCCAATTGGTATGATCTTAGTAGCCATAGAAATATTATCATGTCTAGTTTATGTCTGTAACTTTCATGAGCATTGGACATCATTTGGCCCTCGAATGACATAGTCCAAGTTTCTGACCATATGAACAGTGTCTGCCTCAATTTAGCAGAAAATGCCAACTTTGGAAATTCATAATAAATTCCACAGAGCTCCAAATAATCTAGTCTTTAGCTTCTCAAAATGTTTTAGATAAGATCTATATGTATGCCAAATTTTATGGGCAAATTCGTTCATTTGGTTAAATCTTGGCATTGGGTTGCAAAATAGTCCAAATTTGCTTCTAAGACAACCATGGCCACTTGAGTACGTGAAAAAACACCAAAATGGTCTACTAAACTTGTCTCAAAGGTGCACAAGCCCAGATTTCTCAAACTCACTCATCCACCCCAAGTTATACACAAAACCATGCATAGGAAGGCTTGCCATCCAATGCCTAAAATGCACTATATCATACACATGGCATTAAATCTCATACATACATCAAATATATGAGTAATTACACATGTTCAAATGATTATACAACATTTCCATCATAGTACTACATCACTTGCCATTCATAAGGCTACAAAAGAGACAAAAAATAGGCAATTCTAGACACTTTAATGTCAATATCTTATCTCCCAACTTGGTGGCTTCCATTACCTTGCTGACTTGGTCCACCTAGTATGTTAAGACATGGGAAAGGAGGGAATGTGATTCAAAAAATCCTAATAGCTCATCTCCATTTCAATCACACATAAAAGTGCAATACAAGTCTTGAAAATACATACATGGGCATAATGGAATGTGTAATCATTCAAGAAGCATTCTTAGCATTTGAACAAGTCACACAAAGCATACATAGGCTTGCCAAGTAAGTGGATTAGCCTCACCTATTCTCTTATAGATTTTGGACTTGCCTTACCCAATTGCTGTAAGAGATTTTGACTCAACCTCATTCTTGGGGGGCTCTTTACTTTGTCTCAACCATTTCTAAGGGTTTTTGGCTCAACCTCACTATGACTAAGGGTTCTTGGCTCCACTACACTCAAGCAAACCCAAGCACACATACTAGGCATCTTTTGAGAACATAACACAACATCATGATACCATGGAACAAAAGCATATGCTAGAACACTTTTCATGACTTAAACATACATTCAAATATAAGGTAAGTACACATTCATGCATGAGAGCAAGTAGAGAGAGCTACCTTTACTATTCTTGCAAACCTTTCCCTTGAACCTTGAATCCTCTCCCTCGACCTCACACACAAAAGGGTGTGGGATTTGTTTCTCTTGGCCTAAACACATCATATGGAAGCCAATTATACTCTTGAATCACATTCTAAAGCCATACATTCACTAGAAAAGTTAAGTAGTTCATATGGCTCTTTTATGGTTCCATAATGCACTTAATGAAGCAACCCTATGGAAACATGATCTTTGCTTCATTCTCTTCACTCATTTATGATTCTTGACTCCTTTTAAGCCTCTTGTAGTCATCACACAATCAAATCAAGGAGCCTAGCTAGGTGTTGCTTCTGTAAGCCATAATATGAAACCTATGATACCATCTCACTATCCATGGCTTCTAAAATTTTTTCAAGGCTTCTTCTTATCCTCTCATCTTCTTCCATCATATATGACTCAAAAATAAGCTTGGAACAAATTAAAACTACCCTTAAGTGCTCCAACCTCTCTAGGTCATGGCTATGGAGCATGTGAGCACCAAATGAGTTTGCTTTTATTTTCTTGACGGAGGATGCATATGAGGAGCCTTATAGGGATCTCAAGAGCTCATCCAAACACTCATTTAAGCCTAAGAATTATTGTATCAAATCATATTTTTAGTGGAACACTTGAAACCCTAACTTTGCTATCTTAAAATCTAATGGCTATTTGATTGTTTCCTTTACATATTCTTATTCTCCTCCCTCATTTTCCTAAGATTTATCCTTGGTTTAGCTAGAAATCTAACCCCTCTTGGCTGGTCTCATAAACGACGAAATGGAGAGAAGAAGAGCAAGGAAGATTAAGTTGGAAAATGAGAAAAAACCTTGGTTTTCTTAGCTTTTCTTGCTTGTTTCTCACTTTGCTTGGCCTCGTCTCCTCAAATATAAATTTTTCACCTCTTTTCTACCCTCCATATAGACAAAAACTTCAACAAAACCATAGAAAGAAAGAGAAGAAAGAGGAGAAGGAGATTGGTGAAGGAGAAAGCATGAAAAACTATGAATTCTTACACTTTATGTTAGGTTTCTTTGTTCCTTCTTCCCTCCATCTTGTGCGCCATTCTCCACTGCCCTTGGTTCTATTTTAGCCCAGAAAATTCATTCATAAGGAGTGAGGCAAAAGTGGGAATGTTTTTATAAGCCTAAGGGTTCATTTAAGCAACTTTTAAAATTTGTAATTTAGTCCCTCTTCTTAGTTTTGTCCATTTGGACTCATTTCAACTCCTTTTTGAGAACCGTCTTTTCTATCATAAAATTTGGGTCTTATAATTCATAAAATGGCTTTGGTTTCATCCAAATTGAATTTAAAATCATTCCAAACTATTTGGTTAAAATTTTGGTCAATCAACGGTCGAAATTGCTCATCAGTAAACTGTTCTGGGGCTTCCCATGGTTTTTAGGGTTTCTGAGAACCCCAAAAATCTCAAATTTCTCATTTAAAAAGCCCTCCTAATGAGTTTTATAAAAATTACCTAAAATTACAAAAATGCCATTACGTTTCGTTGCATTTTCATTAAAATCTGTCTGGCTATTCTAAGTCTAGTTTCAAGGCATCTCTGGCCTTGACTCATCATTGTTTGAGGTTTAAAATATTATTCTAATTTTATTGGATCTCAACTCACTCTATCTGGGGGACTTCCCTTTGTATCCAGTGAATTTCATGCATTTACAGAGAAACTATATGTTACATTTCTCGTGTTTTCTCTCATTTTCAAAGAACCGGATATTATAGTTTCCAAGGCCTAATGGTCAAGCTAAATAATATTCATTATTTGATGTATTTTCTTTATTTTGTTTACACAAAATAGTTGTAGCATGTGAATTTTGAATCTACTAATGTCATATTTATTATCTGTTTATATTACATCATCTTATTAATATGTTAGAAATCTTGAAATTTATATGTTATTCTCTGTGTATTGGTAAAGAAAATACTGTTCACTTAGAGTTGTCAAATTGGCTAGTATTAGTGAATTTTTGCTGGTTTGTAGTATAATGCCTACCAGGTTATCTCCTATGGAGCTATTAATCAAATCAATTATTTTAGAAAACAAAAATATAAAATTGCAATGATTGGGAGTTCAAATATAAAATTACAATTAATTAAACAAAATAGCAAATCAATTAATGAAAATGAAACTCAATCAGAATGATGCATAACCAATCCAAAATTCTTCTCCTCATATTTTCCTATCATTGTCACCTAAAAATACCTTTCGTTTGATTTTAATCCTCTGGTTATTTTTTATTAATGTTCCTAAACTACTGTTCAGGATTTTAATTAGTTTGTATTACTAATCAGAATGCAACTGTGCTTCTGTCAACAACACGAAGCCAAACTATTTCACACTTGACTAGAGATGCACGTAGAATCCTAACATGGTTTAAAATGAATTTATTTGATTAATCAACTGAATAAATCAAAATAAGTCCTTAGATAAATCAGACGAGTCAGAATTTATGCAACAAAAATCAACTAACTAGAATGATAATAATGACATGAAAACAAAAAGAATAAAAATGAAATACTTCTAAAATTAAAATCCAAACTAGAGTTCTATACAAACATGGATTCAAGTTTCCTATTAAGTTTAGACTTTGGATTGATCACCAAAAAAATTAGAAAGCCATAGGAAAGATGAAAACAAGAATGGGAAATAGAGAAGATAAAATGTGTGTTTTATGATAACATCTCCTCCTTAAATAGATGACGCTGCCTTCTTCCTTAAAAAATCCAACACCATTCTAGAAGTAACAATAAGATAATATCTAAATCTTTTTATGACTTAATAAGATAATTTCTAAATCCTTTTAGGAATCTTCTATCTTGCAAAATACAGTTAAAAAATAATTAGGCCTCCGTTAGATAAATATAATGAAAATGCATTTAAAGTCTATTAATCTAAATTTAGCCAACTTAATATAAAATAAGCCCAAATTTATCAAATTACCCACTATGAATTATTAATAAGAATAAATATAAGGAATATAAAATATAATAATGACAAAATATCAAATTTTCCCACACTTAGGCTTTTGTACTCCTGGGTAAAATACAAAAAGATAAAAAAGGAAAACAAAACTGAAATACAAAACTACCAAGCTAAATACAATTCAAGCTTTTTAGATATTCAATAGTCCAAGGTACTCTTTCTTGCTAATTAAGGAAAAACAAGTAGTATGGCAAATCCAATTAATAAAAAAAATGAATCAAACTAGTAGCTCCTCATTATGTGTTTACTCTCAATTCTCTTAAATGTTTAGGTTAAGCATTTGTAACACTCCAAAATTAATTAAGAATGATTATGACTAATTAGGGAGTAATATAAGTTTAATTAGGAAAATTAATTAAGGGAGGAGGATATTAAATTGGGCTTTATAATTAATCTAATTATTGAATTGGGTTAAGTGTAGAAGCCCAATCTTAGCCTTAGGGAGGTCCAATTCCATGTCTTAGAGGCCTAATATTTATTTGTGTAGACCCAAATGTTAATGGACCTTTTTAGCTTAGCTTAACTCTCATATATGACCCATGTAACTTTATAATCCATAGTCTAAAAAGCATATGACTGAACCCACTTGGATTTTGAGCCCTTGGGTCAACCCATCTAAACCCTAATTTTACTTTAGCCTTCCCTTCATTCTATAGAAACATTTAGAGACACAACAATTTTTGGAGGTCCAAAGGGGAGGCTAGGAATCGCAACAAAATTCAATCATTTCCTATTCCTAGAGCATGATTTAGCTAAGGTAACTTATACATAACTTAATCCTCATTTCTTCCTCTTTAATTTGAACTAATTAGTTTCCTATTTAGAGCATTTTCATCTTTCACCCAAAACTGAAACTTGTTGTTTAGTGTTTCCATGGTGGATTTTTGGAGGTTGAAGCTAAGGGTGTTGTTAGGTAAGTATAAACTTCTCATTTTGATGCTTTTTTTACTAGTTTAGGACCCCTATAGTTGATTTATAATATAGGTATTCATTTTGTGCGAATTTACTTAGCATTTTAAGTGATATTCTGAAGTTACTAGTGTGAGAACAATCAAATCCGAAATTGGAGACTTGTAGTGGTTGGGTAAGTGTTCTCTAGGTAGCCATTAGTATTTTAATTCTTTGAGTACTTGTTTGCTACTATAAATTAATGAATATGAATGATAATGGTCTAATTTTGTGTTCATAGGCTGAGTAGCATTGTTATTGGCTTTTCAAAAAATTGTCTACAAGTGAGGTAACCGAGTTAATGTTAAATTCCATGCATATGTCTACTTTAATTTTATATCTACTGTACATAAATAATTTTGAAATGCATAATGAATGGTTGGCTATTTGATATATTGTGTTTGGACATTGTGAGTCTATGGTGGAGCTGTGGTGTGGGTGCCACCCGTGCATTGTACTTCAATCAAGTACCAACTTATGATAAGACCCTTATATGCACTGAGCCTAGTTTATGCTCATTGGGGAGTTAGTGCCGTGGACAAGCCTCTTATAATACCTTAGTCTCTTTACCCTTATATATTAGTACCATCAGCCATCTCATCCATAACATGCATGATGGAGCACCATTTCAAGGAAGAACATACCTTATATAAAGAAAATATTAAATATTTAAATGTATATATTTGTGTTACGTAAGGTTTCATTTCCTCATCTTACGCTCCATGGGCCTTGTGAATTCATCCACACCATTTTCTAGTCATAGCACATCCATACAAGTTATATTCATCGTATTTGATCTCATTCACTTTGGGTTTGAAGCTACATCACACAAATTCCATGGTATGCCCCAGGGTTCAAAATTCAATTTTTTGATGCAAATTTTAAAAATTCATAACTAATTCTAAAAAAATCGAAATCAAGCAAACCATACCATTTTGGAAGGTTGTGGATGTTGAATTTTGAGTAAAAATAAGTCTGGACCAATGTTGGGTGTAACACCATAATTTCCTAACTTGTTTCATGTTATTCTCATATCCATTACTATGCAATTCATAAAAGAGGTAAGAAAATGGCATTGCAAAGTGAATAAATTTGCATTGCACTATGCATAGATTTTTCTATTTGGAGTTCAGTAGGCCATATGGGTTCATACATCACATTCTCATATTTAATTACATGAATACTACTCATTTGCATCATGAAAAGTGGCCTACATCTCAAGGAACTCAATGGGAAGCTCAAAATACACACATTTATTCTCAACCAAATTTTGCCTCTTTTCTGTTCAAACTTTGGAAAATCATAACTAATTCTAAACAAATTAAAGTCATGCATTCTTGGTCATCATGGAAAGCTATGGATGTCTACTTCATACTAAAAATATGTCCAGACCATAACACCCAACACAGAGGACATTTGATATTCAAAATAGTCTAGAGGTCAAGTTGTCCACTGGTGATGTCACAGATTTCTGTAGCAAATTCAAAAATGTCCAATTAATTTCAAAAAAATAATCTATACAAATGATATCAATCGAAAAATCTATGGATGTTATCTAGAGGGAAAAAATAACTCTAGACCAGCTTAGGTACATCCAGACCTCGAAATTCAATAGAATAGTAATTAAGGTTGGGTGGAGTTTCTGATACTAGACAGAATCTTTAAAAATTCATACCTCCCTCTCTAGACCTCTAAATGAAGTGATTCTAGTTGGCACAAGTCACTAAAATGTATAGTTTCTCTGTATAAAATTTTGTGATAATTGAACATCATTTGAGCTCTATGTGACAGATTTCATTTTTGGACCAAAGTGAACAGTACCATTACCAAAACTAGAATTTTTGCCAATTTTGAAAATTCCTCAAATATTCTATAGACCTCCAAAAATTTCATACTTTAGCTTCCCAAAAATCTCTCAACAAGCCCTAAATGCATGCCAAATATCAGATCAAGAAGAGGTCATTTGGACAAAAAGTGACTAAGGGATCTAGAATAGCAAGTTTATGCCCTATATAGGGTACCAAAATGTCCAAATGGCTTCTCTCAATGTTTGGCACCTCTTGGGCAAGTCTAAAAGCATGAATATGACTTATTTGAACTTTTCAAGTGGTCCCAAACCTTATGCATCTCAATTTGGCCATGCCACTTCCATATATACACTAATGCATCAAACTTTCAAGAAGCAAAAATGGCCATTTCATACTCATTTTACATTCTAGTATTCACATGCCATAATCTCTCATTCATACATGATACATTAACATATTTATACATATTCATAACCTCATAGAACATATACAACCATGGATTACAAAATTTGTCATTCATATGGCTTTAAAGTAGCCAATTCCATGCACTTAATGTCCTACTCTTTTCTCCCAAGGGGTTGGCTTCCATTACCTTGCTCTCTTGGTCCACCTAGCATGTTAGAACATTGGAGAGAAGGGGATGAGATTCAAAGAATCCCAATAGCTCATCCCCTATTCAATCATACATAATAGATACAAACAAGTCTTACAAATGCATGTATGGTCATATGGACATGTGCAAACATTCAAGAAGCATTTTCATCATTTAAGAAAGTCATACATAGCATACAAAAGCTTGCCAAGCAAGTGGATTGGCCTCACCCAATTTCTTGTGGATTTTGGACTTGCCTCACCCATTCTTTAATGTATTCTTAGACTTAACCATGCTTTTGGGAGCCCACTTTGCTTTTAGGAGATTCTTTGCTTTGTCTCAGCCAATTTTAAAGGTTCTTAGCTCATCCTCACCATAGCTAAGGATTCTTGGCCTCACTACACTTAAGCAAACCCAAGCATACATCAAAATATTATATGAAATATAATGTCATTATAAAACCATGGCATATGAAATCATGCTATCATACTTTTCATGGCTTGAAAATACACATACACACATTCTAAGACACGCTAAGCATACATCCATGTATGAGAGAAGGTGGAGAGAGCTACCTTGCACATAATCACACACTTTTTCTCTTGAAATTTCCTCCTGTGCTTTGGCCACACACCCACAAAAGTGTGGGGAAGATTTCTCTTGGCCTAAACACAATTTATGGAAGCCAATTAGGTTTATGAAATAATTTCTAAGGTCACATAACTTGCTTAGACACTAGGTTGTTCTATAAACCCTATTATGGTGCATAAATGCACCTAATGAAGCAACACCCCTCAAATAAATTCTAAGCTCCATTCTTTCCTTGCAAATATGATTCTTGACTCCTTTTAAGCCTCTTAGAGTCATCACACAATTAAAACAAAGAGCCTAATTATATGTTTCTTCTTTAGGTCATAATATGGAACCTAAAGCACCAACTTACTTTCTATGAGTTCTAAATTTTTTCCAATACCTCCCGTCTTTTTCATTCATCATATATGACTCAAGAATGGCCTTAGAAAAATTTAAAACTCTCCCTAGCTATCCCATCCATGCTTGGTCGAGACTATGGAACTTGTTGGCCTCCATGGATTTTGCTTGATTTTCTTGAAGGAGGAAGCATGTGGGGAGCATCTTAGGGATCTTTGGAACTCATTTAAACTCTTATTTATGCTTAGCAATCATCATACAAAATCAGATTTTAGAAGAAACACTTGAAACCCTAAAAATTGTATCTTGAAATCTAATGGTTTTTTGTTAATTCCCTTTGCATATTCTTAATCTTCACACCCTTTTTCCTTAGATTCATCTTAGTTCTGCCTAAAAATTAACTCCTCCTAGGGTTTTCTCATGTTGGGTGAAATGGAGGAGGAGGGAACCAAAGATGACAACCATAGGAAGAGAAATTACCTTGTTTTCTTGCTTTTTCTCACTTGAATCTTATGTTCTTTGAGCTCCTCTCTTCAAATCCGAATTTTCCCCTCAATTTCTCCTTTAAAATAGATCCATATACTTCATTATAATCATAGGAAATAAAGTAGAATGAAGGAGAAGAGGTTTGGAATGAAAGAGCATGAAAAATCATGAAAATCCATACCTTTCTACCTTGAATTTCTTCTCCTTTTCTTCCTCCTCTTGTGCGCCTCATCCCCTAGGATTTCCTCTGGTTTTGGGCAGAACATGGCCGTGCATAATGAGGGGAGAAGAAGGGTGCATCATATATATAGGTGGGAGGAAGTTACACTTTTCAAAAATTTTCATTTTGCCCTTCGTTCTTGGCATTTTTGTTTCTCCTTCGCTTTAGCTCCTTTTTTAGAACTGTCTTTTCCATTATGAAATTTAGACTCCTAATTTAGTAAAATGCCTTTGGAATCACTGAAATCGGAGCTAAAACCTTCCCGAATGAATTCATCAAAGTTCAGGTACATTGACATTGGAAAACGTCCACTGGAGGGGATTTAACTGTCCCGAGGCATTTCATGGTTTTTTAGGGCTTCTGAGAACCCTAAAGAACTCAAAACTTTCATTTAAGAATCCCTCCTATGTGAATTCCAAAATTTACTTAAAATTACGAAAATGTTATTACGTTTCGTAAGCTTTTCTTAAGAAATTGTTTCTTCATTCTAGTTTCTTTTTTCTTTCTATCTAAGCCTGGGATTTTCATTTTTAGGAGTCTAGAATGCTTCCTAAATTTGTTTGGGACCTTAACTATCTCATTTCGGGAGACTTCCTTTTGTATTCAGTGAATTGTACTCATTTACGGAGAAATCATATGTAATGTTTCTCAGGTTTTCTCTCGTTTTCAAAAACTCGGATGTTATATTAGGCATAGTAGAATCCATGTAGAGGAAGATGAGTGATCAATATGAAATTTGCCCCTCTCATTAGTAAAGAGATATCTTTGGTTCACTTAATGAGTGAGATTGAGAAATGTATGGCCATGCTTGGATGAAAAGTTTTCCATTTATTCTGTCAGTTTGTAACGAACGTAATTTTCTTAAAATGACAAAATGAGCCATATAAAGGTAAGTCATCTAAAATTACCTAGATAATATCCCAAAAATTTTGGGTTAAGTCCTAGACTCCTAAAAATGATAATTGTAGGCTCAGACAGAAAGAAAAACGGAGTTAGGATGGAGAAATAATTTGCGATAGAAACTAACGAAATATAATGGCATTTTTGTAAATAAGTGAAACTTCTGGAAAACCACATAGGAGGGCTTTTTAAATGAAAGTTTTGAGTTGCCCAAGGTTTTTAAAGGCCCCAAAATTATGGGAAACCCTGAGACTGATAAAGCCCTTCCGGTGTATGTTTTTCAACGTCAGTTGACCCAAACTTTGACTGGTTCATTCGATAAGGTTTTAGCTCCAAATTGAGTGATTCCAAAGGCATTTTATTAAATTGGGAACCTAAATTTTATAATGGAAAAGATAGTTCTCAAAAAAGAGCTAAAATAAAGACAAAATGAAATTGCCATTACGGAAGGACAAAATTAGAATTTTTGGAAAAGTATGCTTCTAGAAACTCCCACACACTTCTCCTTTCTTCTTCCACCTTCTTAAGCACGAAATTTTCTGCCCAAAATACAGAAGTTAATCTGCTCTCTTAGATGCATCAAAAGGGGAAGAAAAGGAGGAAAAAAGTCAAGGAAAAGATAAGGAAACTTGTAGATTTTCATGCTCCATCTTCCTCCAATCTTGTTCCTCTCCTTTCCTCCTCTCTTTCTATGGTTTAGTTAAGCTTTTGGGTTCTATTTTAGGTCTAGAACCAAGGGGAGAATTTTGAATTTTCCAAGGAGAAGAGAACCAAGGAGAAAGACACTTGAAAGCTCACTTGAATCCTAGGTAATCCTTCCTTTTTGTTGCATCTTCTCTTCCCCCTCCCTTTGTGTGTATTTCAGCCAAGAGCAGAACCAAAGGATGGGAGAATGTTCTATCCAAATACAAGGAAGGAAAAAGGGTTTTAGGCCATGGGGAGATGGAATATGGCAAGAAATTCCAAGAAAAACTAATAGAAAATAAGTTAGAAAAGTATAGTGTTTTCTAGGGTTTTACAAAATCTGATTTTGTGTGAATATTTCCTTGGCTATTTGAATGTTCCCTTGAGCTCCTAAGACCTTTAGAAAGCCTCCCAAGTGGCTCTCCCATCAAGGAAAAATCACAAAGTCCATAAACCTCTATTATGGTGCATATTTCGGCCAAGCTAGGTTCATTAGGCTAGGGGATGTTTTAATTTGTTCTAGCCTTGGTTTAGGACTTTATATGATGTTAGAAGATGGGAGAAACCATTGGAAAAAATTTAGGAGCCATAGATTGGGAGATGGACCAATGGTATCCATAATAATGCTTTGTGAAGCAACTTGGTTTTCCAATTGTCCAATTGAATGTGTTATGGCTCCAAGGACCTTAAATGAGTCCAAGAAGCCTAGAAATAATAAGAGAATGGAGCTTAGAACTTGAAATGCAAGAGTTGCTTCATTAGGCCAATTATGGAACCATAATGCCAAGTATGAAATCGTGTGTTTAAGCTTTAGTTTAATGTCTTGGCTTGCTTCAATTATGTGATTGTGTACTCCTTGTGATGTCTAGGCCAAGAGAATAATCAACCACCTAAGTGATCTTGTGAAATCAAGGAGGGGAAGGAATTAGCAAAGTAAAGCTTGCATTAATTGAAAGGTAGCTCCCCACCTCATTCTCTTGCATTCTTGTGCACATATGTATGCTTTTGTGTGCTTACGTATGCTCTTGTGATGTGAGAACATGCCATTTGATGTCTTGAGGTTACATTGGTACCAATGTGTTGTCTTGAATGCCATTGATTGTAAGAATGGTTCTCAAGGGTGAGGTGATGCCAAAAGTCCCTTAAAGTGGGTGAAGATGTGCCAAAAGTCTCAAGGCATGGGTGAGACTAGACCAAAAGTCCCTTGGATAGGTGAGGCTAGGTTAAAATTCCTAGGAACAAGAGTGAGGCAAATCCAAAAGTTCTAAAAATGGGGTGAGGCAAAACCAAAAGTCCTTAGAGCATGAAAATGACTTAATGTGGAAATGTGGCATGAAAATGTAGTATTATACAATTTATGTTTGCACACTTGAGATTTTGATGTATGTATATTTTGAATGTATGTGTGAATGGGTGTGTGAGCTATTGAGATTCTAGGAATCTCACTCCCCTTCCCTTCATTATCTTGAAATGCCTAGGTGATGTTCAAGAAACAAGGAGTGCAAGCCAAAGAACTTGAAAGATTGTGTTTTGTATATTATATTACCTTACTTGTAATTGGATGTTAAAGTGAGCTTGTACATAATATTTTTGTGACGTAATACCATGAACAAATGTAAAATGATGTATAAATATGTAGACCCTATGTGACACTAAATCCATGGAATTATGCAAATTGGCTCTTGGATGGCTTGATGCAACTATGTATTCTTGGATGTGGAATGACCAACTTTAGATGCATGGGATTTGGGACCATTTGGGCAGCTCCTATAAGTCATAATTATGTTTCAAAACTTGCCCAAGAGGTGCCAAACTCAAGAGGAGGCCATTTGGACCAAAGTGACTTTTGGTAGGGAGCAAAAATGACCATTTCATAAGGCTATATCACTTTTTATCCACATGAGCTCTTCTTGGTCTGAAATTTGGTATGCATCTAGAGCATATTGAAAGCTTTTGAAAAGCTAAATTTGGTAATTTTTGGAGTTCTATGGAATATTTGACGAATTGTTAAATTTGAGAAATTTTCTGGTTTTGGTTATTGGTACTGTAGCACTAGTCCGAAATTAAATTCTATCACTTATGGGGCAAATGATGTCCAATTGACACCAAATTTTATACAAAGAAACTAAAAATTCCTAGCGACTTGTGCCCACTAAAAGCACCTCAATTGGATATCTAGAGAAGGAGATATGAATTTTTGAATATTCTGTCCAATATCAGGAGTTTTACCCGACCTAAGTTACTGTTCTATTTAATTCCGAGGACTAGGCTGCCTGAGCTGGTTTGGAAATATTTTTATCCTCTAGCTAATATCCACATATTTCTAGATTGATATCATTTGAATGGATTGGATTTTTGTGGAATTAATTAGACATTTTTAAAGTTTGCTATAGAATTTTGTGACAGTTATAGAATGCAGTTTGACCTCTGGAATCTTTTGGATGTCAAACGTCCTCTATAATGGTTGTTATGGTCTGGACATATTTGTAGTGTGAAGTAGACATCCATAGCTTTCCATAATGACCAAGAATGGATATTTTTGATTTTTCGAGAATTAGTTATGATTTTTCAAAGTTTGCACAGAAAAGAGGCAAAATCTGTTTGAAAATAAACCTCCATGTTTTATGCTTTATTTCGGTTTTCTTGAGTTGTGAGCCACATTTTGTGATTCAAACAAGTTGTATACATGTATTTAAATATGTAAAAGTATAGTATGAGCTCACACGGTCCACGTGACACTAAATGGAATTTTTATACACGACGTAATACGAAAATATTCATTATTTTATTCCCTTTTCTTTACATTCTCATGGAATCAATGATGTGAAGCTCACGAATGTCATGAAATGAGTTAGAAATTATGGTATTACACAGTCTGCTCAAAGATCGTGAAAGTGAAGGTCGAGTAAAATGAGAATGACATTTCCATGCCTCACTAGATATCGTGTGACAAAAAGATTGTGACAGGGTTGTATAATAGGTTGCATTGGATCACTAATCCTCATATCATTTGGGTAGTCACAATGTATTGCTAGAGGCCACTTGTGACTTGTAGGTAGAATAGCGTTATTGGCCTACTACCAACATTATATGGACCTATAGGGTCGCACACAAGAACAGACTAACTCGAACTATAATATCCAGATTCATTGAATCTAAAAATGTGTCTACGTTCAATGAATATAATATTCAATTTAGGATAGAAGAATTTTATAAATATATATTTGATATATATTTTATAAAATTTGAAATATATATTTATGTATTTTGATATATTTTGAAATATATATCATTTATTTAATTTAAATAATTAGTTTAAAATTATTCTATAGGATATATTTAAATTCAAACAATATGATAATTTAAATTTAATCTATGTGATAAATTAAATTTAAATTTGGTTCTAGTTTTAGGCTAAATAATTAGTTTAAATTTGTTCTATATGATAGATTTCAATTTAAACTAATGTGATAATTTGAATTTAATCTATGTAATAAATTAAATTTAAATTTAGTTCTAAATTGAGATCAAATAAATTAGTTTAAATTTATTCTATAAGAGAGATTTAAATTTAAACTAATATATTTAATCATAATCTAAATTAATTTAAATAATATATTTAAATTGATTAAATCTATCCTAAAATCTTAACACATCTCTATAAATAGAGAGGTTAGGATTTTCTAGGTGACTAATTTTTATGAAAGAGCTGCCTCCTACCTTAGAGAGAAAATAAGCAAGAAAGTGTATGGACGCTTAGAGAGAGAAAGCATATGGACACTTAGAGAGAGAAAAGAAGAACATCTTCTTTTCTTGAACGTACCGACGTTTGTCTTCAGGGGCACTAGCACGCTGTTCGAGTTGCAATGACCATTCATGTGGATATAGATAGAGGGAGCTAATCTGAAGCGTCAATTCCTGAGATTCAACAACATAAAGAAAACCTAAAGAATCACATGACAAAAGGTAAAAGTTTCTAGCTTTATTCCATTTAAACAACATTGACGGATCCATGGGAGGGATTCGAGTTCAATTTTTAAATTTTCATTGTACGTGTCCCAAAAATCCCAACATTAGGGGTTGAAGTAACCCAGCTAGCTTCTAGTGTTCTATCTTGACTTTCTGACATACCAAACACTGGGAGACATATTTTGCTATATCGTTTTCATTGCAGGCCACTAGAACATTTTCTTTAAATCATGGTACATCATGTTACTGTTTGGATGAATGGTGTATCTACTCTTGTGTGCCTCTTCTAATATCTTTTCTCTTAATTCAAACTCTTTTAGGTATATACAACCTATTCTTATATCTCATTATTCTATTCTCAGACAAATTAAAGTCTGACACACCACTCTAGGATATATGGGCTCTCATACATACTCATCTCTTTGCTGAGCTTCTTGTATCTGACTCTTCAACTCACTCTCTATTCGGGTTTCACTCATTAACAATTTCCTTGAATGCACTTGACAGGAGAGATTTAGATCCCTAAACCTCTCAACATCATGTAGGCAGTATGTATAGATTTTCTACTCAAGGCATCAGCTATCACGTTAGCCTTATCGGGATAGTATTTTAGGGTAAAATCATAATCCTTTAAAAACTCTAACCATCTCCTTTATCTCATATTCAATTTCTTTTATTCAAATAGGTACTTAAGGCTTTTGTAGTCACCATAAATCTTTATGGTTGTCCCATACAAGTAGTGTCTCCATATCTTAAGAGCAAACACCACTGTTGCTAGCTCTAAGGCATGAATGGCATAGTTTTCTTTATGTGGTTTCAACTGTCTAGAAGTATAAGCTACTACTCTGTCTCCCTGCATAGGTACATATCTTAACCCTTTCTTTGAGGTATCACTATAGACTACAAAAGTCTCTTTTGGGTCAAGAAGTACTAAAATTAGGGTTGTGGTTAGTCTATGCTTCAATTCTTGAAAATTCTGTTCACATTTCTCATCCCACACAAAAGGTATATTCTTTTCAGTGAGTCTAGTCAATGGCATCGCTATCTGAGAGAAGCCCTGAATGAACCTTTTGTAATAACTTGCTAAACTTAAAAAGCTCTTGATCTCTGTCACTGTCCTAGGTCTCTTCCACTGAAGTACTGCCTCTACTTTATAGGGATCTACTGTGACCCTTGCCAAGGAGATCATATGGCTTAGGAATTGAACCTCAATAAGCCAAAACTCACATTTACTAACTTTAGTATTTAACTGTTTTTGTCTTAAGGTCTCTAGGGCTAACCTCAGATACTGCTCATGCTCTTCTCTGCTTTTAGAATACATGAGAACGTCATCTATAAAGACAACTACAAACCTATCTAGATATGGCCTAAACACTTTGTTTATATAATCCATAAATACTGCAGGTGCATTTGTCAACCCGAAGAGCATAACTAAAATTCATAATGCCCGTATCTAGTCTTAAAGGTTGTCTTAGGAATATCCTCAACCTTAATCTTGAGCTGATGATATTTTGGCCTAAGGTCTATCTTAGAGAAAATTGATGCTCTTACTAATTAGTCTAAGAGGTCATCTATTCTAGGTATGGGGTATTTATTCTTAACTATAATCTTATTGAGCTCTTTATAATCTATATATAATCTAAGACTCTTATCTTTCTTCTTTATAACTAGGCTAGAGCTCCCTATGGTGAAACACTGGGTCTAATGAAACCCTTCTCTAAGAGCTCTTTTATCTATTTCTTAAGCTCTACTAGCTCTTGGTAGGAGGTATCCTAAACAGGGCCTTAGATACTGGACCTGCCCTAGGCACAATATCTATGGAGAAATCTACTTTTTTAGTAATCCACTAATTTCTTTAGGAAATACCTCTGGGAATTCTCTCACTATAGGTATCTCTTCTATGCCCTTTTCTATCTTAGCCTATAGGAAAAAGAATATTAAAAACCCTTGACAACCATGCTTTAAGGAATGCTAAGCTTGGGAGGTGGTCATAAACGCTAGCTTAGTTTGAATACTAGGTAAAGTTCTACATTCAAGCAAAGAAACACATATATGGTAACAATCAAGCATACCATTAGTGGCAGAGTGCAGTCTCTGTCTATGTGCCCGACCTACCGCACTTGAAACATACATTTTAGCCCAAGTAGCATGGTCTATTCCCATGATTTTTGCCACACTGAGCGTAAGCTGTTGGAGTGGAACTAACTTTATTAGATTGAGCTGGTTTTCTTCTGTTCTTACCTTTCCTATTCCACTGGCTTCTGCCACCTCTTTTATTGCTACTAATGGTGGGTGTTTCCTTACATGGCCTCTTACTCTCTAGGAGGGGAGGTGTAGCACTCAAGGCAAGATGCATCGTCCTTAAATTCACCTTGGTGACTCTGCATACCTCAACAAAGGCATTAAAATTCTTGATTCTCTGGGGCACCACTCTATCTTTGATCTTTGGTAGAAGCGTCTTCTCTAATTTATCTACTCTCCACCTTTCGTCATCATGTTTCTATAAATAAGAGAAATATCTGGAGAGCTCTACAAATTTGGCCACGTACTGGTCTATATACATCCTTTAAGTTTGTCTCAAGAGTACAAACTCTGACTTCTTCACATCTCAAGTATAGCTCGCTGTGACTCGAATTGAGAAATTTACTACAGTAGGTTCAAAGGTGTCTTTTTGCCGTGACAAAATTTACAAAAATGTGAAAAGTTGAACTCGAGAGTAACTTTACCGGAGTGCAAAAATCTTAGGCCATAGTGTAAGATGCGAAACTTAGTTTTTAGGTTCCAATAACCAACTTTGCCATAGAGGGGAAGGTCCAAGCCACAACGACAATTCCCCAAACCCTTATTTTTGACTTAGAAACCTTGAATTTCACTATGTTAATATTGTGCAATGACTTGGGAGTCCTTATATGAGGTTTTTATGAGTTGAAATCAATAGCAAGATGATTCCAAAGTCTTAAATGATAACTATAATCACTTGTGGATTTGATTAGTTGTGGATGTTTAGCTGATGATCATAATGATATCAAGGTTCAAATTTTTCCCGCTATCTCCTATTTTAATTAATCATAATGACTTTAAACCTTGATTTGCAATTACTAATCATGCTATTAAGCTTAATTATGGTAATTAAGAATTAAGGTCATTATAGCGTTCCTCTCAAATTCAACCTTTCACAACATCACTATCATAGGCTTGTATATCTTCTTAATCTTTATAAACTAATTCACAAGCAACATATAAATCAAAAGGACATTTATTTAAGGTTGTAATGGGACTAAGGTACGAAACAAATGGTAAACAAAAGAACTAAAGACATAACAAGAGACATAAGGCAGACACTTAAAATCATCAAGAGCAATAAAAAAAAGAACATAGAATGGAGTAGATGTGCATTTTAAGGTCTTATTTGTTGTAAACCAAAACATGCTCAATGAAAATCAAAGTAATTTTCTTTTCTCTCTTTTATTTTCATCATTATTTTTTCACCACTTTTTTTCATTATTTTTTTCTTTTCTTTTCATGCTTTGGTTTTTTTTTGTTTTTTGTTTTTAATTTATTTTTGACATATCTTTAGGAAGAACAAATTAATTAGCTCAAAGTTGATGCAAAATTGCATTGCATATCCATCCACCCTACAAAGATATAATGCTCTTAATAATCAAAAGTATCTTATACAAGGTGGGAAATAATTTTCTTTTTTAGGTTAAAGGGTTAAAAAGAAAACATGAAAGGCTTAAAAAGGGAACAAAAACAAAGGATAAAACATAGGTGGGATAGCTATTTGGCTCTGTCTATAATAAAAGAAAATAAGAAAGAATGCCTTAATCATCTTTATGAATGCTTATGCAAATGTAGTTCGAATTAAAAATCAAGACAAGTTCTAGAGTGAACATCATGATAGGCATTCGCTTTCATAAGAAAAAAATAGAAGTCCAAAAATTATCATGGGTTTAAAAACTACCATATGCAACTAATTAAAATCAAATTCATTGCTAGTTTATTTGAGTTCCATAAAATAAGATTGATTCCTAATTATGTTGAAATACTTCAAAACTTAAATTGCTTCAATTTGTTTTTTTTTTAAACTAAAAATTTGCAAGAAAAACAAGAAAATAATAGAAACACAAAAAAAAAAGAGAGCATAATGATTCCTCCCCTCACACTTAATATTTACATTGTCCTCAATGTAGCAATAATCTAATTTATTAATTAAAGAGAAGACAAGAAAGGAAAAATGAGGGAAAAAATGCTACCAGGTGGCTTAAGTGTATGAAGCATTATAAAGATGTAACTCCTCCACTATCTGCTCTTGAAATCCCTCATAAAAATGCTTAAGCTGTTGCCTATTCACCGTGAAGCACTTATTGATTGACTCATTCATAATTTCAACTGCATCATAAGGAAAAACATGAGTAACCACAAATGGACCAATCCATCTAGAACATAACTTATTGAGCATCAGCTTTAGGTGAGAATTGTAGAAGAGGACTCTTTCACCAACATGAAGCTCTTTTCTTTCAATCATATTGTCATACATGGCCTTGGCTTTTCCTTGTAAATTCTAGAGCTTTCATAGGCTTCTAACTAAATCTCTTCAGGTCCTTGAAGTTCCAATTTGCTTTGAAAACTAGCTTGAAATAGATTCATATTACATTTCTTTACTACCCAATAGGCCTTATGCTCAATCTCAACTAGTTTGTGACATGCTTTACCAAAAACCAACCTATAGGGTGACATGCGTATAGGAGTTTCGTAGGTAGTATGGTAAGCCCATAGTGTATCCTCCAATCTTTTACTCTAATCCTTTTCTATTAGGTTGCACTATTTTCTCTAGAATTTGTTTTATCTTTCTATTTAAAACCTCTACTTGACCATTCATTTGTGGATGGTAAGGGGTGGTTAGCCTTCTCTTTAACTCATCAAATGCTAATCTGCATGACTTATCAAAATTAAAATTTACATCCTTTTAAAAAAGTCTAGACAATGGTAAAGAAATCTTGCTAAAGTCTTTGATAAATTACCTATAAAAACCTGCATGACTAAGAAAAGAAGCAATCATGTCTACTTTAGTTCTATCAACTTCAATGCCAATTTTAGAAACCACACGGCCTAAAACAATTTCTTCCTCTACCATAAAATGACATTTTTCAAAATGTAAGACCAGATTTTTCTCAATGCATATTTCTAAAACCATTCCTAAACTAATCAAAGAGTCATCAAAGAAGGTGCCATAAATAATAAAGTCATCCATAAAAACTTCCATGCAATGTTTAAAAAAAGATGCTTACCATACATTGCTAGAATGTACCTAGAGTATTACAAAGTTAGAATGGCATCCTTTGATATGCAAAGATACCAAATGGGCAGGTAAATGTAGTCTTTTCCTAGTCCTCTAGTGCAATATTAATTTCAAAATAACCAAAAAAGCCATATAAGAAAAAAATAATAAGATTTGCCTACTAATCTCTTTAACATTTGATCTATGAACGGAAGAGGAAAATGGTCCTTTCTAGTGGCCTGATTCAGTTTTTTGTAATCAATGGAGACTCTCCGACTATTCTAAACTCTCATAGGGATAAGCTCATTTTTCTCATTGGGCACCACTATGATATCATCTTCTTAGGGACTTCCTACATTGGATTTACCCATTTGCTATTAGATATGGGATAAATAATACTAGCTAAAAGTAATTTACTTATCTCTTTCTTCATAACATCTAGGATTGTGGGATTGAGTCTTCTCTATGGTTATCTTATTGGTTTAGCCCCTTCTTCTAATAAAATCCTATATATACATGTGGAAGGGCTAATCCCTAGAATATTTGCCAATGTCCAACCTATTACTTTTTTCTTTTCCCTTAAAATTCTAACAACCTCATTTCATGATCAGGTGGAAGGATATTTGCTATTATTAATGGTAATTTATTTCCTCTTCTAGGAAAGCATATTTGAGATTGTCAGGTAAAGGTTTGAGTTCAAGTGTGGGTGGTTGCTATATGGAAGGTACTAATCTTTGTGAATTTAAATGTACAGCAGCCTCCACTTGTTCATTTTTCTCAACAGAGGAAATGGTATCAAATAAATTGACAAAATCAGGATGAAAATCAAAAGCAGAATCAAAATTCAAAGAATGCATCAATCTCAGACCATGTAGTACATTTATTGAGTCCATTATAACATTCTGAACATTGAATTACATCTATAAATTCAACCATGTCAGTATCCATGTCCACACAAGCATCAGTGACTAACAAGTCTATCATATTTATATGCAAGATAAAGTGTTCTTCTAAAGGTATCTCATGGCATCAAGAATATTAAAATGAACAATATCACCACCAAATTCCATTGATAAAGTACCATCATGCACATTAATTATTGTTTTAGTAGTTTTCAAAAATGATCTTCCTAGAATCAGTGGTTTATATCCATGTATATTGTCATCTTCCATATTTAGAACATGCAAATTAGCAAAGAAAATTAAATCTTTTACCTTTACTAGAGCCTCTTCAAGTACTCTTACAGGGTAGGCTATGCTTCTATTTGCTAACTAAATCACCACTCTCGTAGGCTTCAATTCTCCAATCTTCAAAAAAACTATTGTAATATCTGGTTCTCTGAAAATGAGAGAAAATGTGAAAAACAACATATGATTTCTCCGTAAACGTATGAAATTCACTGGATACAAAAGGAAGTCCCTCAGATAGAGTGATTTGAGGTTCTAAAAAATTTATGTAGCATTCTAGACTCCTAAAAATGAGAATCCTAAGCTCAGATAGAGCTAGAATGAAAAAATAAATTTGAACGAAAGGTTGATGAAACATAATGGCATTTTCATAATTTTGAGCAAATTTTAGAATTCATATAGGAAGGCTTTTTAAATAAAAGTTTTGAGTTCTCCGAGATTCTCAGAGGCCCTGAAAACTATAGGAAGCCCCACAACAGTTAAAACCCCTTTGGTGGACGTTTTTCAATATCGATTAACTTGAACTTTGACAGACTCATTTGGAAAGGTTTTAGCTTTTATTTGAGTGATTCCAAAGGCATTTTATTAAATTGGGGACCTAAATTTCATAATGAAAAAGTTAATTCTAAAAAAGGAGCTAAAATGAACTAAAAACAAAAATGCTAAGACAAAGGGGCAAAGTTGGAATTTTTGAAAAGTGTTTCTTAAACTTACCTATATATATGAGGCACCCCATCTCCTCCTTCATTTAGCCACATTTGTTTCTATCCTAAATTAGAGAAAGAACCCTAAGGGTGAGGTGCACAAGAAGGAGGAGAAAGGAAGGAGAAAAACAAGGAAGAGGTATGGATTTTGTTGGATTTTTTCATGCTTTTTCATTAGCAAACTTCTTGTCCTCCATTTCCTTTTCTTTCCTATGGTTTTATTGAAGTTCTTGGATCTTTTTTGAGCATAGAACAGAAGGGAAAATTCGGATTTGAAGAGAGAAGGGTAAGGAAAGTGAGAAATAAGCAAGAAAAGCCAAGAAAACAAGGTAAATCTTCATTCCATGGTAGTTATCTCTTGCTCCCTTCTTCTCCTTGGTTCGTCCCACACATGGAGCTTCAAGAAGGCTTAGATTTTGAGTAGAACCAAGGATGAATCTTAGGAATTTAAGGAAGGAGAATAAGAATATACAAAGAAAATTAACAAAGAACCATTAGTTTTCAAGATAGCAAAGTTAGGGTTTCAAGTGCTTCACCAAAAATCTGATTTGATGCAATTGTTCCTAGGCCTAAATCAGTGTTTAGATGAGCTCTTGAGATCCCTAGAAGGCTCCTCATATGCATCTTCCATCAAGAAAATAAAGCAAACTCACTTGGTGTCTCCTCGGTCCATAGCCACGGCCTAGAGAGGTTGGAGCACCAAGGGGTAGTTTTCATTTTATTCAAGCTCATTTTTGAGTCATATATGATGGAAGAAGATGAGAGGAAGTATTGAAAAAATTTTAGAAGCCATAGATAGTGAGATGGAGGTGTAGGCTCCATAATATAGCATAATGAATCAACTCCTAGTTCGGCTCCTTAAAATAATTGTGTGATGACTCCAAGGAGTCTAAATGGAGTCAAGAATCATAGATTGAAGGAGAGAAGGGAGCCAAGATCATGAATTCTTGTAGTTTCTTCATTAAGTGCCTTATGGAAGCATAATGGAGCCATAGACTAAAGTAGCATTATGTAAAGTGTGTATAATACCATGGCTTATTCCCATGAGTAATTTATGTTTCTTTTGGTATGTTTTGGCAAAGAGAAACAAGTCTCCCACCATTGTGAGTGTGTGGCCGAGGAAGGGAGAGCATTTCCAAGAAAAAAAGTGTGTGGTTGCAACAAAGGTAGCTCTCTCCACTTTCTCTCATACATGAATACATGCTTACCTTGTCTTTGAATGTATGTATGTGTGTTTTAAGCCATGAAAAGTTTTCTAGCATGATTTCATATCCCATAGTACCATGATGATGTTTTATGCATTTAAATGATGTTTTATATGCTTGCCTTGGTTTGCTTGAGTGTGGAGAAGCCAAGAACCCTTTATCCATGGTGAGGATGAGCGAAGAACCCTTAAAATTAGTTGAGACAAAGTAAAGAGTCTCCTAAGAGTGAGGTTGAGTGAAAACCTCTTAGAGAAAATGGATGAGGCAAGTTTAAAATCCATAAAAGAATAGGCAAGGCTAATTCACTTACTTGGCAAGTCTATACGTGCTTTGTATGACTTGTTGAAATGCCAAGAATGCTTTTTGAATGATCATACATGTCATTATACTATGCATGCATTTTTAAGACTTATTTTGCATTCTTTATAGGTGACTGAAAGGGAGATGACCTATTGGGATTCTTTGAATCTCATTTCCTCCTCTCCAATGTCTTAACATGCTGGGTGGAGTAAATGAACAAGGTAATGGAAGCCACCAAGTTGGGAGATAAGAGATTGTCATCAAAGTGTCTAGAATTGCCTAGAATTACTCCTTTTGTAGCCATACACATGGTATATGATGTAATACTATCATGAAAATGTTGTATAATGATTTGAACATGTGTATTTACCCATATATTTTATGTATGTATGAGGTTTGATGCCATATGTATGATATAGTGCATTTTAGGCATTGGATGGCAAGCTTTGACATGTATGCTCTTGTGTATAACTTGGGGTGGATGAGTGAGTTTGAGAAATCTGGTTTTTTGACCTTTGAGACAAGTTTAATAGACCATTTTAGTGCTTTACCAGGTGCTCAAGTGGCCATGGTAGCCTTAGAAGCAATGTTGGACCCTTTTGATGATACAAAATAGATCATTTCACAACCCAACATCAAGATCTGACCAAATAAACTAATTTGCACATGAAATTTGGCACACATATACATCTTATCTAGAGATTTTGGGTAGCCAAAGACCAGATTATTTGGAGCTCTGTGGAATTAATTATGAATTTTCAAAATTGGTATTTTTTTATTAAACTGATGTAGACATTATTCATATGGTTAGAAACTTGGGCTATGTTATTCATTAGCTAAATGATGTCTAATGCTTATGAAATTTTACAAGCATAAACTAGACATGATAAGCTTTATATGTCCATTAAGATTACCCCATTAGGACCTCTGAGTAGGGAGATATAAATTTTTGAAGTTGGAGAATAGTACCAGTAATGACAGTCGACCTCTAGTACTATTCCATCAATTTCTAGTAGTTGGCACCCCTATTGTGGCCTAGATTTATTTTTAAATATAGTAGACATCTGTATCTTTCCAAAATAGTAAAGTATGCATGATTTCTATTTTTCTAGAATTATTTATGATTTGTTCAAAGTTTATGACAGTAAGTTAGAAATTCTAGCTGACCTAGTGTTTTTATATATTTCATCCATTTGCATGAGTTCTAGGCTACTTCTTGGGATGTTTATGAGTTGTATTAGTGTATTTAAATATCAAAATGAGATGGATGAGTCCATATGGCCCACGAGACACTAAATGAAAATTTTACCCATAACGTAACATAATTTAATGAGTATTTCTAATGCTTTTTCCCTAGCAAACTTATGTGATCCAAGGAAGGGAACTTAGAAATGAGGTAAGATGAGCTTAGTAAATATGGTGTTACAAATACACAGGTTTAGGCATTACATTAATGGAAGCTCTTAAATATAACATAGCATTATTGAACTACACATTCCTTATTGTGTAAGAAATGGTGAATGTGCTAGGATCTTTGCATTTAGTGGGCATAGCTGCTTAAATCAAAGCTGATACATTTCTCCCCATGTTAACTTTCTCATTCCCTTTCAACTTCCTCTTATGTGTACACAACTCCTTAAGAAACTTTGCATATTTTGGAATCTGTTTGATTGCTTCTAAGAAAGGAATATTTACTTCCACTTTTCTGAACGTCTCTATAATTTCCCTATGTAATTCAACTTCTATGCTTTTCTTGGATTGTGTAATTCTATTAGGGAATGGTAGGGGTATAGTATATGTGGAATTCTCTCCCTTATTTGTGATGTTCTTGCCTTGGATTAAAGGAGCTATTGTTCTTTGTCACCTTCTTTTTCTTGCAACACCTCTGTTGGAGGTGTGATGGGCCTATTCACTTACTTACCGCTCTTCAAGGTTATATTACACTGACATTGCTTCTTAGGTTGGTCATGGGCTGCAAAGGTAATTGGCCAAAACCTTGACTTATTAATTCATTGATATTTGTTGCAAGTTTACCAATTTGGGTCTCCAAACTTTAGATTGTTGTATTTGTTTGCTGTTGGAATTAGACTGTATTTGTTGCCAATTGCTTCACTATATCTTCTAGACTTGGTTTTGACTTGTTCATCTATTGCATGGGTTGTCTTATAGGCTGTTGGTTGCTTGGGCTAGGAGCATTAAATTTGTGTTGCTACTGTTGTTGGTTAGACCCATTGCCATATCTTAAATTCAGATGATCTCTCCATCTAGGATTGTATGATGTTGCATAAGGGTTGTATCTATTCTATTGCTATTGTAAAGGTCTACAAGGGAAGATACCAGCATATGATTCTATATTATCTTGCAACTGGGGGCACTGATTTGTGGTATGTGTGGTTAATGAACAAATACTACATAGAGGTGCAAGGAGTTATTGAGGTTATCTTTGCCTGAGTGCTAGCTGTCTAATCATGGAAGCCAACTCTTCAAGTTTATTTTCTATTCTTTGTTGATCCATATAAGTGGCATATATTTCATTTACACCTTAGGTTAGCGTATTTATTTTGGTGCCAAATTGTTGTGTATTTTGTGCCATATTCATAATGAGGTCTCTAGCAACAGCTGGGGTTTTGTTAACCAATGCTTCTCTTACAATTGCATCAACCATGTTGCTGTCCATGGATAACAAGCCTTCAAAAAAGTACTAAATCAGAAGTTAGTCATTCATTTAATGGTAAAGATAGATTACACATAGTTTCTTAAACTTCCCCCAGTACTCATGCAGTGTTTCTTCAATCATCTATCTAATACCATTAATCTTTTTTTGGATGGCAGCAATTCTTGAGGCAGGGAAGAATTTCTCCAAAAATATCTTTTTCAATTCATTCCATGAAATGATGGCTTGAGGTTGAAGATAATAAAGCCCATCTTTGGCCACCCCATCTAGTAAGAAGGGAAACACTTTAAGCTTAATGTGCACTTCTAAACTCCTTATGGCTTCATGGTGGAACAAACCATGTGGAAACTCTTTGAGATGTTTATGAGGATCCTGATCTGCAAGACTATGAAACTTTGAAAGCAAATATATTAATCTGAATTTAAGTTTAAAAGTGGCATCAAGTTCAGGATATTGAATACAAAGTGGTTGGTAATTAACATCAGGTGCAACCAATTCCCTAAGAGTCCTATCATTATTCCAAGCCATATCTACTACTTCAGAATCAAAATTAAAATCCAAATTCAATTCGCAATTACTTTGTATATTGTCTATTATCTCATAAGTCAACTCAATAGTCACAGCTTCTTTAATCTTATGACTAAGTTGTATACAAAAACTCCTATCAATTTATAGATCAAACTCAATTAAATCTCTATTAAAAGATCTTATCATACACAAAGAATAAAATAAAATAAAATAAAACACCAAAAAATTACCCAAAAAAATAAAATAAATTTGAAAAAATAGAAAAATAACAAAAAATTAAAAAAAATACTAAAAAATTGAAAAAGTTGTATAAACGATGGAATTTGGCCAAAAATGGCCTAGCACGTAGCAGTGCTACAAGTTTTATTTCTCACAATACCTAGAACATATATACTGAGTGTAACCCCATAAATTTTGGCTCATTTCATGACATTCATGGGAACATCATCAATTCCATGGGAATGTAAAGAAAAAAGGAATAAAATAATGAATATTTTCGCATTACGTCGTGTTTGAAAATTCTATTCGGTGTAACGTGGATCGTGTGAGCTCATACAATACATTCTCATATTTAATTACATAAATATAACTCAGTTGCATCATAAAATGTGGCTCACAACTCAAGAAAACTGAAATGAAGCACAAAACATGGAGGTTTATTTTCAGACAGATTTTGCCTCTTTTCTGTCTGAATTTTAGAAAATCATAACTAATTTTAGAAAAATTGAAATCATATATTCCTGGTTATTTTGAAAAGCTACGGATGTCTACTTCACAAAAAAAATATGTTCAGACCATAACATCCATCACAGAGGACGTTTGACATCCCAAAAAGTCCAAAGGTTAAACTGCATTTTGGAACTGTCATAGATTTTTGAAGCAAATTTTGAAAAAGTCTAATTAATTCTCAAAAAATCAAATCCATGCAAATGATATCAATTTGGATAGTTGGGGATGTTAGCTAGAGGAAAAAAATATTTTGGGACCAGTTCAAGTAGCGTAGACCTCATAATTTAATAGAACAGTAACTCAAGTTGGGCAAAATTCCTGATACTGGATAGAATGTTCAAAAATTCATATCTCCCTCTCTAGACCTCCAATTGAGGTGCTTTTAGTTAACAGAGTCACTATGAATGCCTAGTTTCTCTGTATAAAATTTCATGGAAATTGGATATCATTTGAGCCTTGTGTGACCAAATTCATTTTCAGACCAAATAAATAGTGCAGCAGACCAAAATCAGAAAAATTGCCAACTTTAAAAATTATCAAATATTTTGTAGACCTCAAAAAATTATGATTTTTATCTTTCCAAAAAGCGAATTGCATGCCAAACCTCATATCAAGAAGAGCTCATTTGCCTACAAAGTGACATAGGGTTCGATTATGGTTATTTTTGGCTCCATATGGGGTACCAAAGTGACCAAATAGTTTTTCCTTGGTCTTGACACCTTTTGGGCAAGTCTAAAAGCACATTTAGGACTTGTGCGAGCTTTCCAAATGGTTCCAAATCTCATGCATCTCATTTTGGCCTTTTCATCCACACATATGCACATTACATCAAACTTTCCAAAATGCATACCTTGACATTACATATCCAAATTCTATTCTAGGGTTCATACATCATATCCATACATTTATACATCACATAATATTATAATTACGCATGTCTAAGAAGTTATAAACCATATACATCATTGGATTACAATATTGGACACCAATATGGCTTTAAAATGACAACTCCAATACTTTGTTGTCAAATTTTTTCCTTCAAGGTGGTTGGCTCCCATTACCATGTCCACTTGGTCCACCTAGCATGCGAGATTATTGGAGAGGAGGAAATGAGATTCAAAGTATCCCAATAGCTCATCTCCCATTCAATCATACATAACATATGCAAAGCAAGCTGAAAAAATACATGCATGGATATCATGGAAGTCATGAACATTCAAGAAGAAAGTTTAGCATGTGAATAAGTCATACAAGTGATTTAAGAGCTCACCAAGTGGATGCAATGGCCTCACACTGTTCCTTATGGATTTTGGACTTGCCTTACCCATTCTTTAAGAGATTCTTGGACTCAACCATACTCTTGGGAGCCCACTTTGCTTTTGGGAGACTCTTTGCTTTGTCTCAACTAATCTCAAGGGTTCTTAACTCATCCTCACCATTGTTAAAAGTTCTTAGCCTTTCCACAGTCAAGCAAACTCAAACAAATATCATACATTCATTTGAAAACATAACATGTCATCATGAAATCATGGCATATAAAATCGTGCTAGCATAAATTTTATGGCTTGAACATACACATACATATACACACATTCTAAGATAAGCTAAACACACATCCATGCATGAGAGAAGGTGAAGAAAGATACCTTGTATAAAATCACACACTTTTTCCTTAGAATTCAAGCCTCCTCTTTCACCCACACAGCTATAAACTTGTGGAGATGGTTTCTCTTGACCTAGATACAATTTATGGAAGCCAATTAGGTTCATAAAATAATCTTTAAGGCCATACAACTTACTTAGACACTAGGTTGCTCTATGAATCCCATAAATGCACCTAATGAAGCAACATGATGTGAGACTCCGTAGAAACCCGTTCTAGGAACCCCAAATTACACGGATCAGTGATCAAATTTTGGCATGCAGCACAAGAACAAATAATATGGACTATTAGCAACAAAGAACAAAGAACAAAGAACAAAGAAAAGGAACAAGAAGAAGAAGAAGAAGAAGAAGAGATGTTGGTCAATGGAATTGAACCCTAAGAGAACCCGTCTCTTAGAACCCTAATCCGGGACGCCACAAAGGAAACCACTCCTTTGATAAGTCAAAGATTTTCTCCAGCACACAAAGGCCACAAGAGAAACCTCACAAATCAGAAATAATTCTGAAAAGATAATTCATTCAATCTGCCATTCTTAGAGTACAAATGGGCCTTATATAGGCATTTAAAAATAAAACCCTAAACAAAATAATGAAAATAAAAGAAATTTAAATCTGAACAAATTCACCAAGAATGGTGCCTAAAAATCTGAAACAGCAACAATCAAATTAAAACAAAATAAAACTAAGAGAATTTTGTGGAGAATGGCTGATTTTGTGGAAAATGGCTAGACTCCTTCAATTAGGCTCCCATTGGGCTTAGGCTAGCATCTTGTAGGAATGAAATAATCTTTATGCCAATTTGTTCCTTTTGGGCTTCATATTCAGCTAAGACTATGGGCTCCAAGTCTATTAGTTTTTGAATCACTCCATTCAAGGCCTCTTTCATAACTTTGGCTCTTGATCTTGTGCATGGGCCTCCCATACCTTGCAATGGATCTTTAGTTGGCCATCTTTTAGAGTCACATCCAGCCCTTTTGTTTCCAAGTTCTTGATTTTGTTCAAGCTTCTTCAAGTCTCCTATCTCACCTCCATCATTCCCTCCCTCCTGAAAAGGATTCGTCCTCGAATCTGCAATATCAAAATGAGAAAGGTCAGCCACATTGAAAGTTGCGCTTACATTCCCATAAGAACTAGGTAAATCAATTTTATATGCATTATCATTTATTCTTTCCAACACTTGGAAAGGACCATCGCCTCTTGGGTGTAATTTGGACTTCCTTTGTTCAGGAAACCTTTCTTTCCTCAAATGAACCCACACCCAATCTCCTGGTTCAAAGATAACCTTCCTTCGGCCTTTATTAGCATGTTGAGCGTATTGCTCATTCTTGCGCTCAATATTCGCCTTAACCTTAGCATGAAGATCCTGCACAAACTTAGCTTTCTTTGCACCTTCAAGGTTAGCAAACTCATTACAAGGCAAAGGAAGTAGATCTAAGGGAGTTAAAGGATTAAAACCATATACAATCTCAAAAGGAGAAAACTCAGTTGTAGAATGCAAGGCACGATTATATGCAAACTCAATGTGAGGCAAACACTTTTCCCAATTCTTTAAATTTTTTTGAATTACAATACGCAATAAGGAAGAAAGTGTTCGATTCACCACTTCGGTTTGTCCATCTGTTTGAGGATGTGCAACTGTAGAAAACACAAGCTTTGTACCCAACTTAGCCCACAAAGTTTTCCAAAAGTGACTAACAAATTTAACATCACGGTCACTCACAATAGATCGGGGCAAACCATGCAATCTAACAATCTCCTTGAAAAACAAATCAGAAATATGGACAGCATCATTTGTTTTTGTGCAAGCAATGAAATGAGCCATTTTACTAAATCGATCAACAACAACAAATATGCTATCCTTTCCACTAGATGTTCTAGGCAATCCAAGCACAAAATCCATTGAAATATCTACCCAAGGATGAGAAGGAACAGGTAAAGGAGTATACAAACCATGTGGTTGCATTTTAGATTTAGCGTGCTTGCATGCAATGCACCTTTTACATATAGCAATCACATCCCTACGCATATGAGGCCAATAAAAATGTTCCTTCAACATGGATAAAGTCTTTTCTATCCCAAAGTGTCCCATCAAACCACCCCCATGAGATTCTTTAACCAAAAGCTCACGCATAGAACAAACAGGCACACACAATTTATTTCCTTTAAACAAGAAACCATCAAATCTAAAGAAATCATGAGCACCATGTTTTTCACACAACTTCCAAGTTTCAGCAAAATCAACATCACATTCATACATGCTTTTGAAAGATTCAAAACCAATTAACCTAGCTTGCATAGATGTAATGAGACTATACCTCCTAGACAAAGCATCAGCCACAACATTTTCTTTCCCCTTTTTATGTTTAAGTACATAAGGAAATGACTCAATGAATTCAAGCCACACAGCATGCCTCTTATTCAACTTATCTTGGGTCTTTAGGTATTGAAGACTCTTATGATCAGAATGCAAAACAAATTCCTTAGACCATAAATAATGTTGCCAATGTTCCAGAGCTCTTTTTAAAGCATACAATTCCTTGTCATAAGTTGAATAACTCAAACAAGCACCACTAAGCTTTTCACTAAAGTAAGCAATAGGCCTAGACTCTTGCATCAAAACAGCACCAATACCAATTCCAGAAGCATCACATTCAACTTCAAAAACTTTAGAGAAATCAGGAAGAATAAGTAGAGGGGCATTGGTCAATTTATCTTTCAAAGTGTTAAAAGCCGCCTCTTGTGCCTCACCCCATTTAAAGACAACATTTTTCTTTACCAGCTCATTTAAAGGTGCAGCAAGGGTTGAGAAGTCCTTTACAAAACGTCGGTAGAAACTTGCAAGTCCGTGGAAACTCCTCACCTCACTAGCATTCTTAGGTGTTGGCCACTCCCGAATTGCCTTCACCTTATCTTCATCCACCCGGAGGCCATCACTACCTACAACAAAACCAAGGAAAACAACAGAATCCAAGCAGAAAGAGCATTTCTCTAAATTTGCAAAGAGTTTATTTTCTCTCAAAATAATAAACACAGAATGCAAATGCTTAACATGCTCTTCTAGATTCTTAGAAAATACAAGAATGTCATCAAAATACACAACAACAAACTTTCCTATGTAAGGGCGAAACACATGATTCATTAAGCTCATGAATGTACTAGGAGCATTAGTTAAGCCAAAGGGCATAACAAGCCATTCATACAAACCAAACTTAGTCTTAAATGCAGTCTTCCACTCATCACCCTCTTGCATCCTAATTTGATGATAACCACTCCTAAGATCTATTTTTGAAAACAAGCAAGCACCATGCAACTCATCAAGCATGTCATCAAGTCTAGGAATGGGATATCTATACTTAACTGTGATTTTGTTAATGGCTCGGCAGTCCACACACATCCTCCATTTGCCATCCTTCTTGGGCACAAGTATTACTGGAACAGCACATGGACTAAGGCTCTCTCGCACAAACCCCTTTTTCATGAGTTCTTCCACTTGTCTCTGAATTTCCTTAGTCTCTTCTGGATTTGCCCTATAAGCAGGTCGGTTAGGAAGAGATGCTCCAGGAATAAAATCAATCCTGTGTTCAATGCCTCTTATGGGAGGCAATCCATCCGGTACCTCTTCCGGAAACAAGTCTTTATATTCCTGCAACAAACTCAAAACACTAGAAGGAAGAGATTCATCAAGGTCACTAAGGGTTAGATAAACATCCTTATACAAAAGTACAAAAGATGTCTCACTACATAAAGCCCTCTTAATCTCTCCTCTACCAGAAAATAATGTTACTTTCTTTTCTTCACTCTCTTGACTTTTCTTTTCAGTAGCTCTCTTTCCTTTTCTCTCCATTTCACTTTCTTTTCTTTCTTTCTCACGCACTTTCTTTTCTTTCTCTCTTAGCTTGCATTCTTGAGTAATTCGCTTTTGATCCTCATATGCCTGCAAGGGTCTGAGAGGGGTTAGCATAATGGTTTTCTTATTAAACTCAAGAGAATACCTGTTAGTATAACCATCATACTTAACTTTCCTATCAAATTGCCAAGGTCTACCCAATAATAAGTGTCCAGCATACATAGGAGCTATATCACACAAAACCTCATCATGGTAACTTCCTATGGAAAATGCTACAACAACCTGTTTAGTTACTTTAACATCCCCATTATCATTGAACCACAACAAATTATAAGGAGTGGGGTGTTTTCTAGTTGGTAAACCTAGCTTTTCAACTAACAAGGTACTAGCAACATTAGTGCAGCTCCCATTATCAATGATAAGACTACATACCTTGTTGTTAACAAAACACCTAGTGTGAAATATATGCTCTCGTTGTTCTTTTTCAAGCTCTTCTTTAGGTTGAATGCTAAGAGCACGCCTTGACACTAGAACCTCACCAAATACAGCTTCAGCTACCTCCACATTAGATTCATCACCTCCATTGGAGCTCAACTCAGCTTCCACTTCTTCATCACCACTACTTTCACTAGTAACAACACCATTCTCAAGCAAAATCATAGTCCTTTTATTTGGACATTGTGAAGCAATGTGACCAAAACCTTGACATTTAAAGCATTTAATTTTAGAAGAACTATAAGAAGATTTAGGTTCAGATTTACCTTTAGAAGTAGGTGTTTGCATCTTCAACTTATTCTCCTCTTTAGGCTTGGTCTCTCCCTTAAACTTGAAGGAGGACTTGAAGTCTTTGTTGGAACTAGCATGTGATTTCAATTTCTGTTTTGCTTTAAAATGCTTCTCCACCTTAATGGCTTTATGCAACAACTCTTCCATATCAAGGTAGTTTTGCAATTCAACTTCTGTAGCAATTTCAGGGTCTAAGCCACCAAGAAATCTTGCCATTGTAACTTCTGAATCTTCCTCAATGTCAGCTTTGATCATGGCAATTTGCATTTGCTGAAAATATTCTTCCACACTCATAGATCCTTGTTTGATTTTGTGGAGCCTTTTGTGCACATCCCTATAGTAATGGGTAGGGACAAATCTCTTCCTCATGAGAGCCTTCATTTCTAGCCAAGACCGAATTGGACCCTCTCCAGAACGCCTCCTACTAGTGGTTAATTGATCCCACCATAGGCTTGCATAATCTGTAAACTCCAAAGCAGCTAATTTCACTTTACTTTCCTCTGAAAAAGATTGGCAGTCAAATATAAACTCAACTTTTCTTTCCCATTCAAGGTATACATCAGGATCAGCTTTCCCTTGAAAGGAAGGGATTTTCATCTTGATATTACTAAATGCATCTTTCTTTTGAGGTGGAGCTCTCCTAACTCTTTCATGTTGGCTTTCCTCCTCAAAATCAGATTCATCTCCTCCTAGAACGTTTTTACCACGTCTTGCCTTGCTATTGGAAGAAGAAGAATCTATTTGATCCAACCTAGTATTTAGCCTCTTGAATTGTTCTTGAACAGATTTGATGAACAATTTAAGGTCAACTTGGTTATCTTCACTTTCAGACATGATTGGCACCTGAAATGTTAGTGAATAGCAAGAGAAAGGACCTGACCACTCCCTCTCGTGTTTCACTCTAAATGATGCAAATTCACTCGTGTTTCACACTTGTAATGGCTTTTACAATGATGAAAACACTCTTGCCTTTTTCCTCTCAACTTGCTTCCTATAGTGTACTAAATTAAATCCAACAAATCAAAAGAAGTAGCAACTGAAGTGGCAATCTCAAATTAGAATTCAAGATGCAAAGTTCTCCAAGAGACAACAAAAGTCCAACATTTAAAAAAAAAAAAAATTCGTAGGTGCAGCCAATGGAAAATACAGCAAGTGACTAGGAAAGGAAATGAAGACAATGAATTTATGGAACAAATGGTATGTAGCAGATTATGAGAGAACAAATGGTTAAATGATTAATTATCAAGAGGAAAGGATGGAAAGGAAATTGGAATCTGAAATCAATAATGAAGCAATCAGATATTTGAAATTTAGAACAAGGTGAATGAATGCAAATTTTCCTTTTATGAATTGTGCACAATATGACATTTAATGACCAGATAAACTCAAGGAATCAAAAATGGTAATTCCAAGAATAGATAATCTTCAGCAATTGCAATTTAAGTCAACAATTTATAATTTCCAGCACAACTTTCTTTTTCACAGATTTTGACTTCCTTTTTTTTTTTTCTTTTTTTTTTGCAACTTTTCCTTCTTTTCTTTTCTTTTCCCCTTTTTTTTTTCAATGTAATATACTCTCTTTTTTTTTTTTGAATCTCAAAGGTGCTGAAATTTGCAAACAGAACACCAGATTTCTGAAAGATCAGAATGACATGCACGTAAGAAACAGCTATAACTTGCTCTACAAAAATCGGATTGACGTGATTCCAAAACGAGAAGAAAGAAGAGATCTTAAGACACAAGAACGACCTATTACACGTCCAAAAAGACGAAGGAAAACACCAAAAACAGCCGCACGAAAATAAGGACGAACAGAAACTAATCAACCGAAATAAGGGAAAAGAACAAAGAAAAAGTGGATGAAACCAACCTCAACCAATGCTCTGATACCAGATGATGTGAGACTCCGTAGAAACCCGTTCTAGGAACCCCAAATTACACGGATCAGTGATCAAATTTTGGCATGCAGCACAAGAACAAATAATATGGACTATTAGCAACAAAGAACAAAGAACAAAGAACAAAGAAAAGGAACAAGAAGAAGAAGAAGAAGAAGAAGAGATGTTGGTCAATGGAATTGAACCCTAAGAGAACCCGTCTCTTAGAACCCTAATCCGGGACGCCACAAAGGAAACCACTCCTTTGATAAGTCAAAGATTTTCTCCAGCACACAAAGGCCACAAGAGAAACCTCACAAATCAGAAATAATTCTGAAAAGATAATTCATTCAATCTGCCATTCTTAGAGTACAAATGGGCCTTATATAGGCATTTAAAAATAAAACCCTAAACAAAATAATGAAAATAAAAGAAATTTAAATCTGAACAAATTCACCAAGAATGGTGCCTAAAAATCTGAAACAGCAACAATCAAATTAAAACAAAATAAAACTAAGAGAATTTTGTGGAGAATGGCTGATTTTGTGGAAAATGGCTAGACTCCTTCAATTAGGCTCCCATTGGGCTTAGGCTAGCATCTTGTAGGAATGAAATAATCTTTATGCCAATTTGTTCCTTTTGGGCTTCATATTCAGCTAAGACTATGGGCTCCAAGTCTATTAGTTTTTGAATCACTCCATTCAAGGCCTCTTTCATAACTTTGGCTCTTGATCTTGTGCATGGGCCTCCCATACCTTGCAATGGATCTTTAGTTGGCCATCTTTTAGAGTCACGTCCAGCCCTTTTGTTTCCAAGTTCTTGATTTTGTTCAAGCTTCTTCAAGTCTCCTATCTCACCTCCATCACAACACCCCTTAAAAAATTTCTAGGCTCTATTCTTTCCTTTCAAATATGATTCTTGACTCCTTTTAAGTGTCTTGGAGTCATCATACAATTAAAACAAAGGGCCTAACATAATGTTGCTTCTTTAGGTCATAATATGAAACCTAAAGCACCAAATCACTTTCTATGAGTTCTAAATTTTTTCCAAGGCCTCCTCTTATTTTCATTCATCACATATGACTCAAGAATGGCCTTAGAAAAATTTAAAACTCTCCCTAGCTATAGGAACCCCCTTTGGGACTATGGAGCTTTATGGCTTCCATGGAATTTGCTTGGTTCTCTTGAAGAAGGAAGCATGTGAAAGCATCTTAGGGATCTTAGGAACTCATTTAAACTCTTAATTAGACATAGAAATCATCATAAAAAATCAGAATTTACAAGGTGCACACAAAACCCTAGAATTTGCATCTTGAAAACTAATGGCTATTTTGTTGTTTCCTTTGTATATTTTTGTTCTTCTCCCTCAAATACCTAAGATTCACCCTTGGTTTGGTTGAAAATTTAACTCCCTAAGGCTGACCATATATGGGTCAAAATATGCACAAAAGAAGGGAGAAGGAAGATCAAGTGGAGGGATTGCATGATACCTTGTTTTCCTTGAACTTCCTTGCTTGTTTCTTGCTTTCCTTGGCCTCCTCACTTGATTTTCGAAATTTTCCCTCTATTCTTCCATCAAAACAGCCCTCAGAACTTTAGAAAACTCATGGAGGAGAAGAGGGAAAAAGAGGAGAAGAGATTGGCTAAGAGAAATCATGAAAAACAAGCAAATTTCCATACCTTAAGGTTACATTTTCTTCTCTTCTTCTTCCTCCTTTGGTGCATAGGGTTTTTCTTATGATTTGGGGTAGAATAATCTGAAGCTAAATGAGGGAGAGTGTAAGGCGCCACCTATTTATAGGTAGGAAGAAGTGGCTTCCCATGGTTTTCAGGGCCTCTAAGAATCCCAGAAAACTCAAAAATTTCATTTAAAAATGCCATTATGTTTCGTAAGATTTCCATCAAAATTTGTTTCTTCATTTTAGCTCCATTTTTCCTTCCGTCTGATACAGGATTCTCATTTTTAGGAGTCTAGAATGTTACTCAAAATTTTTAAGACCTTAACTAATTCATTTCAAGGGACTTGCTTTGAAAATGTGTCTGTTTTTGTCGTTTAACGAAAATCAGACATTACAATTCTCCCCCCTTTAAAAATTTTGTTCTCAAAATTTAGATAACATACCTCATGGAAAGGGCTCTGGATATTTCTTTCTCATATCATCCTCTAGTTCCCAAGTGGCCTTTTCGGGAGATAACCCCTTCCAAACCACTTTCACCAATGGTATCGTCTTATTCCGTAACTACTTGATGATGATCTAATCTGGTCATACTATATATGATAGATCATCCTATAACTATACATTCTCATATTCTATGACATGTGAGGGGTCGGGCTAGTACTTTTTAAGTTGGGAAACATGGAATACATTGTGGTCTTAGCTTAGGTTCGGAGGAAGGGCTAGTTTATAAGCCACAGGTTCTACTTTATCAAGAATCTGGAAAGGACCTATGTACTTTGGACTGAGCTTTTTACTTTTTATGGACCGACCTATCCCTATGACTGGAGATACTCTAATGAAGACATGGTTTCCAATCTCAAACTCTAACGGCCATCTACGTCTATTTGCATAACTTTTTTGTCTATTATGGCCCGTCAGAAGTTTCTTTCTAATGGTTTCTATTTGTCTGGAAGTCTGGTCCACTAATTCTAGGCCTATAAGGCTCCACTCTCCTAGCTCAACCCAACACATCAGATACCTACGCTTCCTCCCATACAATGCCTCATACGATGCCATCTATATGCTTACGTGATAACTGTTATTATAGGCAAACTCTACTAGAGGCAAGTATGTATCCCAATTCCCTTTCATTTCTAAGACACATGCCCTCAACATGTCTTTTAGGGTTTAGATGGTTCTCTCCATCTATCCATCCGTCTGAGGGTGATAGGCTGTGCTAAATCTAAGTCTAGTACCTAGAGCATCCTACAATGATCTCTAGAAATTCAATGTGAATCTAGGATCTCTATCTGACACTATGCTCCTAAGTACGCATGCAATCTAACTATCTCCCTGATGTACAATTGGGCTAACTTATCTAGGGTATAAGTGGCTTTCATAGGTAAGAAGTGTGCTGACTTTGTTAACCTATCCACTATTACCCATATTGCATCATACCCTGATGATGTTCTGGCTAAACTAATGACAAAATCCATGGCTATACTATCTTATTTCCACTCCGGGATATCAAGGGACTGAAGTAACCTAGCTGGTTTCTGATGTTCTATTTTGACTCTAAGGCATACTAGCCATCGGGAAACATAGTCTGCTATATCTGTTTTTATTCCAGGCCACTAGAATATTTTCTTCAAATCCTGGTACATTTTATTACTGCCTGGATGAATGGTGTACTTGCTCTTATGTGTCTAATCTAATATCTTCTCTCTAATTTCTGTGTTTCTAGGCACATATAGCCTATCCATGTACCTTACTATATTATCCTTAGACAGATTAAACTCCTAAATGCTACCCTGGGCTATCTGGACTCTAATCTTATTCACATGATCATCTGTCTACTGGGCCTCTCTTATCTGGTCCCTCAAGTCATTTTCTATCTGAGTCTCACTCATTAATAACTTCCCCAAATGCACCTCGTAGGAGAGATTCATGTCTCTGAATTTCTCAATCAATTTATGTTCTCGGATCATCATACAGGCCATGTGTATGGATTTTCTACTTAAGGCATCAGCTACCACATTAGTCTTATTGGGATGGTATTTTAATGTGAAATCATAATCTTTTAAAAATTCTAACCATCTTCGTTGTCTCATATTCAACTCTTTCTATTTAAATAAATACTTAAGGCTTTTGTAGTTGCTGTAAATTTCTATAACTGCCCCATATAAGTAGTGTTTCTATATTTTCAAAGCAAACACCACTGTGGCTAACTCTAAGTCGTGTGTGGGGTAGTTTTCCTCATGGGATTTTAACTGTCTAGAAGCATAAGCTACCACTCTGCCTTTCTACATAAGCACACATCCTAACCCTTTCTTAGAAGCATCACTGTACACTATAAAAGTTTCTTTAGGGTTAAGGAGTACTAAAACTAGGGCCGTGGTTAACTTATGCTTCAATTCTTGAAAACTACTCTCACATTTCTCATTCCACATAAACGGCACATTCTTTCTAGTAAGCCAAGTTCAGTGGCATCACTATCTGAGAAAAGCCCTAAATGAACCTCCTATAATAACCTGCTAAACCTAGGAAGCTCCTAATCTCTATTATTGTCCTAGGTCTCTCCCACTGTAATACTACCTCTACCTTATGGGGATCTACTGTGACCCCTGCCTGGGAGATCACATAACCTAGAAACTGAACCTCAGTGAGCCAAAATTCACATTTACTAAGTTAGCATGTAACTGCCTCTCTCTCAGGGTCTCCAAGGCTAGTCTTAAGTGCTGCTTATGTTCCTCTCTACTTTTTGAGTAGATGAGGATGTCATCTATGAAGACAACTATGAATCTGTCTAAATATAGCCTGAAAACTCTATTCATGTAATCCATAAATACTATAGGTGCATTCGTTAACTCGAAGGGCATGACTAAAAATTCATAATTCTTGTATCTAGTTCTAAACGTTGTTTTAACAATATCCTCAGCCTTTATTCTAAGCTGATGATATCCCAACCTAAGGTCTATCTTGGAAAATACTGATGCTCTTAGTAACTAATCTAGGAGGTCATCTATGTGAGGGATAGGGTACTTATTCTTAATGGTGATCTTATTGAGTTCTCAGTAATCTATACATAATCTAAGGCTCCTGTCTTTCTTCTTTATGAATAGGACTGGAGCTCCCCATGGCGAGACACTGGGTCTAATAAAACCATTCTCTAAAAGTTTATCTATCTGTTTCTTAAGCTCTACTAGCTCGATGGGAGCCATCCTATACGGCGCCTTAGACACTGGACCTGCCCCAAGTATAATTTCTATAGGAAACTCAACCTCTCTCTCTGGGGGTAGTCCGCTAATCTCTATGGGGAATACCCTTGGAAACTCCCTCACTACGAGAATCTCATCTATACCCTCTTCTACATCGGCCTGAACCGAAAAGAAAACTAGATACCCCAAACAACCATGCCCTAGAGATCTCTCAGCCTCGGAGGTGGTCATGACAGATAACTCAGCCCTCGTACTAGGCACAGTCCCACACTCAGGTAAAGTAATACATTTGTGGCTACAATCTAGTGTGGTATTATTTGTAGACATCTAGTTCATGCCAATAATCACATCAATATCAATAAGGGGCATACAAATTAAATCAAAGGTGGTAAGGCAATAATTAAACTAGATCATACAATTCAAATAGGCATGGGAGGTAATGGCTCAGTTTCTTGTGGGGGTGGATACATGCAAATCATATGGCAATGTATGCATACTCAGACCTAACTTTCTAGCACAGTCATATGAAATAAAAGAATGGCTAGCACCTGAATCTAATAATGCAATTGCAAAAAAATCATTTATTCTAATAGTACCTTGAATTAGACTCGGGGATTAGCTAGCCTCCTATTGTGACAGGGCAAAGACTCTACCCTAGGTCTGAGGTCTGGGAGGAGGAGCCATCTCCCTCTGTTGTGGGATCAGTAAAAGAGCTTGTGGAGAAGCCTGGGTGCAATCCCTAGCCATGTGCCCGGGCCTACCACACCTGAAGCACATGTTCTACCCTACATAGCACTATCTGGTGCCGTGGTTCCTGCCACACTGGGGACATGCGATAGGTACAAAATTGCCTCTACTAGACTGAGTCCTCTATCTCTTTCCCTTTTGGCTCCACTGGCCTCTGCCTCTTCTACAGCTAGTAACTACAGCCTGTGAACCCTCACTAGGTCTCTTTGGCTCAGGGAGGGGTGGTCTAGCATTGGAGGTAGGTTGCATCATCCTGAGATTCATCTCAGTTACTCTACATACTTCAACAAGGGTGTTAAAGTGCCTGATTCTCTATGGTACTGCCCTGTCTCTGATCTCAGGCAGTAAACCTTTCTCTAATCTGTCTGCTCTCCATCTCTCATCATCATGTCTCTGTAAATAAGAAGAATATCTGGAGAGCTCAACAAACTTCACCATATACTAGTCCATGGACATCCCCTCAGTCTGCTTGAAAAGAATAAACTCAGATTCTTTTTCATCTCTAATAGAACTAGGGAAGTATTTCTGGTGGAATACCTCAAGGAACGCCTCCCATGTAATCGGGGAGTTCCTTACCCTCAGAATATGGTCAGTGCCCTTCCACCAATAATCTACTTCTCTCTGTAATTAGAATACAGCCATCTTAGCTTTCTACTCAGATGTATACTTCATCACCTTAAATATCTTCTCTAGCTGCATAATCCAGGCCTCAGCTTTATCTGAGTTCATCTCACCATCAAAGGTGGGAGGCTCGAATTTTCTGAACTAAGTAATAATTTTTCTGGTCAAGGGCTACTGCTGAGCAGGAGGTGTCTAAGTTGGAGGAATAGGGGCAATAGCCTACATGTATGGCTATAGATCTGGATGAGTCATCCCTGAATGCTCAGGACAATCTGAGTGTGGAGGTGGCTGAGGAGGAGTAAGTGTAGGGCCTTGGCTATCTCTCTCAGCAAGCCGTTCTTGAAGCTGCATAATGATGGCCTGCTGTTGATCCAAGCGAGCCATAATGGACTGTAAGGCTCCAGCTATAGGATCACTAGGCCTAGCTTCATTAGAATGAGCCTTTCTAGAGGGCTGACCTCTCATAGTGTTCACCATTGTGCTGAAACATCATAACAAACTATAATATAAAACAATGAAACACTTCCACCATTACACACACTCAATTCATCCGAAAACAATCTCATATGTATCTAGGCAACTCATAAACACAAGCAACCCACATCAAAAGCCTAAACCTTTGCTCTGATACCAATAAATGTAACACCATAAATCCTTGCTCATTTCATGATATTCATAGGCTTCACATCATCAATTCCATGGGAATGTAAAGAAAAAAGGAATAAAATAATGAATATTTTCGCATTGTGTCGTATTTGAAAATTTCATTCAGTGTCACGTGGGTTGTGTGAGCTTATACAATACATTCTTATATTTAATTACATGAATACAACTTATTTGCATCATAAAATGTGACTCACAACTCAAGAAAACCGAAATGAAGCATAAAACATGGAGGTTTATTTTCGGATAGATTTTGCCTCTTTTCTGTCCAAATTTTGGAAAATCATAACTAATTCTAAAAATATCAAAATCATGCATTCTTGGTCATTCTGGAAAGATACAGATGTCTATTTTACACTAAAAATATTTACAGACTATAACATCTATCACAGAGGACGTTCAACATCCAAAAATGTCCAGAGGTCAAACTACATTTCTGGAACTGTCACAGATTTTTACAGCAAATTTTGAAAATGTCCAATTAATTCCAAAAAAATCCAATCTATGCAAATGATATCAATCTAGAAATATATGGATGTTAGCTAGAGGGAAAAAATATTTTCAAACCAGCTCAGATAGCCCAAACCTCAAAATTTAATAGAACAGTAACTTAGGTCGAGCAAAAGTCCTGATATTGGACATAATGTTCAAAAATTCATATCTCCCTCTCTAGACATCCAATTGAGTGCCTCCAGTTATCACGAGTCACTATGAATGCCTAGTTTCTCTGTATAAAATTTCATGGTAATTGGACATCATTTGAGCCTTGTGTGACAAAATTCATTTTCAGACCAAATGATAGTGCAACAGACCAAAATCAAAAAAATTACCAACTTGAAAAATTCATCCAATATTCTGTAGACCTTCGAAAATTATGGTCTTTAGCTTCCCAAAAAGCTCTCAATGAGACTAATTGCATACCAAAACTCAGATCAAGAAGAGTTTATTTGGCCAAAAAGTGACAGAGTTCCATTATGGTCATTTTTTGCTCCATATGGGGTACCAAAGTGACTAAATGGTTTTTTGTTGATCTTGGCACCTTTTGGGCAAATCTAAAAGCACATTTAGGACTTGTGTGAGCTACCCAAATGGTCCCAAATCTTATGCATCTCATTTTGGCCTTTCATCCACACTATGCATATTACATCAAACTTTCCAAAATGCATACCTTGGCATTACATATACAAATTCAATTCTAGGGTTCATACATCATATCTATACATTTATACATCACATAATATCATAATTACAAATGTCTAAGAAGTTATAAACCATATACATCATTGGATTACAATATTAGACACCAATATGGCCTTAAAATGACAAAACTCCAATACCTTGTTATCAAACTTTTTCCTTCAAGGTGGTTGGCTCCCATTACCATGTCTATTCGGTCCACTAGCATGTGAGATGATTGGAGAGGAGGGGATGAGATTCAAAAAATCTCAATAGCTCATCTCCCATTCAATCATACATAATATATGCAAAGCAAGCCTTAAAAATGCATGCATAGATATCATGGAAGTCATGAACATTCAAGAAGCAAGCTTGGCATGTGAATAAGTCATACAAGTCATTTAAGAGCTCACCAAGTAGATGGATTAGCATCACACTTTTCTTCATGGATTTTGGACTTGTTTCACCCATTCGTTAAGAGATTCTTGGACTCAACCATACTTTTGGGAGCCCACTTTGCTTTTGGGAGACTCTTTGCTTTGTCTCAACTAATCTCAAGGGTTTTTGGCTCATCCTCACCATGGTTAAGAGTTCTTGGCCTCTCCACAGTCAAGCAAACTCAAACAAGCATCATACATTCATTTGAAAACATAACATGTCATCATGAAATCATGGCATATAAAATCATGCTAGCATAATTTTCATGGCTTGAACATACACATACACACATTCTAAGATAAGCTAAACACACATCCATGCATGAGAGAAGGTGGAGAGAGCTATCTTGTATACAATCACACACTTTTTCCTTGGAATTCAAGCCTCCTCTTTCGGCCACACACCCACAAACATGTGGAGATGGTTTCTCTTGGCCTAGATACAATTTGTGGAAGCCAATTAGGTTCATGAAACAATCTCTAAGGCCATACAACTTGCTTAGACATTAGGTTGCTCAATAAATCCCATTATAGTCCATAAATGCACATAATGAAGCAACACCCCTCAAACAATTTCTAAGCTTCATTCTTTCCTTTCAAATATGATTTTTGACTCATTTTAAGCCTCTTGGAGTCATCATATAATTAAAACAAATGACCTAACATCATGTTGCTTCTTTACGTCATAATATGGAACTTAAAGCACCAAATCACTTTCTATTAGTTCTAATTTTTTTCCAAGGCCTCCCCTTATTTTCATTCATCAAATATGACTCAAGAATGACCTTAGAAAAATTTAAAACTCTCCCTAGCTATAGGAACCCCCCTTTGGCCGAGACTATAGAGCTTTATGGCTTCCATGGAATTTGCTTAGTTATCTTGAAGGAAGCATGTGGGGGGCATCTTAGGGATCTTAGGAACTCATTTAAACTCTTAATTGGACCTAGACATCATCACAAAAAATCAGAATTTACAAGGTGCACACAAAACCCTAGAATTTGCATCTTGAAAACTAATAGCTATTTTGTTGTTTCCTTTGCATATTTTTGTTCTTCTCCCTCAAATACCTAAGATTCACCCTTGGTTTGGTTGAAAATTTAACTCCCTCAGGCTGACCATATATGGTTCAAAATATGCACAAAAGAAGGGAGAAGGAAGATCAAGTGGAATGATTGCATGATACCTTGTTTTCCTTGAACTTCCTTACTTGTTTCTTGCTTTCCTTGGCCTCCTCACTTGATTTTCAAAATTTCCCCTCTATTCTTCCATCAAAACAACCCTCAGAACTTTAGAAAATCATGGAGGAGAAGAGGGAGAAAGAGGAGAAGAGATTGGCTAAGAGAAATCATGAAAAATAAGCAAATTTCCATACCTTAAGGTTGGATTTTCTTCTCTTCTTCTTCCTCCTTTGGTGCGTAGGGTTTTTCTTATGATTTGGGGTAGAATAATCTGAAGCTAAATGAGGTAGAGTGTGAGGCACCACCTATTTATAGGTAGGAAGAAGTGACTTTTTTTAAAAATTCTAATTTTGCCTTTTGTTCTTTGCATTTTTGTTTCTCCTTCGTTTTAGCTCATTTTTTAGAACTGTCTTTTCCATTATAAAATTTAGGTTCCTAATTTAATAAAATAACTTTGAAATCACTCAAATTGGAGTTAAAACCTTCCCAAACAAATTTATCAAAGTTCAGATACACCGACATTAGAAAATGTCCACCGGAGGAGATTTAACTGTCCCAGGGCTTCCCATGATTTTCAGGGCCTCTGAAAACCCTGGAGAACTTAAAACTTTCATTTAAAAAGCCCTCCTGTGTGAATTCCAAAAATTGCTCAAAATTACCCTCCTATGTGAATTCCAAAACTTTCATTTCGTAAGATTTCCGTCAAAATTTGTTTCTTCATTCTAGATCTATTTTTTCCTTCCGTCTAGGGCTTGGATTCTCATTTTTAGGGGTCTAGAATGTTACTCAAATTTTTTGAGACCTTAACTAATTCATTTCAGGGGACTTGCTTCAAAAACATGCCCGTTTCTATTGTTTAAAAAAAACCAGACATTACACTAAGTTTTAGCTCAATTGGAGTTAGTCACTCTTAACACTGGTATTGCTCAAAACAGTCATAAAATACCAAAAATTGACCATAAATATTAAGTATAAATGTTAAAATCAAAATTGAAACTAAGGAATTTCCTATTCTAATTGATTATGATTGATTAGCTCCTCGACAACAGTATCAAAATCTTGGTAAAGAAAATATGGTTTACTTGCAATTGTCGAACTAGTTAAGATTAATGAATTTTTGCTAGTTTGTAGTATAATGCCTACCAGGTCATCTCCCATGGAACTATTAATCACATAATTATTTTTTGAAATAAAAATATAAGATACAATGATTGGTGATTCAAATAAAAAATTGCACTTAATTAAAAAAAATAGCAAATCAATTAACAAAAATAAAACTTAATTAGAATGATGTGTAACCAATCCAGAATTCTTTCTCTGATATTTTCCTATCCTTGTAACCTAAAAATATCTTTGATTTGATTTTAATCCTCTGGTTATTTTTTATTAATGTTCTTAAACTACTGTTTAAGATTTTAATTAGTTTATATTGTTAATTAAAATGCAACCGCACTTCTGTCAATAACACAAAGCCAAACTATTTCATAGTTGACCAGAGATGCATGCAAAATCCTAATGTGATTCAAAATGAATTTATTTGGCACTACTAGTACTGACATAGAATTTCAAAAAATTCATATCTCTCTTCTTAGGCATCCAATTAGGGTGATCTCAGTGGCCATAAAAAACTTATCATGTCTAGTTTACAACTATAAAATTTCATGAGCATTGGACACCATTTGCCCCTCGGAATGACATAGGAAAATAAATTGACCATATGAACAGTAACATACCAGAATAACAGATATTTGACAACTTTGAAAATTCATAATTAATTCCACAAAGCTCCAAATAACTTGAACTTTAGCTTTCTAAAAAGCTCTAGATAAGATCTATATGCATGCCAAATTTTATGAGGAAATTCGTTCATTTGGTTAGATCTTAACATTAAGTTCCAAAATGTCACGTTTTGGTGTCTTAAAAGGTCCTAAATGGTCCATTTTTGCTTCTAGCCTTTCTAGGGCCACTTGAGTACATGGGAAAGTATCAAAAATACATATTAAACATGTCTCAAAGGTACACAAACCCAAATTTCACAAACTCACTCCCCCACTCCAAGGTATACACAAGAACATACAAGCTCTATCTTGCCATTTAAGGTAAAAAACATGCTATATTATTCAAGTGGCATCAACTATCACATATACATCAAGTATCCATATAATTATACATGTTCAAGAGGGTTTACAACATATTCATTACAAGATTACTTCATATACCATCAAAATGGTTACAAAGTGAACAAAATAACACATTTCCTTTTTATTCTCTCATCTTTCAACTTGGTGGCTCTCATTTCCTTGCTCACTTGGTCCCCCTAGACATGTTAGGTTATGAGGAGGAAAGGATGAGATTTTAGGAATCTCAATAGCTCTTTCCCCTTGTCAAGCACATATAATAAATACAAATTTAAGTCTAAAAATGTATGCATGACTATCTTGAAATTCATAATTATGCATAAAACATTTCTTGCATTCAAGAAGTCATATAAAACATACATAGACTTGCTAAGGCAATGGTTTAGCTTCCCTCATTCTCTTTGGGAATTTTGGACTTTCCTCACACATTTTCTTAAGGGACTTTTGACTAAGCCTCACTCTTTAAAGACTTTTGGCTTTGTTTTACCAATTCTTAGGGGACTTTTGTCTCATCCTTACCCTAGCTAAGGGACTTTTTGGCTTCACCAAGCTCAAGCAAACCAATACATGTTCATAAAACATCATTCAAGTGCTTAATAAAGTAGCATGGTACCATCACATATAGATACATGCTAGAAACATCTTTCATGGCTTAAAGATACACACACACATTCAAAGACAAGAAAATACCCAATCATGCATGAGAGAAAAAAGAGAAAGCTACCTTGTGCACAACAAGACATTTTTCCCTTTGAAAATGCTTTCTCTCCCTCGGGCCACACACTCATAAAGATGTAAGACTTGATTTCTTTGGTCTAAACACATCATATGGAAGCCAATTATACTTTTGGAAAAATTTCTAAAGCTACATATATACTTGAAAAACTAGATTGCTTCTAAGGTTCAATAATGGTTCCATAAGGTACTTAATGAAGCAACCTTGAAAAAACATGATCTTGGCTCCATTCTTTCCTTTCATCTATGGTTATTGACTCTATTTAAGCCTCTTGCAGCCATCACACACTTATTTCAAGGGGGCTAGCTAGGTGTTGCTTCTTTAAGTCATAATATGAAACCTATGCTACCATCTCACTCCTTAGGCTTCCTAATTTTTTTCTAAGGCTTCCTCTCATACTCTCTTACCATATATGATACAAAATCAAGCTTGAAAGAAATTAAAATACTCTTTAGGTGCATGAACCCTCCTTGGTCAAGGCTATGCTTCTATATGGCACCAATGGAGTTGTTTTGATTTCCTTGATGGGAGAAGCATGTGGAAGGCTCTTTTGATGTCTTAGGAACTCATATGAACTCTCAAACATCTTAATTTATAGCTAGAATTCATCTTACAAACCAAGGTCCAACTAAGACCCTAGTTTTTCTATCTTGCAAATTTATAGTTCTTTCTTTGTTTCCTTTGCATATTCTTATTCTCCATACTCAAATTCCTAAGATTCATCCTTAGTTTGGTTAAAAATTCTACTCCTCTTGGCTGTCCATATATAGGGTGAAATACACTAGAAGAAGAACAAGGAAGGAGAAGCATGAAAATAACAAAACTACCTCGATTTCTTAGCCTTTCTTAGATGTTCTTTCTTTTACTTGGATTTTCCACTCTAAATTCAAAATTTCCCCCTCTGGTCTAACCTTATAACATACCCATATACATCAATAAATCCATAAAATGAAGGAGGAAAAGGAGGAGAGCAAGTTTACTAAAGGAAAGACTAGGAAATTCAATGAAAATCATACCTTTTTTACCTTGTTTTTCCCTTCCTCTTCCCTTCTCTTCTGCACCTCTCTCCCTTGGTCTCACTTCTATTTTAGGGTAGAAATAAAGCTAGCCAAATGAGAAGAAGAGTGGGGCACATCATATATATAGGAAGGGTTTAGAATTGTTTCAAGAAAATTTCATTTACATCTTGTAAACTTGGCATTTTTGTTTTAGGTTTGTTTTAGCTCCTTTTTAAGAATTGTCTTTTCTATCATAAAATTTAGGTTCTCAGTCTTATAAAATGCCTTTGGAATCACTCAATTTGGAACTAAAACCTTTCCAAACAAAAAGGTCAAAGTTCAGGTCAACAAACATTAGAAAACATACACCGGAGGGATTTTAACTGTCTTGGGGCTTCACAAGCTTTTCAAGGCCTATGAAATTCTCAGAGAACTCAAATTTTTTATTTAAAAATCCCTCCTATGTGTATTCTTAAAATTGCCTGAAATTACAAAAATGCCATTATGTTTCGTAACAATTTCATCTAGTTATTTTGGCTTCCATTTCAAGGCACCTCTAACCGGGCATTACACATAATCATTTCAAAGGACTTACTTTTGAAACGTAATCATTTTCATCATTTTTATGAAAACTGGGCATTAGACATAGTCATCAAATTATCCACTATGAATTATTAATAAGACTATATATGAGGAATATAAAATATAATAATGTCAAAATGTCATGTATGTAATCATGTGAAATCCTCAGTTATTCTTTGTTTCCTTATTCTATGTTTATCCTAAATATTACAGAATGATATATTTTTCTCTGTTTACATTGTTCTGTAAATTAATTATTCTCTATTGGAAATTTTCATTTATATTATTTGTTGTTATTAAATTAATACTTGATGTTTCTCTATGGTTATTATTTTATATTAATCTATCTATGTTAATAAGAAAATTATTTCTTAATCTGTTGTAATTTATATTTTTTAGATGCCCATCTACATAGTGACCTTAGAGCTCCAAGCTAAACGGATCCAATTTCCAATAAGGAAATGGATGTTCATTATCTATAACATATGAATAATATCTTGTGATGAGATGGTTCATGCGGTACTTATTGTATTCATTACAATGGGGGAGGAGACTCCCTTATTTCCCATGGGAAGGACATCTCTTCCATTTCTATGAATGGAAACCTAATCATTAACACTTTTCTTTCTGTGTGAATAGAGGATTGACATTTATAGTTTTGTTACTTGGGGATTTCTTTTAGGTAGTTTAGTCTAAATCTCCAGTGATTTTTTTTGTTGATGTATAAATCTTGTATGGACCACATATGGCATGAAATCAATATAAATGTGGATTTTTATACTTTGATGGCTTATAGTTACATGTATATTCTTAGATGTAGGATGGTCAAATTAAGATGCATGGGATTTGGGACTACCTAGGTAATTCATATAAGTCATATTCATGCTTTTAAACTTGCCCAAGAGGTGCCAAACATTAAAGGAGGCCATTGGACAGATTTGGTATCTCATATGGAGTAAAAATGGCTATTTTGGTGAGCTATATCACTTTCTATCCAAATGAGCTCTTCTTGATCTAAAATTTGGCATGCATCTAGAATTTGATGAGAGATTTTTGAGAAGCTAAAGTGGGTATTATTTGAAGGTTTACAGAATATTTAGCAAATTTTTTATGTTGGTTGAGAATTTAGAATTTGCCGCTAGTACTGTTCATCTGGTCCGAATTTTGTTCTCTGTCATTCATGGAGCAAATGATGTCTAAATTCAAAATTTTATAGAGAGAAACTAGACCTTCCCAGTGACTAGTGCCAATTGGAAGCACCTCATTTGGATGTCTAGAGAGGGAGATATGAAATTTTGAAGTTGTTATTCTGTTCCAGGCGCACCTCCTGACCCATGTTATTATTTGATTAATTTTCAGGGTCTGAATGCTCTTGGACTGATCTGAAACTATTTTTTCCCTCTAGTTAACATCTGTAGCTTTCCAAATTATTGTAGATTTCATAAGTTGGATTTTTGTGAAATTAATTATGAATTTCCAAATTTTATATCAGTAAGTTATATCAGACTTCTGGATAGCTCAACCTCCCTACCTTTTCTATTGTCAAAAGTGGTCCAAATGAGATATTTGTGGCTAGGACTTATTTTTAGTGTAAATCTAACATCTAGAGATTTCCCAAAAGCTATGGGTTGTATGATTTCAATTTTTCTACATTTAGTTATGATTTTTCAAAATTTTCCTTAAAATCTATCACTATATAGTCGCGAAGAATGAAGGTAATTTTAGGGGTTTTGACTTTTGATTTGTGGTTTGTGCTAAGTTTTGAGAATGTAACATCATATATTTCTAGCTTATTTCATACACATTTGCAAGCTCATATGATACATTCCATGAAGGAAGTGAGAAAATTCTATTAAAATTAATATATTTTCTTGTGTTACGTCATATGAAAAACTCCATTCAGTGTCACATGAACTGTGTGAGCTCATACCATCTATTCTCATATTTAATTATATGAATACAACTCATTTGTATCATAAAATATGGCTCACATCACAAGAAAACTAAAATGAAGTATAAAACATGAACATTTATTTTTGGCCAGATTTGTCTCTTTTCTGACCAAACTTTAAAAAATCATGACTAATTCTAGAAAAATCAAAATCATGCATTCTTAGCCATTCTAGAAAGCTATGGATGTCTACTTCATACTACAAATATGTCTAGACCATAACATCCATCAAAGAGGACATTTGACATCTGAAAAAGTCCAGAGGTCAAACTGCCACTGATGCTATCACAAATTTTTGTAGCAAACTTTGAAAATGTCTAATTAATTTCACAAAAATATAATCCATGAAAATGATACCAATCTAGAAAGTTATGGATGTTAGCTAGAGGGAAAAAATAACTCCAAACTAGCCCAAGAAACCCAGACCTATAAATGCAATGGAACAGTAACTGAGGTCGGATAAAGTTCCTGATACTGGACAAAATCTTTAAAAATTCATATCTCCCTCTCTAGATGGAAATGAGGTGCTTTTAGTTAGTACGAGTTACTGTGAATGTATAGTTTCTATTTATAAAATTTCATGGTAATTGGACATCATTTAAGCCCTATGTGACAAATTTCATTTTCAGACCAAATGAATAGTGCAGCAGACCAAAATTAGAAAAATTATCAACTTTGAAAATTCATCAAATATTCTATAGACCTCCAAAAATTATATTCTTTAACTTCTCAAAAAGCTCTCAACAAACTCTATTTGCATGCCAAATCTCAAATAATAACTCATTTGGGCCAAAAAGTGATATAGGGTTTCATTATGGTCAATTTTGGCTCTATATGAGGTACCAAAGTAACCAAATGACTTTTCCTATGGTTTGACACCTTTTGGGCAAGTCTAAAAGCATGATTAAGACTTGTGTAAGCTACCCAAATGGTCCCAAACTCCATGCCTCTCATTTTGGCCATCTCATTCACACTTATGCATAATTCCATATTATCATTAAGGAAGCTACAATACCATAAAATGCCCAAATTTCAATCTAGTGGTCACATAGCATATCTTCCCATTCATACATGTCATAATACCATAACTACATATGTTCATAATATTATAATACATATACATCTATTGAATACATCAATTGCCATTCTTATAGCCTTAAAGCAACAAAATTTCCACATTTTAATGTCATTGCTTCATCTCTCATGTGGTTGACTCCCATTGCCTTGCTCTTTGGGTCCACCTAGCATATTAGATCATTGGAGAGGAGGGAATAAGTTTTAAAGAATCCCAATAGCTCATCTCCCATTCAATCATACATAATGGATGCAAACAAGTCTTATAAATGCATGTATGGTCATGTTGACATGTGTAAACATTCAAGAGACATTTTCATCACTTGAAAAAAAGTCATACATAGCATACAAAGGTTTGCTAAGCAAATGGATTGGTCTCACCTAATTTCTTATGGATATTGGACTTGCCTCACTCATTCTTTAAGAGATTTTTAGACTCAACCATACTCTTAGGAGCCCATCTTGCTTTTGGGAGACTCTTTGCTTTGTTTCAACCAATCTCGAGAGTTCTTAGCTTATCCTCACCATAGCTAAGGGTTCTTGGCCTCACCACACTCAAGCAAACCCAAGCACACATCAAAAACATCATATAAATATAATATGTCATCATAAAACCATGACATAGGAGATCATGCTATCATACTTTTCATGGCTTGAAAATACATATACACAAATTCTAAGATAAGCTAAGCACACATCTATGCATGAGAGAAGATGAAGAGAGCTACCTTACTTGCATTTTGCACACTTTTTCTTTAAGTCTTAAATTCTCTCCCTTGACCTCACGCACCCAAGAAGGTGGAGATCATTCCTTTTTGGTCTAAACACAATTTATGGAAGCCAATTAGGCTCATGAACTCAATTCTAAGGCCACACACTCACTTAGACACTAGCTTGGCTTATAACCTCATTATGGTTCCATAATGGCATCTAATGAAGCAACACCCCTCAAATAAATTCTAGGCTCCATTCTTTCCTTTCAAATATGATTTTTGACTCCTTTTAAACCTCTTGGAATCATCATACAATTAAAACAAAGAGCCTAACAATATGTTGTTTCTTTAGGTCATAATATGGAACCTAAAGCACTAACTCACTTT